>CM055122.1:299915764-300515764 GCA_029206835.1 Rana muscosa | reverse complement strand
CCCAATTTTTTTGCATAATGTGAAAGATGAAGTTACGCCGAGTAAATAGATACTTAACATGTCACCCTTCAAAATTGTACACGCTCGTGGAATGGCGCCAAACTTCGGTACTTAAAAATCCTCATGGGCGACGCTTTAATTTTTTTTATTGGTTACATGTTTTGAGTTACAGAGGAGGTCTAGGGCTAGAATTATTGCTCTCGCTCTAACGTTCGCTACGATACCTCACATGTGTGTTCTGAACACCGTTTAAATATGTGGGCGGGACTTACGTATGCGTTCGCTTCTGCGTACGAGCTACCGGGGACAGGGGCACTTTACAATTTTTTTTTATTTTTATTTATTGTTCATTTTACACTTAACTTTTTACTTTGACAGTTAGAAGAAAAAAAAATGATCACTTTTATTCCTATTACAAGGAATGTAAACATCCCTTGTAATAGGAATAAGCATGACAGGTCCTCTTTACAGTGAGATATGGGGTCAATAAGACCCCACATCTCACCTCTAGGCTGAGAAGCCTGAAATAAAAAAAAAAAAAAAAACGATCACCGCTTCCTAGCCGAAGTGGCGCCGTTTTTTTGAATGCAGAGGCCGGGCGTGATGTCATAACATCGCGCCCGGCCTCCAAACGATCATAGAGACTCCGGCGACCATGTGGTCCGCCGGAAATCTCTATTGTAAGAAGCCGGGGCCGGCGGATCCTGTCACCGACTCGCCGATCGCTCAGGTGAGTCGGTAGAAGCACCGGAGGGCGGCGGGAGGGGGGGACGTCCCCTCTCGCCGCCTGTAAGAACGATCAAGCGGCGGAACGGCCGCTATGATCATCCTTACGGTACAGAGAATCGCCAGCTCTAAAAAACGATATCTGAATGATGCCTGTAGCTGCAGGCATCATTCAGATATCCCGGCTCAAAGTCAAGGACGTCCATGGACATCCTTGGGCGCGAAGTGGTTAAGGCTTACCTGTAGGTGCTTGCAATATCTCCGAGACCTACACGGTCTCGGAGTTATTTGCAAAAAAGAGTGCACCGCTATCTACGGCACATGCGCGCCGTAGATAACGCCGCAGACGCGCTGAGCGCGGAGGCTCTTTGAATGGCAGTCTGCCGGACACTGCCGGAATTCGCGCATGCGCGGGGATCGTGCCGTTCCCCGCGCATGTGCAGGAGTGACGTCATCGCCGCTCCGGCCAATCACAGCACCGGAGCGGCGATATCCGGAAGTCACTCCGGGTATCATGGATGCGACGGAGGACGTGTCCGAGGACCGCTGCGGGGGCTTCGATCTAAGGTAAGTGATTGATAATGAGCTAGTATGCTAGTCATACTAGCTCATTATGACTTTGCCTTGCAGGTTCTGAAAAAAAAAAAAAAAGTTTTGCGGTATACAACCGCTTTCAGGAATTTTGACTTGTTAACACCTGCATAACGTGCCTTTTGAAAGTATTCCAACAAGAAAACCAAAGTACAGGTTGGCCTGATATCTGATTATCTGGGTCGACTTAAGAACAGTCAAAATTCCTGAGCCCTGAAGAAGTGAGAGTGTCAGGGAATTAGTTGACCAGACTGTGTGGACTGCACAGAGAGAACCAAAAACGCATGTAAAATGAATTATAATGATGTTTATTAAGATAGGTGATATATAAATAAATACAAACAGTGCAAAACCAACCAAACAACCCACAAACAACAAATAATATATACAGCAAAGGGCAGTACCAGAATCTTGAACGTAAGCCAGGCCAGGGTCATACACAGCAGATCAGGAGATGGACAAAGGGGTGTTCCAGAAGCATAAAGGTAGCAAGGCCAAGGTCATACACGGGGAGTCAGCAGATGAGGACAGGGAACAAACAAGACAGGGAGAGGACGGATGGATAGACTGCAGGGCAGGGATCCAAGGAAATCAGGTATGCAAGGTAATCAGGGGGGCAGGTCCAGGATAGGCTCAGGATGGGGATCAGATCAGGTCAGGTGAGGTACAGGTTCAAGGTCAGAATACAGGCAGCAAGGTCAGGGCTCAAGGAGAGAGATACCAAGGCAAAGTATGTGAGGGCTTGCCGGGTATTTATGAGACTGCAGTAATTGTCCTATGTAACACCTGAGCGGAGGAGGTACTGCCTGCCCCACACTGCCGGAATACACCCGCTGGTGGACGCCGGTACTACGGCCCATGGATCAGACAGTGCCACCAGCAGGTGAGATCCTTTATCATAGATACTGGCTGCAAGAAGGCACCTGCTGGTGGACACTAGTACTGCAATCCATAGAACCAACAGCACCACCAAGGGGTGAACCCTTTCCTGACAGAGTGTCTGTTTGGCCACTGAATCGTGTTGGCTTTTTCTGCTAGGAACCAATTTTATGAATTCAATTTTGGGCTCTTGGACATTTGTTTGGCGTTCTCATTGGACTGTAGATACAGTCAAAATTCCTGAGCCCTGATGAAGTTGGAGTCTATTTGGCCACCGAATTGTGTTGGCGTTTTTCTGCTATGAACCAATTCTATGAATTCGATTTTTAAACATTTGTGTGGTGGCGCTCTCATTGGACTGTACAGTGTAGAGATTCAAAAGCCCTGATGAAGGGGGAGTCTGTTTGGTCCCCAAATCACGTTGGCTTTTTTTATGCTATGAACTAGTTTTGTGAATACAATTTGGCCTCTTGGACATTTGTTTGGTGCTCTCATTGGACTGTATTTATGTGGATTCTCAACACTGGGTTCTCTCTTTGTTTTTGTTGACTGCTGCCAAACTGGAGCCTGTGATAATTAGATTTAGCCATTGAAAATCTGTATCCAGCGCCTTGTATTTACCTGTGTTTGGACTATAAATTATTGTGGCTGCCTGTATCCTTATTATCCGAGTGGCCTTGAGTCTAAAATTAGAAAATGCAGGTCAAAGCCTGGTACACACTAGTAGTTTCTTTTTTGTTCAACCCAGCGGGCTGAACGAAAAAAAAGCTAAAAAGCTCAGGAGGAGCCGCTGTACTAACAATCTGATGTTAGTACAGCAATCTTCCCTGCTGAGCTATTGTGCTCTGACACAATAGCGGTCAGCGCTCTGACACCGGTCAGCCCTCTCTGCCATTGGCTGAGAGTGCTGATCGGGAGCCAATCAGCAGACCTTTTTTCGGCCATGCCCGATGTGGCCGGCTTCTGTCGGACCGGCTGCCATACACACAGGCTGAATGTCGTCCGGTTTCTATTGAACTGGCTGATGCCGCCTGGTATTCAACCCATGTCTACTAGTCTTAAGTGTTCCCTAGTCCCTAGAACCACCCTCATTGGATGACTCTTTGATGAAGTGGCTCCGCCCCTAAGACGGGTCAGTCATGATAATTGCTAAAAACAATGGCTGCATGCTGTCCAACCAACAGAATCAACTAAGGCGATTTCTTCCGCAAGAGTGGAGCAAGTCTTTTCCCAGACATTTTTACATAACAAGACAAGTTTGTAAAGAGTGTTTTTGAATAATGGTGTTTTTTCATACAGGTTTTATAAAAGTGTCTTACAATGTTGGTGTGCTTTTTGTTTGTTCTATAGAGTTTTTTAAAGATTCCCAGTCTTAGATAGCAACAAAACCATGGGTGCTGTGTACTGTAATTAGCAATACATATCATATACCTGGAGGGACCTATTTTACATTTTTTTCTGCAGTAGGAGTGATTTACTAAAACCGGGGAGTGTAAAATCTGGTGAAGCGGTGCATGGTAGCCAATCAGCTTCTAACTTCAGCTTATTGATTAATTTGGTTTTTATGCAGAGCTGCATCAAATTTTGCACCCTCTAGTTTTAGTAAATCAACCCCTTTATCCTTTTATCCATGGAGGTGCATAACATAAAATTATAAGAGGTTGCTGTCTCATCTAGAAGCACTTCCCTCTAAACCCAGATGGCCCCATAAAGAGGTAAATTTAAAGAGGTTGTAAACCTCCATGGGGAAGTTGTACCTAAAGGTAATCCTAGAATAAGGCTTACCTATAGGTACTGTAAATGTAAACGTGCGCCGTTCAGGAGACATTTACTGTTTACTGTGCCGATGATATCATCGGTGTATGCGCTCTGAAGGAATGGCCACCCGTGCCGTTTCTTCAGGCGAAGGTGCCGTGACTGGTGTGGGAGTGAGGTCACAGAGCCGGAGTCCGTGGCCCTGGAAGGAAGACGGGCGAAGATGGATGCCGCCTGCAGCAAAGACGCGTGCTTCGTTTGCAGGTAAGTGTCACATAATGTGCTAGTATGCGATGCCTTATGCCTTTACTTTGCAGGGAAGAAGAAAGGAAGAAAAACCCACCAGGGTTAAAGCAGAGGTCCACCCTTAAAAAATGTTTTACACTGAAGCCCTGTACACACGATTGGTTTTCTTGGCAGTAAAAAGTCCGCCGGGAAAACCGAGGGGAAAACCGAGAACCTGCTCAGTAGCTTTTTCCCCCTACACACGGCTGGGTTTCCCGACAGGAAAACTGCCATGAGAGCTTTGGCTGGGAATCCCAGCCATGTGTATGCTCCATCGGCACTGCCTCGCAGTGTTTCCCTTAGTAAATCTGGCGTAAAAAAAAAAAACGCCGGCAATGGCAGTGGGAAAATAGAGAACCAGTTCTCCTTTTTCCCGCCTCGATTCGCGGCAGTTTTCCTGTTGGGAAAACTGCGATGGAGCATACACATGGCCGGTTTTCCCGGCAAAACGCTCTCATGGCAGTTTTCCTGCTGGGAAAACCGGTCGTGTGTACGAGGCCTAACAGTCTCCTTGACACCTATTGAAAAACATTTGGACCAAAAAAAATGTTTTACTTACCAGAAACGCTCTGTTGCTAGGCAGTCGTCCTAATCTGCCACTTCCTATTCCGCCGAGCTCCTAGGTGGCTACCTCCCTCGCCTGTGCTCCTGGGAGATGACGACCCCCGCCCTCCGCTGTTTTTTGGGACCTGTGTGTGTCCCAGGAGACAAGCTGGCCATTCACAAAGCGCCGCGTGACTCGCGCATGCGCAGTAGGAAACGGGCAGTGAAGCCGCAAAGCCCCACTGCCGGTTTCCCTTAGTTAGAATGGCGGTGCCTGCACTCGATCCGATGGACGGATCGGCCTTGGGGGACCGATATCGCGGGCTACCTGGACAGGTAAGTGTCCTTATTAATAGTCAGCAGCTACAGTGTTTGTACCTGCTGACTTTTAAAGAAAAAAAAATTGCGGGTGGAACACGGCTTTGACTTCCTCTTTAAATACCAACATTTTTTTGGAATGCTCCAACTGACTGCCTTAGTTTTGGCTTTACTCTACAAATATTATTTTCTTCTTGCTAGATACCAGTTCATTACCCTGTGAAATGGAAATGTTTGCTGGATAGAGGCTGATCTAGCCCTGTGAATGTTCAGATTGGTTAAAGAGAAGTGTGATCCCAAGAATGTTCCCAGGTTCTGATGGTACATCGGATGGTCCATCCCTGTGATCTTGCTGGCTTGCTGAATTATCTGCTATTTCATTCCTCGTTATTTCCTCTAATACATCAATCATTTCACCAATTTCATAATTTGAAGACATTTGCCCATTATGGTGGTATTTTATTAAAAATTTACAAATCAAAATGTGGAATTTGTGAAATGGAAGTCCCATAGAGGTCAATGTCCAAACAAGTGTTTTACAGAGCAGTAAGTGATGCAAAACTGTGTAGAATGGTTTTTGAAGTTCCTGGCCGCTCTGCCTGATGGGATTATGGGGACTTGAAGCTCATACATTCTTTGTTCGGTCGCCCTTTCCCCAGAGATTCTTGGCATGTTATGTTACACCTTAAACCCCCCCCCCCCCCAATTTTAGTAAACCCCAATTCAGATTGGTGACTTACATTTTGTCAGCGGCAAAGCAGACCATCACCAAAGCCTGGAAGAAACAATTTACTTCCTTTGAGGAAGTTTATCAGCAGATCGACGGGTTCTTTATTAATGAGAAACTGACCAGTATCCCAGATTTGAACTCCATGGATACAATATGCACATCCAGTGCCAGGACAAGGCCATCCGGTGTCCAGGGCAAAGATGCTAAAATGTGCAAGCGTAGGGGATCCTATTCCCAGCAGTGACTTGTCAAAATCACTGCAGTTGTCACTACTCCTATCAGCCTTGTAACAGAAGGAAGGCGCCCCCATCCCTATGGTAAAGTATTGCGCCCAGGGCACCTGTCCCTCCCGCCAACCCCTTGTCCCCGCCCTGTGCACATCCATCACTGTCCACGGAGAGCTAAACCTCATTATAATAGTCCAGCTTTGGGCATTCCTGCCACTCACACCCCTCCCCATTACCCCACTTCTCTTTCCCACCTTCCCACTGTGAACACCCTTCCTTTCTCTTTCCTTCTTTCTTATTTTCTTGTTGCAGATCATGCTGTTTATTCTGACTTGATGTTTTGACCTACTTATTGTTTTCACGGCCTGCGACAAATTTACCGGACTCTTTAAAACCTACTCTAACTTGCAGGCAGGGCCACCATCAGGGGGGTACAGCCCACACTCATGTAAGGGGCCCGGGCATCCCAAGGGGCCCGGAAGTCCCGAGCGACTCGGGCCCCCAAGGTATTTCCACCCGCTGTCTGACAGCCACTTTCGGTCACTCCGCCACACTTCCTGGTTGCCGGGGTAATGCCAAGCTCACTCCTCACAGCGCCACCGATTAGACGCCTTGAGATGCACTTCTGCTGGTATTGGTGGAGGGGGAGCTGGGCGGAAAAGTTTCCGCCCACCTCCCCCTCCACCGATCGCAGCAAAAATGCACCCCGGAGGCTTCTAATCTGCGGCACCTGTGAGAAGTGAGCTTGGCGTTGCCCCGGCAACCAGGAAGTGTGGCAAAGTGACCAAAAGTATGGAGGGTCTCACAGGAAGAGGACTGATAGGGGGGGGCCCTGCTAGTCTCATCTGATGTTCTCCTCCTGCCGCTCCCCCCAGTGCCTGATTTCCTTCACATCACAAGTGGTAGAGCTGCAGTCTGCAGACATTGAGGAGATCGGGCGGCAGGAGGAGAAGACCGAGATTGTTGCTTACCATCTACTGTAACATACATCTTGTGCGTAGATGTATCCACCGTGGATTTCTGCTTAGCCCTTAGAAACTATACAGCAATATGTACATTGCAGACCATGAATTTACTATTTATTCTTTATAATAGAAATATGTAGTCAATGTTCTACAACCATTATAAATGCATGATCTGTACATATCTGTTACATTTCTTTCAATAAAATACTTTGACAAGGAGATTGTTGCTTACATTCCACGGAGCTCATCCCTGCAGCAGATGGAGGAGATGGAGCAAAATAGCTCAAGCTCTGTCAGATTGGATGGAGAGCGTCTGTGAACAGATTCTCAATTGGATTTAGGTCTGGGCCATTGTAACTCTGGCTGTATGTTTAGGGTCGTTGTCCTGTTGGAAGATGAACCTCCTCCTCAGCAGTGGCGTCACTAGGGTTGGTGTCACCTGGTGCGGTATAACATGGTGTCACCCCCCCCCCCCAATAATTTTTTTCACCCTAATAACACTGCATATATTGGCAACAGTAGTGCCGTTAATAACTATCGATCAACTAGCAAATTTGAATAACAAAATCATATGAAAATAATAGAAATCAAAGCTTAAACTGTTAAAGAACTGTATTTATTTTAACTTTAAACTTTACTGAATTACTAAATAAATAACACAAAAACAGGAACAAATATGAAAGCATTTAGTTAACATCTAAATCAAAACTTTGCTTTTCTAGCCTTGACAGCTGCAAAATTGTGAACAACATCATCAAAATCAATACATTTCGCTAGTTCACTTTCAACTGATAATATTGCAAGATCAGAAAGCCTTGCCTGTCCCATCGTTGAACGCAAATAGTTTTTTATCAGCTTCAACTTTGAAAAGCTCCTCTCACATGAAGCCACAGACACACAGATTGTCAGAAATATTTTTAGACATAGTGAAAGGGTTGGAAGAGATTCAATGAAGTCCCATTCTGCTATGAAGGTCAAAACTTGTAAAGCCGACCAATCTTTGACTTCTTCTAGGTTGATCTTGGCTGCTTTGAGATGTCTCCTCAGTCTGGGTATTTCCATTAACAGCTCACTCTCAGATATTTCGTCATAAAAAGTGGTCAGTTTTGGAATGGACACCTTTAATGTTTCTTCAGTTTCATATATGAGACTCTTTGCTTGAACAGCCTCAAACATGGCTGCAACTTCCATGATGGCTCTTAATCTGATCTGGAGTTCAGAATGGAAGCGATCAATGCACTCAAGCATTGCCCTCTTGTTCTCGTCTTGTAGACTTATGCCTCCAGCATCACGTGCCTGTTCCCCTGCCATCCTCTTCTTAAACCTGGCTCTTCTCTCTACGGCAATTCCATATTCTTTAGATTTTAAATGTGCCTGCTTAATTGCATGTTCCACTAGGTGACTGCGCTCTTCAAACAGAAAAAGTCTTAGTGTACTCCTGGAGAGTGGAGAGGAGGAGGGCTGGGCACTGTGGGCAGCGACCGTCACACACAGCAGCCACGCCGCCCGGGCGGAGAAAGTTGTGTGTGTGCTGCAGTGACGTGTCGTCACATCATCACAGTGCAGTGTGATGATGTGACAGGCTGAGTCGCTCGCTGGCTCTGTAGGGTAGGGAGGAGGATTGGAATTTAGGAATAGGAAGAATAAGGAGCCGGAGGACACACACCAGGCGCGGCCGCGGCGCTGGAGGTGTTGTTCCAGGCTTCCAGCCCAGCGGGGTGAAATTAATCAATGAATGGGTCAGCTGTAAAAAAAAAAAAAAAAGGGAGGGTGTCACCCCTCTAGCGGGTGTCACCCGGGGGCGGGCCGCACCCCCCACACCCCCCTAGCAACGCCTCTGCTCCTCAGTCTCAAGTATTTTGCAGACTCTAACAGGTTTTCTTCTAAGATTGTCCTGTATTTGGCTCCATCCATCTTCCCATCAACTCTGACCAGCTTCCCTGTCCCTGCTGAAGAAAAGCATCCCCACAACATGATGCTACCCCCACCTTGTTTCACAGTGTGGATGGTGTGTTCAGGGTGATGTGCAGTGTTAGTTTTCCACCACACATGGCACTTTGCTTTTAGGTCAAAAAGTAAAATTTTGGTCTCATCTGACCAGAGCACCTTCTTCCACATGTTTCCTGTGTCCCCCACATGGCTTCTCGCAAACTGCAAACGGGACTTCTTATGGCTTTCTTTCAACAATGTCTTTCTTTTTGCCACTCTTCCATAAAGGGCAGATTTGTGGAGTGCACAACTAATAGTTGTCCTGTGGACAGATTCTCCCACCTGAGCTGTGGATCTCTGCAGCTCCTCCAGAGTTACCATGGGCCTCTTGGCCGCTTCTCTGATGAATGTGCTCCTTGCCCGGCCGGTCAGTTTAGGTGGACGGCCATGTCTTGGTAGGTTTCCAGTTGCTCCATACTCTCCATTTTCAGATGATGGATTAAACAGAGCTCCGTGAGATGTTCAAAGCTTGGGATATTTTTTTATAACCTAACCCTGCTTTATACTTCTCCACAACTTTATCCCTGACCTGTCTGGCATGTTTTTTGGCCTTCGTGGTGCTGTTTGTTCACTAAGGTTCTCTGACAAACCTCTGAGGGCTTCACAGCTGTATTTATACTGAGATTAAATTACACACAGGTGGACTCTATTTACTAATTAGGTGACTTCTGAAGGCAATTGGTTCCACCGGATTTTAGTTAGGAGTATCAGAGTAAAGGGGGCTGAATACAAATGCCCCCCACATTTTTCACATATTTATTTATAAAACATTTTGAAAACCATTTATCATTTTCCTTCCACTTCACAATTATGTGCCACTTTGTGTTGGTCCATCACATAACATCCCAATAAAGTACATTTATGTTTTTGGTTGTAACATGACAAAATGTGGAAATTTTCAAGGGGTATGAATAAGTTTTCTAGGCACTGTACTACCAGGGATTCTATACACGGCTCGAATTTCAGAAATTCTTGCAGAATCTTCTAAAATTCGAGCTGTGGTTGTAAATGTTGGCACCACTTGGCTCACCAAAGTTCAACTGTTCGATTGACTTGTGTTGAAGATAGAAAACTGTCTTCTTTGGCTTGCCCCGCCCTTGGCTCTCTCCTCATTGGCTCACTGGCTGTGATTGACAGCAGCATAGGCCAATGGCTCCCGCTGCTGTGTGGAGGAGATAGAGACCAGGGAGACTCATGCACATTGCTGGATTGAGATGGGGCTCAGGTAAGTATAAGGGGGGCTGGAGGAGGGGGGGCTGCACACAGAATGTTTTTTACCCTAATGCAAGGACTGTGTTCTGTTCTCGCTACACGTTTGCCCCTGCTGTGTATGTAGCTCAACATACAGCTTAAACCTTGCATCCTAAATAACCAGACTGTCTGTAACTTTGGTTCTTTATTACGATGAACAGGTGGTGGCCATATAAGATGCGTATGAATAATGGTGAAACTAGAGATAAACAAATAAATGAACATATAAGAATTATATGAACACAAACAAATGTCTACTAGGCATATAGATAAACAGTCTTTATCATACCAGCGATGCTGCCTTAAGGAGATCAGGACTTAGGAAACATGTGGCGCAGGCTTAGCTGACTCCATGTGGACTGTCCAGTGGAAAAAGATAAAAGAGTTGTGATAGGAAGTGAAGACAGTTTTCAATAACACGACAGGAAATGTACATTACCATAGAACACTGCCCATCAACAGTCCTTTGTTAAGAGTGACATCTAATGGACAATATTTGAATTACAAGTCCAGAAGATATTACTGTATTCCTTTGTAGGCCAAAGGCATGACAGAATGCATTAAGGAAAAAACCTTCTAGAAACACTTTAAAATAGAAGAATGGACCTGGTGTCACATGTGGTCAAGCTAAAGGTGACCACATGTGACACCTAAACTGACGCACATATAAGGCTGAAACAACCTTTGGGGGAAGTCTTTGGTCCTCTTATCCCAAAGGTTTTTTGGGAATCTGAACTGCCAAAAATAACGCCAAAATTTGAATTCAGATCAGTACATCCAGATTGAGTAAATTAGGTCTGAATCTGACATCATCCGGATTTCAGGATCAACTCTACTCACCACTGGTAAAATCTTAAAACTATTAGCTGTGTCTGTATACAATTGTATGTGTGTCCAAATATACCCATTGAAATCTTTGTGTATACGAAAATTTTTAAAATTTATGCCAATTTTTTTTACAAAGGAGGGAAAAAAGTCAATTTTATATTTGTAGACTTGACGGGTTTTATTGCTACCGGAGAATCCACTTTTGATTAAGTGATATCCCTTCTCGGCAATAGAAAAGCCATAAAGCGAAGGTCAGCGTATTCACATCTCTCACAGGAAATCATTAACCGCTGCAATAAATATTTACAACTATTATTCTACAGCCACGGCTAATAATATAAATTCATACATAGCCAAGTGAAATGTGAGTAACAAACTGTAAAACAGACCGGACCTACCGGCAGTGGCTACATAAATATACTTTATATTATTGCAGCTCAATAGAGCTTCCCCTCCACTGATCCAAGCCTTATAAAGTATGGTTATTCCATAGCTTAATAGCAAGTTTTAATGCACAATAGATACTGTGTGTATATATATATATAATATATATATATATATATATATATATATATATATATATATATATATATATATACACATACACAGTATCTCACAAAAGTGAGTACACCCCTAACATTTTTGTAAAGATTTTATTCTATCTTTTCATGTGACAACACTGAAGAAATGACACTTTGCTACAATGTAAAGTAGTGAGTGTACAGCTTGTATAACAGTGTAAATTTGCTGTCCCCTCAAAATAACTCAACACACAGCCATTAATGTCTAAACCGCTGGCAACAAAAGTGAGTACACCCCTAAGTGAAAATGTCCAAATTGGGGCCAATTTGCCATTTTCCCTCCCCGGTGTCATGTGACTTGTTAGTGTTACAAGGTCACAGGTGTGAATGGGGAGTAGGTGTGTTAAATTTGGTGTTATCGCTCTCACTCTCTCATACTGGTCACTGGGAGTTCAACATGGCACCTCATGGCAAAGAACTCTCTAAGAATCTGAAAAAAAGAATTGTTGCTCTACATAAAGATGGCCTAGGCTATAAGAAGATTGTCAAGACCCTGAAACTGAGCTGCAGCAAGGTGGCCAAGACCATACAGCGGTTTAACAGGACAGAATCCCCTCAGAACAGACCTCGCCATGGACGACCAAAGAAGTTGAGTGCACGTGCTCAGCGTCATATCCAGAGGTTGTCTTTGGGAAATAGACGATGAGTGCTGCCAGCATTGCTGCAGAGGATGAAGGGGTGGGGGGTCAGCCTGTCAGTGCTCAGACCATACGCCGCACACTGCATCAAATTGGTCTGCATGGCTGTTGTCCCATAAGGAAGCCTCTTCTAAAGATGATGTACTAAAAAAGAAAGAAATATATTAAACAAACTGAAAAAAATTATTACATTTTTTATTTTTATTTTACATACATTTACAAATAAGTATTTCTGATCACTGCCACACCTGTCATGATGTTGCTGTACTGCACTGATGATAGTATGTAAAAAAGAAAAAATTTGAACATTTTTTTTTTTCCAAAAAAATTGTGACAAAAAATGACAACTTCAAAAAACTCGCCATGGCTCTTACTAAATAACTTGGACTGTCTACTTTCAAAAAAATAGGTCATTTGATGTATGTGCACTGTCCTGGCATTTTCAGGCCTCAAGTAATGAGATGTGTCAGTACTTAACCACTTAAGCCCCGGACCATTTCGGGCCATTAGGACCAGGCCTGTTTTTGGGATTCGGCACTGCGCTGCTTTAACTGTAAATTGTGCGGACATGCAATGTTGTACCCAAATGAAATTTGCGTCCTTTTCTTCCCACAAATAGAGCTTTCTTTTAATGGTATTTGATTGCCTCTGCGATTTTTATTTTTTGCGATATAAACAGAAAAAGACCGAAAATTTTGAAAAAAAATGATATTTTCTACTTTTTGTTATAAGAAAAATTGAATAAACTCAATTTTAGTCATACATTTAGGCCAAAATGTATTCAGCCACATGTCTTTAGTAAAAAAAATGTCAATAAGCGTATATTTATTGGTTTGCGCAAAAGTTATAGCGTTTACAAACTAGGGTACATTTTCTGAAATTTACACAGCTTTAAATTACATAGTTACATAGTTACATAGTTAGTCAGGTTGAAAAAAGACAAAGTCCATCCAGTTCAACCATAAAAAAAATAACTAAAATAAAATAAAAAAAATATCGTGCACTCCCATATACCCAATTCTATACCCACAGTTGATCCAGAGGAAGGCAAAAAACCCCAGCAGAGCATGATCCAATTTGCTACAGCAGGGGAAAAAATTCCTTCCTGATCCCCCGAGAGGCAATCGGATTTACCCTGGATCAACTTTACCAAGAACTGTTAGTACTCAGTTATATTATGTACATTTAGGAAAGTATCCAGGCCTTTCTTAAAGCAATCTACTGAGCTGGCCAGAACCACCTCTGCAGGGAGTCTATTCCACAATTTCTCAGCTCTTACTGTGAAGAAACCTTTCCGCATTTGGAGATGAAATCTTTTTTCTTCTAGACGTAAAGAGTGCCCCCTTGTTCTCTGTGTTGACCGTAAAGTGAATAACTCATCACCAAGTTCACTATATGGACCCCTTATATATTTGTACATGTTAATCATATCCCCCCTTATTCTCCTCTTCTCAAGAGTGAATAAATTCAGTTCCTCTAATCTTTCTTCATAGCTGAGCTCCTCCATGCCTCTTATCAGTTTGGTTGCCCTTCTCTGCACTTTCTCCAGTTCCCCGATATGCTTTTTGAGAACTGGTGCCCAAAACTGAACTGCACATTCCAGATGAGGTCTTACTAATGATTTGAACAGGGGCAAAATGATATCTCTCTCTCTGGAGTCCATACCTCTCTTAATACAAGAAAGGACTTTGCTCGCCTTGGAAACCACAGCTTGGCATTGCATGTCATTATTGAGCTTATGATCTACCAAAACCCCCAGATCCTTCTCCACTACGGATCCCCCCAGTTGTATTCCCCCTAATATGTATGATGCATTCATATTCTTAGCCCCCAAGTGCATAACTTTACATTTATCAACATTAAACCTCATCTGCCCCATAGTCGCCCAATTAGACAGAGCATTGAGGTCGGCTTGTAAATTGGAGACATCTTGTAAGGACGTTATTCCACTGCATAGCTTGGTGTCATCTGCAAAGACAGAAATGTTACTTTTGATCTCAGACCCAATATCATTTATAAAGATATTAAAAAGTAAGGGTCCCAGCACTGAACCTTGGGGTACACCACTGATAACCTTAGACCATTCAGAGTAAGAATCATTAACTACTACTCTCTGAATTCTGTCTTTTAGCCAGTTTTCTATCCATTTACTGGCTAAAAGACAGAATTTATGACTGCCTATCTCATTTCTTGAGGTGCTAAAATGGCAGGGCAGTACAAAACCCCCCCAAATGACCCCATTTTGGAAAGTAGACACCCGAAGGAAATTGCTGAGAGGCATGTTGAGCCCATTGAATATTTTTTTTTTTTGTCCCACGTGATTGAATAATGACAAAAAAAAAAAAAATTACAAAAAGTTGTCACTAAATGATATATTGCTCACACATGCCATGGTTATATGTGGAATTGCACCCCAAAATACATTCTGCTGCTTCTCCTGAGTATGGGGATACCACATGTGTGGGACTTTTTAGGAGCCTAGCCACGTACGGGACCCCGGAAACCAAGCACCGCCTTCAGGATTTCTAAGGGCGCAAATTTTTGATTTCACTCCTCACTACCTATCACAGTTTCGAAGGCCATAAAATGCCAAAATAGCACAAAACCCCCCCAAATGACCCCATTTTGGAAAGTAGACACCCCAAGCTATTTGCTGAGAGGCATGTTGAGTCCATGGAATATTTTATATTTTGCCACAGGTTGCGGGAATATGACAAACTTTTTTTTTTTTGCACAAAGTTGTCACTAAATGATATATTGCTCACACATGCCATGGGCATATGTGAAATTACACCCCAAAATACATTCTGCTGCTTCTCCTGAGTACGGGGATACCACATGTGTGGGACTTTTTGGGAGCCTAGCCGCGTACGGGACCCCAAAAACCAAGCACCGCCTTCAAGGTTTCTAAGGGCATAAATTTTTGATTTCGCTCCTCACTACCTATCACAGTTTTGAAGGCCATAAAATGCCAAGATGGCACAAAACCCCCCCAAATGACCCCATTTTGGAAAGTAGACACCCCAAGCTATTTGCTGAGAGGCATGTTGAGCCCATTGAATATTTTTTTTTTTTGTCCCAAATGATTGAATAATGACAAAAAGAAAAAAAAATGTACAAAAAGTTGTCACTAAATGATATATTGCTCACACATGCCATGGTTATATGTGAAATTACACCCCAAAATACATTCTGCTGCTTCTCCTGAGTACGGGGATACCACATGTGTGGGACTTTTTGGGAGCCTAGCCGCGTACGGGACCCCAAAAACCAAGCACCGCCTTCAAGGTTTCTAAGGGCATAAATTTTTGATTTCACTCCTCACTACCTATCACAGTTTTGAAGGCCATAAAATGTCAAAATAGCCCAAAACCCCCACAAATGACCCCATTTTGGAAAGTAGACACCCCAAGCTATTTGCTGAGAGGCATTGTGAGTATTTTACAGCTCTCATTTGTTTTTGAAAATTAAGAAAGACATTTTTTTTTCTTTTTTTTTTTCTTTTTTTACATTTTCAAAACTTTGTGACAAAAAGCGAGATCTGCAAAATACTCAACATACCTCTCAGCAAATAGCTTGGGGTGTCTACTTTCCAAAATGGGGTCATTTGGGGGGGTTTTGTGCCATCTGGGCATTCCATGGCCTCCGAAACTGTGATAGGCAGTGAGGAGTGAAATCAAAAATTTACACCCATAGAAATCCTGAAGGCGGTGCTTGGTTTTTGGGGTCCCGTACGCGACTAGGCTCCCAAAAAGTCCCACACATGTGGTATCCCCGTACTCAGGAGAAGCAACAGAATGTATTTTGGGGTGCAATTCCACATATGCCCATGGCATGTTTGAGCAATATATAATTTAGTGACAACTTTTTGTACATTTTTTTTTTTTTTTTTGGTCATTATTCAATCACTTGGGACAAAAAAAAAAATATTCAATGGGCTCAACATGCCTCTCAGCAAATAGCTTGAGGTGTCTACTTTACAAAATGGGGTCATTTGGGGGGGTTTTGAACTGTCCTGGCATTTTATGCACAACATTAGGAAGCTTATGTCACACATCATCCACTCTTCTAACCACTTGAAGACAAAGCCCTTTCTGACACTTTTTGTTTACATGAAAAAAAAAATTTTTTTGCAAGAAAATTATGTTGAACCCCCAAACATTATATATTTTTTTAAAGCAAAGGCCCTACAGATTAAAATAGTGGGTGTTGCATTTTTTTTTTTCCACACAGTATTTGCGCAGCGATTTTTCAAACACATTTTTTGGGGGAAAAACACACTTTTTTTATTTTTAATGCACTAAAAAACACTATATTGCCCAAATGTTTGATGAAATAAAAAAGATGATCATAGGCCGAGTACATGGATACCAAACACGACATGCTTTAAAATTGCGCACAAACGCGCAGCGGCGACAAACTACATTCATTTTTAAAAGCATTTAAAAGCCTTTACAGGTTACCACGTTAGATTTACAGAGGAGGTCTACTGCTAAAATGACTGCCCTCGATCTGACCTTCGCGGTGATACCTCACATGCATGATGCAATTGCTGTTTACATATGACGCTAGACCGACGCTTGCGTTCGCCTTTGCGCAAGAGCAGGGGGGGACAGCGGTGCTTTTTTTTTTTTTTTTTTTTATTATTTATTTGGCTTTTTTATTTTATTTTTAAACTGTGCCTTCCATATTTTATTTTTTTACCATTTTTATCGTTATCTCAGGGAATGTAAATATCCCCTATGATAGCAATAAGTAGTGACAGGTACTCTTTTTTTGAAAAAAATTGGGGGGTTAGACCCTAGATCTTTCCTCTGCCCTCAAAGCATCTGACCACACCAAGATCGGTGTGATAAAATGCTTTCCCAATTTCCCAATGGCGCTTTTTATATCCGGGGGGGGGGGGGGACATTCCCTCCCACTGCTTGTAAAAGCAGTCTAGAGGCTAATTATCTGCTAGAATTGCTTTTACATGAAAGCCGGCTGCTGGCTGAAAAGAATGATACCAAGATGATACCTAAACTCGCAGGCATCATTCTGGTATAAACATTCAAAGTCCAGCAACATACCAGTACGTTGCTGGTCCTTGTTGGACATGTATTGTAATCTTTTTTTTCATACAGCCTATTGGCTGAGCGAAAAAAAGAGATTGATTGGTGGGTATGCCCACCATTAGAATACCTCCCTTCATCCACCCACTTCTAATGATGGGCATATATGCCGAAGCATGGGGGCATCCTCCCGCAAAAAAGTTATGCCGCGTACACACGGTCAAGCCTTCGTCGGAATTTCGACCGTATGTACGCGGCATAAAAGGTTATGCCGCGTACACACGGTCGGACTTTTCCACGGGCAAGCCTCCGTTGGAATTTCGACCGTATATACGCGGCATTAGGAGCAAAATCGCTCCTCCGCCCCTGCTGCCCCCATGCTTCGGCATATATGCTCTTTTTTTTAACTGTGGTGGTGAAATCACCTCCTACAGCGTTGGAGTCACGGCTGTCAAGATAAATAGATCCGCGCTGCAACTGAATGGCGTACCTGCTAAGCAAATGGTGGTTAACATTAAAACAAAGTAACATTACAGTACAACAGTAAGACCTTACCATGCCATACCTGCAAAGCAAATACCAAAACAAAACCTAGTAAAAAATAAAAAAATGTTTTAACGCAACCTGTGCCTAAAATATATATATGCCGAAGCATGGGGGCATCCTCCCGCAAAAAAGTTATCCCGCGTACACACGGTCGGAATTTTCCACGGGCAGGCCTCCGTCGGAATTTCGACCGTATGTACGCGGCATTAGGAGCAAAATCGCTCCTCCGCCCCTGCTGCCCCCATGCTTCGGCATATATGCTCTTTTTTTTAACTGTGGTGTCACGGCTTTATGTATCGTGGGAGCAAACGCTGTTGCTGTCAAGATAAATAATTCCGCGCTGCAGTTGAATGGCGCACCTGAAAACAAAAAATTACATACCTGAAAAGCAAACATGATAAAACATTGCAGAATAGAATACAGTAAAAAAGAGCAGAACAATAGAGAGAAAATAGAGAGAGAGAGAACAATAAAACGACAACTATTTTTGGTTTTTTTATTTTATATATTTTTTGTGTTTTGTTTTTTACGTTTTTTTTTTTCTTTTTTACACTTTTTTTGTAACTTTACAACTGTAATGGTTCGGGTCTCTCAAAATGTAATGGCATCTTGGGAGACCCTGTGTAAGTGTGTCCTTGTCTGTGAAATGCTGTACCCTACGCTAAAACTTCACTTTTGAGTGGTAGCGTTCAAAACATTCACCTTGGACTGGTTGATATTGATGGTTGCTATGGACTGGTTGCTATGGACGGTTGCTATGGACAGTTGCTATGGACGGTTGCTACGGATTGGTTGTTATGGACGGTTGCTATGGATTGGTTGCCATGGACAGTTGCTATGGACTGGATGCTATGGATAGTTGCTATGGATGGTTGCTATGGACAGTTGCTATGGACGGTTGCTATGGACTGGTTGCAATGGATGGTTGCTATGGACAGTTGCTATAGACTGGTTGCTATGGATGGTTGCTATGGACGGTTGCTATGGACTGGTTGCTATGGACGTTTGCTATGGACTGGTTGATATGGATCAGGCCTGTCTCTGCGAACGCTGCAGTTATGTGTGTTGTGTTTGGTAAGTGACAGTGATCGATCGATACTGCACTTGGGTGGGCTGGGCTGGGCTGGGCGGAGGGGCTAAACGCAGGCGCTAGCAGGTATCTGGGCTGATCCCGCTAACACTGCGTTTTTGGGAACCCTAAACCGCTGGGGATGCTAGTATAGATCTGATCAGATACTATACCACTAAGGGGGGTGTATGCTTTGCGCGTGGGTGTTAGCGTTACTGGCACTAACCTAACACTGCCTGGGGCGACGCAGACCCTCTCTGGCGCTAAAACCTAATTGATCTCACCCGCCGGGCGATCAGGGGGGTTAAACCTTTATTGGGTTATATACGGCGGGTGCCCTGATGCTATAAAAAGCAAACTAATCAACCAGCGTCACCCGTAACCTTTATATGGTGATCACTGGTGAAAGGGTTAACTAGGGGCAATCAGGGGGTTAAAACCTTTATTAGGTTAAATATGGGGGTACCTGACACTATATAAAAACCTGACGGGTAACCTAAATAACTAAATAACTTACTGGCTAACCAGTGACACCAGTGACGCTTATACGGCGATCACTGGTGAAAGGGTTAACTCTAGGGGCAATCAGGGGGTTAAAATAATATATGGGGGTACCTGACACTAATAAAAACCTGCGGCGAACCTAAAAAAAAATAACTAATAATCTAAAACACCAGCGACACAAATACAGCGATCGGAAAAACAATCGCTTAGTGACGCTGAAGTTAGGGGGTGAAAGGGTTACCTGGGGGGTGATCAAGGGGTTAAACCTTTATTAGGGGGGGGTTAGGGGGCTACCCTGGACCTAAAGGGGCCTAATCCTAACTGCCCTGCAACTTTTTACAATCACAGATGACACTAAATGCAGTGATCAGTAAAATAAATGATCACTGCAATCAGTGACACTGTGATTGGGGGCTTTGGGGTGACCTGGGGGGTGATCTGGGGGTGACTGGGGGGTGATTTGTGTGCCTATGTGTACCTACGTGTCAGTGGACTGTTGGTGCACTAACCTGCTTCTTCTCTGCTCGGCGCCGGGAACGAAAAGACCGCGGTGAGGGAGATGACATCACTTCCTCCAGCCTTGTTTACATCACATGGCGGAGGAAGCATTTTCATTGGCCGGGAGTGATCGCGAGGGGGGGGGCGGAATCGAGCGGCCGCCCCCTCATGCCTGATCGCTCCCGAACACTTAACGGCCGCTCACTGCAGTGAAGGGGGGTACGGATGGACCGCCCAACTGCACAAAGGCGATCACGTAGATCTACGTGATTCTGCCTGTCCGTGCCATTCTGCCGACGTAAATCGGCGGTGGGCGGTCGTTAAGTGGTTAAGGACTGATCGATTTTCAGCTATATACAGTATACTGAATATACCATACTACACTGAGCAAAACACTTTTATGTTTGCCCCTATTTATCATGAGCTAAACTCAACGATCTATGACTTTTTCTATCTACACAAAAGGCCTATTTCTCTCAAATATTGTTCACAAATCTGTCTAAGCCCTGGTTCACACTGGGCTGCGGGAGTGAAGCCGTGCGAGTTCAGCCGCGATTACAAAGACATCTGACACAGATGTCAATGTAAATCGTGGCCGAAATCGCAAAAAGTAGTACAGAAACTACTTTTTGAAATCGGTGCAGCGCCGCAGATGCGGCGTCGCACCGATTAGGACGGTGCCATTGCTGGCAATTTCAAATCGCATGTCAAATCGCACCAGTGTGAACCAGGGCCTAATCTGTGTTAGTGAGCACTTCTCCTTTGCCGAGATAACCCATCCACCTCACAGGTGTGGCATATCAAGGTGCTGATTAGACAGCATGATTATTGCACAGGTGTGCCTTAGGCTGGCCACAATAAAAGGCCACTCTAAAATGTGCAGTTTTATCCCACAGCACAATGCCACAGATGTCGCAAGTTTTGAGGGAGCGTGCAATTGGCATGCTGACTGCAGGAATGTCCACCAGAACTGTTGCCCTTGAATTGAATGTTCATTTCTCTACCATAAGCCGTCTCCAAAGGCGTTTCAGAGAATTTAGCAGTAAATCCAACCGGCCTCACAACCGCAGACCACGTGTCACCACACCAGCCCAGGACCTCCACATCCAGCATCTTCACCTCCAAGATCGTCTGAGACCAGCCACCCGGACAGCTGCTGGAACAATCGGTTTGCATAACCGAAGAATTTCTGAACAAACTGTCAGAAACCGTCTCAGGGAAGCTCATCTCGTGCTCATCTGCCTCATCGGGGTCTCGTCCTGACTGCAGTTAATCGTCGTAACCGACCTGAGTGGGCAAATGCTCACATTCAATGGCGTCTGGCACTTTGGAGAGGTGAAGAGATTAAGTGATGAATCCTGGTTTTCACTGTACAGGGCAGATGGCAGACAGCGTGTATGGCATTGTGTGGGTGAGCGGTTTGCTGATGTCAACATTGTGGATTGTGTGGCTCATGGTGGCAGTGGGGTTATGGTATTGGCAGGCGTATGCTATGGACAACGAACACAGGTGCATTTTATTTATGGCATTTTGAATGCACAGAGATACCGTGACGAGATCCTGAGGCCCATTGTTGTGCCATTCATCCACGACCATCACCTCATGTTGCAGCATGATAATGCCCGGCCTCATGGTGCAAGGATCTGTACACAATTCCTGGAAGCTGAAAACTTCCCAGTTCTTGCATGGCCAGCCTACTCACCGGACATGTCACCCATTGAGCATGTTTGGGATGCTTTGGATCAGCGTGTTCCAGTTCCTGTATCCAGCAACTTGGCACAGCCATTGAAGCGGAATGGAACAACATTCCACAGGCCACAATCACCAACCTGATCAACTCTATGTGAAGGAGATGTGCTGCACTGTGTGAGACAAATGGTGGTCACACCAGATACTGACTGGTTTTCGGACCCCCTGGACCCCCCAATACAGTAAAACTGCACATTTTAGAGTGGCCTTTTATTGTGGCCAGCCTGGGGCACACCTGTGCAATAATCATGCTGTCTAATCAGCATCTGGATATGCCACACCTGTGAGGTGGATGGATTATCTCCGCAAAAGAGAAGTGCTCACTAACACAGATTTAGACAGATTTGTGAAAAATATTTGAGAGAAATAGGCCTTTTTTGTACATAGAAAAAGTCGTAGATCTTTGAGTTCAGCTCATGATAAATAGAGGCAAATACAAAAGTGCTGCGTTTATAATTTTGCTCAGTGTATGTGGACGGTATAACTTTCCTACAGACTAAATAATATACAATATTAATATAAAACCTTGGATTGCAAGCATAATTGGTTCCAGAAGCATGCTTGTAATCCAAAGCACTTGTATATCAAAGCAAATTTACCCATAAGAAATAAGGGAAACTCAAATGATTCGTTCCACAACCATTAATTCATAAATCCTTCAGTTTATAGTCCATATAAAAAGATTATAGCAATGTGATAGGTTGTGTAACCATAAAATGTCCATCCGCAAATGGAAGCCTCCACAAGGGGATTAGAAGCAAAATCCAGCAGGAGCTACAGAGTATAAAAGAGAAGAGAAGCGCCTCTAAAGCCCCGTACACACGGTCGGATAACATATGGATTTTCGTCCGATGGATTTGTCCATCGGAAATCCGATGAAACTGTTCTTCATCAGTCTTGGCCACACACCATCAGTCAAAAAACCGACCGTTCCAAACGCGGTGACGTAAAACACTCCGATGAGCCGAGAAAAATTAAGTTTAATGCTTCTGAGCATGCGTCGACTTGATTCTAAGCATGCGTGGGTTTTTTAACCGATGGACTTGCCCATAGACGATCGGAAATTCCCATCGGTTTTTTATCCATCGGAAAATTTTAAAACAAGTTTTATTTTTTACAACCGATGGAAAAAAGACCGATGGGTACCATACACGATCGGTTGGTCTGATGAAAACCATCCATCGGACGGTTTTCATCAGTCAAACCGATCGTGTGTACGGGGCTTTAGTGTAGCAATATGGTTACATTTAATGAAGGTACAACATTTAGCAACTCACATGGTTGATTATTAAAAGAGGCACATCTAAGTATGCAGGCATCCGGGGTAAAGCTGTCCACATAGACAATCCCCCGCACCGCCGGATCTCACAGCTATCAGTCTGCAATCGTGACCGGGAAGACTACCCTGCAGTAGAGTGATCTGAAAGCGAGGCTTGAACCGCTTGTGGAGCACAGCGTGGAAGGGATGATGTCGATGGTGGTGAGGAGGACGGTCTATGTCTTGTCTATGTTTACCCCGGATGCCTGCATACTTAGATTTGCCAGATTTAATCCTCAACCTTGTGAGTTTCTAAATGTTGTCCCTTCATTAGATGTAACCATATTGCTACACTTGGAGGCGCTTCTTTTTTCTTTCATACTCAGTTGTGACATGACGCTACTCTTATATCAAGACATCGCTTGTATATCAAGTCAAAATGTATTTAAAAATTTAGCTTGTCTTGCAAAACGCTCTCAAACCAAGGTTTTTCTGTATCTGATTTGGGTTATTTTCACCAAAGCAATGTAGCAGTATTCATTTTGGCCTAAATTTGCAAAGAAAGATTATTTATTTGCAAAATTTTATAACAAATGAAGAAAAATGCATTTTGTTTTTCAAAATTCTTGGTCTTATTTTGTTTATTTAGCGAAAAAACCCAGTAGTGATTAAATACCACCAAAAGAAAGCTCTATTTTTGTGAAAAAAGTATGAAAATTTCAAATAGGTACAGTGTTGCATGACCGCACAATTGTCATTCAAAGTGTGACAGCGCTGAAAGCTGAAAGTTGGCCTGGACAAGAAGGGGGTGAAAGTGCCCGGAATTGGAGTGGTATTGAAGTCTTTTAGAAGCATTGAGAACAGCCAACACGTTTCAGGGAAAGGTGTCCCCCTTCTTTAGGGCTTGAGCAGTGGATATTGCTAGAATCATGATAACATGTAATTAAAGACCTATGTTAGGCCTTGATAAAAAGACTGCCATCTCTTAACCACACTATAAACTGCCAGATGAGTTGATTCCACACCAAACTGGTCAAACCATGCCTTTATAAACCTGACTTTGTGAATCAGTCATAATGGAACAGAAAGGGTCCTTCCCCCAAACTGTTGCCACCAGATTTGAAGCCCTCAATTGCCTAAAATTTCTATATTCTGTAGCTGTATAGGAACCCTTTTACTGGAAACACCTAAACGCCAATATTTCGATATTTCGAGGGAAGATTACATAATTTTCCCATATACAGGGGGTCCCCGGGTTACAAACCCGTTAGGGACTTTCCTCCTGTTTGTAATCCGGAAATGTTCGTAATGCGCAGAACGTCAATTACGGACATTTCCAATGTTTTCCGATGTTCCGTCGAATGCCGTTCTGCTCATACGCGGACAATTACGGACATTTCCGAGGCTCCGTCTGGCCGCACATGCGCAGAACGCCATATGGTCCACGCAGAACGACAGAGGGTCCCCGCAGCACCCTGTCCGTAAGTAGGAGTGGTTCGTAAGTCGGGCGTTCATAAGTCGGGGTCCCCCTGTAGTTTTGGAGTAATGGTTAAGTATCTACAACCCTTTGGCCATATAGCGTACCGCTGTATGCACAATTTTAGCTCAATGGCCAGCCAGAAAGACTTGGAGATAACCACATAGACTTTGGAGATGATGTTTAGTCAAGACGAAACAGATGTAAAATATAACGTATGAATGTTGAGGGGAGGGTATTTGAAACATTAAGCTTCTTCTTTTTTATTGAACTATTAACACATTTTTCAACTCTGAAGCCTCGTACACACGAGCGGTTTTCCCGGCAAGAAAACTGCTGGGAGAGCTTTTTGCCGTGAAAACCGGTCGTGTGTATGTTTCCTAGCAGTTTTTCCGACATTAAAACTGCTCAGGAAAAATAGAGAACCTGCTCTCTATTTTCCCGTCGGGATTCCCGGCGTTTTTTTTTTCCGCCAGATTTACTAATACTCTATGGGAAATACTGCAAGGCAGTGCCCATGGAGCATACACACGGTCGGGATTCCCGGCGTTTTTTTTCCGGACATATTTACTAATACTCTATGGGAAATACTGCAAGGCAGTGCCCATGGAGCATACACACGGTCGGGATTCCCGGCGTATTTTTTTCCGCCAGATGTACTAATACTCTGTGCGAAATACTGCGAGGCAGTGCCCATGGAGCATACACAGGGTCGGGATTCCCGGCAGTTTTTTTTCCGCCAGATTTACTAATACTCTATGCGAAATACTGCAAGGCAGTGCCCATGGAGCATACACACGGTCGGGATTCCCGGCGTTTTTTTTTTCCGCCAGATTTACTAATACTCTATGGGAAATACTGCAAGGCAGTGCCCATGGAGCATACACACGGTCGGGATTCCCGGCCAAAGCTCCATGGCAGGTTTCCTGCCGGGTTCTCGGCTTTCCCCTCGGTTTTCACGGCAGACTTTTTACCGCCATGAAAACCGAGCGTGTGTACAGGGCTTAAGATTTCCGCCAGCTCATAATACACAATTTTCTTCAACATTTCAACCCATCCTCTTCTAATGTGCTCATTTCTAATTAAACCTTTCCCTTTCTAAAAGTGATTGATTACTGAATTGATTAAACGATTTATTGATCTGGCAAACTAGGATATTTATTTGCCACCAAGATCAATATGCAAATACCAGAGAATGGTGCTTTAAAGAACTCCCAAGGGAGAAGCGTTTCCTAAATTAAGATGATGACGTTAGGCAATAGATAGGTTCCACTTCTTTAGGCTTTAAAGAACCGTTATCCTGATGAATACATGTGTCATTAGCTGTGATTGTATGTGGTTTAACCAGCAACACTGCATTGAATTGTATCAGTTATTACTGGATTATAAATATGTAGATGGCAATGATAGCTATCGGCACTGCTGATTCATCACTTTAATTACCAACATATCTAAATTTTACAGGTTCCTTGGTTAATTAGATTAAGTCAGCACCTAAAAGTGCCTACAGACATTTAATGATAGCTGGCCATGCATGCGGGTGATCGCTCTAATGAAGAATTGCTACACAGTTCTGCAGGGTTGCATCAAGTGAACGTATGCATTTTTGATTGTGAAGATTGGATGCTCTAGAGTAGTCTTTCCCAAATGATTTAACACAGAACTTTCCAGTTTTAGGGAACCCCTGCTAATTATTATCATTATTATTATACAGGATTTATATAGCGCCAACTGCTAATAATTTATATTTTTAGCCCAGCCCACGATGCAATGCGTAAACTAAAAAACCAAAGTATACAAAAAAGTGCACTTGGGATATGTTCTATGGTCCCCTCCTGTAGAGCAAGGACCCTTCCCTGACCCCCAGGAGTGCCGGACTCCTGACAGGGGCAATGCACACTTAAAGCGGAGTTCCACCCAAAAGTGGAACTTCCGCCCATCGGATTCCCCCCCCCCTCCGGTGCCACAATTGCCACCTTTCGGGGGGGGAGGGGGGACAGGATACCTGTCTTTGACAGGTATCTTTTCCCACTTCCGGGTGTCCGGGCCGTCGCCCCTGATGTCAGCACGGGGCTCCCTCCCCCGGCCGCCGGGCCAGTAGTAGAGAGGAGCGGGGCCTCGCGCATGTGCAGTAGGGTTCCTGGCGTGAAGCCGAAAGGCTACACTGCCGCGTACCCTTATCCGCAATGGCGGCGGCAGCACCCGACAGCTGATGGAAACATCAGCTGCAGGTGCCGACATCGCTGGACTCCAAGACAGGTAAGTGTCCATTTATTAAAAGCCAGCAGCTGCAGTATGTGTAGCTGCTGGTTTTTTTGTTTTTTTTTGGGGGGGGGGGGCGGAACACTGCTTTAAGTTCACCTAGCCAAAAGGCCTGGCAGACCCTGCTCCTCATGGTCAGCCAAAGCCAACCAACTGGGTACTAGGTGAGGGGTTCTAACGAAGAGACCCCCCCACCACAAAACAAGGGAGGAAGGAACCTAAGGGTCATACATCCTCCCCACTGTACCCCAGGGATCCAACGACCCCCATCCTACAATCTAAGTGAAAAAAGACACATACATATAATATATCTACAACTCAGGGTACATTAGTGTGATGGTCACTGGGAAGAATGAGATTTACATTTTTGGACTTTGGGAATACTCACCTCTTACAGGTAGCTAAAAAGATCATTGGTATCAGTGATTACTCACTGCCCAAGGAACCCCTAGGAACCTCTGGAGGAACCTTAAGGTTCCTCAGAACTCTGGCTGGGAAAGACTGATCTAGAGACACCCTTAACAAAGGGGAACATTACATTTAGGCCCCTTTCACACTGGGGCGGGAGGTGTGGTGGCGGTAAAGCGCTGCTATTTTTAGCGGCGCTTTACCGTCGGAATTGCGGCGGTATTTGCCCGCTAGCAGTGCGGTTTTACGCCCCGCTAGCGGCCAAAAAAGGGTTAAAACCACCCGCAATGCGCTGCTGAAGCAGCGCATTGCGGGCGGTATAGCCACGGTGTCCCATTGATTTCAATGGGAAGGAGCGGTGGAGGAGCGGTAAACACACCGCTCCTTCACTGCTCCAAAGATGCGGCTAGCAGGACTTTTGGAGCGGTCCTGCTAGCGCACCACTCCAGTGTGAATCCCTCGGGCTATCACACTGGAGAAACAGCAGCCGCTGTTTAGGGTCGGTTTGCAGGTGCTATTTTTAGCGCAATAGCCTGCAAACCGCCCCAGTGTGAAAGGGGTCTAGTAGGCAAAGAAAATCCACCCTGGATGATCAACTTACCTCCCAAGAAGGCTTGGCAAGGGAAGTCTGCTGTCTTTGGAGAAGGCCTAATTCTTTGATGCCTTTAGGCACCTTTACCTGTCATTAACTCGCACAGTTCTGATAACTGTACAATGCATATGCGTCAGCAATTTAAGGTATGAAGGCAGTACAATAGCAGCAAGTGTCCGTAGTGTGTTTGGCTGCTCAGAAACCTGTAAAGCCCCATACACACGGTCGGACTTCCATCGGACTTTTCCATGGATTTTTTGTCCGAACGGAGTTGGCCGGGCACACCCATAGCATACACACCACATACACACCACAGGACTTTTCTGCAAACTTTCCCAAAACTTTTTGCAACATCACGTGGTTTTTCAGCTCTTTTCTGCTCTTTACCGCCAACCCTTTGGTCAACTTCTGCTATTGTTGGTTGACTTTAATATTAGTTGTTTTGTCCATCGGACAAAAGTCCTATGGTTTTCTGTACACACGGTCGGACTTTGCTCCATCGGACTTTTGCAGACCCAACTTTTGTCCGATGAAAACACAAAAAAAAAAAGTTTGTCCGATGGAGCGTACACACGGTCGGATTGTTGGTCCAACTTGCTCAAAATGAAGTTTGTTGGCCAAAAGTCCGACCGTGTGTACGAGGCTTAAGAATTCAAAAATTTGTCCAGACAGGAACAGAACCAAAATAAAAGCAGCAACACCCAAGAGCAGGTTATCATCAGGCAGACAGCAAAGAACAGGTGAGAAAAGAAAGATCAATGAACAGGTGCTGGGTCTAGAAACAGGCTGGAGTAGGATTGACAGCTTTTCTTCAAGTCAAACCCGAACACACAGCGATTTTATTTATTTTTTTATAGTATAAACTATACATATATTTTGCAATTAAATAGAATTTCCAATCAAACAAAGTTAATCACAAGACTCCCCTTTACACCAGAGTCCACTAAGTTCCCCTTTTACATCTGAATCAGCAGAGTTCCCTTTCACTGTAAGGAGGGACTCTGCAGACTCTGATGTAAGGGAGAACTCTGGGGACTCTGACATAAGGGATGCTCTGGGAACCCTGATTTAAGGGGGAACACTGAGAACTCTGATGTACAGAGAGGACTCTGATGTAAGGGGGAACACTGTCACCTCTGGTGTAAAGGGGAACTCTGACGTAATGGGTACTTTCAGAACCCCGATTTACCTCAGTGTACTCACTCATAGGCAGGAGAGTGAAGGGGGGAGACTTCAGTCACAGACTAGGATGGATGGTGAGCTCACTCACCCCCTGGCAGTCAGCACCTCTCATCCGGATGTATCTGAGGCTGCTGGACTTCCAATTTCCAGCCCCCACTTTCCTTTTCTGAGGCACAGCGCCGAGGATTGGAGTGTGGACAAACACAGTGGGGTAGGGGCAGGAGGAAGAGCAGTAGATCGAGCTCTCTCCCCTCTCCCATCTGTGTAGGGGGGGGGGGGATTGTTAGTGCTGACTTTGAGCAGTGTGAAAGAGAGTGTAACATACACTCTTATGCCGCGTACACACGACCGTTTTTAATGTCATTGAAAAAAACGATGTTTTTCTTGACGCGATTCTTCTCAAGCCTGCCTTGCCTACACACTATCGTGAAAAAAAATGCTCGAGCAAAGCGCAGTGACATACGAAACGTACGACGGCACTATAAAGGGGAAGTTCCATTCGGATGGCGCCACCCTTTGGGACGCTTTTGCTGATCCTCGTGTTAGTAAAGTTTGGTGAAAGATGATTTGCGCTTTTCAGCCTCGTGCTCTTCAGTCCGTTACAGCGTGACGAATGTGCTATCTCCATTACGAACGCTAGTTTTACCAGAAGGAGCGCTCCCGTCTCATAACTTGCTTCTGAGCATGCGCGTTTTTTTCACGTCGTTAAAGCCTACACACGGTCGTTTTTCACGACGAGAAAAGCGATGATGTGAAAAACGACGAGAAAAAATAGAGCATGTTCCAAATTTATAATGGCCATTTTTCACGTCGCGAAAAATGCTCTGGAGCCCACACACGATCGTTTTTAATGACCAAATTAAAAAATTGCATTTTTCTCGTCATGAAAAACGGTCGTGTGTACGTGGCATTACACAACTGCAGCCAGTAAACCCTGCTGGGAAGCCATAGTCCGGTCTAAATAATGTGTCCGGGTTTCAGGTGGTCTGAAACCCAGACGTATGTTTCCAAACCCGAACTGTCCAGGTGAATCCCGGACAGGTGGCAACCCTAGGCTGGTGTCAACAATAGAGAGGAAGTGAGATACAGTCAGTAGGTGGGAGAGACATTGGAGCAAACCAGAGTTGCTTATAGGTAGGCAAACATCCAAAGTGAGGTCAAAAGCAAGACAATTTCAAAGCAGGTCAAGAATAGCAAACTGGATAAGTAAAGGGGCTGAAGTGAGGTGACAGATCAAGCCAGGATATGAAGATCATAGATCACTGGTCCACTGCCAAACAGGGCTTTGCTGAGTCTCCTGACAGACAGGACTATGGTATGTAGCAAGCTGTGTAAATCCAAGGACTGGATCGGGCTCTCGTGTAATTATTTCATCTGTGTATTTAGCTGTCTGCCTGCAGTTCAGCTTTTATTATGAACTACCCCATTCTTAAAAAATGTATAATTGGATACAAATGATAAGACAGAACAATGGAAAACTCAGGCATATACCACATGCCATGGATAAAGTCACCTAGCATCTAATCATTTTTTTCTTGGTAAACAGTCCTTGGGCAGCTTGTCCAGATAGGGGGGAATCAGTCTACAAACCACTAGATCAGCTGTTCTCCGCCAGGGTTCTTCCAGAGGTTACTAGGGATACCTTGATCTGTGACTGAGCTGCATTCTTCCCACTGACCACTAATGTAAGGGAATTCTTCCCAGTGATTACTGATGTAAGGGTATTCTTCCCAGTGACCACTGATGTAAGGGTATTCTTCCCACTGACCACTAATGTAAGGGTATTCTTCCCACTGACCACTAATGTAAGGGTATTCTTCCCACTGACCACTGATGTAAGGGTATTCTTCCCACTGACCACTGATGTAAGGGTATTCTTCACAGTGACCACTGATGTAAGGGTATTCTTCACAGTGACCACTGATGTAAGGGTATTCTTCCCAGTGACCACTGATGTAAGGGTATTCTTCACAGTGACCACTGATGTAAGGGTATTCTTCCCAGTGACCACTAATTTAAGGGTATTCTTCCCAGTGACCACTGATGTAAGGGTATTCTTCCCAATGACCACTAATTTAAGGGTATTCTTCCCAGTGACCACTGATGTAAGGGTATTCTTCCCAATGACCACTAATGTAAGGGTATTCTTCCCAGTGACCAGTGACCACTGATGTAAGGGATGCATTCCTCCAACTGATCACCAATGTAAGGACATTCTTCCAACTGATCACCAATGTAAGGGCATACATCTCACTGACCTCAGATGTAAGGAGAATACATTCTTCCCACTGACTCCCAATGTAAGGGCATTCTTCCCACTCACCACCAATGTAAGAAGCATTCTTCCCACCAGTGCCGGGACAAGGCCATCCAGCGCCCAGGGCAAAGATGCCAAACTGCACCCCCACCCCACCTTCCCTTAGGGTCAGTGTCAGGGCACGCACATCCCAGAAATAAACCATTGCGCCCAGGGTAGCCCTCCCTCCTGCCCACCCCTTGTCCCTGCCCTGCTTTCTATTGACCACCAATGTAAGGAGCGTTCTTCTTACTGATCACCAATGTAAGGGACATTCTTCCCCCTGACCACCAATGTAAGGGACATTCTTCCCACTGATCACCAATGTAAGGAGCATTCTTCCCACTGACCACCAATGTAAGGAGCATTCTTCCCACTGACCACCAATGTAAGGAGCATTCTTCCCACTGATCACCAATGTAAGGGACATTCTTCCCACTGACCACCAATGTAAGGAGCGTTCTTCTTACTGATCACCAATGTAAGGGACATTCTTCCCCCTGACCACCAATGTAAGGGACATTCTTCCCACTGATCACCAATGTAAGGGACATTCTTCCCACTGATCACCAATGTAAGGAGCATTCTTCCAACTGACCACCAATGTAAGGAACATTCTTCCCACTGATCACCAATGTAAGGAGCATTCTTCCCACTGACCACCAATGTAAGGGACATTCTTCTCACTGATCACCAATGTAAGGGACATTCTTCCCACTGACCACCAATGTAAGGAGCATTCTTCCCACTGATCACCAATGTAAGGAACATTCTTCCCACTGACCACCAATGTAAGGAGCGTTCTTCTTACTGATCACCAATGTAAGGGACATTCTTCCCCCTGACCACCAATGTAAGGGACATTCTTCCCACTGATCACCAATGTAAGGAGCATTCTTCCAACTGACCACCAATGTAAGGGACATTCTTCCCACTGACCACCAATGTAAGGGACATTCTTCCCACTGACCACCAATGTAAGGAGCGTTCTTCTTACTGATCACCAATGTAAGGGACATTCTTCCCCCTGACCACCAATGTAAGGGACATTCTTCCCACTGACCACCAATGTAAGGAGCGTTCTTCTTACTGATCACCAATGTAAGGGACATTCTTCCCCCTGACCACCAATGTAAGGGACATTCTTCCCACTGATCACCAATGTAAGGGACATTCTTCCCACTGATCACCAATGTAAGGAACATTCTTCCCACTGATCACCAATGTAAGGAGCATTCTTCCAACTGACCACCAATGTAAGGAACATTCTTCCCACTGATCACCAATGTAAGGAGCATTCTTCCCACTGACCACCAATGTAAGGGACATTCTTCTCACTGATCACCAATGTAAGGGACATTCTTCCCACTGACCACCAATGTAAGGAGCATTCTTCCCACTGATCACCAATGTAAGGGACATTCTTCCCACTGACCACCAATGTAAGGAGCGTTCTTCTTACTGATCACCAATGTAAGGGACATTCTTCCCCCTGACCACCAATGTAAGGGACATTCTTCCCACTGATCACCAATGTAAGGAGCATTCTTCCAACTGACCACCAATGTAAGGGACATTCTTCCCACTGACCACCATTGTAAGGAGCATTCTTCCCACTGATCACCAATGTAAGGAGCATTCTTCCCACTGATCACCAATGTAAGGAGCATTCTTCCCACTGATCACCAATGTAAGGAGCATTCTTCCCACTGACCACCAATGTAAGGGACATTCTTCCCACTGACCACCATTGTAAGGAGCATTCTTCCCACTGATCACCAATGTAAGGAGCATTCTTCTCACTGACCACCAATGTAAGGGACATTCTTCCCACTGACCACCATTGTAAGGAGCATTCTTCCCACTGATCACCAATGTAAGGAGCATTCTTCTCACTGATCACCAATGTAAGGGACATTCTTCCCACTGACCACCAATGTAAGGATTATTCTACTCACTGACCACCAATGTAAGAGACATTCTTCCCACTTAATATAGTGGCCATTATTCCCACTGATCCCCAATGAATTCATTTTAGCAGGGGTTCCCTGAGATCTGAATTCCTTTGGGATAAACAGGCTGCACAAGATCAATAATCTTTGTATCAATATATGAAATACAATGTTGAAAGCAAGTCACAGGAGCAAGCCATTGCTTATAGTCACATTGATTATTAATTTATTTTTTCAGTTTAATGCGCTAATGATAAAATGTATCCTTACGGAAAATACACAATCCTCCAACACATAATCATTTTGTTATCACGTATTTCCCGGCTCCCTGTTCCGTCTCTATTTAATAACTTTGACGCCTGGCTCATTTTTATTCCCTTTATCATTATAGCTGCGTTAGCTAATTTGTATTGAGTGTATTAATCTCCAATAATATATTTGTGAAGGGGGCCTATTGTATTCCCATTTATTAAAGGAGCTCTTTGGAGGCTTATGAAAAATGGCTGTCGGTGGGACGCCTTAATGTCGTGTTATTCATCTTTCCAGCACTTAGCACAGATAACAGAAATTAATAATGAATTATTAAGCAGGCCATGCATCAACACAATGATACATCTCTGGGTATTAAGAACATGGGACAGACAGACGGATGGTGACTATCATTTGTGACACCCTTCCGTAAAGTGATCTATTAATCTTTCCTGGGCTCGGGGGTTAAGGGATTCGGCTCTTTCCTCCACCTGGAAGGGTATTGTGGAGGAAATGATGGATCCTAATTGGAGAGATTTACATCCTTTGGTATGTTACTTACCTGAAGGAGAAACATTTATATCATGGATAATACAATGTATCTGATTTAAAGGGAATGTATTATCTTTTCAGAGGAACATGTTAAAGAGATCACTGTGATGTTTATAATGTTATCATAGTCTTTGAGGGCCCATTTTTATTGTTGGGTTTTAATGCATGCTTTGCTATGCGCTAAAATGCACGTGTCCAAATTCCCCATAATATAAATAGTGCCTGTTCCAGCAGTGCGCTGTGTTTTTATCCCTTTTACTACCACTGACTAGACATGTGAGCCGTCAATAAATTTGTTTTGTTTCGTTACGTTCCGTATTAGCCGAAAATTCGTATTTCGTAATTCAGGTCCGAAATTCAATTTAGATTCGTTAACTTTTCGTAACAATTATGAACATTCGTTACGATGAATTTAAAAAGCAAAAAACACCTTTCTCAATATGGCAGTCGTCGACTCCTTATGCTCATTATGAGGGGCTCCCACCATCCCTGTGCTGTGCTGACTTCCTGGGTTTGTAGTAGCCCGTTAATTCGGATTTCGTAATTCGTGTCCGAAATTCAATTTGGATTCGTACGAAATACTAAAGTTTGTTAGGTTTGTTAACTTTTCGTAACAATTACGAACATTCGTTATGAGGGGCTCCCACCATCCCTGTGCTGTGCTCATTATGAGGGGCTCCCACAATCCCTGTGGTGTGCTCATTATGAGGGGATCGCACCATCCCTGTGCTGACTTCCTCCTGGGGCTGTACACCGGCTGTGCTCATTACGAGGGGCTCCCACCATCCCTGTGCTGTGCTGCCTTCCACCTGGGGCTGTACCCCAGCTGTGCTCATTATGAGGGGCTCCCACCATCCCTGTGCTGTGCTCATTATGAGGGGCTCCCACAATCCCTGTGCTGTGCTCATTATGAGGGGCTCCCACCATCCCTGTGCTGACTTCCTCCTGGGGCTGTACACCGGCTGTGCTCATTACGAGGGGCTCCCACCATCCCTGTGCTGTGCTGCCTTCCACCTGGGGCTGTACCCCAGCTGTGCTCATTATGAGGGGTTCTCACCATCCCTGTGCTGTGCTCATTATGAGGGGCTCCCACCATCCCTGTGCTGTGCTCATTATGAGGGGCTCCCGCCATCCCTGTGCTGTGCTCATTATGAGGGGCTCCGGCCATCCCTGTTCTGTGCTCATTATGAGGGGCTCCCACCATCCCTGTGCAGTGCTGACTTCCTCCTGGGGCTGTACCCCAGCTGTGCTCATTATGAGGGGTTCTCACCATCCCTGTGCTGTGCTCATTATGAGGGGCTCCCATCATCCTTGTGCTGTGCTGACTTCCTGGGTTTTTAACTTCATCATAACAAATAATCGTAATTATTTTGACAATAATAAAACGATATTGTCCAATTCTGAATCTCCCATCGACTACCAGTACCAGTCTGAGCCATCTCTCCCACTCCCGAAACCAAATTCGTCAACAAAATTTCGTATTTCGTATAAAATTTGTATTTCGGATGCTACCAAATGTACAAATTTTCGATACGTACGAAACAAATCGCACATGTCTACCACAGACATATGTCATATGATGGTGGCAGCGGGGGGTTTTAAAGGTTTACATGTTGGGTATCTATTTACTCTGCGCAACCACATCTTTTATTATTTATTGGGTAATATATTGAATTTCTGTGCCCTAAAATTATGTTTAGTGTACTCTTTACTAGAATTTGCACCTGATAAACTGTTGTGCAGATATCATGTGGCATAAAAATCTACCACTATTTTATTCTCCAGGGTACCTGCTTTCAGAAAGCATATAATGGTTGGGGGTTTTACTTAAGGCAAAAATGGCTCTGGCAGTAAAAGGGTTAAAACTATACAATATATTACCAAAAGTATTGGGACACCTGCCTTTACACGCACATGAAATTTAATGGCATCCCAGTCTTAGTCCGTAGGGTTAAATATTGAGTTGGCCCACCCTTTGCAGCTATAACAGCTTCAACTCTTCTGGGAAGGTTGTCCACAAGGTTTAGGAGTATATCTATGGAAATGTTTGACCATTCTTCCAGAAGCGCATTTGTAAGGTCAGGCACTGATGTTGGATGAGAAGGCCTGGCTCGCAGTCTCCGCTCAAATTCATCCCAAAGGTGTTTTATCAGGTTGAGGTCAGGACTCTGTGCAGGACAGTCAAATTCCTCCACCCCAAATTCACTCATCCATGTCTTTATGGACCTTGCTTTGTGCTCTGGTCCATATCATTTGGTGGAGGGGGATTATGGTGTGGGGTTGTTTTTCAGGGGTTGGGCTTGGCCCCTTAGTTCCAGTGAAGGGAACACTTAAGGCATCAGCATACCAAGACATTTTGGACAATTTCATGCTCCCAACTTTGTGGGAACAGTTTGGGGATGGCCCCTTCCTGTTCCAACATGAGTGCACACCAGTGTACAAAGCAAGGTTCATAAAGACATGGATGAGCAAGTTGGGGGTGAAGGATCTTGACTGGCATGCACAGAGTCCTGCTCTCAACCCGATAGAACACCTTTGGGATGAATTAGAGTGGAGACTGCAAGCCAGGTCTTCTCGTCCAACATCAGTGCCTGACCTCAAAAATGTGCTTCTTGAAGAACGGTCAAACTTTCCAATAGACACACTCCTAAAGTTTGTGGACAGCCTTCCCAGAAGAGTCAAAGCTGTTATAGCTGCAAAGGGTGGGCCAACTTAATATTGAACTCTACAGACTAAGACTGGAAAGCCATTAGTTCATGTGCGTGTAAAGGCAGGCGTCCCAATACTTTTGGTAATATAGTGTAGTTTGTATGTTTTTTATTCCGTGTCTAAGTATGTTGGGAGGCCCATAGAAATCAATGGACTCATATACTACGTGTTTTGATGCGTTAGTTACAAGTATTATTAAGCCTTAGTCAACATCCATTTCAAATCCTCCAATAAAAAATCCATTGAAAATGAGCATCAATAGTTGCATAAAGGAAGTGCACGTTGACACATGACAACACACATGCCTTAGGCTAAAAAAATGCACCTCTACACAACGTATAGGTTTAAACGGGGCCTTTAAAGTGGTAGTGAAGTCAAAATACGAAAAAATGCTGACAGGCAGGGTTTTTTTTTTATAACAGAAGAGACCATAGAGGTCTTTTCTGTTATAAATGTCCCCCCTACCTTCCAGCGCTAATGTGATCTGAGCCAGGGTGGGAGGAAAGAAAATTGCCTGATGTATTGCAAGTTTCCATCCACCTAAAAATTAGCCAGTGGGCTAGCCATTATCAAAAAAAACTTGAGAGGTTCCAACCCTTCTCTGCTCTATCCAAGAACAAAGTAAGTCGTGGTTGGAGTTGGCTTCAAAAACTCATTCAAAAGTTTCCATTCACCTAAAAACTGGCCAGTGAACAAGCTGGCATAAAGAGAGAGGCTCCAACCCTTCTTTGCTCTATCCTCGAACAAAGTACGCTAGGGTAAAAGGTGGCTTAAAAATGTGGTTCAAATGTTTTCATCCACCTGAAAACTGACCAGTGAACAAGCCGCCATTTAAAACAAAGTAATTTGGGGTAAGAATTGGCTTACAAAAATTGGTTCAAAAGTTTCCATCCACCTAAAAAACTGGTCAGTGGACAAGCCGGTATAGAAAAACTTTAGAGAGGCTCCAAACCTTCTATATCTTATCCAAGAACTAAGAAAGTTGTGTCTGGTGGTGGCTTCAAAAACTTGGTTCAAAAGTTTCCATCCACCTAAAAACTGGCCAGTAAACGAGCCGGTATGAAAAAAATACTTTAGAGAGGCTCCATATCTTCTATATTTTATCCAAGAACAAAGAATGTTGTGTCTGGTGGTGGCTTCAAAAATTGGTTCAAAAGTTTCCATCCACCTAAAAACTGGTCAATGGATAAGCCGGTATAGAAAAACTTTAGAGAGGCTCCATATCTTCTATATTTTATCCAAGAACAAAGAAAGTTGTGTGTGTTGGTGGCTTCAAAAACTTGGTTCAAAAGTTTCCATCCACCTAAAAACTGGTCAATGGATAAACCGGTATAGAAAAACTTTAGAGAGGCTCCAAACCTTCTATATCTTATCCAAGAACAAAGAAAGTTGTGTCTGGTGGCTTCAAAAATTGGTTCAAAAGTTTCCATCCACCTAAAAACTGGCCAGTAGACAAGCCGGTATAAAAAAAAAAATTAGAGATGCTCCATATCTTCTATATCTTATCCAAGAACTAAGAAAGTTGTGTCTGGTGGTGGCTTCAAAAACTTGGTTCAAAAGTTTCCATCCACCTAAAAACTGGCCAGTAAACGAGCCGGTATAAAAAAAAATTTGAGAGGCTCCATATCTTTTATATTTTATCCAAGAACAAAGAATGTTGTGTCTGGTGGTGGCTTCAAAAATTGGTTTAAAAGTTTCCATCCACCTAAAAACTGGTCAGCGGACAAGCCGGTATAGAAAAACTTTAGAGAGGCTCCATATCTTCTATATTTTATCCAAGAACAAAGAAAGTTGTGTCTGGTGGTGGCTTCAAAAACTTGGTTTAAAAGTTTCCATCCACCTAAAAACTGGCCAGTGGACAAGCCTGCATAAAAAAAAACTTGAGAGGCTCCATATCTTTTCTACTCTATTCCACAACAAAGTAAGTTGGGGTTGGAGGTGACCTAAAAAAATACTGATTTAAAAATTTCCATCCACCTAGGTAGACAGGCCTTCATTGACATGCAGATGTACAGATCATTAATAAGTGAACTGTCCACATTGTTCTTCGATAAGCATTTGTATTCCGGACCTCTGGCCGTTGCTAAAACCAAGAAACACAGCCATTAATTATATGGCGGCTGATTATTATTTTGTGGCGTCTTGCTTCAGAATGAAAAATGTAACCCAAAATGAATGGCTTCCCCTGTCAGCCCCAACCTCCTCCTATTCACCCGCCGAGGTGATAAATCAATGACGATGGAAACAACAGGAGTCCTTAATAATAACAACCTTCACTTCACCTAGGCCTCAGTCCGCGCACCGCCTCTCCCGTCCCGCGTTATCTATGGAGGTTTGAAGCTCTGCTGGTGTTTTTGTGCTTATTGATCGGAGAAACGCCGAATCTTTGCATGGCTGGGCCGCATCCATCAACGTAACAAAGGATTCCTGTCAAATGTCCACCCTTCACCAGCGGCTTCATTGAACTAGTCATCTGAGCCTTTCAACTCTGGGAGCTGGCCGAACGCAGCGGCTGGAAGTAGCTTTGCTGCTTTGTATATAGCTTATGGCCTCCAGAAACGCAATTGATGACATGAGTAACGCGTCCAGTGGGCATAAACATTTTATAGAAATATATCCCTTCATTTTTTAAAGCGGACCTTCACCCTAAACCTAATCACATCTTGCCCTGCCTCTTCCTCTCCTCTCTTTCAATTGGATATATACTATATTACCAAAAGTATTGGGACACCTACCTTTACACGCACATGAACTAATGGCATCCCAGTCTTAGTCCGTAGGGTTCAATATTGAGTTGGCCCACCCTTTGCAGCTATAAAAGCTTCAACTCTTCTGGGAAGGCTGTCCATAAGGTTTAGAAGTGTGTCTATGGGAATGTTTGACCATTCTTCCAGAAGCGTATTTGTGAGAGGTCAGGCACTGATGTGGACGAGAAGGCCTGACTCGCAGTCTCTGCTCGAATTCATCCCAAAGGTGTTCTATCGGGTTGAGGTCAGGACTCTGTGCAGGCCAGTCAAGTTCCTCCACCCCAAACAAGCTCTTTCATGTCTTTATGGACCTTGCTTTGTGCACTGGTCCAAATCATTAGGTGGAGGGGGATTATGGTGTGGGGTTGTTTTTCAGGGGTTGGGTTTGGCCCCTTAGTTACAGTGAAGGAAACTCTTTTAGGGATCAGCATACCAAGACATTTTGAACAATTTCATGCTCCCAACTTTGTGGGAACAGTTTGGGGATGGCCCCTTCCTGTTCCAACACGACTGTGCACCAGGGCACAATGCCCTCTTTGTGCATGTGGAGGAAATATCCTGTGCGTGCGCAGATGTGCCAAATTGCTCTGTTGGGGCCCGATGTCCAGTTAGAGCTCTTCAACATATCTGCATGGGAGGGGGGAAAAGCCCCTAAAAACAGAGCTGAAGTTCATGTTTAATAAATCAGATGTATCACTTCTACTATCTTCTGTGCCTCTTCTGGTAAAGGATGTTAAAGTGTAAGTCCAGGCACAACTTTTAGTGTTCGTTGACACGTGTGGTTCAGGGGTGGTAAAACCCCATGGTCGAGCCACAGTTTTACCACCCCCAATTGCCCCCCCTCGCTTTTAACAGCTGCAGAGGCAGCAGATAGAGGTATACACGTGCCGTGGCTGCAATGCTTTGCTTCACAGCCACAGCAGGGATTATATCCCCTGGGGCTTTCGGCAGGTAATAGCACCTGCCAAATGGGGCCATTCTAATCCTTCCGCACATCCAAAATTAAGAAAAAAGAGCCCAGGTGCCCAACTTGCTGCCCGAGGACAGCATGAGGCCCTTTGAGACTTTCTGTGTGTCTCTCAGGGCTCATTCAGACAGTTGTATGTTTCTTCATTGCCTGTAATAGCAGAGTCTTATGTAATGTGACTCCTATCTATGTGTCCTAAAGCATGTCCCCAGTCTTCAACAACTCCTACAGCATATTTGCAGTCTCTGACCATCTCTTGTAACATACCAGTAGTCTCTGACCATATCTTGTAGAATGCCCATGACCATCTCTTGTAGCGTGCCCATAGCCTCTGACCATCTCTTGTAGCATGCCCATAGCCTCTGTCCATCTCTTGTAGCATGCCCATAGCCTCTGTCCATCTCTTATAGCAAACCCTTAGTCTATGACCATCTCTTGTAGCATGCCCATACTATCTGACCAGAACTTGTAGCACGCCCATACCCTCTGATCATCTCTTGTAGAATGCCTGTAGTCTCTGACCATCTCTAACGTGATCATTACTGTAACTGTGTAAACTTGGCTTTAAAGCTGAGCTCCAGGAATGGCACAATGTAAGTATGCATATCTTAAACCTGATGACCGCTGGGGAAGCGGACCGTCACTGTAGTATTTGGCGGTACTACAGTGATAAATGTGATCTTTCAGGTCCTGTACCCAGTGGCTTCACCCTGCACACTAATGGCAAGGGAAGTGGTCACTCGCTTGGCACTATTGCTTCAGATTTTAAAGGATCCATAGAAAACTCAAATGCCCCACTGTAACATCAATGTCCTAACAAGGACGTATTATACTTTTGTTTTAGGGAAAAAGCTACAGTAATAATGAAGGATGTTCTTTATTAGGCCAATGACATCAAAGGCAAAGGTGATTCTTACCCTATATCCCCCTCACCAAGATCGGATTCCCAATGGATCACCATGGGTCACATAGTGGGACGAAACCCCAGCTCTCATCATCACTGGTGGTGATCTCTGGTGAGGAGAGGAGAGCCTACACTCAAATGGAACCGTCCTTTGGGTGGGGTAGTGACTTGGTCTGGACAAAGTTGTAGCCTGTAGTTTCTAACCATCTCTTATAGCATACCAAATCTCTGACATCTCCAGTTGTATGTCTGCCATCTTTGACAAACATTTGATGCATTACATCTACTGAATATTATGTGCAGCCCTTTGGTGATGTCAGGGGATGCACTCGGGGCTCTCTATATCAAGAAAGTTGACCTCCACTGCTCCAGCCTTACCTTTCAATGTTCCAAGATGGTAACAAGGACTTTAGCACAGAATATTTGGGCAAAGCACACACTGTTGCCACTTTACCCTCTGATAATGCAGATCATGAACAAATAAGGGAGAAGAACCATCACAAAGTATATCTAAAGAGGTTTTTTTCTAGTTTGAATAAAGTAGGGCATACAGTAGATACTACCTTCGTCAGGTTATTTCTTGCTATCTATTAGAAGTTCTTACCATTCTTCACTCCACTAAAATTGGGTTCTTTGACCACTTTTTACTGGTAATACTCTTGAATGCTCGACCATTAAAGCAAAATGGGGCATACATTGTCCACTATTTGCTAACGATAGGACAATTTATGGTCATGTCTTTTTTTGAGAGGGGAGTAGAGTCAGCAAAATCGAACCATAGAAGAATCATAGAGGCATCTCCATACAGCCCATTCATGACCACCAAACTATGACTTTTGCTTCATGTTTGTAGCAATACTTCTACTGCACTGGAATCATGAGATCCTTTTCTGATCGTTATTGATCCAATCTTTGTCTGTCTCTACGTCCTGAATGTCATTTCAAGAAGTGAATGAAAACCAATGCCCACAGGACAATGTGGCCTGGATACAAAGGCTGTACATTAATGCATCTTTGTCTTGGCGAGAGTTTATTAATTGTTAGGTTACTATGTTATTACCTTCCATTCTTATCGGCTGTCCATGTTAAGTGCTTCCTGCTATCACCTTTCCTCTAATGCTATCAGCAATGTGATTATCTCTTCTCACATGTTCCATTATTTTGTTGCCTTCACCGCACGCCTTGTCCTTCCCGTCCTCGCTCCTTACACGTCCCCTACGTTGCTTACAGAGAATGGTGGAGCATTAGAACGCTATTTATGTCTAGTAGGATGCAAAGATTTAAACAGCTCATCAGGTTCCCCCACCTCCCCATTCGAATCTTAAAGGGTAGACTCATCTTTTTACAAAAAATGAACTCCAAATGTCCTGGCATCCCCTTCAGACCCTGCAACACAAAGTGGCCGTGATGCCCCTTGCTGCCGGTGTAGCGGTTATACACCGTACACACCAATACAAAGCCCCAGAGTAAGTACCCATTATAATGTTCTCAATAACAAGTATTTAGTGCTGACCAATGAGAAGCCCATCTGAGGCTTCTTATTCCAGTAAGGTGTCCCAGAAGAGAGAATTGCTTCTCGTTGGTCAGCGCAGTTATGTGGTCATGCTGACCAATGAGCGCTTGCCACTGCGGGCATTATGGTGGGTACTTTGAAATGTAAAGATGGATGAATGGATTGCAAGCATTATCATGGATACTTTAGATGGATGGATGGATGGATGGATCTATTACAAGCATTATGATGGATACTTTGGATGGATGAATGCATTGCAAAATTATGATGCATATCTTGGATGGATGGACAGATGGATGGATGGACGTATTGCAAGCATTATGATGGATAATTTTTTTATGGATTGGTGGATGCATTGCAAGATTATGATGGATACCCTGGATGGATGGATGATGGATAGATGGATGGATGCCTTAAAAGCATTATGAAGGATACTTTGAATGGAGGGATGGATGGATGGATAGGTAGATGGATGGATGCTTTACAAACATTATGATGGATACTTTGAATAGAGGGATGGATCGATGGATACATTGTGAGCATTATGATGGATACTTTGGATGGATGGATGGATAGGTAGATGGATGCCTTATAAGCATTATGATGGATACTTTGAATATAGGGATGGATGGATACATTGCAAGCATTATGATGGATACTTTGGATGGATGGATGTATTGTAGTTTGAAGCTACTAAAGTCATAACTGCAATCTTTTAGGTCCTGAGCCCAGCGGCTTTCCCCTGCACACTAATGGCAAGGAGTCACTTGCTTGGCACTACTGCTTCAGGTTTGAACGGATCCATAGAAAACAGTGGCGGCTGGTGCTCAAAATTTTTGGGGGGCGCAAACACACTGAAAAAAAAAATCAATTGCCACCACTATGCCCATTAAACGCAGCCACTGTGCCCATTAAACACAGCCTCTCTACCCATCAAACGCCGCCAGTTTGCCCCCAAATGCAGCCAGTTTGCCCCCTCAAATGCAGCCAGTTTGTCCCCCCAACTGCAGCCAGTTTGTCCCCCCAACTGCAGCCAGTGTGTGCCCCCAAATGCAGCCAGTTTGTCCCTTCAAATGCAGTCAGTTTGTCCCACCAATTGCAGCCAGCTTGTGCTCCCAAATGCAGCCAGTTTGTGCCCCCAAATACAGCCAGTTTGTCCCACCAATTGCAGCCAATTTGTTCCCCCAATTGCAGCCAGTTTGTGCCCCCAAATGCAGCCAGTTTGTGCCCCCAAATGCAGCCAGTTTGTGCCACCAAATGCAGCCAGTTTATGCCCCCAAATGCAGCCAGTTTGTGCCCCCAAATGCAGCCAGTTTGCCCCCTCAAATGTAGCCAGTTTGCCCCCTCAAATGCAGCCAGTTTGTCCCCCCAAATGCAGCCAGTTTGTCCCCCCAATTGCAGCCAGTTTGTCCCCCCAATTGCAGCCAGTTTGTGCCCCCAAATGCAGCCAGTTTGTGCCCCCAAATGCAGCCAGTTTGTGCCCCCAAATGCAGCCAGTTTGTGCCCCCAAATGCAGCCAGTTTGCCCCCTCAAATGCAGCCAGTTTGTCCCCCCAAATGCAGCCAGTTTGTCCCCCCAATTGCAGCCAGTTTGTGCCCCCAATTGCAGCCAGTTTGTCCCCTCAAATGCAGCCATTTCCCCCCCTAATTGCAGCCAGTTTGTGCCCCCAAATGCAGCCAGTTTGTGCCCCCAAATGCAGCCAGTTTGTGCCCCCAAATGCAGCCAGCTTGTGCCCCCAAATGCAGCCAGCTTGTGCCCCCAAATGCAGCCTGTTTGTCCCCCCAATTGCAGCCAGTTCGTGCCCCCAAATGCAACCAGATTGTCCCCTAAAATGCAGCCATTTTTCCCCCGAATGCAGCCAGTTTGTCCCCTCAAATGCAGCCAGTTTGTCTCACCAATTGCAGCCAGCTTGTGCTCCCAAATGCAGCCAGTTTGTGCCCCCAAATACAGCCAGTTTGTCCCACCAATTGCAGCCAGTTTGTCCCCCCAATTGCAGCCAGTTTGTGCCCCCAAATGCAGCCAGTTTGTGCCCCCAAATGCAGCCAGTTTGTGCCCCCAAATGCAGCCAGTTTATGCCCCCAAATGCAGCCAGTTTGTGCCCCCAAATGCAGCCAGTTTACCCCCTCAAATGCAGCCAGTTTGTCCCCCCAAATGCAGCCAGTTTGTCCCCCCAATTGCAGCCAGTTTGTCCCACCAATTGCAGCCAGTTTGTCCCCCCAATTGCAGCCAGTTTGTGCCCCCAAATGCAGCCAGTTTGTGCCCCCAAATGCAGCCAGTTTATGCCCCTAAATGCAGCCAGTTTGTGCCCCCAAATGCAGCCAGTTTGCCCCCTCAAATGCAGCCAGTTTGTCCCCCCAAATGCAGCCAGTTTGTCCCCCCAATTGCAGCCAGTTTGTGCCCCCAATTGCAGCCAGTTTGTCCCCTCAAATGCAGCCATTTTTCCCCCCTAATTGCAGCCAGTTTGTGCCCCCAAATGCAGCCAGTTTGTGCCCCCAAATGCAGCCAGCTTGTGCCCCCAAATGCAGCCAGTTTGTCCCCCCAAATGCAGCCAGTTTGTCCCCCAAATTGCAGCCAGTTTGTCCCCTAAAATGCAGCCACTTTTCCCCCTAATTGCAGCCAGTTTGTGCCCCCAAATGCAGCCAGTTTGTGCCCCCAAATGCAGCCAGTTCCCCCAAATGCAGCCAGTTTGTGCCCCCAAATGCAGCCAGTTCCCCCAAATGCAGCCAGTTTGTGCCCCCAAATGCAGCCAGTTCCCCCCAGCCCGGCACTTACCGTCCTTGGGTCAGCGCCGTCCTCCTCCACGCTCTCTCCGCTCCCTCGATCTCATCTCTGCTCGCCTGTCGCTTTAGCCAATCAGGTGACCGGTTACCAGACCCGGTGCACCTAATTGGCTGGGAGGCGGGTCAGTGTTAGGGAAGCGATTCCCTAACACAGCACTGTTTAACCAGGGAACGCACAGCCTGTGCGCCATCTGGTTAACAATTCTGAAGCCAATTAGAGCCCACAGGCTCCATGCACACTGGACGCTAAAATAATGTTATAAAAACGGCAGTAGCTTTGCAGGGAGTCTTTCAAAAATGTTTTATGCTTTTGCAATAGCGTCTATTAGCGTTTTTTAGTGTTTGCGTTTTTTAGCATCTTTTTTTTTTTTCATTTTTTTTTTCAAAGGATCAAAAACGCAAAAAAATGCTGGTGAACCACGTTTTTGAGTGTTTACTAGCGTTTTTTAGCGTTTATCGGCGTTTGGCGTTTTTTTTTAGGTAAAAAAACGGCACTTTGAACGTGAATTTCTGGCGTTCAGAAAAAAGCCCATAAACTCCACTGCTCATTAAAGCTAAAAAACGTCTGTGTGTGCATGTACACATAGGCTAACATAGAGTGGAGTTTATGGGCTTTTTAAAAAAAACACCCAAATGCCAATAAACTGCAGTTTGTGAGCTTCAGTGTGCATGGAGCCTATTAGATCTTCTCGCTCTAATCAGGCACTTCCAAAACACACACACCGCTGTTATTCAGATTGCCGGCGGTCCACAGGAGGCCGGACACCTGAATAGTGGGCGGCAGCGGCGACAATACATAGATTCATGCAATGCATGAATCTATGTATTGTTGATCGATGGGTGCAGGGGAGAGAGGGGGCGGCGCTCCTGCGCCCACTATGGACGCGCCGCCACTGATAGAAAACATAAATGCCCCACTGTCACATCAATGTCCTAACAAGGACGTATTATACTTCTTTTAGGGAAAGAGCTAATAATGAAGGAAGTTCCTTATTCTAGCAATTACATCAAGGCCTCATGCCCACGGACGTTTTTACAGCCGCGTTTTTGAGCGTTTTTTACAGCTTAAAAACGCCTGTCCATGTTAGTCTATAGCTTCATGCCCACCTAGACGTTTTTGAGCTGCAAATAGCATAGACGTTTTTAAGCTGTAAAAAAAAAAAACAGGACCAGTGCAATCCTCATCGTCAGCGTTAGGCATAAAAAAACGCGAAGCGTCAAAAAACGCGCAAAAACGCTCAAAAACGCAATCGCGTTTTTTAGCTCTGACGTTTTTTTTTTTTTTTTCTTTCGAAAAAATAAAATAAAAAAATTATACAATAACATGGACAGGCGTTTTTAAGCTGTAAAAAAACGCAACTGTAAAAACATCCATGGGCATGAGGCCCAAAGGTGATTCTTACCCTATAACCCTCCTCATCGACATGAATTGGATTCCCACTGGATCACCCATTGGAGGTCACCTAGTGGAAGAAACACCAGCTCTTATCACAACGGCTGGTGATCTCTGGTGAGGAGAGAAGAGCCTACACTCAAATGGAACCTAATCTTCCTTTTGGGTGGGTGGCAGGCCCGGACTGGCCATAGGGCATATCGGGCAAATGCCCGGTGGGCCGCCGGTGGCCCGTGGGCCGCCGGACAGCATGTCACGTCTCCCCCATCATCTCCAATGTCTCTGGAGGCACCTGGAGTTGGTGGGCGGAGCTGGGGGTGGGGCTGCCCCCTCCACTCCTCCCACAGACTCGTTCACTCTGGCTGATCCCACAGCTGAAGGAGAAAGAAAGGAGGACACAGCAGCCAGTGTCTTCATCTCCAGGCATGCTGTAAGTTACTGCACTGCTGCACATGTCACTACATAGAGTCCTAACCTGGCACCATACCACCCCAGCCTGCCCTATGCCACCGCACCCTGCCCTATGCGTGCCACCCCAACCTGCCTTATGCCACAAAAACCTGCCCTATGCCACCGTAACCTGCCTCATGCCACCGCACCCTGCCCTATGCCACCGCACCCTGCCCAATGCCACCGCACCCTGCCCAATGCCACCGCATCCTGCCCTATGCCACCGCAACCTGCCCTATGCCACCGCAACCTGCCCTATGCCACCTCAACCTGCCCTATGCCACCACAAACTGCTCTATATCACCCCAACTTGCCCTATGCCACCGCAACCTGCCCTATACCAGCGCAAACTGCCCTATACCACCCCAGCCTGCCCTATGCCACCACAACCTGCCCTATGCCACCGCAAACTGCTCTATACCACCCCAACCTGCCCTATGCCACCACAAACTGCTCTATACCACCCCAACCTGCCCTATGCCACCGCAACCTGCTCTATGCCACCACACCCTGCCCTATATCACCCCAACCTGCCCTATGCCACCCAGCCTGCCATATACCACCGCAAACTGCCCTATACCACCCAAACCTGCTCTATAGCACCCCAGCCTGCCCTATACAACCCCAACCTGCCCTATGCCACCCCAGCCTGCCCTTTATCACCCCAACCTGCACTATACCACCGCAACCTGCCCTATATTACCCCAACCTGCCCTATATTGCCCCAGCCCGCCCAATACCACTCTTATATTTTAATTTACAGGGGTCATTTGGGGGTGCGCCTCGTGACCATGCGCTGCCTGCAGGGCGCTGGGCAGGATAGACAGGAGGGGGGTGACACCATGTTTTGCCGCACCAGGTGACACAAACCCTAGTGACGCCACTGCCCCAGTGCACTCTCAGCTGCGAGTCAGAGCCGCACTCGAGTGACAGTGACACCCGTCGGCACATCAGGGGGCCGGGACCCGCAACGATCCCCTTCTCTCTGGCAAGGTGGCCGCGGCCCTGATCATCTGATCAGTCTCGGCTCGGCTGTCTCATACAGCCGAGCAGAGTGAAGCCGCCTCCCTCCCCCTCCTCCTTTATGTCCAAACAGGGGGAGGGGACCCAACATGCAGTCCCGCGCTGATCTGAGGTACATTATGGGTCTGAAGGGGGGTCTGTATTGTAGGGGGGTTCTGTATTGTAGGGGTGGTCTGAAATGTAGGGGGGTCTGAAATGTAGGGGGGGGGGGTTCTGTATTGTAGGGGGTTCTGTATTGTAGGGGGGTCTGAAATGTAGGGGGGTCTGAAATGTAGGGGGGTTCTGTATTTTAGGGGGTCTGAAATGTAGGGGGGTCTGTATTGTAGGGGGATCTGTAATGTAGGGGGGTCTGTATTGTAGGGGGGCTTCTGTATTGTAGGGGGGTTCTGTATTGTAGGGGGGTCTGTAATGTAGGGGGTCTGTATTGTAGGGGGGTCTGTAATGTAGGGGGTCTGTAATGTAGGGGGGTCTGTATTGTAGAGGGGGGCTGTAATGTAGGGGGGTCTGTATTGTGGAGGGGGCCTGTACTGTAGGGAGGGGGTCTGTACTGTAGGGAGGGGGTCTGCACTGTAGGGAGGGGGTCTGCACTGTAGGGAGGGGTCTGTACTGTAGGGAGGGGTTCTGTGCTGTAGGGAGGTCTGTGTAACATGCAGGGGGTCCAGAACTGTTAGGGGGGTGTCTGTGTAACAAACTTTTGGGGGCTGTGTAATGTAAAGGGGTCCAGAGGTGCTGTGCTATGTAATGTAAAGGGGTCCAGAGGTGCAGGGTGCTGTGTAATGTAAAGGGGTCCAGAGGTGCAGGGTTATGTAATGTAAAGGGGTCCAGAGGTGCAGGGTGCTGTGTAATGTAAAAGGGTCCAGAGGTGCAGGGTGATGTGTAATGTAAAGGGGTCCAGAGGTGCAGGGTGCTGTGTAATGTAAAAGGGTCCAGAGGTGCAGGGTGCTGTGTAATGTAAAGGGGTCTAGAGGTACAAGGTGCTGGAACCCCACAACTCATCATAAACCGCCGCCGCTGCACCCCCCCCCCCCCCCGGGCTGCTCAGTCTAAAAAAATGCCCGGGCCTATTTTTTGTCCCAGTCCAGGCCTGGTGGGTGGTGACTTGGTCTGGACAAAGTTGAGAACGGCTCCTTTAGAGCCTGAAAATACAGGCTTTTCCTTTGGTCAAATTTGTCTTTCTCCCCATATAGTCAATGACCATGCAAAAGCAGCCTGAAGAAGGTCAACAGATCAAATGCACCTTTGAATGAACTCAGAAGATTTTCATACTGAAATTGCATTTGAACGCTTTCTATATTTGCTCATCTATCCAAGCCCTTACCCAAAATTACGCTCACAGGGAGCAGGTCTATTCCAAACCAGTTGGTTTAGCTTGTTGTTAACACTACGCTTGGTTTGGTACACTGTTTTGTACATGGCTATATAGGTGTGGAGGCAAGTAGTTGTGTAAACACGCATATGCGTTTGAGTGCACAATTCTGGATGCAGAATTGTTACGCCTGTACACAACACATGTTATGGCTGCTTATGCAAGTACTTGTGTATACTACATATAGCCTTGTAGAGCCATTGAATGCTATAGGTGGCTGTATGCAGAATCTGTGGGCCCTCTGGTGGGAAAAATACACCAAAATGTACACTCTACAGTTGCATGCATTAGCCCCTTAGTGTTTATATTTAGGGTGGTAGCGGAAAAGTCACCAAAGGTTCCTTTTGTGGGTGCGATCAAATTTTTTAGGCCCCAATGCAACTGTTGGCCAAGTAAGAATATCTACATATTTGCTATAAATTAGCCTTCAATGACTGTGGCCAGTCATCTGACCCAAATAAAGCATAAATGAGGTCCCAAAGGGTCCAGCACTTAATGTGTATATGTAGGGTGGTGGCAGACAAAGTCACCAAAGGTCCCCTGGGGCTGTTTGCTTTAGCCCCATATAGTAAATAGTAGTGATGAGCCGAACACCCCCGGGTTCGGTTCGCACCAGAACCCGCGAACGGACCGAAAGTTCGAACGAACATTAGAACCCTATTAAATACAATGGATGCGAACGTTCGAATTCTAAAGTGCTAATTATAACAACTATTATGCATGTTATTGTCCTAAAAAGGGTTTGGGAACCCGGGTTCTGCACCAGGGGACATGTATCAATGCAAAAAGAAGTTTTAAAAACGGTCGTTTTTCGGGAGCAGTCATTTTAATGATGCATAAAGTGAAAAAAAAAAAGTCAAATATTCCTTTAAATATCGTACCTGGGGGGTGTCTAAAGTATGCCTGTGAAGTGCCACGTGTTTCCCGTGTTTAGAACTGTCCCTGCACAAAATGACACTTCTAAAGGAAAAAAAAGCCATTTAAAACTGCTTGCGGCTTTAATGTAATGTCTGGTCCCGGTAATATGGATGAAATTCTTTAAGAAAAATGGCATAGCTACCCCATGACCCCCCCCCCCCCCCCTACCCCAGCCCATTACCAGCCCCTTTGGGTCTTGTATGGATATTAAGGGGAACCCCGCACATAAAATAAAAAAGGCCCTATATACTCTGAACAGCCCTATACAGGCGGTGCATACAAGACAGGGACTGTAGGTTTGTTCTTATGTAGAATCTGTTTGTAATTTTGAACAGGTACATTGTTGAAGTGTAGCTCCAGACCAAAAATCTATTTTTAAACTTTTTGGAAAACATAGGTAAGGGTTATCACCCCTGTAACATTTGTTTTGCTGTCTGTGCCCCTGTTCAGAACATTTCACCTCACTTTCCGTCCCAATGACAACTGTTTTTGAAATGTGGTGTTTTTCTTGAAACAAGGATTGCTGATAAAGCATCAGTACAGATGAGACCCCTTTCTCCCATATTTATTCTTACAGGAGAGAATTTTCCTTCCTAGTGGTAGATTTCCTCTCACTTCCTGTTGTCTTCTTGCGTTTGCAAGTAGGAGTCGTTTGTAAGTTGGATGTTTGAAAGTAGGGACCTGCCGTATATACTCTGCAGAAATAGGCCCCTTAGTTGTTGGTGTTGGCACAACACTGTAAGCACTCACAGTTACTCTTGGTTGGTGCTGGAACGCCCTGCTGTCAACTATTATATCAGGAATTTTAATTACATATAATTGTTGAACAGTGGTAGTAAAAATTGGGCCTTTGATGGTGGTGCTGGTGCCACAACACTGTAAGCCCTGACAGTTACTCTTGGTGGGTGCAGCAATGGGCCCTGCTGTGAATTATTAGATCAAGAATTGTAATTACATGCCCCTGTTGAACAGGGGCTGAAAAATTGGGCCTTAGGCACTGGTGGCACAACACTGCAACCCCTCACAGATACTGTACTTGGAGCACAGCAATGAGCCCTGTTGCAAAGTATTGCTTCAAAAATTGTAATGACACGCCCCTGTTAAACAGGGGCTGAAAAATTGGGCCTTAGGCACTGGTGGCACAACACTGCAACTCCTCACAGATACTGTACTTGGAGCACAGCAATGAGCCCTGTTGCAAAGTATTGCTTCAAAAATTGTAATGACACGCCCCTGTTAAACAGGGGCTGAAAAATTGGGCCTTAGGCACTGGTGGCACAACACTGCAACTCCTCACAGATACTGTACTTGGAGCACAGCAATGAGCCCTGTTGCAAAGTATTGCTTCAAAAATTGTAATTACACGCCCCTGTTAAACAGGGGCTGAAAAATTGGGCGTTAGGCACTGGTGGCGGCACCCATAAACAAAAATGATCTTACAAGCTATCATCATCAATCGTATCATTGAGGACTCGGAGGAGGAGGATAGCCAGTCAACATAACAGCACAGGCACTCAGCATCAGCATCAGTCTTGAAGGGATGTGACATGTTAAAATCAATTAGTCTGTTATATCAGCATCAGGTGTGTGGTAGCTGGTGGTGATCCAAGACTGGTTCATCTTGATGAAAGTCAGTCGATCAACCGAGTCGGTGGACAGGCGCACCCTGTGATCCGTGACAAATCCTCCAGCAGCACTGAATGTGCGTTCCGAAAGAACGCTGGATGCAGGACAGGCCAGTAGCTCAATTGCATACTGTGCAAGCTCTGGCCAGTGATCCATCCTCAAGACCCAGTAAGCCAGAGGATTTTCGGTGGGGAAGGTGTCCAAGTCTGACCTTGCCCCTAGATATTCCTGCACCATGTTTATCAGACGCTGGCGATGGTTGCTGGAACCGATCATACTTTGGGGCTGCGGACTAAAGAATTGTCTGAACGCATCGGTCAGACGGCCACCTTCCCCACCGCTCCTTCTTTGACTGGCCGAAGCCTCAGCAACTCGTTGTCCAGGACCAGGAGTTTGCAACCTCCCAGTCTCTGGGAACGCGTTGCACAGACCTTTCTGCAAGGCCTCCCGGAGTTGTCTCATCCTCTGCTCCCTCTGCGACGGTAACATAAGGTCCGCAACCTTACCCTTGTACCGTGGATCAAGGAGAGTGGCCAGCCAGTAATGGTCCCTCTCCTTGATCCGAAGAATACGAGGATCCTTCCGCAGACTTTGCAGGATCAGGGAGGCCATGCAGCGTAGGTTTGCTGAGGCATTCGCTCCGGAGTCCTCTGGGTCACTAAGGACGACATGATCCGCAGCCACCTCCTCCCAGCCACGTACAAGTCCACTGGTTTCTTGGGACTGTAAATCATCCCTAAAAGACTGCTGCTGATGATGCTGAGTGCCAGCCTCCACCTCCATGCTGACACAATCCTCCTCCTCCTCCTCCTCCTCCTCTTCCTGTGCGATGGGTGGGACAGAAGGAACACTGTCTGGGCAAAGGGGGCCTTGAGAGGCAAGGAAGTCCTCCTCTTCCTGCCTCTGTTCTGCCTCAAGTGCCCTGTCCATTATTCCACGCAGCGTGTGCTCCAACAGGTGGACAAGAGGTACAGTGTCACTGATGCATGCACTGTCACTGCTCACCATCCTCGTGGCCTCCTCAAATGGTGCCAGGACAGTGCATGCATCCCTGATCATGCCCCACTGGCGTGGAGAAAAAAAACCAAGCTCCCCTGACCCTGTCCTGGTGCCGTAGTCGCACAGGTACTCATTGATGGCCCTCTGCTGCGTGTGCAGCCGCTGCAGCATGGCCAACGTTGAGTTCCACCTGGTGGGCATGTCACATATAAGGCGGTTCTTGGGCAGGTTCAACTCCTTTTGCAGCTCAGCCAGGCGAGCACTGGCATTATAAGATCTGCGGAAATGCACACAGACTTTCCTGGCCTGCCTCAGGACATCCTGTAAGCCCGGGTACCTGCCCAAGAAGCGCTGCACCACCAGGTTAAGGACGTGAGCCACACAGGGCACATGGGTCAGTTGTCCCTGTCGGAGGGCGGAGAGGAGGTTGGTGCCATTGTCGCAAACCACCATTCCTGGCTTAAGCTGGCGTGGCGTCAACCACCTCTCGGCCTGGCCCTGCAGAGCAGACAGGACCTCTGCCCCAGTGTGGCTTCTGTCCCCCAAACACACCAGCGCAAGCACGGCATGGCATCTTTTTGCCTGCGTACTTGCGTAGCCCCGTGAATGGCTACGGAGCACCGCTGGTTCATAGGACAAACCACAGGAAGAGGCCATGGAGGAAGAAGAAGAGGAGGGGGTGGAGGAGAGAGGTGTGTCACAACCAGTAGTAGCATTTTGGAGGCGTGGCGGTGGGACAACCTCCAACACTACTGCACCTTGTCCTGAATCCTTCCCAGCTGCCAAAAGAGTGACCCAATGGGCCGTGAAAGAAAGGTAACGTCCCTGTCCATGCCTGCTGGACCATGAGTCAGCGGTAATATGCACCTTACCGCTGACTGCCCTGTCCAGCGAGGCCAAGACATTGCCTTCCACATGCCGGTAGAGAGCCGGAATAGCCTTCCGTGAGAAAAAGTGGCGTTTGGGAACCTGCCACTGAGGAACCGCACATTGCACAAACTCACGGAAGGGGGCCGAGTCTACCAACTGAAAAGGCAGCAGTTGAAGCGCTAGCAATTTAGCCAAGCTAGCATTCAACCGCTGGGCATGTGGATGGCTGGGAGTGAACTTCTTTCGACGGTCCAGCAGCTGGGGCAGGGAAATTTGCCTGCTAGAATCGGACGTCGGTGTACTGCTAGCAGAGTGGGCGCAAGTACTTGGCTGTGACACACCTAATTCTACACCTTCATTCCTCTCAGTGCATGTTTCAGAGAGGACTGAAGTTATAGTGGGGTTGGAGATCCCAGCTGATGCGGTGCAAGGAGAGGTCCGCTTTGTTCTTTGGTGTGGGTCTTTGAGGTAGGCTTGCCAACGAGCTGCATGGCAGGTCAACATATGTCTGGTCAGGCATGTGGTACCCAAGCGGCTGATGTTTTGGCCACGCGATATACGCTTGAGACATATGTTGCAAACAGCAGCTGTGCGATCTGATGCACTAGCCTCAAAAAAGGCCCACACCAAAGAACTTTTTGAATGACGGGCAGAGGCAGCGCCCTGCACAGGCGGAGCTCTGCGGTGTGATTCCGTTGGTGTACTGCCCTTACGCTGGCCACCAAAGGGCATCCTGCCTCGTTGGAGATGTGCCTCCTCCTCATCCTCCTCCTCCTCCTCTCTCCTATTAGGCACCCACGTGGAGTCAGTGACCTCATCATCCCCTCCCTCCTCATCACTGGAGCCAATCTGGCAGTATGCTGCAGCTGCTGGAACATGACTGCCAGATTGGTGTCCTTCTTGAGCATCCCCTCTGTCTGCTCTCACGCTACTGCCTTCCTCTAGCTGGGTTTCATCATCAGACCCTTCGAAACGCTGGGCATCCTCCTGGAGCATGTACCCAACACTGTGCTGAAACAGTTCGGGGGACTCCTCAGGAGGAGGACATGGTGGGTCTAGGGAAGGAGTGACTGATGATTTGTCTGACATTGATACCAGGGAAGACGACGCTTTGGCAGCTGCTTTTCCAGTACCCTGAGCCTGGGTGAGAGAGGATGAGGAGGAGGAGGAGGGCTTGGTCATCCACTCTACCAAGTCTTCGGCATGATGTGGCTCAACATGTCCAGCTGCCGAAAAGAAGGACAAGCGTGTCCCATGGCCATGTGCTGATGACAATGCACCGCGTCCACGACCAGCACTGTTGCCCCCAGACACAGAGCCTGCTTGCCCTCTTTTATTGCCTCCTGACTGTCTGCCTCTCCTTGTTTGCCTTCCAGACATTCTAATAGATGGCCTGCAGGGAGATGGGAAAAAAGCAATAAGGGCTACCTTCAGGTGTCCTTCTCTGTCCCTTGAAACAAGGACTTTCACAGTGAAAGAAACTGACACTCTCCCTACCTACAGTTTTCTGTCCCTAGAAAAAATATTTTTTTTAATCACAATATAGCACAAGGACAATTCACTCACTGTCCTTACAGGTCCCTGGAAACAAGGACTTGCAGAGTGAAAGAAAAAAAACACTCTCCCTACCTACAGTTTTCTGTCCCTAGAATAAATGTTTTTTTTAAGCACAATATAGCACAAGGACAATTCACTCACTGTCCTTACAGGTCCCTGGAAATAAGGACTTGCAGAGTGAAAGAAAAAAAACACTCTCCCTACCTACAGTTTTCTGTCCCTAGAAAAAATGTTTTTTTTAATCACAATATAGCACAAGGACAATTCACTCACTGTCCTTCCAGGTCCCTGGAAACAAGGACTTGCAGAGTGAAAGAAAAAAAACACTCTCCCTACCTACAGTTTTCTGTCCCTAGAATAAATGTTTTTTTTAAGCACAATATAGCACAAGGACAATTCACTCACTGTCCTTCCAGGTCCCTGGAAACAAGGACTTGCAGAGTGAAAGAAAAAAAACACTCTCCCTACCTACAGTTTTCTGTCCCTAGAAAAAATGTTTTTTTTAATCACAATATAGCACAAGGACAATTCACTCACTGTCCTTACAGGTCCCTGGAAACAAGGACTTGCAGAGTGAAATAAACTGACACTCTCCCTACCTACAGTTTTCTGTCCCTAGAATAAATGTTTTTTTAAGCACAATATAGCACAAGGACAATTCACTCACTGTCCTTACAGGTCCCTGGAAACAAGGACTTGCAGAGTGAAAGAAAAAAAACACTCTCCCTACCTACAGTTTTCTGTCCCTAGAAAAAATGTTTTTTTTTAAGCACAATATAGCACAAGGACAATTCACTCACTGTCCTTCCAGGTCCCTGGAAACAAGGACTTGCAGAGTGAAAGAAAAAAAACACTCTCCCTACCTACAGTTTTCTGTCCCTAGAAAAAATGTTTTTTTTAAGCACAATATAGCACAAGGACAATTCACTCACTGTCCTTCCAGGTCCCTGGAAACAAGGACTTGCAGAGTGAAAGAAAAAAAACACTCTCCCTACCTACAGTTTTCTGTCCCTAGAAAAAATGTTTTTTTTAATCACAATATAGCACAAGGACAATTCACTCACTGTCCTTACAGGTCCCTGGAAACAAGGACTTGCAGAGTGAAAGAAACTGACACTGTCCCTACCTACAGTTTTCTGTCCCTAGAATAAATGTTTTTTTAAGCACAATATAGCACAAGGACAATTCACTCACTGTCCTTACAGGTCCCTGGAAACAAGGACTTGCAGAGTGAAAGAAAAAAAACACTCTCCCTACCTACAGTTTTCTGTCCCTAGAAAAAATGTTTTTTTTTAATCACAATATAGCACAAGGACAATTCACTCACTGTCCTTACAGGTCCCTGGAAACAAGGACTTGCAGAGTGAAATAAACTGACACTCTCCCTACCTACAGTTTTCTGTCCCTAGAATAAATGTTTTTTTTAAGCACAATATAGCACAAGGACAATTCACTCACTGTCCTTACAGGTCCCTGGAAACAAGGACTTGCAGAGTGAAAGAAAAAAAACACTCTCCCTACCTACAGTTTTCTGTCCCTAGAAAAAATGTTTTTTTTAATCACAATATAGCACAAGGACAATTCACTCACTGTCCTTCCAGGTCCCTGGAAACAAGGACTTGCAGAGTGAAATAAACTGACACTCTCCCTACCTACAGTTTTCTGTCCCTAGAATAAATGTTTTTTTTAAGCACAATATAGCACAAGGACAATTCACTCACTGTCCTTAGAGGTCCCTGGAAACAAGGACTTGCAGAGTGAAAGAAAAAAAACACTCTCCCTACCTACAGTTTTCTGTCCCTAGAAAAAATGTTTTTTTTTTTAAGCACAATATAGCACAAGGACAATTCACTCACTGTCCTTCCAGGTCCCTGGAAACAAGGACTTGCAGAGTGAAAGAAAAAAAACACTCTCCCTACCTACAGTTTTCTGTCCCTAGAAAAAATGTTTTTTTTAAGCACAATATAGCACAAGGACAATTCACTCACTGTCCTTCCAGGTCCCTGGAAACAAGGACTTGCAGAGTGAAAGAAAAAAAACACTCTCCCTACCTACAGTTTTCTGTCCCTAGAAAAAATGTTTTTTTTAATCACAATATAGCACAAGGACAATTCACTCACTGTCCTTACAGGTCCCTGGAAACAAGGACTTGCAGAGTGAAAGAAACTGACACTCTCCCTACCTACAGTTTTCTGTCCCTAGAATAAATGTTTTTTTAAGCACAATATAGCACAAGGACAATTCACTCACTGTCCTTCCAGGTCCCTGGAAACAAGGACTTGCAGAGTGAAAGAAACTGACACTGTCCCTACCTACAGTTTTCTGTCCCTAGAATAAATGTTTTTTTTAATCACAATATAGCACAAGGACAATTCACTCACTGTCCTTCCAGGTCCCTGGAAACAAGGACTTGCAGAGTGAAATAAACTGACACTCTCCCTACCTACAGTTTTCTGTCCCTAGAATAAATGTTTTTTTTAAGCACAATATAGCACAAGGACAATTCACTCACTGTCCTTAGAGGTCCCTGGAAACAAGGACTTGCAGAGTGAAAGAAAAAAAACACTCTCCCTACCTACAGTTTTCTGTCCCTAGAAAAAATGTTTTTTTTTAAGCACAATATAGCACAAGGACAATTCACTCACTGTCCTTCCAGGTCCCTGGAAACAAGGACTTGCAGAGTGAAAGAAAAAAACACTCTCCCTACCTACAGTTTTCTGTCCCTAGAAAAAATGTTTTTTTAAGCACAATATAGCACAAGGACAATTCACTCACTGTCCTTCCAGGTCCCTGGAAACAAGGACTTGCAGAGTGAAAGAAACTGACACTGTCCCTACCTACAGTTTTCTGTCCCTAGAATAAATGTTTTTTTTAATCACAATATAGCACAAGGACAATTCACTCACTGTCCTTCCAGGTCCCTGGAAACAAGGACTTGCAGAGTGAAATAAACTGACACTCTCCCTACCTACAGTTTTCTGTCCCTAGAATAAATGTTTTTTTTAAGCACAATATAGCACAAGGACAATTCACTCACTGTCCTTAGAGGTCCCTGGAAACAAGGACTTGCAGAGTGAAAGAAAAAAAACACTCTCCCTACCTACAGTTTTCTGTCCCTAGAAAAAATGTTTTTTTTTAAGCACAATATAGCACAAGGACAATTCACTCACTGTCCTTCCAGGTCCCTGGAAACAAGGACTTGCAGAGTGAAAGAAAAAAACACTCTCCCTACCTACAGTTTTCTGTCCCTAGAAAAAATGTTTTTTTTAAGCACAATATAGCACAAGGACAATTCACTCACTGTCCTTCCAGGTCCCTGGAAACAAGGACTTGCAGAGTGAAAGAAAAAAAACACTCTCCCTACCTACAGTTTTCTGTCCCTAGAAAAAATGTTTTTTTTAATCACAATATAGCACAAGGACAATTCACTCACTGTCCTTACAGGTCCCTGGAAACAAGGACTTGCAGAGTGAAAGAAACTGACACTCTCCCTACCTACAGTTTTCTGTCCCTAGAATAAATGTTTTTTTAAGCACAATATAGCACAAGGACAATTCACTCACTGTCCTTCCAGGTCCCTGGAAACAAGGACTTGCAGAGTGAAAGAAACTGACACTGTCACTACCTACAGTTTTCTGTCCCTAGAATAAATGTTTTTTTTAATCACAATATAGCACAAGGACAATTCACTCACTGTCCTTCCAGGTCCCTGGAAACAAGGACTTGCAGAGTGAAATAAACTGACACTCTCCCTACCTACAGTTTTCTGTCCCTAGAATAAAATTTTTTTTTAAGCACAATATAGCACAAGGACAATTCACTCACTGTCCTTACAGGTCCCTGGAAACAAGGACTTGCAGAGTGAAAGAAAAAAAACACTCTCCCTACCTACAGTTTTCTGTCCCTAGAAAAAATGTTTTTTTTTAAGCACAATATAGCACAAGGACAATTCACTCACTGTCCTTCCAGGTCCCTGGAAACAAGGACTTGCAGAGTGAAAGAAAAAAAACACTCTCCCTACCTACAGTTTTCTGTCCCTAGAAAAAATGTTTTTTTTAAGCACAATATAGCACAAGGACAATTCACTCACTGTCCTTCCAGGTCCCTGGAAACAAGGACTTGCAGAGTGAAAGAAAAAAAACACTCTCCCTACCTACAGTTTTCTGTCCCTAGAAAAAATGTTTTTTTTAATCACAATATAGCACAAGGACAATTCACTCACTGTCCTTACAGGTCCCTGGAAACAAGGACTTGCAGAGTGAAAGAAACTGACACTCTCCCTACCTACAGTTTTCTGTCCCTAGAATAAATGTTTTTTTAAGCACAATATAGCACAAGGACAATTCACTCACTGTCCTTCCAGGTCCCTGGAAACAAGGACTTGCAGAGTGAAAGAAACTGACACTGTCCCTACCTACAGTTTTCTGTCCCTAGAATAAATGTTTTTTTTAATCACAATATAGCACAAGGACAATTCACTCACTGTCCTTCCAGGTCCCTGGAAACAAGGACTTGCAGAGTGAAATAAACTGACACTCTCCCTACCTACAGTTTTCTGTCCCTAGAATAAATGTTTTTTTTAAGCACAATATAGCACAAGGACAATTCACTCACTGTCCTTACAGGTCCCTGGAAACAAGGACTTGCAGAGTGAAAGAAAAAAAACACTCTCCCTACCTACAGTTTTCTGTCCCTAGAAAAAATGTTTTTTTTTAAGCACAATATAGCACAAGGACAATTCACTCACTGTCCTTCCAGGTCCCTGGAAACAAGGACTTGCAGAGTGAAAGAAAAAAAACACTCTCCCTACCTACAGTTTTCTGTCCCTAGAAAAAATGTTTTTTTTAAGCACAATATAGCACAAGGACAATTCACTCACTGTCCTTCCAGGTCCCTGGAAACAAGGACTTGCAGAGTGAAAGAAAAAAAACACTCTCCCTACCTACAGTTTTCTGTCCCTAGAAAAAATGTTTTTTTTAATCACAATATAGCACAAGGACAATTCACTCACTGTCCTTACAGGTCCCTGGAAACAAGGACTTGCAGAGTGAAAGAAACTGACACTCTCCCTACCTACAGTTTTCTGTCCCTAGAATAAATGTTTTTTTAAGCACAATATAGCACAAGGACAATTCACTCACTGTCCTTCCAGGTCCCTGGAAACAAGGACTTGCAGAGTGAAAGAAACTGACACTGTCCCTACCTACAGTTTTCTGTCCCTAGAATAAATGTTTTTTTTAATCACAATATAGCACAAGGACAATTCACTCACTGTCCTTCCAGGTCCCTGGAAACAAGGACTTGCAGAGTGAAATAAACTGACACTCTCCCTACCTACAGTTTTCTGTCCCTAGAATAAATGTTTTTTTTAATCACAATATAGCACAAGGACAATTCACTCACTGTCCTTCCAGGTCCCTGGAAACAAGGACTTGCAGAGTGAAATAAACTGACACTCTCCCTACCTACAGTTTTCTGTCCCTAGAAAAAATGTTTTTTTTTTAAGCACAATATAGCACAAGGACAATTCACTCACTGTCCTTCCAGGTCCCTGGAAACAAGGACTTGCAGAGTGAAAGAAAAAAACACTCTCCCTACCTACAGTTTTCTGTCCCTAGAAAAAATGTTTTTTTTAAGCACAATATAGCACAAGGACAATTCACTCACTGTCCTTCCAGGTCCCTGGAAACAAGGACTTGCAGAGTGAAAGAAAAAAAACACTCTCCCTACCTACAGTTTTCTGTCCCTAGAAAAAATGTTTTTTTTAATCACAATATAGCACAAGGACAATTCACTCACTGTCCTTACAGGTCCCTGGAAACAAGGACTTGCAGAGTGAAAGAAACTGACACTCTCCCTACCTACAGTTTTCTGTCCCTAGAATAAATGTTTTTTTAAGCACAATATAGCACAAGGACAATTCACTCACTGTCCTTCCAGGTCCCTGGAAACAAGGACTTGCAGAGTGAAAGAAACTGACACTGTCCCTACCTACAGTTTTCTGTCCCTAGAATAAATGTTTTTTTTAATCACAATATAGCACAAGGACAATTCACTCACTGTCCTTCCAGGTCCTTGGAAACAAGGACTTGCAGAGTGAAATAAACTGACACTCTCCCTACCTACAGTTTTCTGTCCCTAGAATAAATGTTTTTTTTAAGCACAATATAGCACAAGGACAATTCACTCACTGTCCTTACAGGTCCCTGGAAACAAGGACTTGCAGAGTGAAAGAAAAAAAACACTCTCCCTACCTACAGTTTTCTGTCCCTAGAAAAAATGTTTTTTTTTAAGCACAATATAGCACAAGGACAATTCACTCACTGTCCTTCCAGGTCCCTGGAAACAAGGACTTGCAGAGTGAAAGAAAAAAAACACTCTCCCTACCTACAGTTTTCTGTCCCTAGAAAAAATGTTTTTTTTAAGCACAATATAGCACAAGGACAATTCACTCACTGTCCTTCCAGGTCCCTGGAAACAAGGACTTGCAGAGTGAAAGAAAAAAAACACTCTCCCTACCTACAGTTTTCTGTCCCTAGAAAAAATGTTTTTTTTAATCACAATATAGCACAAGGACAATTCACTCACTGTCCTTACAGGTCCCTGGAAACAAGGACTTGCAGAGTGAAAGAAACTGACACTCTCCCTACCTACAGTTTTCTGTCCCTAGAATAAATGTTTTTTTAAGCACAATATAGCACAAGGACAATTCACTCACTGTCCTTCCAGGTCCCTGGAAACAAGGACTTGCAGAGTGAAAGAAACTGACACTGTCCCTACCTACAGTTTTCTGTCCCTAGAATAAATGTTTTTTTTAAGCACACTATAGCACAAGCACAAAACACACTGACACTCTCCCTACCTATCCTTCTCTTTCCCTAAACTAAAGGAATCCAGGTTAAGCAAGAAAGAAATAACAGTCACTGTCCCTGCCTATGCTGCTCTATCCCTGCTCCGGAACACACTACACTAGGCCGCCGTGCTGGCGGCCTTTTATAGTGTGGGGCGTGTACTAAACACCCTCAGCAATAATTGGCCACAGGCATCCTGCCTGTGGCCAATCATTGCTCTCCTCGCTGCCGGCGCTGTGATTGGCCAAGCATGCGGGGTCACAGTGCATGCTTGGCCAATCACAGCGCCTGGATGACACTGCGATGGCGTAGTGCATTGTGGGCCGTTCGCGTCACTCGAATTTGGCGCGAACGGCCCAAATCGTTCGATCTTCGTCGAACGATCGAACAGCCGATGTTCGAGTCGAACGTATGTTCGACTCGAACACGAAGCTCATCCCTAGTAAATAGTATGAGAAACCTCTGCTACAGTGTATATCAGACTTTCTCAACCTTCTTACCTTCAGGTGTTGGGGAACTCCTACTGAAACCATTTTATTGGGGGTCAATGGAAAATTCCCTTCACAGTGGTGACTAGTAGGAAGAATGCCTCCTTACAGTGGTTGCCAGAATGCCACTCTTACAGACAGATAAAGATATCATTGGTGTCAGAGGCGGAACTACCAGGGTTGCAAAGGTCGCACTTGCAACTGGGCTCTGGCGCCCAAGACGGCAGGAAGGGCTCCCCCTGCAGGACATGGGTTTGGTTCACACTGCTGTGACCCCAAAGTCACTTACCCTCTCTCCCCCCCTTTTTTCTGTGACCCCAAAGTCGTGCAACCTGCTTGCGATTTCCTTGTGATCTCCTTGCGACTTGCTTGTGATTTTCTTGCGATTTAACATTGCAGTCTATGACGCTCAAATTGCACCAACGTCACAGAAATATAAACGGCCCTGCAACCGGAGTAAAGGGCCTGGAATCATTGGGAGGAGCTCCAGACTCGGAGGGAAGGGCCCCTGAGGCCATAGGAAAGGGTCCCGGGGCCGATGGAAAGTTCTAGTTACGGCTCTGATTGCTATCTTTCTGCTGGCTTTCCCAAGTGGTGTTCGTCCTGGAACAATGTAGGCACCATGAATTGGGAGGTCAATCAGCCGCAGCTCAAGGAACCTCTAGCAACTTTTGGAGGAACCACTGGGTTCCATGGAAAACTGGCTGAGAATAGCTGGTGTATATGGTCCATCTGCACTTAATACAAGACTTTCTTTTAATGTGTGTATCCATATTTTTGGATATGTGTTGAGGCAGTCATGTCATTCCTTTTCAGAGATATAAGTGTTGCTAATAAAACGCATTGCGGTATGGTACCGGTGTATATATTTTCAAGAAAAGACCAATCGTATGAAGAAAGATAAGAAAATTCTATTTTTGAGGATCATCTTCTAGAAGTCAGATAAGCTTTCCTTGCCTGAATTATTTATAAATGAAATTAGACTAAAACAACGTATCTAATATATAACAAAGAGCTGCGATGCCTATCTGTCCTCGTATGTAGAAAAAGCTTGCACGCATCATCCTTTTCCGGCTAATCTGAAAAATCTTCAGCGAGCAAAGAAAGAGCTGATTTAACTAAATGGCTCATTAGTTTCATAATGGGAGCCGCTCGGAAAAAGAAGAGGAAAGAGACGCTTGATACAGTTTAACACTCGCAATGCTGACTGCCTCGAAGAAGCATCCTTACAGGGGCACTGTTAGGCTGGTTTCACACGGGCGGTCCAATCAGGTTTGCCTGTCACTTTTTTTAGGTGGACCTGATTGGACCAGCCATTGCTCTCTATGGAGTGGCTCATGTCAGCGGATATCGCCAGCATCCGATCCTGTCTGCCATGGGCGTAGCATAAGGGGTTGCAGGGGTCACAATCGCAACCCCGCCCCTAGCTATAAGGGGCCCCTGCAGCCCCCCTGTGATATTATTATCATGTCCTCCACAAAGTCCAGCTCCGAACTGCCCTAGAGCCCCACAGCCATGCTCCAGTACTGGGCTTTCACTTTGCCTTCCACAGTCCACAACTCTCCGTTCTCATTTTGTGGGGAGGAGCTGTGAACCATTTCCTGAATGGAGAGGTGCACAGGGTGAGAACAGCCCAGCATGGGAAAGTGTCTGTGCTGTGTGTTAGCAACATGGAATAGTAACTGAGTTCATCGAGTTAAGAGGAGGAGAGTGCTGTCCTATAGCCACGATGGGACCGCTGTCACTGGTGACTTAAGACACCACCGTGCGGTGAGTGTATCTGCATGCACTGTGGAAGTGGAGGGTGGTAGTGGGGTCAACCTTTGCATCGGGGCCCACAAACTTCAAGCTATGCCTCTGCTGTCTGCCAAAAACAGACAGATGGGGGATCCATTGCCCATCCGTTCGGCAGATCGGATGACAGTTGGATGGAAAAGGACGGGCAGCCCCCGTTTCCATCTCCGCCCCATAGAAAACAGCGGGCCTGTGTCCATGTCTGCTCTGCATAGTGGAGGGGACACGGACCTGTCAGCCACCTGCTCAGCGGATGCACATTATGGAGTTCCCCCCCTCCCCCCCCCGAGTGTGAAAAGGGCCTTTCAAGGAAAAAAAAATAATGTAGAGTCACCAGAACAGGAAGTGAGGGTAAGTTTTGGGGGACACTTGTTCAGGTGAAAATTGTGTATTACGGGACTTCTGGTCACTTTAGCAAGTGCGTATGTATTCAAAAATAGAAAACGTGCCACTCTTCCAGCTAGCTACTATGATATGTGAGTAAGGATCGGCCTCAAACTACAGGTCTCTGCCAAGAAGCCACACCCCCAACGTGTTTGCCCCGCCTACCGGGGGCTTAGTCATGATTAGTCATGACCCTACGACTAAGCCACGGTGGGCGGGGCGAAACATGTCAGATGTGGTTTCTTGGTGGAGACATGTAGGCTGAGGCCAGTCCTTACATGTCATGGTGGCTGGCTGTTTGTTGCACATATCACTTTGGATGGGCATATAAAGCCTGCTCCCCTTCTCCGGTGGATCATGGATACAGTATCCCTGGCTTTGAGCAGATTTCCAAGCATAGCTTATAGTCAAAAATTGTGTATTTTAATTGTACAATACGGGACATATCCTTGTTTGTTATAGACCCTTGATTATAGCCTGCTACCTTCAGGTGATTGGACACTGGCAAAACTTTTGGGCACACTTCTTGGGTGCACCCTTATAACCCTACACACAAAGTGGGTATTAAAGTGTGTATAACCAAATTTTTACAATTTTGGATACAGTAAATTCCCTGTATTGCTCTTCTCGTCATTGCTAGATGTTCATAGTCACTGAGACCTGGTGGCCATTGTTATCAAGATGGAAAATAATGGGAAATTCAACATTTTAGAGCCATGACCAGAGCAAGAGGTGAGAGAAAATATTCTGATGTGGACCTATAGAGGTGAAAACTGTCTCCTAATTTCCTGTTGAGTCTCTAGGAGAGGAAGTGAAGGCAGCTGTTAGAGATCATGGGGCCCCTGTACAGCCTTCCTGATGAGGCCCCCCCCCAACCCCACCTACAAAGGGGTGCAGCAGAACAGCGGCGCTGTATTTATCCACCTATGCCTCAAAAAAAACACAGAAATAAGTATACTGAGTAAGTCTAGAATTGACGTCTCATACCATAATATTCAGGTCCAGATATACAGTAAGCTTATTTCTAAGAGAAATTGTTTACAAAAGGCAACGCGTTTCAGGAGCTGTACATTGCTCCCTTCATTGAGGCTTGAAGAAACAAAGAAACATGCTAACTCAAAAATCAATGTTATTAGGTGTTTTAACAGTAAGTGAGTTTGCACAGCTGGTTGAGCGTTGGCTTTTGTCCCAATTTATTACTGGAAAGAAATTTAATCTGGATTCGAAAATACTTTGGTATGGCGCTCCAGCTCTAGACTCACTCATCCTTATTACAAGCCATAAAGATCACTGACATTCTTTGATGTGTAGAAACTGCCAGCCCAATATCCAGATTGTCCAAAATCATACTATCACCATACCATTGGATGGTCCCAACAATACCAAATTGATATATAATGAATTTTCAGGGTCCCACCCACTTTCTTAAAGCTGAACTCCTGGTATTGCTTACATACATTAGTCCAGCTCGGCACGATGTAAGTATACATATCTCATACCTGAGTGGTCACTGGGGAAGTTGACAATCAATGTAGTACATGATCTTCTGGGTCTCTGTGCCAAGAGGCTTCCTCACTGCACACTGATCACAGGGGGGCGCTCTCTGCGCACCACTATTAATAAACGCCTTTTTTTGCTAATTACAAGGCACTCTCCAATTGGACAAGGTGGTGATCGTGACATCACTTCACCTCCACTCCACCTCGGCCAATCAGAAAACACCTTGTATTCAATAAAAAAAAATCTCCAAAGGCCCCTCAGGTATAAGATATGTGTACTTACATTGGTACACCCTGGCCCAATGCATGTATGCAATACAGATCACACCTGGAGTTCCACTTTAAACTGACAGGGGTTTTAATCCTTTCCATCTCTATTCAAAATAATAAACATATTTTGGTTAGTTTAGACATAATTAAGAAAGATGAATTCATTAATTATTCAATTAATCTTTCTTTTTATAAATATTTTTATTGTTTTCAAGAAAGAAAAGCAGTACAAATCATATACTTGTAGCACTACCCCTGTAGGAGCTGCTGGTTTATATTTGGGCCTGCCGTTACCTCACTGTTCCGTCTGCTCGTCTCAGGGATTCTCCTTGAAGAGTTGTCCAGAAGAAGTTTGTACCAACACAAAGTCTCTTTCAAGAGTTTTATTGATTAAAGTTTCCGACAGAGGGGGGTGAAGGGGTGGGGAGGACTCAGGTACCTTAGTTGCGGATCACAGGAATTTTCTTAGGTCCAGAGGAACAACTGTCTCCACGCTGGACTCAGCGACCACCAGATAGGCCCAATCTCACTGGCCTAGCAGCCGATGTACAGCTCGATCACATATAGTCTCCGCCACAGACTTGGTGAAAATAGAACAGTCTCTGCCACAGACTTGGTGAAAATAGAACAGTCTCTGCCACAGACTTGGTGAAAATAGAACAGTCTCTGCCACAGACTTGGTGTAAATAGAACAGTCTCTGCCACAAACTTGGTGAAGATAGAACAGTCTCTGACACAGACTTGGTGAAAATAGAACAGTCTCTGCCACAGACTTGGTGAAAATAGAACAGTCTCTGCCACAGACTTGGTGAAAATAGAACAGTCTCTGCCACAGACTTGGTGAAAATAGAACAGTCTTTGCCACAGACTTGGTGAAAATAGAACAGTCTCTGCCACAGACTTGGTGTAAATAGAACAGTCTCTGCCACAAACTTGGTGAAAATAGAACAGTCTTTGCCACAGACTTGGTGAAAATAGAACAGTCTCTGCCACAGACTTGGTGAAAATAGAACAGTCTCTGCCACAGACTTGGTGTAAATAGAACAGTCTCTGCCACAGACTTGGTGAAAATAGAACAGTCTCTGCCACAGACTTGGTGTAAATAGAACAGTCTTTGCCACAGACTTGGTGAAGATAGAACAGTCTCTGACACAGACTTGGTGAAAATAGAACAGTCTCTGCCACAGACTTGGTGAAAATAGAACAGTCTCTGCCACAGACTTGGTGAAAATAGAACAGTCTCTGCCACAGACTTGGTGAAAATAGAACAGTCTCTGCCACAGACTTGGTGTAAATAGAACAGTCTTTGCCACAGACTTGGTGAAGATAGAACAGTCTCTGACACAGACTTGGTGAAAATAGAACAGTCTCTGCCACAGACTTGGTGAAAATAGAACAGTCTCTGCCACAGACTTGGTGAAAATAGAACAGTCTCTGCCACAAACTTGGTGAAAATAGAACAGTCTTTGCCACAGACTTGGTGAAAAGAGAACAGTCTCTGCCACAGACTTGGTGTAAATAGAACAGTCTCTGCCACAGACTTGGTGAAAATAGAACAGTCTCTGCCACAGACTTGGTGTAAATAGAACAGTCTCTGCCACAGACTTGGTGTACATAGAACAGTCTCTGCCACAGACTTGGTGTAAATAGAACAGTCTCTGCCACAAACTTGGTGAAAATAGAACAGTCTTTGCCACAGACTTGGTGAAAATAGAACAGTCTCTGCCACAGACTTGGTGTAAATAGAACAGTCTCTGCCACAGACTTGGTGAAAATAGAACAGTCTCTGCCACAGACTTGGTGTAAATAGAACAGTCTCTGCCACAGACTTGGTGTAAATAGAACAGTCTCTGCCACAGACTTGGTGTAAATAGAACAGTCTCTGCCACAAACTTGGTGAAAATAGAACAGTCTTTGCCACAGACTTGGTGAAAATAGAACAGTCTCTGACACAGACTTGGTGAAAATAGAACAGTCTCTGCCACAGACTTGGTGAAAATAGAACAGTCTCTGCCACAGACTTGGTGAAAATAGAACAGTCTCTGCCACAAACTTGGTGAAAATAGAACAGTCTTTGCCACAGACTTGGTGAAAATAGAACAGTCTCTGACACAGACTTGGTGAAAATAGAACAGTCTCTGCCACAGACTTGGTGAAAATAGAACAGTCTCTGCCACAGACTTGGTGAAAATAGAACAGTCTCTGCCACAGACTTGGTGAAAATAGAACAGTCTCTGCCACAGACTTGGTGAAAATAGAACAGTCTCTGCCACAGACTTGGTGAAAATAGAACAGTCTCTGCCACAGACTTGGTGAAAATAGAACAGTCTCTGCCACAGACTTGGTGTAAATAGAACAGTCTCTGCCACAGACTTGGTGAAAATAGAACAGTCTCTGCCACAGACTTGGTGAAAATAGAACAGTCTCTGCCACAGACTTGGTGAAAATAGAACAGTCTCTGCCACAGACTTGGTGTAAATAGAACAGTCTCTGCCACAGACTTGGTGAAAATAGAACAGTCTCTGCCACAGACTTGGTGTAAATAGAACAGTCTCTGCCACAGACTTAGTGTAAATTGAACAGTCTCTACCACAGACTTGGTGTAAATAGAACAGTCTCTGTCACAGACTTGGTGAAAATAGAACAGTCTCTGCCACAAACTTGGTGCAAATAGAACAGTCTCTGCCACAGACTTGGTGCAAATAGAACAGTCTCTGCCACAGACTTGGTGCAAATAGAACAGTCTCTGCCACAGACTTGGTGCAAATAGAACAGTCTCTGCCACAGACTTGGTGCAAATAGAACAGTCTCTGCCACAGACTTGGTGAAAATAGAACAGTCTCTGCCACAGACTTGGTGTAAATAGAACAGTCTCTGCCACAGACTTGGTGAAAATAGAACAGTCTCTGCCACAAACTTGGTGAAAATAGAACAGTCTTTGCCACAGACTTGGTGAAAATAGAACAGTCTCTGACACAGACTTGGTGAAAATAGAACAGTCTCTGCCACAGACTTGGTGAAAATAGAACAGTCTCTGACACAGACTTGGTGAAAATAGAACAGTCTCTGCCACAGACTTGGTGAAAATAGAACAGTCTCTGCCACAGACTTGGTGGAAATAGAACAGTCTCTGCCACAGACTTGGTGAAAATAGAACAGTCTCTGCCACAGAAATGGTGAAAATAGAACAGTCTCTGCCACAGACTTGGTGCAAATAGAACAGTCTCTGCCACAGACTTGGTGCAAATAGAACAGTCTCTGCCACAGACGTGGTGCAAATAGAACAGTCTCTGCCACAGACTTGGTGCAAATAGAACAGTCTCTGCCACAGACTTGGTGAAAATAGAACAATCTCTGCCACAGACTTGGTGCAAATAGAACAGTCTCTGCCACAGACTTGGTGGAAATAGAACAGTCTCTGCCACAGACTTGGTGAAAATAGAACAGTCTCTGCCACAGAAATGGTGAAAATAGAACAGTCTCTGCCACAGACTTGGTGCAAATAGAACAGTCTCTGCCACAGACTTGGTGCAAATAGAACAGTCTCTGCCACAGACGTGGTGCAAATAGAACAGTCTCTGCCACAGACTTGGTGCAAATAGAACAGTCTCTGCCACAGACTTGGTGAAAATAGAACAATCTCTGCCACAGACTTGGTGCAAATAGAACAGTCTCTGCCACAGACTTGGTGCAAATAGAACAGACTCTGCCACAGACGTGGTGCAAATAGAACAGTCTCTGCCACAGACTTGGTGCAAATAGAACAGTCTCTGCCACAGACTTGGTGAAAATAGAACAATCTCTGCCACAGACTTGGTGCAAATAGAACAGTCTCTGCCACAGACTTGGTGGAAATAGAACAGTCTCTGCCACAGACTTGGTGAAAATAGAACAGTCTCTGCCACAGAAATGGTGAAAATAGAACAGTCTCTGCCACAGACTTGGTGCAAATAGAACAGTCTCTGCCACAGACTTGGTGCAAATAGAACAGTCTCTGCCACAGACGTGGTGCAAATAGAACAGTCTCTGCCACAGACTTGGTGCAAATAGAACAGTCTCTGCCACAGACTTGGTGAAAATAGAACAATCTCTGCCACAGACTTGGTGCAAATAGAACAGTCTCTGCCACAGACTTGGTGCACATAGAACAGTCTCTGCCACAGACTTGGTGCAAATAGAACAGTCTCTGCCACAGACTTGGTGCACATAGAACAGTCTCTGCCACAGACTTGGTGCAAATAGAACAGTCTCTGCCACAGACTTGGTGCAAATAGAACAGTCTCTGCCACAGACTTGGTGAAAATAGAACAGTCTCTGCCACAGACTTGGTGAAAATAGAACAGTCTCTGCCACAGACTTGGTGAAAATAGAACAGTCTCATCCACAGACTTGGTGTAGCTCTTCACTGGGTTACCTTCTGAATAAAGAACACAGTCCTCAATTGCTCGGTCCCTTCCTTCAGAAAGACCTGCTAATTCCAGGTCTTTCTGAAGTTCTCCACAAGTGGTCGTTGGCTCTTGGACAACTCTTCTGATAATAACTTTTCACTCCTCTGTCCGAAATCTTGCGAGGAGCACCTGGTCGTGGCCGGTTTATGGGGAAATAAAGTTCTTTCCACTTACAGATTATGGTCCCAACAGTGCTCACTGGAACATTCAGGAGTTTAGAAATCCTTCTGTAACCAATGACAGAAGTATGTTTTCCAACAATAAGGTTGTGAAGGTCTTGAGAGAGCTCTTTGCTTTTACCCATCATGAGATGTTTCTTGTGACACCTTGGTAATGAGACACCTTTTTATAGGCCATCAGTTGAGACTGAACCAGCTGATATCAATTTGCGCTGACAAGGGGCAAGATTGCTTTCTAATTACTGATAGATTTCAGCTGGTGTCTTGGCTTTCCATGACTTTTTGCACCTTCCTTTCTTCATGTGTTCAATACTTTTTCCTGTGTCATTCCATTTTATTACACATAACTTCATTTCTGAACGTATTTGTTTTGGTGTCTTTGTATGTATGGAGTGTACGGGTTGTTACCGACATGTGGTGGGAATTTCATGTCAATAGCATCTTTAGAAATATATTTACCTAGAAAAATTATGATGTGTTTAATACTTATTTTACCCGCTGTATTCAGAGGATGGGGTATTTGTGGAAAATCCTGCAGAAGATGGACTTACACTTTAAATACAATTCATTGACCTCTATGGACTTAACTCATCCATGACTTCTCATTGGTGGCTGAGTCCTCTCTATGTGATCTATGAGTGTGCAGCACTCCTCCGCAATGTAATGATCTGTATTATTTGCTGTTTCTCTTATTTGCATAAGTAAATGATGTGTAAAGGGGATTATTAATAGGAAGATTTAAGGTTTACTTCTGATAATTACATGTAAAAATCTTCTCCATGCTGGTAATCCCTAACAGGACAGAGCCGACATAAATTATTGAATTAGTCTTTATATCACAAGTGTGCCTGAAGCCGACTCGTGGAAGGGGCGATTTGTCTCACACAGTCGTACCGACTCCTGTATAAAATGACTTACCCTGATATCACTGCACACTGTGAGCTTCTCGCAATGTGCATTAGAAGCTGCAGAAAATCAGACAGAGCCCCGCCTTATTTCCTGGCTGGAAGGCGTCCAGCATCATCTAGCTTCTTCCTCTATAGCCCTACTGCCCCGACCACTTTCATTGTTGGATTTCAGTTCCTTTAATCATGGAGTCTGGAGGGCGCCCAGCATCATCTAGCTTCTTCCTCTCTAGCCCTACTGCCCCTGGCCCCTTTCATTGTTGGATTTCAGTTCCTTCAATCATGGAGTCTGGAGGGCGTCCAGCATCATCTAGCTTCTTCCTCTCTAGCCCTACTGCCCCTGGCCCCTTTCATTGTTGGATTTCGGTTCCTTCAATCATGGAGTCTGGAGGGCGTCCAGCATCATCTAGCTTCTTCCTCTCTAGCCCTACTGCCCCTGGCTCCTTTCATTGTTGGATTTCGGTTCCTTCAATCATGGAGTCTGGAGGGCGCCCAGCATCATCTAGCTTCTTCCTTTCTAGCCCTACTGCCCCTAACCCCTTTCATTGTTGGATTTCAGTTCCTTCAATCATGGAGTCTGGAGGGCGGCCAGCATCATCTAGCTTCTCCCTCTCTAGCCCTACTGCCCCTGGCCCCTTTCATTGTTGGATTTCAGTTCCTTTAATCATGGAGTCTGGAGGGCGCCCAGCATCATCTAGCTTCTTCCTCTCTAGCCCTACTGCCCCTAACCCCTTTCATTGTTGGATTTCAGTTCCTTCAATCATGGAGTCTGGAGGGCGCCCAGCATCATCTAGCTTCTTCCTCTCTAGCCCTACTGCCCCTGACTCCTTTCATTGTTGGATTTCAGTTCCTTCAATCATGGAGTCTGGAGGGCGCCCAGCATCATCTAGCTTCTTCCTCTCTAGCCCTACTGCCCCTGGCCCCTTTCATTGTTGGATTTCGGTTCCTTCAATCATGGAGTCTGGAGGGCGTCCAGCATCATCTAGCTTCTTCCTCTCTAGCCCTACTGCCCCTGGCTCCTTTCATTGTTGGATTTCGGTTCCTTCAATCATGGAGTCTGGAGGGCGCCCAGCATCATCTAGCTTCTTCCTCTCTAGCCCTACTGCCCCTAACCCCTTTCATTGTTGGATTTCAGTTCCTTCAATCATGGAGTCTGGAGGGCTTCCAGCATCATCTAGCTTCTTCCTCTCTAGCCCTACTGCCCCTGACTCCTTTCATTGTTGGATTTCAGTTCCTTCAATCATGGAGTCTGGAGGGCGCCCAGCATCATCTAGCTTCTTCCTCTCTATCCCTACTGCCCCTGACTCCTTTCATTGTTGGATTTCAGTTCCTTCAATCATGGAGTCTGGAGGGCGCCCAGCATCATCTAGCTTCTTCCTCTCTAGCCCTACTGCCCCTGGCTCCTTTCATTGTTGGATTTCGGTTCCTTCAATCATGGAGTCTGGAGGGCGTCCAGCATCATCTAGCTTCTTCCTCTCTAGCCCTACTGCCCCTGACCCCTTTCATTGTTGGATTTCAGTTCCTTCAATCATGGAGTCTGGAGGGCGCCCAGCATCATCTAGCTTCTTCCTCTCTAGCCCTACTGCCCCTGACTCCTTTCATTGTTGGATTTCAGTTCCTTCAATCATGGAGGCTGGAGGGCACCCAGCATCATTTAGCCTCTTCCTCTCTAGCCCTACTTCCCCTGACCCCTTTCATTGTTGGATTTCAGTTCCTTTAATCATGGAGTCTGGAGGGCGTCCAGCATCATCTAGCTTCTTCCTCTCTAGCCCTACTGCCCCTAACCCCTTTCATTGTTGGATTTCAGTTCCTTCAATCATGGAGTCTGGAGGGCGCCCAGCATCATCTAGCTTCTTCCTCTCTAGCCCTACTGCCCCTGACCCCTTTCATTGTTGGATTTCGGTTCCTTCAATCATGGAGGCTGGAGGGCGCCCAGCATCATCTAGCTTCTTTCTCTCTATCCCTACTGCCCCTGGCCCCTTTCATTGTTGGATTTGTTCCTTCAATCATGGAGGCTGGAGGGCGCCCAGCATCATCTAGCTTCTTCCTCTCTAGCCCTATTGCCCCTGACCCCTTTCATTGTTGGATTTCAGTTCCTTCAGTCATGGAGGCTGGAGGGCGCCCAGCATCATCTAGCTTCTTCTTCTCTAGCCCTATTGCCCCTGACCCCTTTCATTGTTGGATTTGTTCCTTCAATCATGGAGACTGGAGGGCATCCAGCATCATCTAGCTTCTTCTTCTCTAGCCCTACTGCCCCTGGCCCCTTTCATTGTTGGATTTCAGTAACTTCAATCATGGAGGGTAGAGGGCATCCAGCATCATCTAGCCCTTTTTTTTATTGCCTGGCTGTACCAAACACATTACAGGTAGAAATGTTAGGGGAGCACGCTTGTGGGACACTCATAGACACTCAAAGCCAGGGGTTAGTTTAAAGTGTTACTAAACCCACAACAGTAAAATCAGTCTGTATATGCAGCAAAGCAGGGGTAGGCAACCTCGGCCCTCCAGCTGTTGGAAACTACAAGTCCCATGAGACATTGCAAGACCCTGACAATCACAGACATGACTCCTAGAGTCAGAGGCATGATGGGATTTGTAGTTTCACCACAGCTGGAGGGCCGAGGTTGCCTACCCCTGCAGTAAAGCATGCTTGTTATACTCACTGTGGAACCTAAGGGGTTAATTCTCTGTATTGTGTAAAAGGGCTGTTTGATCCGGTCTTCTCTGATCCTCCCTTTCTTCCACAGTCCCTAATCCATCTCCTGATAGTACAGAGGCTAGGGGACAAGCATCATATGCTCAGTTTGGTGTGCATTGCTAGAGTTTTTTTTTTTTTTCTTGAGAGGGTACACGTGGTCGGCACAGGGCCAATCAGCACTGTCCAGACAGAGGGTCAGGGGTCTTGCAGCCTCATAGGACAGTCAGAGGAGGATGAAAACTCCTCCTACAAGCTTTAACTAGACACTGATAGAAGTCACAAGATTGCTATATACTGCTGATGAGAAAAGGTATTTAGCAGTTTATATTGAATAAAATAATTACATTTCAGTGTTCTGTGTACTGTAGGAGACCAGATATAGTGAATGCAGGGTCCTGGGTTTAGTGAAACTTTAAGGCTAGGTTCACATCTGCGCCTTATTGATGCATTGTTAATGTGTTTTGCATTTTTGGGATGTGTTAATGCTTCTAAGAGGAGGTGTCTGTTGCCCTGCAGAAAATGCATTAAAAACATATGTACATGCATTTTTCATGTAATTCATTTGAAATCTATGGAGCCAAAAATGCACTGATGTGTGTAAAAAAAAAAAAAGAAGTAAAATAAAAATAAAAATGCACCAGTGTCTTGGTGTGCTTTGTGTATTTCTTCCAGATCTGTGCAGTAATCCAATGTGAGACTTTCCCTCTCTGCAGGAGCTTCTTGTAATAAAGACCAATCACTGCTCCTCTCTCTCCTTGTGCAGGGGGACTGGGCTTGTCTCCGCCCTTTCCTGTAGTTTTCTGATCTCTGTCTCTGTGCAGGAGCTTCCTGTAATAAAGACCACCCACTGCCAGGCATGTACTTGCCATCGGGACTACCGGGAGTTTCCCGGTGGGCCGATGGCTCAGTGGGCTGATTTACAGTGACAGCCCCGAGTCTCTGCTCTCCGCTGCTTATGAAAGTATAAGGGAGGACCTGCTCCGCTCCTCCCACACATCCACAGCCAATCAGCAGGCAGTGTAATCCTCCCCAGCCAGCCATATTTGAATACACAGGTGCTGGAGCGGGGCTGAATGGGCACGTGAGGAAGGAGAAACACACAGTATCTGAAGCCATGAGATACAAGGAGGTATGACCACAGCTACAGCAAAACCAGTCCTGCAGCACACAGAGAGCTAGCTGAATGGGAACAAGATGGTGGGACTCGGGAGCAATGTCACATGTACACTGGCTGCAGTGTCTTCAGAAATCTATGCCTTCAGGCAGTGTGCAGGTTACCGATCTGTCCTCTCTTCTCCCTCTCGTCTTGCTCTGTACTTTTTTTTTTAATTATAGCTGCTTATCCTGCACACTAAAAAGATCTGCTCAGCATTCTGTGTTACACATGGCTGGCTGTTAACCATTTCAGCTTCTGTTCAGTTATTTAGCCAGAGCTCTGTGTGTGCAGTACGGTTTGTGTGATGTTTTTTGGAAGGATTTACTGCTAGTTCAGGCTAGAAGCTTCACAGACCCATTAATCCTGACCAGTTCACTGTTTGTAAGACAATTTGTATTTTGGAAATTGGATGTGCTGCTGTCTTCTGTCACAAGGGTGTACTTTCAAAGGAAGTTTACTGACTTGATCTTGCAGAGCTGGTTTAAATAGAGTGAAGCAACCCTGCAATACTATACACTTTTACACTGGGTTCAGCCATAAATGCAATCTCTGATCATCTCTTGTAGAATGTCTGCAGTCTCTGATCATCTCCTATAGTATGTCCGCAGTCTCTGACCATCTCCTGTATCATGTCCGCAGTCTCTGACCATCTCCTGTATCATGTCCGCAGTCTCTGACCATCTCATGTATCATGTCCGCAGTCTCTGATCATCTCTTGTAGTATTGTCCGCAGTTTCTGATCATCTCCTGTAATATGTCCGCAGTCTCTGACCATCTCCTGTAGTATGTCCGCAGTCTATGATCATCTCCTGTAGTATGTCCGCAGTCTCTGATCATCTCTTGTAGTATTGTCTGCAGTCTCTGACCATCTCCTGTAGTATGTCCGCAGTTTCTGATCATCTCTTGTAGTATTGTCTGCAGTCTCTGACCATCTCCTGTAGTATGTCCGCAGTCTATGATCATCTCTTGTAGCATGTCCGCAGTCTCTGACCATCTCCTGTATCATGTCCGCAGTCTCTGACCATTTCTTGTAGTATAGAAAGAAAAGGTGCAAATAAACAGGCCCAAAATTTGCACTTCTCGGCGCCTATGTATTGGTATGCAATTCCTGTGGCTCAATAATTTGCCTATTTAGATGGGTAAATAATGGGAAAATAGACGATATACTCAGCTCGGAAATAAATATATCAGAGTAATTAAACTATGGTATAAATTATATAAAAGGAGCAGCTGTTTAAATTTATATGAAATGAGAACCTCATAAATATAAAACAGAATAAATAAAATAAATATCATATATAAAAACTTAAATTCGTAAAGTCCATATGATAAAACAGCGCTAAATAAGGATAAATGTCCAAAAACATGTAAAAAGCACTTGAGTGATGACTTTGCAACAGTCAAACTAGTAGTGGTATATCTTCTCTGGATACGATATGTAGTGCACCCTACACCAATCCCAAATCTTCACCACAAGTGAGGCACGCTCCCCCTCTGGGGTACAAACTCACCACAAAGATGAAAAGATAGGCCTTTTTTTTTTTTTTAGTCTGTAGGTAGTCTCACTCCAACATCCGTCATCACCACCAGGGTAGTATGGGTTAAAATCCTCAAGCAAACATATAAGGACATAAAGGCACTAATAGTGTAATATTGCTTTAATTAAGAAATCCCCAATACTAAAACCCTGTTTCAAATGCACGTACAATTCAATCACTTGTAAAACAGCACATAAAGTATAGAGTGTAATCACCGCTATCCTGTCCCAAGAGGGCGCCCGTGTTGCATTGGTAACGCGGCAGTCTTTTGTTCCGGATTTGCGACAGCTGCCGTGATGTTCACTCTGTACTTCCTAGTTACAGAGACGCTGCGGTATCTGGGCCCTGACCGGTTTCGTCACAGATTGACTTCAACTGAGGGCGTAGATAGTCCAGCGTCAACGTGCGTGGTATAACTTCCCCGTTCGTTGCCTATTGGTTGGAGTGCCGTAATTCGTCCGCCCTGATTGGTGCTTACCAGGGCGGAACTCGAATACACATGTCCTCAGACAAGAGCTATTGGGGAATGTTCCGACAGCACGTACTACTGCACAATATGTTATGTAACGAATGACACAACATGAAGTTACACTTAAATAAACTTAAGAGTTATTAATATAGTACAACAACAAAAAAATATATAAATCGCATCGTAGCAATTTTAAATATATTTTGAACGGAATTTAAATGTCTCAATCGCTGTTTACATAGAGCAAGAGAACCTGCATTCTGATACTCGGTGAAAAAGGAAAATATTTTTGTTACGATTCGTAAAAGGAGAACCGTAGTTATTCGGTGTTAGCTGCTCAATATAATTCGATAAGACCGATCTGGCAAAACAACGAATCCGTCTTTTACAGTTTGAAAATTACATCTAAACGTTATTTTTAGCCTGTTGTGGTTTTACAACCACTATGTATATGTGCAAATATAATGGCAGTCACATAAGTTCAAACAAGGGGGTTTAGAGAAATTGGGAATTTTAACCCATTAATCCAAACAATAAAATTAGAGAGTAGTAAATCAATATATAGTAATGCATATATTAAATGCATGTGTATGGGTATTTACAGTCCACACATCTGTAAAACCATAAATAACTAAATAAGGTAATTTTAATTAAAATTAGAATTAAATCTAAATTTTTTAATTTGAAATAAAATTGGACTACTTAGCGGATATAATCTATTTATATATGTATACTTCATTAGTTCTATATAAGTGAAGTTAAATAAATCAATATATAAATAGATAAGAAATATATATATAAATATAAAAAAATATATATATATAAAAGAAAACTGTATGTAATATATATATATATATAAAAATATAAAAATATAGTAAAAACATAGTAAATAAATAAATATAAATATATAGGAGCATCAGGATATAAGAATTTCTGAGGATTGGGCCGAGAAAGGTTGCCAGTAAGGGGTGGTATTCTAGTCAAATGTTAAAAATATAGATAAAATTGCTAAAACAGTTAATAAAAATTGGTTAATAAAAGTCAATCATAGAAACTAAATAAAAGCAATATATCAGTAATCACTGTTTTGGTTTAGTTCTTCCAGGAAGTTTTCTAGTGATGTTGTTGATCCTGCCCATATAAGAAATAAATCGTCTATATATCGTCGGTACAGTATCAGTTCTTTGCGTTTCTTGTGGAATACTGTCCTCAATATCGACCTCCACCCACACAAGATTACTATCAGGTACCCATATATAATAAATATGATCCTTTATGGGATGATAGGAACAGACAACAATATCAATCACCCCGGTCCTCTTTTTTAGGGAGAGGCAGGGGATGGCAGAAGAGGGGCAGAGGGTCGAACAACCAGAGAGGAAGAATGCCATCCTATCCACAACAGGTGGATGTAAGTTATTATACATAGGCCGCACTAAGAGAGCTCTCAAAATACGTGTGGCAGAACATGTGGCAAACATCAAAATCGGGTATAAAGATCATAACGTTTCCTTACACTTTAAATTATTCCACGACCAAAACCCAGCAGGTCTCAAGTTTTGGGGAGTAGACCACCTAAAACCACCTTGGAGGGGCTCTAACTTAGTAAGAGAATTATCTAAGCTTGAGACCCAATGGATTTATTCCGTAGATACTTTATCTCCGAAGGGGTTAAACATAGATCTAGACATCAATTGTTTTATTAGTGATTACTGATATATTGCTTTTATTTAGTTTCTATGATTGACTTTTATTAACCAATTTTTATTAACTGTTTTAGCAATTTTATCTATATTTTTAACATTTGACTAGAATACCACCCCTTACTGGCAACCTTTCTCGGCCCAATCCTCAGAAATTCTTATATCCTGATGCTCCTATATATTTATATTTATTTATTTACTATGTTTTTACAATATTTTTATATTTTTATATATATATATATATTACATACAGTTTTCTTTTATATATATATATTTTTTTATATTTATATATATATTTCTTATCTATTTATATATTGATTTATTTAACTTCACTTATATAGAACTAATGAAGTATACATATATAAATAGATTATATCCGCTAAGTAGTCCAATTTTATTTCAAATTAAAAAATTTAGATTTAATTCTAATTTGAATTAAAATTACCTTATTTAGTTATTTATGGTTTTACAGATGTGTGGACTGTAAATACCCATACACATGCATTTAATATATGCATTACTATATATTGATTTACTACTCTCTAATTTTATTGTTTGGATTAATGGGTTAAAATTCCCAATTTCTCTAAACCCCCTTGTTTGAACTTATGTGACTGCCATTATATTTGCACATATACATAGTGGTTGTAAAACCACAACAGGCTAAAAATAACGTTTAGATGTAATTTTCAAACTGTAAAAGACGGATTCGTTGTTTTGCCAGATCGGTCTTATCGAATTATATTGAGCAGCTAACACCGAACAACTACGGTTCTCCTTTAACGAATCGTAACAAAAATATTTTCCTTTTTCACCGAGTATCAGAATGCAGGTTCTCTTGCTCTATGTAAACAGCGATTGAGACATTTAAATTCCGTTCAAAATATATTTAAAATTGCTACGATGCGATTTATATATTTTTTTGTTGTTGTACTATATTAATAACTCTTAAGTTTATTTAAGTGTAACTTCATGTTGTGTCATTCGTTACATAACATATTGTGCAGTAGTACGTGCTGTCGGAACATTCCCCAATAGCTCTTGTCTGAGGACGTGTGTATTCGAGTTCGACCCTGGTAAGCACCAATCAGGGCGGACGAATTACGGCACTCCAACCAATAGGCAACGAACGGGGAAGTTATACCACGCACGTTGACGCTGGACTATCTACGCCCTCAGTTGAAGTCAATCTGTGACGAAACCGGTCAGGGCCCAGATACCGCAGCGTCTCTGTAACTAGGAAGTACAGAGTGAACATCACGGCAGCTGTCGCAAATTCGGAACAAAAGACTGCCGCGTTACGAATGCAACACGGGCGCCCTCTTGGGACAGGATAGCGGTGATTACACTCTATACTTTATGTGCTGTTTTACAAGTGATTGAATTGTACGTGCATTTGAAACAGGGTTTTAGTATTGGGGATTTCTTAATTAAAGCAATATTACACTATTAGTGCCTTTATGTCCTTATATGTTTGCTTGAGGATTTTAACCCATACTACCCTGGTGGTGATGACGGATGTTGGAGTGAGACTACCTACAGACTAAAAAAAAAAAAAAGGCCTATCTTTTTCATCTTTGTGGTGAGTTTGTACCCCAGAGGGGGAGCGTGCCTCACTTGTGGTGAAGATTTGGGATTGGTGTAGGGTGCACTACATATCGTATCCAGAGAAGATATACCACTACTAGTTTGACTGTTGCAAAGTCATCACTCAAGTGCTTTTTACATGTTTTTGGACATTTATCCTTATTTAGCGCTGTTTTATCATATGGACTTTACGAATTTAAGTTTTTATATATGATATTTATTTTATTTCTTGTAGTATGTCTGTAGTCTCTGATCATCTCCTGTAGTATGTCCACAGTCTCTGATCATCTCTTGTAGTATTGTCCGCAATTTCTGATCATCTCCTGTAATATGTCCGCAGTCTCTGATCATCTCCTGTAGTATGTCCGCAGTCTATGATCATCTCCTGTAGTATGTCCGCAGTCTCTGACCATCTCCTGTAGTATGTCCGCAGTCTCTGATCATCTCTTGTAGTATTGTCCGCAGTTTATGATCATCTCCTGTAATATGTCCGCAGTCTCTGACCATCTGCTGTAGTATGTCCACAGTCTATGATCATCTCCTGTAGTATGTCCGCAGTCTCTGACCATCTCCTGTAGTATGTCCGCAGTCTCTGATCATCTCCTGTAGTATGTCCGCAGTCTATGATCATCTCCTGTAGTATGTCCGCAGTCTCTGACCATCTCCTGTAGTATGTCCGCAGTCTCTGATCATCTCTTGTAGTATTGTCCGCAGTTTATGATCATCTCCTGTAATATGTCCGCAGTCTCTGACCATCTGCTGTAGTATGTCCACAGTCTATGATCATCTCCTGTAGTATGTCCGCAGTCTCTGACCATCTCCTGTAGTATGTCCGCAGTCTCTGATCATCTCTTGTAGTATTATCCGCAGTTTCTGATCATCTCCTGTAATATGTCCGCAGTCTCTGACCATCTCCTGTACCATGTCTAGTTTATATACTGTTTTTGTGCGTGTTCGCAAAATTAAAGTGGGCCAGTCTGGATAAAGTCCAAGGCCGAATTTTTGTCCCAGTCCAGCCCTGCCCACTGCTGCGCTCTCTCCTTGTGCAGCGGGGCTGGTCTTGTCTCCGCCCCCTCCTGTAGTTTTCTGCAGGCAGCCTGCAGTGGGTGGAGTCTGTTGAGTCCATCTCACACCTCTGATCCCTGTGCAGCGATGATGTCCTCGCTACTTTTAAAAAGTAATAACTGAGTTTGCAAATGTATTTGGTTAACATAAAGTGAATTTATATTCCTTGTGGCTATAGAAAAATACAGTATCTATATATATATTTGAAAGTTTCAACTTCAAGCTAATGGGAGATTTCATTTTCCTGTTGCAGGCAAGCGGCTGGATGGTATATATTAAAGTGATTGTAAAGGTTCACTTAAAAAATAAAATAAAATAACAAACATGTTAAACTTACCTGCTCTGTGCAAAGGTTTTGCCCAGAACAGCCCCGATCCTCCTCTTCTGGGGTGCCCGGGCGGCGCTCCTGGATCCTCCTCTTCATCGAGTGCCCCCACTAAGAGTCGCTTTCCATGCGGGGCACCCGTGCAGGTGTGCTCCCAAGTCTGGCTGTTGTGTCCATTGACACAGACTGCAGGACTCGGCCCCGCCCCCGTGTTACTGGATTTGTTTGAAAGCAGCGGGAGACAATGTCTCCTGCTGCTGTAAATCTATCCAATGAGGACCTGAGCCAGTGGCTGGAGCTCGTGCTCATTGCTGGAATGATCAGGTTCAGGTAAGAAAAAGGGGGGCTCTGGGGGGCTGCTGTTTTTCACCTTCATGCATAGAATGTATTAAGGTAATAAACCTTGAGACTTTACAAACCCTTTAAGCACTTGCCATAAGAAATTGCTGTAGTGTCCCCTTTCTTTGTAAAATATACCTCCTGCATTTGATCAGCACACATAAATAGCTTTCAGCACCATGGACAGCGCTGACCTAACACTGAACCATCCGAGCAATCAGATTGGAGCTTTCAACATTTTTGGCCTAAATGTTCATTTGTGAGTCAAAATACTAAAAGGATATTAATATTATGGAGAATGACAGTAATTTATTATACACGTGGAAAAACATGTCATCCAGTTACTGTTTTTGGTCTAAATAAACAATAACTTTACCACTTGAGTTAGCCACTTGAGCCCCGGACCATATTGCTGCTTAATGACCAGGCCACTTTTTGCGATTCGGCACTGCGTCGCTTTAACTGACAATTGCGCGGTCGTGCGACGTGGCTCCCAAACAAAATTGATGTCCTTTTTTTCCCACAAATAGAGCTCTCTTTTGGTGGTATTTGATCACCTCTGCGGTTTTTATTTTTTGCGCTAAAAAACAAAACTAGAGCAACAATTTTGAAAAAAAATAAAAATATTTTTTACTTTTTGCTGTAATTAACGTCCCCAAAAAAATATATAAAATAAAATAAAAAATCCTCAGTTTAGGCCGATACGTATTCTTCTACATATTCGTCTCTGACCATCTCTTGTAGTATGTCTGTAGTCTCTGACCATCTCCTGTAGTATGTCCGCAGTCTCTGACCATCTCCTGTAGTATGTCCGCAGTCTCTGACCATCTCCTGTAGTATGTCCGCAGTCTCTGATCATCTCTTGTAGTATTGTATTGGAAGGATTTACTGCTAGTTCAGGCTAGAAGCTTCACAGACCCATTAATCCTGACCAGTTCACTGTTTGTAAGACAATTTGTATTTTGGAAATTGGATGTGCTGCTGTCTTCTGTCACAAGGGTGTACTTTCAAAGGAAGTTTACTGACTTGATCTTGCAGAGCTGGTTTAAATAGAGTGAAGCAACCCTGCAATACTATAAACTTTTACACTGGATTCACAGAGGTCCCCAGAGGCCCGGAGGTCCCCAGGGCCCCGGATGGCAACCTCCCCTTTTTTTTTTTGTTCTTTTTTTGTTCGTCAGCACCCAAAGCCCCCCCGACCTCAACAATTTGCGGCAGCAGCACCCCTCGCTTCTCAATTCGTGGCACCCCCCGCTTCTCAATTTGCGGCGGCAGCACCCCACCCCCCCGGTTCTCCTCTGCTCCAGGGGGCCAATGCCTGAAGCTGTAAAAATTTCTGATGGTGGCCCTGCCAGTCACTACTGCTACACTCTGGGCGGCTGCTCCTCCTGCTCAACTCTTGCCCCGACCATATAGGTAACTATTATGGAGGCATATAACCTTAAAAAGTATATAACCATAACAGACAATAGAGAGACGTGCTTTGATGTTCAAAATGCCAAACCACCACTTGCAACCCTGTGCATTGCAAGTGGTTGCAGGGCGGTTTGCCACATGGCTCTATCCACTTGAATTGGTCACGTTCAGTGGTGGTACTGCCTGCCAAAGGTGACTTGCCAATGAACTTTTACTGCAGTCCGGGTAGAGCCCTGAGTGGCTGCATTGCTTTATTAAGTGGGTGGACTGGGGCCGCGACCTGCTTTCACTGCCCACTTGACCCCCATGTGATGAGCCATAAGGGCTCAGTGGCCCATGCAGCTTGAATGAAGCTTGCGTGCATTGAAGGGCAGTGCCGTCTGTAACGTAAATGTAAGAGTAGGATAGTTTTGCCTTAACAAGATGTGACGTGATCTGTAGAAGTAGTGTAATTGTAGATGTAGTTTAGTTCTGGGTTATTAAAAATATAGTATTCAATATCATTCATGCACATATGTTCTTTCATTAGCATTTGAAAAGGACAGGACCAGTTTTTATGCCAGAGTTGACACCTAGATGCCAATAAAAGTTCCCATATGAGTAAACATAGATTGCCACCTTTCTGAAGCCTTCAAAGGGAGTCCTAGCCAATGTGGCTACAAGGTTCCACAGGGGGCATTCACAGGGCCCCGGCCGGTCTGCAAACTTTGATTTATAACATCAGATCTGAGGAACCTATTTTATGTCTCATAAATGCTAAAATATTAGCGGCAGAGAGATGAAAATAATTCCTTTTGATCGTACACATGTTGGGCTACACGTACATGTCAATCTGTATTTGTAGCGTGTGTAGAATCCTAGAAAAATACACAAAACCGTTATATGGCGCCTGACTGTGGCAGGCAGGCAGTGATTGGTACTGTCGCAATCGGAATGCTGCACTGGTATCGGAAACCCTATCCATGACACAGCAATCAGCGCCGTTCTGGGCCAATTTGACCCTGGTAATTTCAGAACACAAAACATCTTGTGGGCTGAGACAGGAACACCCCCCAGGGTTGATTGGCCAAGGGCTAAAGTCCAGCCCACATCCATATTTCAATAAATTGGGTAGCCGGAGATATGGACATTGTTTTTCCACAAAGCCAAGTTCGAGACAGGGGAGTTCCCACATGTTCCAGTATACTTCTACTAATGGATAGACTTCTGTGTACTAAGCTGGGACTCATATCTCTGGAGAGGTTGTTGTATTTTACTGCCTAAGTGCTCAGTCTAAGTTACGTGCCAATCAGCAGACCAGTCTGCAGACAAACTGTTGGGTGGTGGCAGGCTATTGTTTATTGTGTGTCTGGTGTGTGTGTAGCGGGTATGTACTTTCCCGGGTGTAATTTAAACCTGGCAGAGACACCAGTGATGTGTAGTTCCCTGCGGCCCAGCAGGTGGCGCTGTCGCCCTGGGCTGGGGTTGAACCATTGCTGTGTGCCGTGCCTCCTTTTTGTCCTCCCTCGGCAGCGGTATGGTGGGGCGGGGAACCCGCCGTGCTTGCTGGGAGAGGGCATAAAGGGGCCGGCCATCTTTGTCACAGGGTCAAGTCCCAGGCACCTTCAGCCTGTGGGCGGTGGTTTGTGTCGGTCCTCTAGGCGGCCTAGGCCTAGAGGACGTCCGGAGATCGTGTTCCATCCCAGGCACCTTTAGCCTGGGGTGAGGTACTCGGATGGAGGTCTGGAGCACAGTGCCCAACACTGAGTTCCGCGAGGGAAGGAGGTCCTAGGGAACCCAGGGATTGGGTACCTGAATCCAGAAGGCGTAATGGACCGGGGGGAGCTACTCACTTGAAGACCCGGTGCAGCAGATTGCCAGTGACAGGTGAGCCTCCCATCGGAGACCGCCTGGAAGGAAATTCCCCCCTCGCTAGGAGACCTCAGCCCACTTTTAGGAAGGAAAGTGGAGAGTTCATTGTGTCTGGGCCTACTCGCATTCACACGTCCTTGTCTGTTCTGCTCTCTAAGGGAGTCTAACTGATTGTGCTGTTCACTTGAGAAGAATAAAGGAGTGTTGGACTTTAATGGTGTGGGGCTCATTTTCTGGCGGACATTGCTCAAGGGAACTCCAGGTGCAGAACACTGACCCGAAGGTAAAGAAAGAACTTTGCTTACACCGCACAGACATCTGCGGTGAAGGCTAGGCGTGGTGTCCCCGCTCTCTCCCCTCTAAGGTACCCCTAGACATGAGACAGACGAGCTGATGCAAAGAGGGGAGTGAGGAGGCCGCTACATGTGGGAGTGGGGACAGTGGGAAGAGTGATTAATACCGGGGTTCAAGCTTGCAGGATAGCTGGAGGAACCCTAGAAGTGTGTAGTAATTGCTAGACTGCTCCCCAACCTTTAGAGTGCACCAGATTGCATGTAAGATTCGTATCTGCCTGTGTGTGGTCAGATAGCTGGATGGAGTAGAGTCTCCTTCTAGTGGTGGCCAAAGGTAGTGCGGGCTGTGAAATGACCACAGCCAGTCTTACATGCTCAGTAGAAGTTCCCCCTTATTCCCTTAGTTCCTCATATACCCCAGTCACGGAATGCACGTCGCGGTTAGCTAGTCGCCGTAGGCGGGCGTAATCGTGACAGATTTTAATAGCATCATGGGCCCATGGGCACCAGCCTGCACTGGGTGTCCCCATTACAGTGCCCCCATATTTCATTTGTCCCCATCACAGTGCCCCCATACTTCAGGTTCCCCCATCACAGTGTCCCAGTACATCAGGTTCCCCGTCACAGTGTCCCCATACATCGGAGTTGTTTTCTCCCTTTCCCCTTGTACTCACAAATCACAAATAAATGCAGCTCCTTCTTTCTCTCCCAGGCTGAGACTGAGGTGGGTTCTCAGTCTCAGTGCCTGCTCTCTTCCACCCCCTGCAGGAGGGAGGAGAAAGCTAAATCCTCTCTCCAGCAAAAGCCATTTGCTGATCCTTCTGACAGGAGTGACACTGCAGTTACTCCTGTCAAAGAAGCCAAATTGCCAGTGCACCCCCAACACAGCTCCTGCCCCCCTTTTCCTGGCCATGATCATGGGTCCCCCATGCACCTGGGGCCCCCGGGCAGTGTCCAGGAGTGCCCATTCATTAAGATGGCCCTGCTGAAAGGGGGCACTCTCTTACCACTGCACCCTGGGTGGCTTCCGCTTCTGCCCACCCCTTGTTCCAGCCATAAAGATAACTATTATGAAGGCATATAACTGTAAAGAGCATATAACAGGACAGACAATAGAGAGGGCTTGCAAGTTCACAATGTTTGCGCTATAATCTTCCCGACAATAATTCCTTTATCAGAAGATTTCAGGCAAGTGCTAAGGATCGTTAAGATAAACATACAATTGGTTTGAAAATCTCATTCAATGCGGAAGGCAGAACGTGGAAAAAATCTTTATCTGTGTTTTCGTACCGTGCTGCATCCCCAACAAAGATTTGCTGCTTTAATGCAAGTGCTGGAACAAGGATTATACATTTCTACTTGCTGAAGAGAATGGAGATTAGATTTATCCTATTTAGCATCCGTCAACATGCAGAGATCAGCACTCTGTCGATAGCATTGTTACCGAGAAAAAAAGCGAAACGCCGGTTTAACTGTTCAAGCTTTATTCTGAGATGTCAGCTGGGGAGAAGCTGTAAATGTAATAAAGTTATTATCATCGCTATAATACAAAAACATCTATTCAGAAAAAAAGGTATTCTACTGTAGATGTAATATAGTACAGTGCTGCCAGTATCATATGCAGAGATTCGGTTTTACGATCACAAACAATGATGACATTTAAAGCTTAACCACTTCAATACCATGCACTTATACACTTTCCTGCCCAAGCCAATTTTGAGCTTTCAGCGCTGTCGCAATTTGAATGACAATTGCGCGGTCATGCAACACTGTACCCAAACAATTTTTTTATCATTTTGTTCCCACAAATAGAGCTTTCTTTCGGTGGTATTTGATCGCCTCTGCGATTTTTATTTTTTGCACAACAAATAAAAAAAGAGCGAACATTTAAAAAAAAACGAAGTTTTTCTTTGTTTCTGTCAATTTTTTTTGTAAATAAGTACCTTTTCTACTTCAATGATAGGCACTGATAAGGTGGCACTGACGGGCACTGATAAGGCGACACTGATGGGCACTGATGAGGTGGCACCAATGAGGTGGCACTGATGAGGTGGCACTGATAGGCGGCACTGATGGGCACTGATATGTGGCACTGGTATGCGGCACTGATGGGCACTCATAGGCGGCACTGATGGGCACTCATAGGCGGCACTGATGGGCACTCATAGGCGGCACTGATGGGCACTCATAGGCGGCACTGATGGGCACTTATGGGTGGCACTGATAGGTGGCACAGACGGGCACTGATAGGTGGGCACTTATGGGCACAGATGGGCACGGATGGGCACTGATAGGTGGCACTGTTGGACACTTGTAGGTGGCACTGTTGACACTTGTAGGTGGCACTGTTGACACTGGTAGGTGGCATTACTGGGCATTGCACATTGTGGTGTGCCAGTCAGTGCCCATTTATGGGCACTGATTGGCATATGTGTTTTGAGAAATTTTACATGTGGATGGCCATGGGGTACTTACCTGGCCATCCACATGCTTTGGGGTTGCCTGGTGGTCCTGGGGGGCTTCCCTGGTGGTCCAGTGTGGGTATCCGGGGGGGGGGGGGCTGCGCTGATAAACAATGAGCGCGAACCCCCCCTGTCAGGAGAGCCGCCGATCGGCTCTCCTCTACTCGCGTCTGTCAGACGCGAGTGAGGAAGAGCCGATCAACGGCTCTTCCTGTTTACATCCTGATCAGCCGTGATTGGACACGGCTGATCACGTGGTAAAAAGCCTCCGCCGGAGGCTTTTTACCGAGTTTAGTGTAGTGGTGTGTCAGACTGACACACCGCTCCACCGATCGCCGCGATGCGCGCCCCCCCGGGCGCCCGGCGGCTGTTATCCTGCAGGACGTCATATGACGTCCAGTGTGGATAACACAACCACTTCCCGGACGTCAATCTGCTATTGACTGGGCGGGAAGTGGTTAAAGGAACACTAAAGGCAATTTTTTTTATTTATTTTTTTAAAATAACAAACATGTTATACTTACCTCCACTGTGCAGCTCGTTTTGCACAGAGTGGCCCCGATCCTGGTCTTCTGGGGTCCACAGCGGCTGTCTCTGCTCCTCCCCGCAAGAATTTACCACCTTCATTAGAGCTCGCATGGTGGTGAGTTCTTGCAGGCGCGCTCCCGTGATACAGCCGGCGGCTATAGTCGCTCACTGTATCACTCGGCCCCGCCCCCGGCGTGCCGCGTCATTGGATGTGATTGACAGCAGCGCGAGCCAATGGCTGCGCTGCTTTCAATCAACCAATGAATGAGCCGAGAAGCCCGGCCGAGAAGCCAGCGCGTTCACAGCGCGGGACATTCGAGGGGTCAGGTAAGTAAACGAGGGCTCGGGGGGGGGGGGGGGCGCTAGTCCTCAGATGTTTTTTCACCTTAAAGGGGAGTTCCAAACTTTTTTATGTTTCTTAAAAGTCAGCAGCTACAAAAAGTGTAGCTGCTGGCTTTTAATTAACAGACACTTACCTGCTCCATGGTCCAGCGATGCCCGGAGCTTCGCTCCTCTCCCCCCCTTCTCCGCCGGCGCCTCCATTCATAGTGTGGGCACCCGGCTGTGACAGCTTTCGGCTTCACGGCCGGGCACTCACTGCGCATGCGCGAACGGCGCAGCGCTCTCTGAGTGGACAGGCGATCGCCTGGGACCTGTCATGTCCCAGGTGATCGCCTACAGGGAGGGGCCGCCTTAGTCGATATGACGTGTCGCCTAAGCGGTCCCTGGGCAGAAGGAGGAAGTGGGACAGGAAGTCCCACTCTTACTGAAGCCCCTACTCCCCCCCCAAAAAAATTACATGCCAAATGTGGCATGTAAGGGGGAGAGGAGTGGATTAAGCGGAAGTTCCAAATTTGGGTGGAACTTCGCTTTGATTCATAAAATGCATTAAGGTGAAAAAACTTGTACCTTTACAACTCCTTTAAAGTGGTATTAAACCCAAAAACTAATGATTTCTATACAGTGGATACGGAAAGTATTCACATCGCTTCACTTTTTCCACATTTTGTCATGTTACAGCCTTATTCCAAAATGGATTCAATTCATTATTTTCCTCAAAATTCTACAAACAATCCCTCATAATGACAACGTGAAAGAAGTTTGTTTGAAATCTTTGTAAATTTATTAAAAATTGAAAACGAAAAAAAAAATCCCATGTACATAAGTATCACTCAATACTTTGGTGAAGCCCCTTTGGCACCAATTACAGCCTCAAGTCTTTCTGAGTATGATGCTACAAGATTGGCACACTTATATTTGGGCAGTTTCTCCCATTCTTCTTTTGCAGGACCTCCCAAGCTCCATCAGGTTGGATGGGGAGGGTCGGTGCTCAGCCATTTCCAGATCTCTCCAGAGATGTTCAATCGGGTTCAAGTCTGGGCTCTGGCTGGGCCACTCAAGGACATTCACAGTGTTGTCCCGTAGCCACTCCTTTGTTATCTTGGCTGTGTGCTTAGGGTTGTTGTCCTGTTGGAAGATGAACCTTCGCCCCAGTCTGAGGTCCAGAGCGCTCTGGGGAAGGTTTTCATCAAGGATGTCTCTGTACATTGCTGCATTCATCTTTCCCTCCATCCTGACTAGTCTCCCAGTTCCTGACGCTGAAAAACATCCCTGCAGCATGATGCTGCCACCACCATGCTTCACTGTAGGGATGGTATTGGCCAGGTGATGAGCGGTGCCTTGTTTCCTCCCAACATGACGCTTGCCATTCAGGCCAAAGAGTTCAATCTTTGTTTTATCAGAATTTTCTGTCTTATGGTCTGAGAGTCCTTCAGGTGCCTTTTACTGAGGAGTGGCTTCCACCTGGCCACTCCCCCATACAGGCCTGATTGGTGGAGCTCTGCAGAGATGGTGGTTCTTCTGGAAGGTTCACCTCTCTCCACAGATAAATGCTGGAGCTGTCAGAGTGACCATCGGGTTCTTGGTCACCTCTGTGACTAAGGTTCTTCTCCCCCGATCGCTCAGTTTGGCCGGGCGGCCCGCTCTAGGAAGAATCCTGGTAGTTCCAAACTTCTTCCATTTACGGATGATGGAGGCCACTGTGCTCATTGGGACCTTCAATGCTGCAGAAATATTTCTGTACCCTTCCCAGATCTGTGCCTCCATACAATCCTGTCTCTGAGGTCTACAGACAATTCCTTGGACTTCATGGCTTGGTTTGTGCTCTGACATGCACTGTTACCTGTGGGACGTTATATAGACAGGTGTGTGCCTTTCCAAATCATGTCCAATCAAATGAATTTACAACAGGTGGACTCCAATCAAGTTGTAGAAACATCTCAAGGATGATCAGTGGAAACACCTGAGCTAAAATGTAAGTTTTAGGGCAAAGGCTGTGAATACTTATGTACTTGGGATTTTTTTTTGTTTTTTATTTTTAATAAATTTGCAAAGATTTCAAACAAACTTCTTTCACGTTGTCATTGTGGGGTATTGTTTGTAGAATTTTGAGGAAAATAATGAATTTACGGTTATCCATTTTGCAACATAACAAAATGTGGAAAAAGTGAAGCCCTGTGAATACTTTCTGGATGCTCTGTATTGTGCATCTTACCAATCCAAAATGCTCATTCACATGTGCAGCTATGCCGCCTCCCCTCTGAAAAGCAAACCACAGTGGATTGCTTTTTGGAAGCGTTTGACAGGCACTGAGGAGGCAAATAGTTGCCTCCTTACCACCTGCTTTAAAGTGGTTGTAAACCTCAGACATGAAATATGGACAAAGCACATCCCTTTATAGTGTGTACTTATTTTAATCCAAAGCACTGATGAGTTGATTTACATTTTAATTGTACGCCATTTACTAAGCTCTGGAGCAACTTTGCAAAGTGCACAGTCTTTTTCCCTTTAGTAAATCAACCCCTAAGGCCCCTTTCACACTGGGGCGGGCATATGCGGTGGCGGTATAGCGGCGCGATTTTCAGCGCCCTATACCGTCGTGTTTACTGCGCTATTCGGCCGCTAGCGGTGCGGTTTTAACCCTCGCTAGCGCCCGAAAAAGGGTTAATACCGCCCGCAAACTGTGGCTACAGCCGCGGTTTGCGGGCGGTATTACCGCGGTGTCCCATTGATTTCAATGGCAAGGAGTGGTATACACACCGCTCCTTCACTGCTCCAAAGATGCGGCTTGCAGGAGATTTTTTTGTCTCCTGCCAGCGCACTGCCTCAGTGTTAAGCCCTCAGGGCTTTCACGTTGAGAATGCTGGAGCAGGAGTATTTCAGGCGTTATTTATGCGCTATTTTTAGCGCAAAAACGCCTGAAATACGCCTCAGCGTGAAAGGGGCCTAAGTGTCATTTCTGTCTGCTGCCTCCTTCCTCTGATGTCTGCTTAAATCACTTCTGACAATTTTTCTTGACACCAAGAGATAAAAAGGTGACAGGGGAGGGAGCTCCAGCACACAGCCTGTGGTTAAAAGCCTCTGCGCTGTTCCTGTGTACTGTCTGAAGCGGAGTGTGTCTCTTCCCTCCAATCAGCTTTCCTCACTGAGCTCTGCAGAGTGTAACTTCAGCTCTCTGCCCCCTTTTTTCTGAACTCTCAGACAAGCTTTAAAATCCAGCATTTTAAACAGATATAGAGAAGAGAAGACTGCAGATAAACAGAATGGGAATGAATGAATGGGAAGTGCTCTGTGCTGAGCGGCTTCCTGTTCATTCACAATCGGAAGCACAGTAAACACAGTTTACTATGCTTCCGTTATGAATGAACACAGTAAGTGAGTGTGTTCACTTAGGAAAGGAAGGGATTCAGTAAATTACATATTTACTAGCCCCTTCCCCCGCTCTTCATACTGAAACATCCCCCGCAGTAGCTGGGAGGAGAGGAAGGAAGCCAGCAGCACTGCGGGCAACACGGGGGGAAGCCCGGGCAGTAAATGAAATCTGCACCGCTCGTAGTGATTAGGGTGTGCCCAGGCACACCTGGCACACCCCCTGCTCACACCTATGGGAGCTCCTTATAATGGGCGCAGCAGGGGTGCAGACTGGGGGGCCCAGAGCTGAGATTTCACCAATAGAGACCTCAAGAGACAATAGAAAAATGTTGATTGTTGTTGGGACTGACACTTTAAATTCATTCGACTCCAAAAACCTTCTATTTTTACACTTCTGACATCACCGCTCCTGACATATAAGCCGTAACATCATTCACCTCCATGAGATACGGGATTGCAGGCTTACAGTCTAAGCTTGATTTCCTGTCTGCGACCAGAAACATTTGTTCAGGCCATGTGCATGTGAGCTGACCCCTTTCCTTATAATGAATGAATGATTCAGAAGATGACGGCCCAGGCGTTCCTAGAGGCTTCATTTACCCCGGAAGCCAGAGATTCAGTCCTGCCGGGATAACTACTCATTAATTCCTGGAGATCACAGGATTTACCCATCATGCTTGTTATCTGCGGCATTCTTTAAGAAGAAACAATCGTTCCGAGCTCATACCATTCTTAGCATTATTCGCTATAAACTAAAGCCGCTATTTATAATTGAATACCTGCAGAATAATGTATTTTAACTGGAAATATCACTTTAAGTATATCCTATATATATATATATATATATATATATATATATATATACATACATACAGTAGAAACTTGGATTACAAGCATAATCCGTTCCAGGAGAATGCTTGTAATCCAAAGCACTCCCATATCAAAGCGAGTTTCCTCATAGAAGTCAATGGAAACTAAGATAATTTGTTCCGCATTGACTTCTATGGCAGACCTCAAATTTTCCACTCGCATTTTGCGAGTGGAAAATTAGGTCTGGCGAGGAGCTGGGATGCCTGGGAGTAGGGGGGCGAGCACCGCCGGCGGGCGAAGTTGATCGCGAGCCGTTCTCCCAGTGATCGCCCGGATGGCAGAAAGCATGGAGGAAGAGGAGACCCGCGGGATCGCAGAGCGGTATAGCAGGCTGTTACAACTTACATTGAACTTTCCTCCGCTCTGCTCGCTCACACAACCCGCCTCCTCCTGACCCCATGCCTGTAATAGACAGAATGCAGGTCCAATGCTGAGATGTGTTGTCTATCACAGGCGCGGGGTCAGGAGGAGGCGGGGTTGTGTGAGCGAGCAGAGCGGAGGAAAGTTCAATGTAAGTTGTAACAGCATGCTATACCGCTCTGCGATCCCGCGGCTCTCCCCTTCCTCCTGTCATGATCTGGTCGCCAATGGGAGCACGGTGAGTCTTCAATGGGGGCACAATGAATCTGCAATGGCGGCCCAATGAATCTGCAATGGGGGCAAAGTGAATCTGAAATGGGGGCACAATGAATCTGCAATGGGGGCACGGTGAATCCGCAATGGGGGCACAGTGAGTCCGCAATGGGGGCAGGGTGAGTCCGCAATGGGGGCACAGTGAGTCCGCAATGGGGGCATGGTGAGTCCGCAATGGGGGCATGGTGAGTCCGCAATGGTGGGCAGGGTGAGGCTGCAATGGTGGGCTCAGGTGAGGCTGTGCTGAGGGGAACTGATAAAGTTGTTGTTAATATTTATTTTTGTAACTTAATTCTGCATAAAACATTTCACGAGATAATTTATGAGGGCGTGATTAGCGGCAGAATTAGGGGCGGAGCAGGGTAGGGGTTGGGTGGGGCAACTAGTGGCGAGTAACTCTTGAGGCCTGGCTAGTGGCTCAAGACTTGAAATTTTGAGCCCAGTTCTATGGCATGCAATACCGCATGTGGCCAGATGTGTGGGGCGCCGGAGAGCCTCGGAAATACTCGGGGACAGCTCGGCTGATCTCAGAAACCCTCGGAAAGGCTCAGAAGCACTCGGGAACAGAGTATTTCCGAATGTTTTCGAGTATTTCTAAGTGATTCCGAATATGTCCCCGGCGCCCCCGCACTCCTGGCCAAATGCGGTACTGCATACCCCATTAGCTTGAATTCTGCTCGTTTTGCGAGACAACACTCACAAACTGAGTCGGAGTTTAAAAAAAAAGTTGCCCGTCTTTCAAAACGCTCATTAACCGCGTTACTCGTAAACAAAGGTTCCACTGTGTGTGTGTGTATATATATATATATATATAATATGTATACATTACTAGCCTGAAAATGTTTAAAACCCAATTGAAATGATTGAGTATTTTATAATTATTATTGTTAATATTATTTATTACTGTAATGCAGTTAGGCTAATTATGCATTATTCAGTATGCCTCGACCTATTTACACTTTTCAAGATGTGCCTTTACAATATTTTTGTACTACAAATATTGTATATTGAATGCAACAAACGTATTTGTTATAATTTATAAAATCCAATAAAAAATGTATTGAAATAGTAAAAAAAAAATAATTTTTTTTTATTTTTTTGTGCCAAGTGCAGTAGCAAGGATTAAAGTGCTTGCAGTGACTGGCCTCAGGTGATAAATGGGACTAAAACTAAAATGCCATTTTAGTCCTAATACCGCGTACACACGACTGTTTTTCATGACGAGAAAAATGAAATTTTTTAAAATGGTCATTAAAAACGACCGTGTGTGGGCTTCAGAGCATTTTTCACGACGTGAAAAACGGCCATGAAAAAATTGGAACATGCTCTAATTTTTCTCGTCGTTTTTCACCTCGTCGTTTTTCTCGTCATGAAAAACGTCCGTGTGTGGGCTTTAACGACGTGAAAAAAAATGTGCATGCTCAAGTATGAGACGGGAGCGCTCGTTCTGGTAAAACTAGCGTTCCTAATGGAGATAGCACATTCGTCGCGCTGTAATGGACTGAAAAGCACGAGGCTGAAAAGCGCGAATTGTCTCTCAACAAACTTTACTAACATGAAGGGTGGCGCCATCCGAATGGAACTTCCCCTTTATAGTGCCGTATTACATTTCGTACGTCACCGCGCTTTGCTCGAGCATTTTTTTCCTAGATAGTGTGTAGGCAAGTCAGGCTTGAGAAGAATCACGTCGAGAAAAACGCAGTTTTTTTCAATGACATTAAAAACGGTTGTGTGTACGTGGCATCCGACTCAAGCCACGTACACATGGCCGAGAATCCCGTCGTTAAAAAAAACGTTGGTTTTCTCAACGAGATTCTTGCAAAGCTTGACGGGATTCTTGTCAAGCTTTCCTTGCATACATACTGTCAATTAAAAATCTCCTCCTTGTAAAGCGCGGTGACGTACAACATGTACAACGGCAGTATAAAGGGGAAGTTTGATTCCAATGGCGCCACCCCTTAGGCTGCTTTTGCTGATCTCGTGTTACCGCGTGTTAGTAAAAGTTTGGGGAGAGTCGATTTGCGCTTTTCAGTCTTCGTGCTTTCAGTGCGTTACAGCGTGACGAATGTGCTATCTCCATTACGAACGCTAGTTTTACCAGAAGGAGCGCTCCCATCTCATACTTGATTCTAAACATGTGCGGTTTTTTAAGACTCAGAAAAGCATACACATGACCGGTTTTCTCGTCGGGAAACAGGCTGACGAGAATCCCGACGAGAAAAACGTGAATCCTGACGAGAAAATAGAGAGCAGGTTCTCTATTTTTCTCATTGAGATTCCCGGCAGTTTTCTCGACGAGAAACCATACACACGAACGGTTTTCTCGGCAAGAAAGCTCTCTCGGCAGTTTTCTTGTTGTTTCTTGCCGAGAAAACCGGTCGTGTGTACGAGGCTTAAGACTAAAACTAAATCGAAATTTGCTGGTAAAATTAACACAGTTAACAACCGATAATTGCTGGCTTTTTTATTTTTTTACACTTCAGCTGAATGAACCAAGCCTAAAAGTATCGGTTTAAGGTATTGGAGCATTTGCACGAGTACCGATTACGATTAGTACCAGTATCGGTATCAGTGCAACCTTACCTTTTGCCTCTAGAAAATCAACCTCTTAGTGCTCTGGACTGAGACACACTATAGAGGGATATGCCTTGTTCATATTTCATGTCTGAGGTTTACAATCACTTTAAAAACAAATGTTGTCAGCACTTAGGAGAGTCGGACTGCTGCTCTCACAAAAGTAATAACCCGGCTCTCAGATGTTTTTTCCTGAACCCTGCTCTAATCATCAATTCTCTGATATTTGTTAGAACAGTGTTCAATGGGGCGTGTCAGACCACAGGAAAGCCCCTCGTGGTCCGACTCTCCATAGGTGATTAAAAAAAGTAAAAGAGAAAGAGATTTTTACCGCTCCAGGTGAACACGCTCCAGCAATTTGTAGTATCAGGACTACTGTGGGTGCCAGCAATGCATGTAGCTTATAGAGAAGAAAATAAAAAATATGGACAGCCGCACTCCAAAAAACCTTTGACGGTCGCCTTTATTGTAAAAAATGGAAGATCACACCAAAAATCATCACAGCATAGCCGGGATAACAGCTTACATGTTTCACACTGAAGGTCAGTGCTTAATCATAGCTATGATTAAGCACTGACCTTCAGTGTGAAACATGTAAGCTGTTACCTCGGCTATGCTGTGATGATTTTTGGTGTGATCTTCCATTTTTTACAATAAAGGCGACCGTCAAAGGTTTTTTGGAGTGCGGCTGTCCATATTTTTTATTTTCTTCTCTATATAAAAAAAGTAAAAATAGACTTATTTTTATTGTATCTAAAGCCTGAGTTACAGTTAGTAAATAGTCAATTGCCAGTGAGAATAAGAATAGGTTCACTCCACTAGGGTGCGACCAAACACAAGTGCAGGAATGCGTGTGGTGGGTAGGACAGCCTATTTGCCCTACACATGAGAAACCCGTTTTCGTGGTGCTGCGGCACCATGGGGTTTGGCACGCTCATTAGAAAATATGTGTGTGTGTGTGTGTGGGGGGGGGGGCAGGGGCGGATCCAGGGGGGGCGCAACAGGGCAATTGCCCCCCCAACCCCCGAAAATATCACGGACTGCAGTGCAGTCCTGACTCCCGAGTCTCTCTCTTTCAGTATCATCACCAGCCGATCAGCGGCGCAGAGAGAGAGAATCTGTGTAATTATTACGCCGCGCTGGACCAGGAGGAGGTAGGTGGAGCTGCGCCGCTGGCTTGGCCTCTGCCTGTGTTCCCTGCACTGGTTGCCAGCGCCTGGGCCGCTTGGCGTCTAACAATGAGTGCCCTGATGAATGGTTGAGAAAGTGGTCATTCCTAATGATGTTGGAATCCCAAGCTGCTCTCCAGTTGGTACTCCAAGTGGAGAGTTTTCTGTTTTCTCCTCCATGTTTTTTCGTGTGTTGGTCCCGGGTGGAAGGGGCATTGGTGTTCCCCTCGAAACATGTTGGACATTTTTATACGAGGTTTTAGCTAACAATTACAATTATCTTGAAATTTTTCATCCAGTTTTGGGCTGTCACTCCTTTCTATATCTTTATGGTTCCAAACTGATGTGTCTGGGATAGATTTAAGTTGCTCTTAAAATGGGTTGTCCCATATGGATCCATGAAGAAGGACAGTTGCCTCTCTTCAGCCCTCACAGATTTAGCTAGTTATAAGATTGCTAATTGGACCCTGGAGGGTGGAATCATCCAGGAGCCTCGAAAAATATCATCAGCTGTCTAGAATTAGGGATATACACCAGATGTGCCTCTGCAGAGGATGGACCATCAGGAAGTGTCCAGGTTGTTATAGAGATAATAAAAAGTATAACAAAAACATGTTATACTTACCTGCTCTGCGCAGTGGTTTTGCACAGAGCAGCCCCGATCCTCCTCTTCTCAGGTCCCTCGCTGGCGCTCCTGGCCCCTCCCTCCTGCCCAGTGCCCCCAGAGCAAGCAGATTGCAATTGGGGCACCCAAGCAGGCTCATTCCCAAGCCGCTGCTCTGTGCGTCCATTAACACACAGTCGTGGCTTGGCCCCACCCCTCTCTCTCCTCATTGGCTCACTGGCTGTGATCTCAGCCAATGAGGAGGGAGAGGCACAGGAGAGCCCAGGCTGGTAAGTATTAGGGGGGCTGGGGGGGGGGGGGTTCTGCACAGAGAAGTGCCCCCATGCTCTTTTTGACACCTTGCCTATTAAAGCGGAGCTCCGCCGTTAAAAAAATAATAAAAGCCAGCAGCTACACATACTGCAGCTGCTGACTTTTAATATTAGGACACTTACCTGTCAGCTCTCAGAGCTCTCCTCACTGAGCTCTGCAGTGTGTAATTTAAGCTCTCGGCCCCCTTTTTTCTGAAGTCTCAGACAAATTTTATAAATTCAGCACTTTGAACAGATGTAGAGAAGAGAAGACTGCAGATAAACAGGTACACCTTATATAGGAGGATATGTTTCATCTCTGTGTATCACCTGGGGGCAATCACTTCACTGGGTATATGGAAGGGTTTACAACCACTATAACATCCATAACTTGTTATTATTGGTTTAATTCAAACCACAGTTCAAGATGTGGCATGGTTTACATATAACATTGTACTTGTTGGATTTTGGCCTCTACACACTCTCCGGTGAAAGCTGCACTGCGGCTGACATCAAAAGCAAAACTTGGTTCTAAGAATTTGAAAAGAGGAATGAAAGCTTTTGACCTCATTTAAGGAGCTCAGCTTGAAATGTTGCATGCTATTGTTTTATTGCTGCAATAATCTCGTCACCGCTCATCACGTCTTCCCAGCAGTCCGCAGGAGGGGATCTTCTTCCTTCTTATTGTATAGTAAAGCTTCCCCTCCCTTCTTGTTTCTGGGGAACTCTAACCCTGCCAAGCGTCGGGAGATATCGATGAAGTATTTTTATGCATGCATTAATAATTGATAGCTTTGATCAGATGACCAATACCAGGACATAATAATGTGTTTTCACTATTGATTATAAGCCACATATTAGTTCTTTGCAAATAAAGATATAAGGGTTGATTTACTAAAGTGGAAGCTCTACTGACTTCCATCATCCAATCATATGCAAGCAAAAATTCCGTTCTTTTTCTTGGTTTGTCTTGCATGTGATTGGGTATTCTTTCCAATCCAACGCTTCACCTCATTTACTAAGCTCTGGAGCAACCCCCCTTTTTTTTTGTAAGGGGCCCAGAGGTCCCCAGGGCCCCGGATGGTAACCCCCCTTTTTTGTGTATTTTTTATATAAAAAAAAATATATATATATATATATATTTATTTTTTATTTTTTTATTTTTGTAAGGGGCCCAGAGGTCCCCAGGGCCCCGGATGGTAACCCCCCTTTCTTATGTATTTTTTATTTAAAAAAAAAAAAATATATATATATATATTTTTTTTTTTATTTAATTTAATTTTATTTATTTTTTGTAAGGGGCCCAGAGGTCCCCAGAGGCCCGGAGGTCCCCAGGGCCCTGGATAGCAACCCCTCCTTTTTTTTTTTGTTCCTTTCCTCAACAACTCGCGGCGGCAGCACCCCTCTGCTTCAATTTGTGGCACCCCCCGTCTCTCAATTCGCGGCTGCCCCCCCACTTCTCAATCTGCGGCGGCACCCCCCCCCCCCCCCGGTTCTCCTCTGCTCCAGGGGGCCCATGCCTGAAGCTGTGTAAGGGGCCCCAAAATTCCTGGTGGCGGCCCTGACAGTTTGACATGTTCAGCCTGGGCTCTAGGTGACCTTCTCCCAGCACTCCATGTGAGAAAGGGGCCTTAGATTGTAAGCTCCTTGAGGGTAGAGATGGATGTACAAATACAGGCTGTGTGAACCGCCAACACTATACAAATCTCTGTAATGAATAAATAAACCTACACAAGTCTCAGTCTCCTGGGTCCCCTGCAGCACTTACCGTATTTATCGGCGTATAAAACGCACCCCAAGTTTAGGAGGGAATTTTAGGGAAAAAAACTTTTAGGAGGGAAGTTTAAGGAAAAAAAAATTTACATTTAAACTTACATTTAAATGCAGCCTTACCAGTGTCCATTGCAGCCTTGTCAGTGCATCCTTGCCAGCAGTGTCCATTGCAGCCTTTCCCCAGTGTCCATTGAAGCCTTGCCTCAGTGCCCAGTACAGCCTTGCCTCAGTGCCCAGTACAGCCTTGCCTCAGTGCCCAGCACAGCCTTGCCTCAGTGCCCAGCACAGCCTTGCCTCAGTGCCCAGTACAGCCTTGCCCGCATTTCAAAAATGGCGCCGCCGAGATCGCCGCAGGGACTGGGCGGAGCGGGACGACACCGCCGAGAACGCAGGGACTGGGCGGAGCCGAGATACACATAGCCGAGTGTACTCGGCTCTAGTCGACTCTTCTCGGCTCCGCTCACAGTCACGCCGAGTCCCGCCCTATGAAGGACATAACACAGGTCCAATGGCGGGACTGGGCTTGAGCGGAGCCGAGAAAAGCTGAGTACACTTGGCTATGTGTATCTCGGCGGCGATCGCTGCGCTCCGCTCAGTCAGCGGAGATTCGACGGGGGATAGGTGAGTATCGGCGTATAACACGCACCCACGATTTTCCCCTGATTTTTATAAATACGGTAATGGTTTCTTCCTGCCACCTTGATATCATGGTGGGAGGAAGGAACCATAACATGTGGTGGGGGACACCACCATCAGATACTCCTAGAAGTGTCCAATGCCAAAGAGACTGGTGGAGGCTGCAGCGCTGGAGGGAAGGCAGAAGATATGGACCTCCGGAGAGATAAGGCCCCATGCACACTGCAACTCTTGTAAATTCCTTTCTCCTGGCAGGAAAAAGCAGCAATAAAAATGCTCCTAAAGCCGCATCTTTCAAATTTGTTTAGGAGTTTTTAGATGTGTTCAGGAGCGTCGAGTGTTTTTGCGTTCATTTATTTATTTGGTCAAAATATTCATTTATTCTGGTCGTTGAAATGAATGAACTCTCGAAAGATAAACGTGCCTAGCGTTTGACCTCTTCCCGACCGCGCTATAGCCAAATGACGGCTACAGCACAAGCGCACGTTTCCAGGAGGGCGTCTATTGATGTCCTCCCAGATCCCTGCCTCACCGCACGCCCCGGGGGCACACATCGGGAGAGCTCTGTGATCGATGTGTTCTTCAGACACAACTGATCACAGATGGGGATAAAGAGCCAATCACAGCTGATCACAGTGTAAACAGGATTTGCTGGTTATCGGCAGTCCCCTCCTCACGCTGACAGTGTGTAAGGAGAGGAGAGCCGGTAATCGGCAATCCACACTGATCATCAGGGCACTGATCATTCTGATTATCAGTGCAACCCTATCAGTGCTGCCCTTCAGTTCCCATCAGTAATGTCTGTCAGCGCCCATCATTGCCTCCTCATTAGTGCTACATATCAGTGCAGCATATCAGTGCCTCCTCATCAGGGCCCATTAATGTAGTGCAGCCTCTCAGTGCATCCTATCAGTGCCCATCAGTGCATCCTATCAGTGTCCATCAGTGCACCCTATCAGTGCCTCCTCATTAGTGCCCATTAGTGCTGCTTCATCAGTGACCATCATTGCCGCATATCAGTACCCATCAGTGCTGCATATCAGTGCCCATCAGTGCCGCATATCAGTGCCTCCTCATCAGGGCCCAATAATGCAGCCTATCAGTGCAGCCTATCAGTGCCCATCAGTGCACCCCATCAGTGTCCATTAGTGCCGCATATGAGTGCCTCCTCATTAGTGCCCATTAGTGCTACCTCATCAGTGCCCATAATTGCCACATATCAGTGCCCATTAGTACCGCATATCAGTGCCGAATATCAGTGCCTCCTCATCAGGGCCCATTAGTGCCGCCTCATCGGTGCCCATCACTGCAGAAAATCAGTGCCCATCAGTGCCGCATATCAGTGCCTTATCATCAGGGCCCATTAATGCAGGCTATCAGTGCCCATCAGTGCATATTATTATTATTATTCAGGATTTATATAGCGCCAACAGTTTGTGCAGCGCTTAAGAACATGAGGGCAGACAGTACACTCACAATACAAATCAATACAGGAGGCATCAGAGGGCCCTGCTTATTGGAGCTTACAGTCTAGAAGGGAGCATCAAGTGGAACAAAAGTTTATAACTGTGGGGGGTGAGCCGATGGAGAAAATGAAAATACAGTTGTTAGGTGTGGGTAGGATAGGCTTCTCTGAAGAGGGGGGTTTTCAGGGATCGTCTAAAAGCTAAGGCCCCTTTCACACTGAGGCGCTTTGCAGGCGCTATTGCGCTAAAAATAGCCCCTGCAATGCGCCCCAAAAAAGCCGCTCAATAGTATCCAATGTGAAAGCCCGAGGGTTTTCACACTGGAGCGTTGCGCTTGCAGGAGGGTCAAAAAACTCCTGCAAGCCGCATCTTTGAGGCGCAATAGGAGCGCTAAAAATAGCGCTCCTATAGCGCCCCTGCCCATTGAAATCAATGGGGTAGCGCCTCCAAAACGATTGTAAAACGCCGCAAAGAGGCGTTATTGCGAGCGTTTTTAACCCTTTTTCGGTCGCTAGCGGGGTTAAAATCCCCCCGCTCGCGCCCGTAAATCGCGGCAAAAACGACGGTATATCGGCGCTAAAAATAGTGCCACATCCAGCGCCTCAGTGTGAAAGTAGCCTAATAGAGAAGGAGATAATTGGACAGGTTGGGGTAAGGCATACAGTGCCCATCAGTGCTGCATATCAGTGCTTCCTCATCAGGGCACTATAATGCAGCCTATCAGTGTCCATCAGTGCCTCCTATCAGTGCCCATCAGTGCCTCCTATCAGTGTCCATCAGTGCCTCCTATCAGTGCCCATCAGTGCCTCCTATCAGTGTCCATCAGTGCCTCCTATCAGTGCCCATCAGTGCCTCCTATCAGTGCCCATCAGTGCCTCCTATCAGTGCCTATTCGTGAAGGAGAAAAATTACTTATTTACAAAATTGTATAACAGAAACTAAGAAAAACCTTTTTTTTTGCTAAATTTTCCGTCTTTTTTCATTTGTTTAGCAAAAAATAAAAATAACCCCAGTGGTGATTAAATTCCACCAAAAGAAAGCTCTATCTGTCTCAAAAAATTTCTAAAAATGTAGTTTGGATATAGTGTTGCACAACCGCACAATTGTCATTCAAAAGCCTGGTCCACACGATCGGATTTTCTGCGGACAAAGTGTAGGACTTTTGTCCGAAGGGCGTTGGCCAGGAACTTGTATTGCATACAAATGGCAAAGAATTGTCACCCAACAAACACGAAACAATGTGTTTTTTTCAGCTCTTTAGCGCCACCCTTTGGGCAACTTCTGATCATGTTGTGTTATGGTGAGCATTGCTTCTGAGCATGCGTGTTTGCACTTTGGATTTTTGTCCACAACACATTTGTCGTCGGAAAATTTGAAAGCATGCTATCCCACATTTGTTGGCGGAAAATCCGACAACCATTGTCCGATGGAGCGTACAGACGGTCGGATTTTCCAAAACAAGAGCCTGTCATCACACTATTCCCGTGGGAAAATCCGATCGTGTGTACGAGGCTAAAGTGTGACAGCGCTGAAAGCTGGAAATTGGCCTGGGCAGTAAGGGGGTAAAAGTGCCTGGTAAGCAAGTGGTTAAGTGCGTTTACACGTGTTTAGGCACATGAGACTTTTTTTTTTTGCGGCAAAATGCCCCTCTCCTGAACATGGGTTTTTAACACCCCCTGCTTCTAAGCACCTATAAATGCCCTAGGTGTGGATGGGCACATAGTTTTATATAAAGGGGTGTTTAGAAGCAGTTAAAAAAAAAAAAACTCAAACAACCTTAAAAGCAATGTTTTTGATGCCTGGTGTCAATGAGGCCTCATAGCTGTTTTCTTGCATGGAACTTCAGGTAGGATTTTTTATTTTTTTTGAGATTGACAGGTTCTCTTTAACTACAGTAAAAAAAAAAATCAGGTCACCTGCCATGCAGGCTCGCCTGAGGAACGATATGACGGTGCGGCCAGCTAGTCACAGAGGCGATTAACCACTTAAGCCCCGGACCAATACGCAGCATAAAGACCAGGCCCCGTTTTGCGATTCGGCAATGCGTCACTTTAACTGACAATTGCGCAGTCGTGCGACGTGGCTCCCAAACGAAATTGACGTCCTTTTTTCCCACAAATAGAGCTTTCTTTTGGTGGTATTTGATCACCTCTGCGGTTTTTATTTTTTGCGCTATAAACAAAAGTAGAGCGACAATTTTGAAAAAAATGCAATATTTTTTACTTTTTGCTATAATAAATATCCCCAAAAAATATATAAAAAATCATTTTTTTTCCTCAGTTTAGGCCGATTACGTATTCTTCTACATATTTTTGATAAAAAAATAAATCGCAATAAGCGTTTATTGATTGGTTTGTGCAAACGTTATAGCGTCTACAAAATAGGGGGTAGTTTTATGGCATTTTTATGTTTTTTTTGTTTTTTTTACTAGTAATGGCGGCGATCAGCGATTTTTTCCGTGACTGCGACATTATGGCGGACACTTTTGACACATTTTTGGGACCATTGTCATTTTTACAGCGATCAGTGCGAGATTTGAATAAAATAAATTCAAATTTGAATAGAATATAAAAGAATAGAATAGAAGATAAAGGAACAGAAAAAAATTGAATAGAATAAAAAATAGAATATAATAAAATACATAGAATATAACCATCTTCTGATATTCAAATTTCAAATAGAATACATTTGAATTTGAATACAATAGAAGAGAATAGAATATACAAGTATAGAATAGACAATAAAAGAATAGAATAGAATTTAAAAAAATAGAAAAGAATAGAAAGAATACAACCATTTCCCAAAATTCTAATACAATAAATTTGAATTTGAAAAGAATAGAAAATAATAGATTTGAATGGAAAATAAAAGAATACAGTTGACTAGGATAGAAAAGACAAGAATTGAATATAATATAAACAAACAATAGAATAAAATATAAAGAATCTTCCGAAATGAGACTTTTGAATAAAATGAATTTGATTAGAATAGAATAGAAAAGAATAGAATAGAAAATAAAATAATAGAATAAAAAAAGAGTAGAATAGAAAATAAAAGAACAAAATAAAATAGAAAATAAAAAGTTGATCCGGGGAAAATCCGATTGCCTCTCGGGGGATCAGGAAGGAATTTTTTCCCCTGCTGTAGCAAATTGGATCATGCTCTGCTGGGGTTTTTCGCCTTCCTCTGGATCAACTGTGAGTATAGAATTGTGTATATGGGATTGCACGATATATTAGTTTTTTATGATTGAACTCGATGGACTTGTGTCTTTTTTCAACCTGACTAACTGAATACAATTGACTAGAATAGAAAAGACAAGAATTGAATAGAATAGAAACAATAGAATAAAATAGAATAGAATAAAATAGAAAGAATCTTCTGAAATTAGAATTTTGAATAAAATAAATTTGATTAGATTAGAATAGAAAATAAAAGAATAGAATAAAAAATAATAGAATAGAAAATAAAACAAGAGAATAGAATAGAATAGAACAGAAAAGAAATGAATAGAAAATAAAATAATAGAATACAATAGAAAAGAATAGAGAATAAAATAATAGAATAGATTAGAAAAGAATAGAAAATAAAATAATAGAATAGAATAGAAAAGAATAGAATAAACAAGAGAAAATAATAGAATAGAATATAAAATAATAGAATAGAAAAGAAATGAATAGAAAATAAAATAATAGAATAGAATAGAAAAGAATAGAATAAACAAGAGAAAATAATAGAATAGAATATAAAATAATAGAATAGAAAAGAAATGAATAGAAAATAAAATAATAGAATAGAATAGAAAAGAATAGAATAAACAAGAGAAAATAATAGAATAGAAAATAAAATAATAGAATAGAAAAGAAATGAATAGAAAATAAAATAATAGAATAGAATAGAAAAGAATAGAATAAACAAGAGAAAATAATAGAATAGAAAATAAAATAATAGAATAGAAAAGAAATGAATAGAAAATAAAACAATAGAATAGAATAGAAAAGAATAGAATAAACAAGAGAAAATAATAGAATAGAAAAGAAATGAATAGAAAATAAAATAATAGAATAGAATAGAAAAGAATAGAATAAACAAGAGAAAATAATAGAATAGAAAATAAAATAATAGAAAATAAAATAATAGAATAGAAAATAAATGAATAGAAAATAAAATATTAGAATAGAATAGAAAAGAATAGAATAAACAAGAGAAAATAATAGAATAGAAAAGAAATGAATAGAAAATAAAATAATAGAATAGAATAGAAAAGAATAGAATAAACAAGAGAAAATATTAGAATAGAAAATAAAATAATAGAATAGAAAAGAAATTAATAGAAAATAAAATAATAGAATAGAATAGAAAAGAATAGAATAAACAAGAGAAAATAATAGAATAGAAAATAAAATAATAGAATAGAAAAGAAATGAATAGAAAATAAAATAATAGAATAGAATGGAAAAGAATAGAATAAACAAGAGAAAATAATAGAATAGAAAATAAAATAATAGAATAGAAAAGAAATGAATAGAAAATAAAACAATAGAATAGAATAGAAAAGAATAGAATAAACAAGCGAAAATAATAGAATAGAAAAGAAATGAATAGAAAATAAAATAATAGAATAGAATAGAAAAGAATAGAATAAACAAAAGAAAATAATAGAATAGAAAATAAAATAATAGAATAGAAAATAAATGAATAGAAAATAAAATAATAGAATAGAATAGAAAATAATAGAATAAACAAGAGAAAATAATAGAATAGAAAATAAAATAATAGAATAGAAAATAAATGAATAGAAAATAAAATAATAGAATAGAATAGAAAAGAATAGAATAAACAAGAGAAAATAATAGAATAGAAAATAAAATAATAGAATAGAAAATAAATGAATAGAAAATGAAATAATAGAATGGAATAGAAAAGAATAGAATAAACAAGAGTAAATAATAGAATAGAAAATAAAATAATAGAATAGAAAAGAAATGAATAGAAAATAAAATAATAGAATAGAATAGGAAAGGATTGGATAAACAAGAGAAAATAAAAGAATAGAAAATAAGAATCCTCCTGTGATGAATGTTACGTTGTTCCCCCATTATGGGGCTAAAAAGTGGACTATTCCTTTAAGCAGATAAAACAATCGCCATATTTGTATTCTATCGGTATACAGTGTTTAGCACTAAGAGTGTTGCTTTAAATGACGTTGAGAAACGTCCCGACACATCCAACATTTCACAATAGCTCAAAGCTTAATGTATGCCGAGACATGAAAAGAGCGGCGGACATGAAACAGAAAAAGTGGCGAGTTTTTCGTTAATGAGCGCTGTGCAGAGATCCAAGTCTCGGGAACGGTATGTGACATAATAAGACTGGCCTACAGCCAGAACGTGGCAGATCGGTGACATCGCTGACATCTCCAGATGCTGAGATCAGCGCAGAGCCTGTGAATAAGTAATTCGGTGTTAATAATTTGATCCCCTGCTAATTTACATACAGCATGTCACAGTCACCTACTGAAGAGCTTCCCCATAACAAACGTCTGCTGGAAACTCAACCTGAAAAGGACGCCAACGCTTTTTTTCCCTAGAACTTCCATTATTTAGTAAATGTCTTCTCATTATTTTAAAGTGTAACTCCACATTTGTTGAGAAAAAAAAAAACACTCCCCCTCTGGGCGATCTGTGGACATTACAAGGAGTATAACAAACGTTGTTGCAGATTCCTACCTTTTGTTATTCTGGAGAAATAGCTGTTTGTTTGTCTGTGCTCAGTGAACGTGAATGACTTTATAATTATCAATCAGCTGCTGCACCTGCAGGGCTCTAATGAGGAAATCTGCAGGGTCTGCATCCCTTTAGACGTGATTTCCTATTGGGAGTATCTCACCAAAAATGACACTTTTGTTGCAGGGGAAGCCTGAAATCTGATTGGTATCTTAGGGCAGACTTCTGGGAAAATCAGTGAGCCAATCACACAAGCAGGAAATTACATTTCTGGGGGGAGTTATGTATACATTCTGTGTACACAGCGCCTCCAGGTGGCCATGTTGCATTTTACAGAAAGTTACAGCACTGCAGATTGAAAAGGAAAGGTCATTTTGAATAACATTTAATTACAATATGACTTGATTGTATACGCTATATTATTATTATTTTTTTTATATATATATTTGCTATTTTTCTTCCCCACAAAAGTGGAGTTACCCTTTAACCAGTTGACGTCCGCACTATAGCTGAAAGACAGCTACAGAGCAGGCTTACAATTCTGGGAGGGCGTACATTGACGTTCTCGAGAATCCTTGGGACTCAGCTGATCACAGAGCAGGGTAAGGGGCCAATTCTCTTAAAGAGACATCCATCCCCTTAGTGCCCTCCAATGCTGCTAATCAGTGCCATCTATCAGTACCCATCAGTACTGCTAATCAGTGCCCATCAGTGCTGCCAATCAGTGCCTCATTATCAGTGCCTCCTGATCAGTGCCCACCAGTGCCATCTATCAGTACACATCAGTACTGCTAATCAGTGCCCATCAGTGCTGCCAATCAGTGCCTCATTATCAGTGCCTCCTAATCAGTGCCCACCAGTGCCATCTATCAGTATACATCAGTACTGCTAATCAGTGCCCATCAGTGCTGCCAATCAGTGCACATCAGTGCCTCCTGATCAGTGCCCACCAGTGCTACCTATCAGTGCCCATCAGTGAAAGAGAAAAATTACCTGTTTGCAAAACGTTATAACAAAATATAAAAAAGGTTTGTTTTTTTCTTCAAATTTTCAGTCTTTTTTTTTGCTTGTTTCATGTTCGGGTTGCAGTATCGTATCTTAACGCAACCCATTCAATTGAATGGGGCTATGCCACAACCTCCTGCACTGTATGTGGTTGCGGCACGGTTATGCGGCATTTGCCAGGGTTAAAACAGGCGGTGAGGAGGTGACATTTTGCCTCCTCACTGCCTGTCAAATCCCTCTGAAAAGTAATTCAGTGCAGATTGCTTTTCAGAGGTGCTTAACCACAGCAGAGAAAAGTCATGTCACCAGGCTGACTGATACCTGGCAGGACTGTGTAGTAACTAGGCTAAAGGAAACAGCAGAGGGCGCCAACTAAGTGCAGCATATAGGAAAATACTTTATTATATATCACAAGTGGCAACTCACAAAATGCATAGGGATAAGGCAATGAATCCATCCATTGGGGTTTGTTGTTGAGCCTTAGTTTATCTTCAGGAGCCAGGAAGCAGATGTCGCTATCAGGAGCTGTGTAGGATGCCAGAAACGAAACCAGAAATCCTGGAGCGCATAGACTGTGCAGGGCTGGAAGTAGCGCCACACCTGGGAGGGCCACAGCGTGGGGAGCGTGGTTGCATGTTTTGGAGTGTAACAGCTCATTTTTTATCCGTATGCATCTTGTGAGTTACCACTTGTGATTCTTAAAGAGGAACTGCAGTCTGCTCACATAATTTGTAATAAAAACATCTTTGCCATTCTGAAGCTTCCCTCCAACCACTTTGCATATTATTTTATATATACTGTGATTCTGTTCTTGCCAAATATGCTGCAGAAATCTCCCTCCACTGAGTCTGGCTCCAGCCATTTTAACTGTGGGCAGCTGATGTTGCGGCCTGTTTACTTCCTGGATTTACACAGACACACAGAGGCACCCCTCCAGCTCTGCAGCTATCATTGGCCCTCTTATGACTCACCCTCCCTTGCTGGAAAACTCTCACGAGAGTGAGTGAGAGAGAGAGAGAGAGAGAGAGAGAGAGAGAACTGTGCATGATGTCCTAAGCCTAGGCTAATGACCAGACAAGACACAGGAAGGGGGCTGTATAAGGGATTTACTGGCAGAAAAAAAATGTTTTACTATCCAAAGTTAAAACAACAACAATGGCAGAAGATTTAATAGATGGAAAGTTGAAAAAAAAATTACTGACACTATAATAAAGTATTTTACTATATTTTGTACTTAGTTTGCGCCCTCTGATGTTTCCTTTATGTATTGCAGAGAATACTTCAGTCTCATTGAGCAGCTGCCAGGGATATTATATTTATTATGATTTATTTATTATATTTATTATGTATAATATATACAGTGGAACCTTGGATTACGAGCATAATCCAGGAGAATGCCTGTAATCTAAAGCACTTGCATATCAAAGCGAGTTTCCCCATAGAAGTCAATAGAAACGAAGATAATTTGTTCCACATTGACTTCTATTGTATGCAGTACCACATGTGGCCAGAGGTGGTAAGGCGCTGGAAACACTCGGCGAAGTTCGGAAACAGTGCATCCGAGTGCATCCGAGTGGCTCCGACTGTCACCAGCGCCCCGCTATCTCTGGCCAAATGCGGTACTGCACACCGCAGAGGCTTGAATTCTGCTCGTTTTGCTAGAAAACGTTCGCAAACCGAGTCAGAATTTAAACAAAAATAATAGCTCGTATTGCGAAACGCTCGTTAACCGTGTTACTCGCAATCCGAGGTATTACTGTATATTATATTTATAATATATTAATGTATATTTTTATTTTTAGTGTAATCCTACACCCCCTCACCACAAGATCTTCACACAGCATCCGGCATATAACTACGCTACTTGTATGCAACTGTAATACTAAGGCTACTTTCACACTGAGGCGCTGGATGCGCTGGCGGTATAGCGGCGCTATTTTTAGCGACGCTATACCGTAGTTTTTGCCACGATTTGTGGGCGCTAGCGGGGGGATTTTATCCCCCGCTAGCAGCCGAAAATGGGTTAAAAACGCTCGCAATAACGCCTCTTTGCAGCGCTTTACGATCGTTTTGGAGGCGCTACCCCATTGATTTCAATGGGCAGGGGCGCTATAGCAGTGCTATTTTTAGCGCTCCTATTGCGCCTCAAAGATGCGGCTTGCAGGAGTTTTTTGACCCTCCTGCAAGCGCAACTCGCCCTCGGGCTTTCACATTGGATACTATTGAGCGGCTTTTTTGGGGCGCATTGCAGGCGCTATTTTTAGCGCAATAGCGCCTGCAAAGCGCCTCAGTGTGAAAGGGGCCTTTTTCAAACGCGTTTTTTTTGGGGGAAAAAAAACAGTTCCATGAATTAAAAAATAACAAAACAGTAAAGTTAGCCCAATTTTTTGCAAAATGTGAAAGCTTATGTTACGCCGACTAAATAGACACCCAACATGTCATGTTTTAAAATTGCACACACTCATGGAATGGCACCAAACTTCGGTACTTAAAAATCTCCATAGGAGACGCTTTTAATTTTTTTACAGGTTACCAGTTTAGAGTTACAGAGAAGGTCTAGTGCTAGAATTGCTGATCACACTCTAACACACACGGTGATACCTCACATATGTGGTTTGAACGGCGTTTACATATGTGGGCGGGACTTACGTGTGTGTTCGCTTCTGAGCGCGAGCTACCGGGGACAGGGGCGTTTTAAATTTGTATTTTTTTTTACACTTTCTTTTACATTTTTTTTTTTTAACACTTTTATTCCTATTACAAGGAATGTAAACATCCCTTGTAATAGGAATGTGTGTGACAGGTCCTCTTTTTGGAGAGTTGCGGGGTCAATAAGACCCCACATCTCTCCTCCAGGCTGGAAAGCATGAGATTGAAAAAAAAAAAATTCACCGATCTCATGCCGACAGCCGTGATTGCGTCTTTGTTTACATTCTTTCTCCGGGTCCCCGATGGCACGGGAGAGCCCGGAGAAGCACCGTATGGCAGCGGGAGGGGGGGGATGTCCCCTCCTGTCGCCTGTAAGAATGATCAAGCGGTGGAACTGCCGCTATGATCATTCTTATGGTGCACAGAATCGCCGGCAGAAAATAATAATATCTGAATGATGCCTCTAGCTGCACCCATCATTCAGATATCCCCACTGAAAGTCAAGGACGTCATATGACAGCCTTGGGCTGGAAGTGGTTAACCATTTCCTGCCACTCGATCACTTTTGCGGGTTATTCCCCCCCCCCCCCCCACCGCCGCCTCTCCCAGGATCTCCCGTTCCCATCACGGAGGCCGGGAGCGATGGCTGCTCAGAGAGAAAGAGGAACTGACATCATTCCCCTCTCTCTGTAACCCTGGAAACCGGAAGCGATGAGTAGTTTGTCACTTCCGGTCCCACCCCTTTGTGTACCTGGCCAGGAAAGCAGCCGATTGGACCCCGATCTGTGTCTGATCGGCTGCATGGGGGGGCCAGAGGAGAGATTTGGGGTCAAATCTCTCCATAAAGAGAACCTGTCAATGCCCAAGCTGTCTCAATGGATGTTGTTCATCCCTTGTGACAGCAATAAAGTTAGTACAAAAAAAAAATTGTGTATAAAAATGCGAACGCATACGTTACTCCCGCACACATATGTAAACGACAATCGAACCACAAGTGTGAGGTATTGTCACGAACGTCAGAGCGAGAGCAATAATTCTAGCACTGGACCTCCTGTGCAACTCTAAACAGGTAGCCCGTAAAGGCAGTTAAAGTATCGTCTATGGAGAATTTTAAGCACCGTAGTTTGCCGCCATTCTACAGGCAGGCGCAATTTTAAAGCGTGACATGTTGGGTATCTATTTACTCGGCATAACATCATCTTTCACATTATACAAAAAAATTGGGCTAACTTTAACCACTTCAGCCCCGGAAGATTTGGCTACTTAATGACCGGGCCATTTTTTTGCGATACGGCACTGCCTCACTTTAACTGACAATTGCGCGGTCGTGCAAGGTTGTACCCAAACAAAATTGACGTCCTTTTTTTCCCCAAAATAGAGCTTTCTTTTGGTGGCTTTCTTTGGCGCACGCCCTCTAGTGGTCAAAGGGCGAAGCGACGTAAGGTAATGTTGTTTTGCCCAGGGGAGCCAACCTGCCGCACTAAAACTGCGGCGGTTGGTCCGGAAGTTAAAGTGTTCGGAAACACTCGGAAACAGTCGGAAACTGCCCGGAAACACTCAGAAACGGCTCGGATAGGTTAGGAAACACCCGGGAACGGAGTGTTTCTGAGTAGCTCTGAGTGCATCCGAGCGGCTCAAAGTGGCTCCGACTGTCACCGTCACCCCGCCACCTCTGGCAAAATGCGGTACTGCACACCGCAGAGGCTTGAATTCTGCTCGTTTTGCAACCAAGTCAGAATAAAAAAAAAATAATAGCTCGTATTGCAAAACGCTCGTTAACCGCGTTATTTGCAATCCGAGGTATTACTGTACTTCAGAAAGCTACACTGCTTTTGCCCACTAGATGGCGGCGATCATAGAAATTTTCCTGGAGTTAATTTTTTTTTAAGTCCTAATAAAGAGAACCCGTCATTCCAAACAATCACAGGCTATGCCATGTGGAGGAGGAAGGGGGCAGCGAATTTCCGCACATGCCGCTGGCGATCTGCCCCAATAAAAGTCTGTACTTTTCAGAGACATAACGGTTTGTGTTGTATGGTCACTTTCCCAGAGTGCTTTTTACTGCGACTCTTCCAAGCGTATGAGTTCCAAGCTCTTGATGTTTAGTGTCTTTGAAGTGCTGGAAACACAAACACGACTAATATTGGCAGTTTTTCACAATGGAAACGTTGGAAGTGAAATAGGAAATGAAGCTTCTCGTTGTTGCTGTCTGGCGAGCAATTTAGAGGAGACAGCGGGCTATTAATCCTCGAGCTGCAACAGATCGCATTCGTCATGAATTACACACTTGGCATGGTCAGAGCATAAGCAACATGAAAAACTCTCATTTAATGTCTTTTTGTTAGTCAAAAATAATAGCGTGTGAAAGTCGCAGGGGATTTTAATTAGATGCACCGTGTTCTAGAGATGTTGTACTGTAAGTGAGCGTATGTGACCTACCTGGTGGAGGAGTTTGAAATGTTTAGAGAGAGGTTCTGTGTCCCTAATTCCCACCAGGGCCGGGACCAGGGGTGGGCAAGAGGGGAGGCTGCCCTGGGCGCAATGGTTTACTATAGGGATGGGGGCGCCTTCCTTTTGTTACAAGGCTGAAAGGAGTAGTGACAACATCAGTGATTTTGACAAAAGAGTGACTGCTGGGCGTAGGATCCCCTAAGTTTGCACATCTTGAATGGGGGGCGCGGTTTAGCATCTTTGACCTGGGCGCTGGATGGCCTTATCCCGGCACTGATGCCCACATCCTATATGCCATACACAAACCTTCAATTCTTTGTAGCAGAGGACTTTAAAGCGGAGTTCCGCCCAGAAATGGAACTTCCGCTGATCCGGAAGGGGGGAGCAGATACCTGTGTAATTCAGGTATTTTCTCCTACTTCTGGCGAAAGATCGCGGCGATCTACGCCATGTCCGGCCCCTCCTCCGCCGCGCTGTTTTCTGGTTGACACACAGGTCCCAGAAGACAGCAGGGACCACTCAGAACGCGCAGCGCGACTCGTGCATGCGCAGTAGGGAACCAGGCTGTGAAGCCGCAAGGCTCTACTTCCTGATTCCCTTACTGAAGATGCCGGCACCTCCACCCAGATCCACCCAGATCCGAATTTGGACAATTTCATGCTCTCAACTTTGTGGGATGGCCCCTTCCTGTTCCAATGTGACTGTGTACCAGTGCACAAAGCAAGGTCCATAAAGACATGGATGAGCGAGTTTGGGGTGGAGGAACTTGATTGGCCTGCACAGAGTCCTGACCTCAACCCGATAGAACTCCTTTAGGGTGAATTAGAGTGCAGACTGCGAGCCAGGCCTTCTCCTCCACCATCAGTGCCTGACCTCACAAATGCGCTTCTGGAAGAATGGTCAAACATTCCCATAGACACACTCCTAGACCTTGTGGACAGCCTTCCCAGAAGAGTTGAAGCTGTTATAGCTGCAAAGGGTGGGCCAACTTGATATTGAACCCTACGGACTAAGACTGGGATGCCATTAAAGTTCATGTGTGTGTAAAGGCAGGCGTCCTAATACTTTTGGTAATATAGTGTATTAATGGGCAACCCCACAATATGTGCCACCGATGTCATTAGATAGTGATAGTATGGTGGACGGAGCCAAGCTCTGGGTACATAGAAAGTAGAATCTTCTAATACCTATTTGAACAGTATTCTGACTTCTTTAATATATTTAAATATGTTACCCATCCTTCATTGTAAACTGTGTTCTATCCCAGATTAGTAAACCCCGCTCAGACAGAAAAGGACAAATCTTACACAAGTGATGTTTGTTAGATAGGCAAATCGTTTGAAAATGCCATTCATTATACATGTTAGGAAATTTCCATTTACTTCTACAGTATATTGCAGGAAAATGAAAAGAATAAAAATAGGCCATTGTCTTCCCACATCAAAGACGGCCAAAATGAATATTTAAAGCGTTTTTCTTGGACGTGCTGTCAGATGTGGTATTGTTTTCTTTGGTTTTGACTTTCATGAACGTGATCCTTGCGAGAAACTGCGCCGCAAAATATAAATTAAAATTAACATCAAGCTAAGAAAAAGGAAATAATTAATTAAGCTCTGTCATAGAAAACGGAAGGAAGGTTTCAGAATCAGCTTAAAGGCTTTGATGGTGCCTGAAAGCCATCCGATTACTCCTAGGAAGGCATATACTCTTCAGGAAAACTGCACAGCGCTGTTTGGGGTTGGCTCGGCGGTTCTTCCGTCATATGTTTAAAAAAAACTCTTTTATTGATAAATGACTTAAATTGCAAAAGTATATCTACAATGTGCTCATTTTCCAATTGCAAATATTGCTTTTTAACCTATTCATGCCGACCACCTCCCGGCCCTTTAAGAGTTTAAAAAGCCGAAGGCAGGCATTCAGGTTATGTGACTGCTGTGATTGGCTGTCACAGCGGTCACATGATTGGAAAGCTCCCAATCAGTGGCGGCCGCTCATAAGGGGCGCAGGGAATCCATGCACTCGGCCCCTAATCTCAGCAGGGCGCCTGACACATGAATTTCAATGTTTTTTTTTTTCTGACGCACATGATTAAAGCCTGAGGCTGTAATTGGCTTAAAAAAGGGTGGGCTCGGGGCGCAGAGCACTGCGCTCCGAGCCCACCCACTTGTGAGACATTAGCGAATAATTCTTCGCTAATGTCTTCTCCTCCCGGCCAATCAGGAAGCGGGTCCTGAGACCCTGAGAACTGATTGGCCGGGAGTCCTAAGACCTGATTGGCCGGGAGTCCTAAGACACTATTCGCCAGGAGGAGATGCAGGGGGGAAGCCGCCGAAGCCACGACCTGGATGGGGTAAGTGCGGGGCTGGCGGGTGACGGGCAAGCGAAGCGTCGATCGATTGTGCGACAAGGGGTGGGTGGGGGTAATGAGGGGGCCAGGTTTGCCGCCCCCCTCAAAAAAATTAAGCACCAGCTGCCACTGCTCCCGATCGCAAGTATGCATAGGGATACCATGCTGGAAGCATACAGGGAGCGCGCTCTCAGCACTGTAAGTTGTTTTAACAGGGCCGCATATATGCGTACGGCCAGCTAGGGTTGCCACCCGTCCGGGATCCACCCGGACAGTCACGGTTTTGAATTGTGTCCCCGGGTTTCAGACCACCTGAAATACGGACACAATATTCAGAATGGACTGTGGCTCCCCAAGTAACCAAGTACCACAACCGCTGAGTGCATAGGTGTGCTCATGGGCCCCATCCCCATACACGGACAGGAGAGGAGAGAGGACTTGATCTGCTCCTCCTCCTCCCACCCCCACCCCTCTGTCTTCCCACCCACACTCCAAACCCTGGCGTTCTGTGCCTCAGGAAAGCAATGTGTGGGATGGAAGTTTAGATACAGTACATCGTGGATGAAAGGTGTCGTTGCCTGAGCCTTCATCCTCAGGTGAGTGAGCTCACCATCCAATGTCTGTGACTGAAGTCTCCCCCCTCCCTCCATTATCTCTCCTGCCTCCAAGCGAGTGACTACACTAAGGTAAGGGGGACTCAAATGTAAGGGGGTGCCCTGTGGACTCTGATGTATGGGGGCTTTGGGTACCCTAATTTATAGAGAATGCTGGGAACTCTGATGTAAGTGGGAGGTTTAGTGAGCATAAACTGCCTTACATCAGAATTCCCCTTTACACCAGAGTCCACAGCGTTCCCCCTTAAAAATAAAGTGTTTTGGTTTGGCTTGAAGAAAAAGTGGCAACCCTACGGCCAGCATCAAGGGGTTAAGAAAAAGGGCTAATATACCATATCAACGATTACTCAGTTCTCTACAGATACCTTACAGCCAATGAAATCAGAGATGTTCCAGAGCCAGAGCCAATCAGCAGGCTTGTCATTTGGAGCCCCACCCAGTAAAGCTGACATTTAGGCCTCATTCATGAGTGTAGGCAGGTGCAGTCTACTTTCTCCACTGCAGGTGGCACGCTCTACAGTTGGAGAGGAAGTCAAGAGGAACACAGATCCTCTGTGGTTTCTTGGGTCACTGGGGAAGCATCCAATTGGATGACGCTGCCCCATGTGACTCTGGTAGCCTTCTTGGGTAAGGCAGAGCTTATTTAAGATCCTGGCTCCCAGGTTTGGCATGCATTTACGGGTGGGTAGACTAGGGGCCGGTACCCTGCTTGCTAGGGACATAACTAGCGGCAAGAAAAGGTTCCTGGTGAGGAGGGAAAGCGCAGGGCTCGCAACTGCTCTGGACACCTGCCATGTTGGGCGCAAGATGCCCAGGCGGCATTCTTCCACTCGCTACAGGCGCTGACAGTTCAGTTTCACAGGTTTGACTAGTGCGGTTTAAGTTTTGCCACGGCCATGGTGTTGGTTGAGTACAATTATGATGCACTGGAAGCTTGTTGAATGTAGAGAATAACTTTACTTGCATGGAGGATTGCAGAACATGTCTTCACATCTGAACCACTTGCCATCTTTCAGCAGCTTGTATACAGTTATCACTGACTTGTTATATTCCTTCCAGTGCCTGGGCCCATAACCTGCTGGCTGAGTATTAAAGTGATGCACTGGAAGCTTGTTGAATGCAGAGAATAACTTTACTTGCATGGAAGATAGCAATAAATGTTGTGACTGTGAAGACATGTATTGCTATCCTCCATGCAAGTAAAGTTATTCTCTGCATTCAACAAGCTTCCAGCGCATCATTTCAATACTCAGCCAGCAGGTTATGGGCCCAGGCACTGGAAGGAATACAACAAGTCAGTGAGTACTGTATAATGCAAAGAGGATACGTTTTGCCACCATGCAGTTAAAGACACTGTTGCGCATCTGCTAAAGGGCAGCGCGTTTCTGTGAGCATAGGGAAATCACGCAATTTTGCGCACACGTTCCCAGCATGCACAGAGTTTGAAAGTAGGCTTCAGGATCTCTGGTCTGAAAGTCTAAGGGCCTCTTCATACCAGAAACCACACATTTTTGCATGCACGTTGATGAATGCACGACATACTTTTTTTTCATGCATTTTTTTTTATGTTTTTTGGGGCATTTGTGCTTTGAGGTCACTTTCTTTTTCCTTCTTTATTGGGATTTTGCGTTTTGTGTTGCAAAAAAACTTTTTTTGCACTGGTATAAACTATGCCCTTTGGATAACATGGATTTTAGACTGTCTATGCAGTGGGAATGTGTTCTGATACTTTGCTGCAGCGACGCACAGAATTTTGAACATCCAGCAGGTACAAGCACTGCGCTGTTTTTTTCTGTGTCGCCGTCTTCGTTTTTTTTTTCTGCGTCCCTCTGGGGCTCCGAGCTGAAACTTACTTATTGTTAAACAAGACATGGGTGGCCTGAATCTACAAAGCAATTCACAATCCCTCCCCCGCCGAGAGCCAGAAAAGACGACCCACATACTCTTTACAATTTAATGTGTAATCTCCCGATGGTGGGGATGGTTTTCCTTTTGTTCAGGTTTCGTTTTTGTCTCTTTGTCGCCGGGTAGAAATGTCTTTCCTGCTGCTTCTTGTAATGAGAGTTCACTGAACTATTCCGCAATCTCCTCATTCGCTGTGGCCGCCGTGTCCTGCCTGGAATAACGATCGACCAAGGTTATTATGTGTGCAGCTTTTCTTCCGACTTCTCCCGCTGAAGGCTGTTCTGAATGTATTCCACATATTGCGATTAAAGGATAACTTCGCAGAGCACTGTTTGGCTTTTTACCAGCCAGAAAAAAATAAAATTAAATAATGTGCATCTAAACCCCAAAAAAATAAAAAAATCATATATTGCAGTTTACAATTTCCTAGATGGTGTGGCTGCATTAGCTTTTTTTTTTTTTTTTTTAAAGGATTTTGTACTTTATTTTCACCTGGCAATCCAGACAGTTACATGTTTGTGGCTTAGGGTGGCTACGCTCACTTCTTCACTGTATCTATGGAGGAGCAGCATAGCCACCCTTGGACATCAACATTGTCTGAAGAGTCCTAAGATGTGGTAGCTGCGTTCGTTTTTTTTTTTTTAGGATTTTTTTATTTTATTTTTGTCTAGAAATTCAGCCAGTTTAACACTCTTTGTTTAGGGTGGCTAAGCTCACTTTTCCCATGTTTCTATGGAGGGGCAGCAAAACCACCCTTGGACAGCAGCATTGTCTGGAAAGTCTTTAGATGGGGTGGCTGCATTGGCTTTTTTTTCGTTTAGGATTTTTTTTTTTTTTTTTACCTTGATTTTCACCTGGTATCCAGCCAGTTACATTCTTCCTGGTTTACAGTGGCTACATCAACTTCTCCACTGTATTTATGGAGGAGCAGAATAGCCACCCTTGGACATCAGCATTGTCTGACGAGTCCTTAGATATGATGGCTACATTCGTTTTTTTTTTTTGGTTTTTTTTTAGGATTTTTTCCTGATAATACAGCCAGTTACACCCTTCCTGGTTTAGGGTGGCTACACTCATTTCTTGGCGGCCGCACTCCATGAAAAAGGCATCTTTATTGTAGAAAATAAAATAAAATCCAGTGTACAGCAGTCAAATCATATAGAGAAACAGGGGAGAAATACTAACGCGTTTCACATCAATCGATGCTTAGTCATGAGCTATGAGCATGTGAAGCCCACAAGCAACCTGTTCCGGGATATGGTGATGCTGAGCGACCAGCATGCACCGCCCGTTCTCTCCCCGATCTTACGCATGCGCAATCATCCAACATCGGAGCGCCGTCAACTACTCAGGTTGCCATCACAACGGGCGTCGTCGTTGGAAGCGCCCACCCCGTTGCAACAAAGCCATCGGCGCTGTCCACTGACTCCTGGGAAATGATGACACACATCTCCCAGGAGCAGTAGCGAGCGGAGGCGCCAAGGGATGTGACGTAAGGAGCCTAGGAGATGAAGGAGGCAGATTTCGAGGGACCACATAGCAACAGGCATAAAAAGGAAAGTAATTTTTATTTTTTTCTCCAAATGTTTTTTTTTTTTTAAATTTCATGCACATTAATGACATTTTTTTGGGGGGGGGAGGAACTCCACTTTAACCCCTTCCCAGCCGGTGTCATCAGTACAGTGACAGGGCATATTTTTAGCACTGATCACTGTGTTAGTGTCACCGGTTCCCACAAAGTGCCAAAAGTGTCAGTTATGCCGACTACACACGGTCGGATTTTCCGTTGGAAAAAAAATCGGATGGTTTTTCTGACGGAATTCCGCTCAAGCTTGGCTTGCATACACACGGTCACACCAAATTCCGACCGTCAAGAACTCGGTGACGTACAACAGTACGACGAGCTGAGAAAAATTAAGTTCAATGCTTCCGAGCATGCGCCGACTTGATTCTGAGCATGCGTGGTTTTTAGTGCGTCTGAATTGCATACAGACGAATGGATTTTCTGATAGAAATTTTTTCCGTCGGAAAAATTGAGAACCTGCTCTCTATCTAAGTCCGTCGGAAATTCCGAAAGAAAAAGTCAGATGGGGCATACACACGGTCAGAATATCCGGCGAAAAGCTCCCATCTGACTTTTTCTATCAGAAATTCCGACCGTGTGTACGCGGCATTAGTGTCAGAATGTCCGCCGCAATATTGCTGCCCCGCTATAAGTCGCTGATCGCCGCCATTACTAGTATAAAAGTGGTTAAAGCCTAAATTATCCGGTAATGTTTTTTATAAAATGTACCTGCAGAGACTACTAAAGTCAGAGAGAGCCAGGCAAGTAGTATTTTCAGGAGGAAGCTTCTTATGTCAACCTTAAGTAGTCCTCTGGTAAAGGAAGAGTTTCTAGGGAAGGATTTGAGGTCCTGATATGTTATATAAGGTGATAGGGCAGGGAGGAGGAATTAGCGGACACTTCAGCTAAATGCTGAATATTCATGTTTTACTGAAGTGTACTCTTAATTAGAACCCATTACTGATAAAATGAGGATCCTTAATGGTTTTCAGCACTGCGGGTAATTCCAGCCCTGCAGTCTCTGATTTAAAAAATGATACCCTATAAGCCCCTCGGCTATGAAGACACGGCTGCTAATAACACCCCTGACTGTCAGATCTTCCATCACATGTACATGTACATATACCCAACCTACGACTCCTCCCACTTCCAACTCCTGAGATCAAAGTCACCGAAAACCAATATACCTTCCTACACTGGGATGTCTTAAAGGCAAAGTTCACCTTTACCAAAAAAACTGCCTGTGCAGGTAAATGGGTGTCTGTAGTTAAAAACTAATTTTGCAGCTTTGACCAAAGTTGAGTAATGCCTTGCTATAGGCCGAGGCCAGTGGTCTCCAAAGTGCAACCATTTTCCTGCCTTTATCCAGTCCTTTCACTCTGAGGCGTTTTTACCACGTTTTCGCTGTAAAAATAGCGCTGTAAAAATGCTTAAAATAATCCTGCCCCATCATTCTCAATGTGAAAGCCCTGAGGGCGTTGTGCTGGCTGTGCGTTGGTAAAAATCCTGCAAACAGCTTTTTTGGAGCATCTTTAGGGCGCTAAAAATAGCGCTGTAAAAACGCCTATCTCCATTGAAATGAATGAGTAACGCGGTAAAAACACGGTAAAACACATAGACGTTAGCAATATTTTACAGCGAACGCGGTAAAAACGCAGTAAAAACGCATAGGCGTCAGCGCTATTTTTACCGCGAACGCGGTAAACGCAGTAAAATCGCGGTAAAAAATCTCATAATTTTTTAGCGTTTTTTTCAATTCCTTAGTGTGAAAGGGGCCTATCTCCCACTGACATCAATGATGAGGCGCTATTCCTCCTACTAACACCAATGATGAGGCACTATTCCTCCTACTAACACCAATGATGGGGCACTATTCCTTCCACTGATATCAATGATGAGGCACTATTCCTTCCACTGATATCAATGATGAGGCACTATTCCTCCTACTAACACCAATGATGGGGCACTATTCCTCCTACTAACACCAATGATGGGGCTCTATTCCTTCCACTGATATCAATGATGAGGCACTATTCCTCCTACTAACACCAATGTTGGGGCACTATTCCTTCCACTGACACCAATGATGGGGCACTATTCCTTCCACTGACACCAATGATGGGGCACTATTCCTCCCACTGACACCAATGATGGGGCACTATTCCTCCCACTGACACCAATGATGGGGCGCTATTCCTTCCACTGACACCAATGATGGAGCACTATTCCTTCCCCTGACACCAATGATGGGGCTCTATTCCTTCCACTGACACCAATGATGGGGCACTATTCCTCCCACTGACACCAATGATGGGGCACTATTCCTCCAACTGACACCAACAATGGGGCACTATTACTCCCACTGACATCATAGATTAGGCACTATTCCTCCCAGTGACATCAATGACGGGGTGCTATTCTTCCCACTGACACCATTCATGGGGCACCATTCCTTCCATTGACACCAATGATGGGCACTTTTCCTCCCACTGACACCAATGATGGGGCACCATTCCTTCCATTGACACCAATGATGGGCATTATTCTTCCCACTGACACCAATGATGGGGCACTATTCCTCTAACTAATACCAATCAACAATGTGGTACTATTCCTTCGACTGATATAAATGTGGGAAAACTATTCATCCCACTGACACCAATGATGGGGCACTATTGATCTTTTATTGAAAAGAATCAAGCAACCAATTTTTATACAAAAGTAAAAAACAAAACCATAGTACAAAACTTCAACAGAAAACAAAGGAATACACATCCATGTTCAGAATATATACAATATATACATAATCCACTACCAAAAACATCCCTAGAAAACTATCTACATAAAGCAGCAGAGAGGGCCTAAGAGGCACAACCCATCACCTATGTACGCAGCCATTTATCAAAAATTCATCAAAAATACTGATAATCTAGGGTGATAAGAGACAGACAGCCACACCCGGGAAAGAGACTCCTGGCAGTCAGGGAGGCTTGAAACCCCTCCACGCCTTCAACCAAGCCCCCTGACCCCGATTGTCTCTTTCAAGCTCCCGAATCTTCCCCACCTCATGCAAAATGTCACACACCACCACCTCAACAGGAAGGATTTTTTGCCGAATGCTGACCTGACACCGTGCATTCCAGGTGAAATAACGGACTACTAGGCTAACTAAAAAAAGTGTATCCAAACAAAAAACTCCACCGGTATTGAATGCTCCGTACACCCACTCAGCATAACCCAGCCTGGAGAGGAAAGGAACACCGAGGGCCCGCCCCACCTGTTTGTACACCTCTATGTTAAAAGGGCAATGAAGCAGAAAATGATCCATAGTCTCCTCCTCATCTGCACACTCCTCCCGAGGACAGCTACGATCCATCCCACTGCGGAATTTCAAATTGCCCCGAACATAGAGCTTCCCATGGAAGCACAACCAGGCCAGATCCCTAAATTTAGGGGGTACTCTATCCAAATTAATCAGTCTTAACCCCGCCCTCAAAACTGGGCCCGGGCAATCCCTTAAGGCCAGTGGGTCATGAAAGACTTCGCTCAAGACTCGACTCATAAGGACTTTCCTTGGAACCGATCTGAGATCTTCAGCCGACAATCGCCACTGCCGCAGTAACTTCAGGCACCGAGCGACATAGGCTGGTAGCTGACCACGATGACCCCTGCGATTCTTCACTTGGCCACCTTCTTCCCAAAGTCGTAGAAAAGGCCTAAACCAAGATCTAAATATGCCTACCCATCCAGGAGGTTCCACTGCAAGCATATTACCAATGTTAAACTTTAGAAATAGCAGTGAAAAGAAAAGAACTGGGTTGACCATACCTAAGCCACCCTCCCTCCTGGATAGGTAGGTGACATTCCTCTTGATGGGGTTCAGTCTGTTCCCCCACAGCATCTGGAAGAACACACTACTGACCCTAGCATAGAGAGACACTGGCAAGATGCAGACAAAGCTGACATACAAGAAGATCGGAATCAGGTAAGTCTTAATCAGATCAACCCTTTCCCTCATAGATAACTTCCATCTCTTCCAGCTGACCACCTTAGTATTGGCAATTTCCAGTCTGCCTTCCCAGTTTTTGAGGCCATAATCGCCGGGTCCAAATTCAATGCCTAGTATCTTAATTCTTTCCTGGGGCACTGGAAAGGTGTCCGGGAGATCAAAACCCTCACCATCCTTTCCCATCCAGAAAACTTCAGTCTTTTCCTGATTGATCTTGGAGCCTGATGCTTCAGAATACCGTGATGTCAGAGAGACCACCTCCTCCGCTTCATCCGTCCCAGTGACAATCACCGACACATCATCCGCATAGGCAACAACCCTCAATGGCGGCTCACCCGGGAGCCCCACTGGTACCCCACACAACATGCCGCTCTCTAGCCTCCTGATGAAGGGGTCGATTGCAAACACATAGAGCAGGGGACTCAGGGGACAACCCTGGCGCACCCCGGAGCCAACCCCAAAGGATTGTCCAACCCAACCATTAACAAGAGGGAAGCTTTCTGCCCCCTTATACAAGACTTTCAGCCAATCGACAAAACCACCCGGCAGACCGTACTTACTAAGGAGCAACCACAGGTACTCATGGTTAACATGATCAAAAGCCTTTGCCTGATCCAATGTCAGCAAATACTTTCCCCAGCCTGCAGTCCTGCACTGCTCCAAGGCCTCCCGGACAGCTAAAACCGCTGTGAAGGTGCTCCTACCCTGGACCGAACAGTGCTGATGGCGAGAAAGCAAAGACTCTGCCACTGACGATAGGCGCCAGAAAAATATCTTTGCCAGTATCTTTCTATCGACATTAAGAAGGCTGATGGGGCGCCAATTCTCAATCATCGAAGGATCTTTACCCTTTGAAAGAAGAATCACAGCCGAGTGCCTCATGGAAGGGGAAAGCACCCCCTCAGCAAGGCAACTGTTAAAAACCTCTACCAAATGCGGGGCCAGAATAGACTTAAAGGCTTTGTAAAACTCAGCCGTCAAGCCATCCGGTCCAGGCGACTTTTTGATGGCAAGCTGTTCAATTGCCCTCATCACCTCTTCGACTGTGATCTCCTCTGTCAAATTCATCAATGGAACATCTCCACCATTTAGACCTGGAGTAGAGTCCAAAAAGCTTTCCATCTTGTCACGATCAAGCTCTTTCCTCCCAAGAAGGTCGGCATAAAAGGACCTCACGACCTCCAGAATCCCTGACCTGGACTTTGTCAAGGAACCTGTACTGTCCTTAAGGCCAACGACCGTTTTAACAGCTACACCTTGTTTGCAGTTCTGGTAAGGGTCAGGCGAGTGGTACTTCCCATAGTCCCTCTCCAGAACCAAAGAGGCATGCCGGTCATATTGACACTTCCTGAGAAGGAGTTTCACTTCGGAGATTGCCCCAGGATCTCCTCCTCTCGAGACAAGAATATCCAACTTCCTCCATAAACGTTGGTAGGTCATGTATTTATTAAACTGATTTCTATTGGCTAGGCCCCTGAAGAATCCAGCGATCCTCTTTTTGGTCAGCTCCCACCACTCAGCCTTGCTGCTACAAAAGTCCAGGATGGTCACCTGTGCCTGAAAGAATTCCTCAAAGGATTGTCTAACATGTTCTTCCTTGAGTAGAGTCGAATTTAATCTCCAGATGCCCTTACCCCTCTGAGGGGCGTCTGAAGCATTCAGTACCACAGATAGCATACAGTGATCAGAGAACTCTACTGCCTGCACCACTGGGGGCGAGAAAGCAGAGGCCTCCTTCAAAAAAAACCTATCTATCCTACTCTGACTATTACCACGATGAAAAGTGAACCCGGTGTCATCTGGGAGGTGCTTAATGTGCACATCCACAAGACCAGCATCCCTAACCATACTATTTAAAAAAACGCTATCATATCCCAGCCTGTCCTTGAAGTCCTTCCTGTCCTTGGGCCTAGTTATTGTATTAAAGTCACCTCCAAAGACCACTTGCCGGGATGTAAAAAGAAATGGCTTGATCCTTGTAAAAAGGCATTTCCTGTCCCACTTTGTGTGCGGCCCATAAACATTGATTAGGCGCAGGTCCTGCCCTCCCACAAGGACGTCTAAGACCATACATCTCCCAATCTCCACCTCAATAACCCGCCGGACAGTTACCATGCCGGTTTTAAACAACACCGCCACACCGCCGTAAGGCTCGGCCGCAAGAGACCAGTAAGATGGACCATACCTCCACTCTCTCTTGGCCATATGAATATCTGCCAAGGAGGTGAGCCTAGTCTCTTGCAAAAATAAAATTTCAGCATCTAATTGGCTGAACAAAAAGAAGGCCATAGAACGAGCTCTTACTGACTTAATGCTGGCGACATTAATTGTCACCACTTTTAACGGAGGGGGAACCGCCATTTGGGTTATTGGGTGGATTGCTTCTTAGCTCCCCTCTGCTGCTCATCACCAGAAGCCTCTCTCTTTCTAGAGGCCGCCTCAAAGTCCATTTCGGAATCGGAACTTCTCTCAGAAGAAGCTCCGATGAAGAAATATCCCACTTGGAGGACCTATGACGGCTGGAGACAGGAACCGGAGCTTCCCGTCCCCGTTCCGTCCTCACCGCCTGCCTCTTCCGCCTCCCAACCTTCCTTCTCTCTTCCAGGTACTGCAGGTCAGCCTCAGAGATGCCCTCATCTCTTACTTTTTTCTTTAAAGTCTTTCTAGAAGACTTCTTTACAGAGGAAGAAGCAACCTTTTTAGTACACGCTGGTGGGGGGGGGGTAATCCCTTTAAGTCAGACTCAGGAGGGGTAGACTCCTGGGGGGTAACTGACTCGGGGTGCACAGACTTGGAAGGTTCTGACACAAGAGGAGAGGGTACAGTAGGCTGGGGGGACACAGAGACAGAAACAGAAGGAGTACTTACAGACACAGGAGGGGTGGCCACAGGAACTGGAGAGGGATCCTGAGCAGGACCAGGGGAGGGGGTCACCGCAGAGGAGGATGGTACACCAGGGGTCTCACCCTCCATCCTGTCCAGCCTTGACATGTCCTCTACTACCTCCTTCTCCATATTGTGCCAGGCTTCAGGACATCTGCTGTAGGGGTGGCCAAGGCGCAGGCACAGATTGCACCTGATCATCTTAGTGCAGTCCTTAGCCATATGACCCTGACCCCGACACACTGAACACATCAAGGCTGAACAGGAGGAGCTCAAGTGCCCCTTTTCTCCACAGCGGTGACACAGCTTCGGCTGACCAGGGTAGAAAACAGTCATCCTATCCCTCCCTATGAAAGCTGAGGAGGGCAGGTGACGGACAACATTCCCATCCCTGGCCAACCTGACTGTTACCGACCATCCCCCAGTCCAGATGTTACGCTCATCATGGATTTTATTAGGTTTGGTCAAAACCTCCCCATAGTTCCTTAACCAGACCTCTAGATCCCGAGCAGGAACACTCTCATTGGTCAGGATAATGGTTATTTTTTTTACTGTTGACCTCTGAGACACCGCAACTGGGACCAGACCTTCCCATTCAGGTCTTGACCTGCACCGAGCCTCATATCGCTCCCAGAACAGGTCAAGACCCTCTGGCCTGGTGAAACTAACCGTATAGTCCCTTGTCCCAGCTACGTGTATAAAGGCATACAGGTCATTTGCACCAAAACCCATCTCCAATATCAAGTCCACCACTGCACGCCGTGCTGGAGGGATGGCACCACCTTCCCATTTCAGAATAACTACATTACGTCTTGGACCCCCAGCAGAAGCCAGAGACCCAAGACCAGATCTTGGGGTGCTCAAGGTGGCAGCTTGCAGTGGAAAACCCCGCTTGGGAGCGGGACTACCAGGAGCAGAGTGTGCCACCTGTGCAAAAGTAGGTTTATCAGGGCCAAGGGCCGACACTGAAGCCACATCACTCTGTATATTATTATTATTATTATCAACTGTATGAACTGAAATGGCAGGATCTGTAGCAGGACGATTGTTCATCACACTGGTACTGGGGTGATTGTTATCAGTCACAGAACTATTCAAATTCCCATCAGGAATGGTCACAGTTGCTGCAATACCAGCTGTCTCCTGATGCTGCACTGTAGAGTCCTCAGCAGCAGTGGGGCAAACAGCTTTGGACTCAGCCAAAGAAGGGTTAATGGGCTGTGCTGACACTTGCAGTCCATCCACAGAAATGACATTTTTTAAATGTAACTCTTGCTGCATTGCAGCCTCAGCAGGCACAACATTGCTGCACAGAGGACTAGCAGCCTGATTGTCATTAGGCACATTGTCAGTCATGATGCTAGATGGTACAAAAACAGTTTTATCCACAACATGGGACTTAGCAGGCTTCACTTTATCAGGTACATCATCAGTAATGTCTTCCTCGTTAAACACCATCTGATCCCCTCGCATAGGAGACTCCATTACCTGGATGGCCCTCAGCATACCTCCTGAATCTTGGGAAGGCATGGGGCTGCTTACCTCTCCCTGGGGGGGCAGGGGGTCAGAACTGGGGGTCTCCTCCTCCTCCACCTCCATCTTTGTCACCCTTCCAAACCTTTTGTCGTTACAAAATTTTTCTTTAAAGGGCCCATCTCTGCCTTCCATCATGGCCACGATGGTCTCCTGATGATCCACACGGACCTTGGCCAGCTGGATTTCCGGATCCATGGATCCCCGCTTCTGGCTGTGTAAGCCCTCACGTTGCCTTCGCAGGCGCTTCAACTCCGCTCTCAGCTTGTACAGCTTGTCTCTCTCCCTATTCAGGACCTTAATCCCGGCCACCACTCGCTCCCGAATGGCCTCCGAGCCTTCATCCTCACCAGGGGCAGAGAGATCAGCTTGTGCAGAGGCAGGCAGTTCACCTGATGGCCCAGGAGATGGCTGGGAGCCTCCAGCAGGAGAAGCCCCGCTGCCCTCCATGGCCTCCCCAGAAAGGGGGCCAGGGAGCTGGGATAGATTTCACCACCACTCCCCTCTCACAGAGCAGCTTCAGAGGCACCTTCCTCCTGACACACCTGTGCTCCAATGATGGGTGGGGCACTATTCCTCCCACTGACACCAATCATGGGGCACTATTCCTCCCACTGACACCAATGCTGGGGCACTAGTCCTCCTCCTACTGACCACAGGCATTGTTTACTCTCACTGACCACCAAGACCAGGACATTTTCTACTCCCACTGACCACAGTCCGGCCCTTTTTAAAAAATCTGAAGAACAGTAAACTGGCCCTTTGTTTAAAAAGTTTGAAACGTTATAGTGTGTTTTACTTTCCCCTTTAAATCTGTAATATCAGTTGTGGACGGCCTGACCCTTTAATTACTGCCTCCTTCCCTTTTTTATTATTTTGCTTCTCATATGGGGGGTGTTCAGTCTTTGTTTTTGGAGGCCCTTTGATTGCTGTCCTCATACTTAGCCGGTGCAATAATTTGAACTTTGAAAAGCAACAAAAAAAGGTGCGGAGGGAGAGAAAGCACAGCCTGCACCTCCTCTTGGCTCTCTCCTCCTCTCCAGAATTGGCTCGCCACTTCCAGCACTCAGCTGACACGAGTAGCGACACTGCTGTCAGCCTGTAGCAGAGGGAACTCACCATATGGTGACCCCCCACATGAAACCACTGTATCTGGGGCAGCTGACCCTCCTACCTCCCTTCCTTCTTGCCCTGGCCCTGGGTATACTATTGCATGAACACGCAATTGTCAGTCAAACGATCACAACACTGAAATTGGAGAAATGTCCCAGTAATTAAAAGAGAAGAGCAGGATTTAAAAAATAAAATAAACACACATTCTCACCTAGATGTCTGCAGCATCGATCTGAGCTGCAGCTGTCCCCACGGGCTCTACACTGAGAACTGAGAAATCAAAAGCAAATGATCTGCAGTTTTGGGGTCCGCTCTGAGCACAGCGCAATGGCTGTCAGTCACCGCTCTGTGCTCTGCCCCTCCAGTGCTCACTAAAGCACCGGGCCTTGGAGGGGCGGGAGCAGTGCCGGGACAAGGTCTTCCAAAGCCCAGGGCCAAGATGCCAAACTGCGCCACCCCCTTCCCTTAGGGTTAGGGTCAGGGCACCCCCATCCATGTAATAAACCATTGCGCCCAGGGCAGCTACTCCTCCTGCCCACCCCTTGTCCTGGCCCTGGGCGGGAGTGGCTGGCTCAGACTTTCAGTGGCATGCTGAGAGTAGGGTGACCACGTGTCCCGGATTGCCCGGGACAGTCCTGCATTTTGCAGGTCTGTCCCAGGCACCTTCATTCCAGGACAATACAGTGTCCCGGAATGAAACTGACACAGCCACCCCCCGGGCCAATCTGATGCCCCCAAAAAAGGGCACCACATCACCGCTTTACTCACTGACAGTACTTGTCCTGGAATGCCTGGAGGAGCACAATCCCCGCCCCCTGCTTATGATTGGAGAAATCATAAATCCCGCCTCTTGTGTCCAATCACTGTGCTGTGATTCGTTCCAGCACAAGCTGATTTTTGGGACGGGGGGGGGGTGTCCCTGAATGGTAGTTTGAAAATGTGGTCACCCTAGCTGAGAGGCTGACCCAGCTGCCGGTCAGGCATCTGGGTGGATCCTGACATTATTGTCAGGATCCTTGCAGAGCCTGGAGGGGCTCTGTGATGTCAGCTGACAGTGGACTTTATCCCGCTGTCGGCTGAATCTGGGTCACAGGAATGCGGAACTAGGTGCACTCCTATAAGGCGCAGGAGAAGTATGGCCAAAAGAACTTTGGCCATACCTCGCCTTTAAGCATATTACAGGTAATGAAATGGTTTTAGCGTGTTTTACTTTTCCCTTTAAATCTGTAATATCAGTTTTGGCCGGCCTGACCCTTTAATTATTGCCTCCTGCCAAATTGTATTATTTTGCTCCACATATGGGGGGTGTCCAGTCTCTTTGTTTTTGGAGATCCTTTGATTGCTGTCCTCAGACATAGCCCGTTTAATCATTTGAACTTTGAATAGGAACAAAAAAAAGGTGCGGAGCGAGTGGAGCGGGGAGAGAGGTTATTATATAAAAGTGGTACAGTATGACGGCAGACAAAGACGCAGCCATGAAACGCAGACTTTGATGTTCACTTCAGTGAATGCCGGGCCTTTGATGTCGGCTTCAAACTGTTCCCGTTTCCCCAGTGAGCAATTTGAAAAGTAGGATCATTGACTTTATTGGCAAGTTACGGCAGCTCTTTTCAGACCAATCAGCAGTGACTGAGGATGACAATAATTTCAGAGTTATTTAGCCTTTGATTCAAACAAAACATAGCAATTACTTTGACATACTTACAGGTAAATGGGGACAAACCGTCAATATGGTACCGCGTGTCTCCTTGTGATGAGATTTAGGCCCGGTTCACACTGACGCGAGTTCATACCAAATGTGATGCGTCAAAAACATTCTAAATTCGCATGTCATCCATAAAGTCATTGTTTTCAATGACGGTCGTTCACATACATGCGTTGTGATTCCTCTACGAATGCGATGCGATTAAAAAAAGGTTCTTGTGTGAGTTTACTGAGTTGTGTTGCGAATTTAGTCTCCATAGACATCAATGTAAATCGTTCAGGAAACGCATTGATGGTTCACATATGTGCGAATTCCACCACGCGATTCTCCACAAAAACCAGGAAGTACACAGGAAGTTAACACCTTTTTGTTTTTACACTAAGATTCCATTGGCTAGAACATCAATTGCAGCTATGTCCAACTCCCGAAATTCGCGTTATAATCGCAGTAAAATCGCGGTAAAATCGCGGTAAATTTGCAGTAAATTTGCGCCTCAGAATGGACAAAAAACTGACCAAATTCACAGCGCATCAGTGTGAACCGGGCCTTAACCCTTTCATGCCTAAAGGCCCATACACACGGTCGGACTTTTGCCCAACAAACTTAGTTTTAAGCAAGTTGGACCAACAATCCGACCGTGTGTACGCTCCATCGGACAAACTTTTTTGAGTTTGGTTTTGTTTTCATCGGACAAAAGTTGGGTCTGCGAACGGACAAACTTTTGCCCAACAAAAGTCCGATGGAGCAAAGTCCTGCCGTGTGTACAGAAAACCATCGGACTTTTGTCCGATAGACAAAACAACCAATGTTAAAAGCAACCAACAATAGCAGAAGTTGACCAAAGGGTGGCAGTAAAGAGCAGAAAAGAGCAGAAAAAACAAGTGATGTTGTAAGAAGTTTTAAGAAAGTTTGCAGAAAAGTCAGAGCGTGTGTATGCTATGGGTGTTCCCGACCAACTCCGTTCGGACAAAAAACCACGGAAAAGTCCGATGGAAGTCCGACCGTGTGTACAGGGCTTTAGCCTATTTCTGAGATTTGGTGTTTACAAGTTAAAATCCATATTTTTTGCTAGAAAATAACTTAGAACCCCCAAACATTATATATATATATTTTTTAGCAGAGAATCTAGAGAATAAAATGGCGATTGTTGCAATATTTTATGTCACACGGTATTTGTGCAGCAGTGTTTTAAACGCAACTTTTTGGGGAAAAAGACACTAAACAGTAAAGTTAGCCCAATTTTTTTGTATAATGTGAAAGACGATGTTACACCGAGTAAATAGATACCAAACAGGTCACGCTTTAACCACTTAAGCCCCGGACCATTTGGTAGCTAAAGGACCAGAGGTGAATTCAGAATTTTGCACTGCGCTGCTTTAACTGTAAATTGTGCGGACATGCAATGTTGTACCCAAACGAAATTTGCGTCCTTTTCTTCCCACAAATAGAGCTTTCTTTTAATGGTATTTGATTGCCTCTGCGATTTTTATTTTTTGCGATATAAACGGAAAAAGACCGAAAATTTTGAAAAAAAATGATATTTTCTACTTTTTGTTATAAGAAAAATCGAATAAACTCAATTGTAGTCATACATTTAGGCCAAAATGTATTCAGCCACATGTTTTTAGTAAAAAAAATGTCAATAAGCGTATATTTATTGGTTTGCGCAAAAGTTATAGAGTTTACAAACTAGGGTACATTTTCTGAAATTTACACAGCTTTAAATTTATGACTGCCTATCTCATTTCTTGAGGTGCTAAAATGACAGGGCAGTACAAAACCCCCCAAATGACCCCATTTTGGAAAGTAGACACCCCAAGGAAATTGCTGAGAGGCATGTTGAGCCCATTGAATTATTTTTTTTTTGTCCCAAGTGATTGAATAATGACTAAAAAAAAAAAAAAAAAATTACAAAAAGTTGTCACTAAATGATATATTGCTCACACATGCCATGGTTATATGTGGAATTTCACCCCAAAATACATTTTGCTGCTTCTCCTGAGTACGGGGATACCACATGTGTGGGACTTTTTGGGAGCCTAGCCGCGTACGGGACCCAGGAAACCAAGCACCGCCTTCAGGATTTCTAAGGGCGCAAATTTTTGATTTCACTCCTCACTGCCTATCACAGTTTCGAAGGCCATAAAATGCCAAAATAGCACAAAACCCCCCCAAATGACCCCATTTTAGAAAGTAGACACCCCAAGGAAATTGCTGAGAGGCCTGTTGAGCCCATTGAATATTTTTTTTTTGTCCCAAGTGATTGAATAATGACAAAAAAAAAAAAAATACAAAAAGTTGTCACTAAATGATATATTGCTCACACATGCCAAGGTTATATGTGGAATTACACCCCAAAATACATTTTTCTGCTTCTCCTGAGTACGGGGATACCACATGTGTGGGACTTTTTAGGAGCCTAGCCGCGTACGGGACCCCGAAAACCAATCACCGCCTTCAGGATTTCTAGGCACAAATTTTTGATTTCACTCCTCACTACCTATCACAGTTTTGAAGGCCATAAAATGCCAAAATCGCACAAAACCCCCCCAAATGACCCCATTTTGGAATATAGACACCCCAAGCTATTTGCTGAGAGGAATGGCGAGTATTTTACAGCTCTCATTTGTTTTTGAAAATGAAGAAAGAAAATATATATATATATATATTTTTTTTTTCAATTTTCAAAACTTTGTGACAAAAAGCGAGATCTGCAAAATACTCACAATACCTCTCAGCAAATAGCTTGGGGTGTCTACTTTCCAAAATGGGGTCATTTGGGGGGGGTTTTGTGCTATCTGGGCATTCCATGGCCTCCGAAACTGTGATAGGCAGTGAGAAGTGAAATCAAAAATTTACACCCTTAGAAAGCCTGAAGGCGGTGCTTGGTTTTTGGGGTCCCGTACGTGGCTAGGCTCCCAAAAAGTCTCACACATGTGGTATTCCCGTACTCAGGAGAAGCAACAGAATGTATTTTGGGGTGTAATTCCACATATGCCCATGGCATGTTTGAGCAATATATCATTTAGTGACAACTTTGTGCAAAAAAAAAAAATTTTTTTCGTTTTTCCGCAACTTGTGTCAACATATAAAATATTCCATGGACTCGACATGCCTCTCAGTATATAGCTTGGGGTGTCTACTTTCCAAAATGGGGTCATTTGGGGGGGTTTTGAACTGTTCTGGCATTTTATACACAACATTAGGAAGCTTACATCCACTCTTCTAACCACTTGAAGACAAAGCCCTTTTTGACACTTTTTGTTTACATGAAAACATATTTTTTTTTGCAAGAAAATTATGTTGAACCCCCAAACATTATATATATTTTTAAAGCAAAGGCCCTACAGAATAAAATGGTGGGTGTTGCATTTTTTTTTTCTACACAGTATTTGCGCAGCGATTTTTCAAACGCATTTTTTGGGGAAAAAATACACTTTTTTTAATTTTAATGCACTAAAACACACTAGATTGCCCAAATGTTTGATGAAATAAAAAAGATGATCTTAGGCCGAGTACATAGATACCAAACACGACATGCTTTAAAATTTCGCACAAACGCGCATTGGCGACAAACTACATACATTTTTAAAAGCCTTTAAAAGCCTTTACAGGTTACCCCAGTAGATTTACAGAGGAGGTCTACTGCTAAAATGATTGCTCTCGATCTGACTTTCGCGGTGATACCTCACATGCATGGTGCAATTGCTGTTTACATATGACGCCAGACCGACGCTTGCGTTCGCCATTGGGCAAGAGCAGGGCAGGACAGGGGTGCTTTTTTTTTTTCTTTTTTTTTTATTATTAATTTTGCTTTTTTATTTTATTTTTAAATTGTTCCTTCCAAGTATTTTTTTTTTTATCATTTTTATTGTTATCTCAGGGAATGTAAATATCCCCTATGATAGCAATAGGTAGTGACAGGTACTCTTTTTTTGAAAAAACTGGGGTCTTCTAGACCCTAGATTTTTCCTCTGCCCTCAAAGCATCTGACCACACCAAGATCGGTGTGATAAAATGCTTTCCCAATTTCCCAATGGCGCTTTTTATATCCGGGGGGGGGGGGACATTCCCTCCCACTGCTTGTAAAAGCAGTCCAGAGGCTAATTAGCCGCTAGGATTGCTTTTACATGAAAGCCGGCCGCAGGCTGAAAAGAATGATACCAAGATGATACCTAAACCCGCAGGCATCATTCTGGTATAAACATTCAAAGTCCAGCAACATACCAGTACGTTGCTGGTCCTTGTTGGACATGTATTGTAATCTTTTTTTTTCATGCAGCCAGTTGGCTGAACGAAAAAAGAGATTGATCGGTGGGTATGCCCACCATTAGAATACCGCCCTTCATCCACCCACTTCCAATGATGGGCATACACGCACCATTTATATATGCCGAAGCATGGGGGCATCCTCCCGCAAAAAAGTTATGCCGCACACACATGGTCGGACTTTTCCACGGGCAAGCCTCCGTCGGAATTTCAACCGTATGTACGCGGCATTAGGAGCAAAATCGCTCCTCCGCCCCTGCTGCCCCAATGCTTCGGCATATTTGCTTTTTTTTTTTTAACTGTGGTGGTGAAATCACCTCCTACAGCACTGGAGTCGCAGGGATCAGGCCTGTCTCTGCGAACGCTGCAGTTATGTGTGTTGTGTTTTGCAAGTGACAGTGATCGATCGATACTGCACTTGGTTGGCCTGGGCTGGATGGAGGGGCAAAACGCAGGTGCCAGCAGGTATCTGGGCTGATCCCGCTAACACTGCGTTTTTGGGAACCCTAAACTGCTGGGGACGCTAGTATAGATCTGATCAGATCAGATATTGATCTGTTCAGATACTATACCACTAAGGGGGGTGTATGCTTCACGCGTGGGTGTTAGCGTTACTGGCACTAACCTGACGCTGCCTGGGGTGTGACTCAGAGCCTCTCTGACGCTAAAACCTAATTGATATCACCCGCCGGGCGATCAGGGGGTTAAATCTTTATTGGGTTATATACACGGCGGGTGCCCTGACACTATAAAAAGCAAACTAACTAACCAGCGTCACCCGTAACACTTATATGGTGATCACTGGTGAAAGGGTTAACTAGGGGCAATCAGGGGGTTAAAACCTTTATTAGATAATATATGGGGGTACCTGACGCTATAAAAACCTGCGGCGAACCTAAAAAAAATTACCAGCTACCGATCTGCATCACCGACACTAAGACAGCGTTTAGAAAAACGATCGCTTAGCGACAGTGGTGATGGGGGTGAAAGGGTTACCTGGGGGGCGATCAAGGGGGTTAAACCTTTATTAGATAATATATTGGGGTACCTGACGCTATAAAAACCTGCGGCGAACCTAAAAAAAATTACCAGCTACCGATCTGCATCACCGACACTAAGACAGCGATCAGAAAAATGATCGCTTAGTGACAGTGGTGATAGGGGGTGAAAGGGTGACCTGGGGGGCGATCAAGGGGGTTAAACCTTTATTAGATAATATATTGGGGTACCTGACGCTATAAAAACATGCGGCGAACCTAAAAAAAATTACTGGCTGCCGATCGGCATCACTGACGCTAAGACAGCGATCAGAAAAATGATCGCTTAGCGACAGTGGTGATAGGGGGTGAAAGGGTTATCTGGGGGGTGATCAGGGGGTTAAACCTTTATTAGGGGGGGTTAGGGGGCTACACTGGACCTAAGACTAAACTTTGGTGACACTTTTACAGTCACAAATGTCACTGATTGCAGTGATCACTAAATAAATGGTCACTGCAATCAGTGACACTGTAACTGGGGGCTGGGGGAGTGATCTGGGGGGTGATCTGGGGTGTCTGGGGGGGCCTGGGGGGGGCGATTTATGTCCCTATGTGTCCTGGTGTCAGTGTAGTGTTGTGTGCACTGACCTGATGTCTTCTCTTGTACGGCGCTCGGTATATGTGAGCGCCGCACCAGAGATGACATCACTTCCTCCTGCTCCCTCTGTCTGACACAGACAGAGGGGGCATTTCCATTCGCCGGGAGCGATCGCGAGGGGGTGGCCAGAAACGAATGGCTGCCCCCTCATCCCGGAACGCTCCCGGACACTTAGCCACCGCTCACTGTATAGGAGGGGGGTCCAATTGGACCCCCCAACTATACCAAGGCAATCACGTACACTCTACGTGATTGTGCCTGTCGGTGCCATTCTGCCGACGTATATATACAGTGAGCGGTCGTTAAGTGGTTAAAATTGCACACACTCGTGGAATGGCGACAAACTAAGGTACCTAAAAATCTCCATAGGCGACGCTTTAAAGAGGAGGTCTAGTGCTAGAATTTTTGCTCTCGCTCTGACGATCGCCGCGATACATCACATGTGTGATTTGAACACCGCTTACATATGCGGGCGCGCCTTCCGTATGCGTTTTCTTTGCTGTGTGAGCTCGCAGGGACGGGGGCACTTTCAATTTTTTATTTTTATTTTTACACTTTTTTTTTTTTGTGTTTTTTAAAAAATAAAATTGATCACTTTTATTGCTGTCACAAGGAATGTAAACATTTCTTGTGACAGTAATAGGTGGCGACAGGTACTCTTTATGGAGGGATCGGGGGTCTAAAAGACCTCCAATCACTCCTTTGCACTTCAAAGTATTCACATTGCCGAAAACGGCGATTCTGAATACTGTATATTTTTTTAAATCCGGCGCCATTGGCAGCCGAGTAAACCGGAAGTGACGTTGTGACGTCGCTTACGTGTTTACAGAGAGGAGACTGGAAGAAAGCCGTTTCCGGCTTCATGCCAGTCTGTCTCTAGCCGCCGGAAGTGGCGGATGGCGGATTGGGTCTCCCGGTGGGATGGGAGGCCCGGTAAGAGTGGTGGAAGGTGGCGGGAGGGGGGGATGTCCCCTCCTGCTTCTCCGGGATAACAAGCGAGCGGCTTTTAGCCTCATCGCTTGTTATCTCTGGAAAGCCGACCGCCCGCTCTAAAAAATGGTACCGGGATGATGCCTGCAGCTGCGGGCATCATCCCGGTATAACCCCCTAAATCTGAGGACGCATATATGCGAAAGGGTTGAGGCCGGGTTCACACATGCTGCGGCCGCGGTCCAATTTCTGCCCGAATTCGCACCAGAATCAGAACTAAAGAGGTACAGTAGACATGTGCATGACGAAAAAATTGATTTAATTTACATTCGTTAATCTAGTTATTTACTTTTGTTAAATGCGGTTGATTCGTTCAATTCGTTTTTGGGATTCATATTCGGAATTCGTATTTGGAATTCGTACAGCATATGAACAAGGTGCCATGCTCAAAAAGAGCTACACAGACTTAAAGAAAAACATTTCTCCTATAGCCCGACGCGTTTCGGAAGATTTGGTATGTATCCCTTCTATAGGGAATTGGAGAAGTTGGTATAAAGGTACTCTGAAAGAAAACAAATATATAGTTTCAAAACATGAACAGAGCAAATGTTGCGTCAAAGATATGGCATGATTAATATATTTCATATTTTTATAATATACTGTGCACACGAGTTCACCCATAAAGTCCCATAGTACCGGGGGGGACTTTTTCCTTTTTTCAATTTTTCAATTTTTTCATAACTTAAATATCGGGATGTTTTTTTTTTTTTTCTTTTTCTTGTGAAAAAATATCGGGATGTTAGCAACAAAAAAACTGAGAATTTTTTTTATTCTCTATGGTGGTTCTTCCTCTATAATTTTTGGAATTATTTTTATGTCTTTTTCAAATTTTCTTCGAATTTACCGTTTTTTTTTTCAATTTGAACCTGTCGAATTCCAATGTGACAAAGTGAACAAACAAAAGAAAAATCTCAATCAAGTGATTACAATGCTCGGATAAGGGTCTGGTATGGAAAAAAAATGTACAGATATACAAAAAAAGATAAATAATTTGGCCTTTTTAAGTGATGAAACCACCTCCTAGAATAACTAATTATACAACATGATAGTTTAAAACATTCATTTTATTACATATCATTTAAAATGAGTCTATTAACCACTTAAGGACTGGAAGGATTTGCCCCCTTAATGACCATTCCATTTTTTTCGATACGGCACTGCGCCGATTTATCGGACAATTGCGCGGTCGTGCAACGCTGCACCTAAACAGAATTTATGTCCTTTTTTTTCCGACAAATAGAGCTTTCTTTTGGTGGTATTTGATCACCTCTGCGGTTTTAAATTTTTTGCGCTATAAACATAAAAAGACCGACAAATTTGAAAAAAAAAACAATATTTTTTACTTTTTGCTATAATAAATATCCCAAAAAACAATCCAGTTTAGGCCAATATGTATTCTTCTACATATTTTTGGTAAAACAAATTGCAATAAGCGTATATTGATTGGTTTATAGCGTCTACAAAATAGGGGATAGATTTGTGGCATTTATCTTTATTTATTTATTTTTTTACAAGTAATGGCGGCGATCTGCGATTTTTAGCGGAACTGCGACATTGCGGCGGAAACATCGGACACTTTTGACAATTTTTTGGGACCATTGACATTTATACAGCAATCAGTGGTAGAAAAATGCACCGATTACTGTATAAATGTCACTGGCAGGGAAGGGGTTAGCACTAGGGGGCGATCAAGAGGTTAAATGTGTTCCCTGGTAGGTGTTTCTAACTGTGGGGGGATGGGACTGACTGGAGGAGGAGACATATCGCTGTTCCTAATCACTAGGAACAGCAGATCTGTCTCTCCTCCCCTGACAGAACTGGGACCTGTCTGTTTACATTGACAGATTCTCGTTCTGTCTCTCTCAGTATCGATCGCGGGTGGCAGGCGGACATCGTGGCTTTCAGCGCCCCCTTTTAAAGCGGTCGACCTACAATGACAGCGATTTGCCCAGGAGAGCCAACGTTCCGCAGTACAACTGCAGCGGCTGGTCCTAAAGTGGTTAAATTTGGTTGATTCGTTTAATTCGTTTTCGGAATTCGTATTTGGAATTATTTTTACATCTTTTTCTAATTTTCTTCAAATTTACTGATTTTTTTTTCAATTTAAAACTTCAGAATTGATAAATTTTAAATCGGTTGAATCGAAAATTTTGTATTTTTTTCTTTTTCGATTCAAATGTGTCAAAGTGAACAAACAAAAGAAAAATCTCCATCAAATAATTACAATGACTCTTTAAATCACCTTTGGCTTAACAAAAACAGCATTATTTCCAAATGGTAATCTAATAACACACAAAGTTTTTGATTTTAGAAATATGTTTACAGTTCGAATTCTAATGGATTTCAATTTAAAATTTGATTCAAATTTCAATTTGAAATTCGGACAAATTTTGTTTCGTTATTCGGAGCATTCGGTAAACTTTGTTTATACTGGAATTTGGGTATTCGGATATATCCGAATCTCTGAATAATGAAAAATGTGTTATTTATTTGGAACGAAACGAACCGCACATGTCTAACGCACAGGACCCTTTCCAAATGTGGACAGTGGCCTGCCCCGGAGCTGTGTGAATCGGCTCCATTAAGAACACACTGGTCGTGGTCAGCGCTCTAAGCCATTGGCTAAGAGCACTGGTCGGATTCCGATTGGCAGACCTTTTTCGGTCATGCTCCTTTCTTTTGGCTTGAACCGGCTGCCGTACACGCGGACCGAATGTCGGCCGGTTTTTATTGAACTGGCCGATGCTGCCCGATATTCGGCCCGTGTGGCCCTCAACTCTAAGGGCTCATTAACACTTGCTTCAAAAAGTGGGATTTTACACGCTTTTTCAAAGCATGCGAATCAAAGATGAGAGATGGGGAGCTGAGCAGGAGAAACTAGAAGATGTTACATGTGGTGCGCAGCATGGGGGCAATACAGCAGGAAGTGAGTGGGAACTGGAGAGCGAGGAGGATCAGAAAACCAGAGGATCAGGGGAGCTGGTGGTTACTACTGTGCAGGGGATCAGCAACGCCGGGGGTACTACTGAGCAGGAGATTTGTTGAACGAGGGAACTAATAAACTGGGGATCTGCTGAACAAGGTTTCTAATAAGCTGAGGATCTGCTGAACAAGGATTTGTGCTAGGAGGGGGGATTTGGGGGGTTTGTGCTAGAAGAGCTGATATGGTAGAGGGGGGAGGGAATTTGTGCTGGGAAAGGGATTTTATTTTTATTATTTTTAGAGGGGGAGGGGGCTTGTTTGAATTTGTGCCAGTAGGGGTGATTTGGGGTTATTTATGCTAGAAGGGGAAATTTGGGGGTATGATTTGTTCTAGGAAGGGATTATGTTGTTTTTTTTTTGGGGGGGGGGGTTGCATTTGTGTCAGTAGGGATGATTGGGGGTTATTTATTTATGCTAGGAGGGGAAATTTGGGGGTATGATTTGTGCTAGGAGGAGGGATTGGGGGGAGAATTTGTGCTGGGAGGGGGGATTTTTTTGGGGGGGATTTGGAGAGAGAGAGGATTTGAGTTTTGTGCTGGCAGAGGGATTTCAGCATGGGGGCAGGTTTGTACTGGGGGAGGGGGAATTTATGCTTGCGGGGTAAGCATGCAGATTAGTGCTCGATTTTCTTTTTTTTTTGGAGGGGGGGGGGGTTGCTGACACATAATGCTCATACTTCTTGGGGAGTATGGGGGGGGGCGCACAGTTTGGGATGTTTGCCCTGGGCTCTGGGTGACCTTGTCCCAGCACTGGCCATGTGCATACCCAGAATAATTCTAGTATTCTTGTCATTTATAAAATATTTTTTTTTTATTCCTAGGATAAATTTGTTTTCCTTTGCCTCAGATTTTAGACAATCCTTGTTCTAGGTAAATATTTTCTTCTTTTTTTTTTTCTCTCTCTTTGTATGCTTTTTTACGCTTCCCGATTCTTGTATATTCCCATGTCCATCCTCCTCCGACTGTCAGGATTGTTTGTGTTCAGATTCATCAATTTAATTTAATTGGCTTCACTCTGCGTTTGAAAATGCAATTAGAGCAGTGGTACCTTTTCTTTCATTATTTTCCGGGACACGCGAGAATTCGCTTTTTCATGCGGGGGAACCGCGGCCAGGATCTTCTTTAAGCGCAAGAAAATAATGTTAATTAAATGCGCACTGTCTTGTCCAAGGTGCTGTCATATGATAAGCGATGGCTGCAATATGGATTCCGCCGCTTTTGTTTGTGGAATTGTAATTCAATTGTTGGTTATGTCTATTTTTTGTATTTTTTGCATTTTTGCATTTTTTTTTATGCATTTAGGGCTCTGTCGGTGTCCTCCTATTGAGCTTTTCTGCAATTTTCTGGGTGGAAAAAAGCGTACAGCCTGCTAGCGTGCGTCCCTGCTTGCTTAGAGTGAAGTTAATACAGCTGTGATCTTGTTATTTTTGTGAAAGGTCGATGAGAGATAAACCAAGGTGTAATCATGCTGGAATGGAAAGGGAATTGCATTTGTATGTGGCGTATATTTATTTAGTAAGTGCGCTGGAAATCTTTGAAGCTACGATTTAAATGTAATCAGCGCGGAACACCAAAGGAGTTTTTTTTTATGGGCTTAATCTATCTTTCCCAGCTGGCTACGTGGAATATAGAAGCGTAAAACAAAATAACTTGCTAGCATTGTCCTATAAAATTATGTTTTTTGACGGCTCTATAATAAAATAATTTATAGGTGGCTTATTAAAATTGTAAAAAGACCACTGTGACATCAAGCTGCTTAAAGGGACACTAAAGGTGAAAAAACACCCGACAATACCAGCCCCCTGTTTTACTTACCTGAGCCCTCGAAAGTCCCGCGCTCGCCCCCGTCATCCTCTTCGCCGCTCAGCCTGGCCTTTGATTGGCTAGAATGGATGGATTGAAAGCAGCGCAGCCATTGGCTCGCGCTGCTGTCATTCACAACCAATGACGCGGCACGCCAGGGGGCGGGGCCGAGTGATACAGTGAGTGGCTATAGCCACCAGTGTTCTGCCGAATAAGGTCCGCCCGGCGGATAACTGTACTGCGCAGGCGTGGCGCTTGCGCAGTTCGAACCTCAATGAGCCTCCGAAAATAGCCGAACATGTAGAGCCAAGAGACAGCTCTACACGGCGCCTGCGCAATGAGTATGACACATGCCGCACGCTGCCAATGCTAGTGCTACTCTGCAAGGGGCGGGGGTGATTTTACCAATAAAGTACACGTCTTAGCGGGGGGTATTAAAACAAATGAAGGGCGGGTTTTGCAATGTCGATGGGCAGATTTTGCAATGTTGCAAAACCCGCCCATCAACATGGCCCGCTAAGACGTGTACTTTATTGGTAAAATCACCCCCGCCCCTTGCAGAGTAGCACTAGCATCGGCAGCGTGCGGCATGTGTCATACTTATTGCGCAGGCGCCGTGTAGAGCTGTCTCTCGGCTCTACATGTTCGGCTATTTTTGGAGGCTCATTGAGGTTCGTACTGCGCAAGCGCCGCGCCTGCGCAGTACAGAGGGGTCCTTATCCGTCGGGGGAACTTTTTCGGCAAGACACCAGCTGTATCATGGGAGTGCGCCGCAAGAACTCACCACTATGCGAGCTCGCTTGAAGGTGGTGAATTCTTGTGTGCCGAGACAGCCACCGAGGGACCCCAGAAGACGAGGATAGGGGCCACTCTGTGCAAAACAAGCTGCACAGTGGAGGTAAGTATAACATGTTTGTTATTTAAAAAAAATATATATTAATTTACCTTTGCAACCCCTTTAAGGGCCCATGCAGACCATTTTGTTGCAGGGTAATACAAATGTTAATGCCTGAACACAGTTTTACAACTTTGACATGTGTTAGTAAAACTGTACTGTGTACATATCATCACAACTACTTTGCGTATTTAGGTGAATTATACCTTGTTTTTGTTTGTTTTTTCAGGACAAATCAGCCTTTCTTTTATTGGTAAATGGTTATGAATAGCTCCTTTTTTAAATATTATTATTATTATTTTAATCAAAGGAAAAATGGCCTAAAATAATAATAAAAAAAAAGAATAATAATGTATTTTTTAAATTCAGCTGCATATTTCTTGATTTTACCATAACTTACCACCAAAGAAAACCTAAAATAAATTCTCCTGCTCCTAACATACATATGTGTATGTTCGTTGTTGTTTGTACCCATAGTATGGTCCAGAAGCAATAGTTCACATTTTGCTTTTTTTTATCCTACCTTAACCACTTAAGCCCAGACCATTTGGCTGCCAAATGACGGGCCACTTTTTGCGATTCGGCACTGCGTCGCTTTAACTTACAATTGCGCGGTCGTGCGACGTGGCTCCCAAACAAAATTGCCGTCCTTTTTTCCCAACAAATAGAGCTTTTTTTTGGTGGTATTTGACCACCTCTTGACCACCTAGAGCGACAATTTTGAAAAAAAAAAGCAATATTTTGTACTTTTTGCTATAATAAATATCCCCAATTTTTTTTAAAAAGCTATTTTTTTCTCAGTTTAGGCCGATACGTATTCTTCTACATATTGTAATGGTCGCTTAACCACAAAGGGGTTAAATATGGATTCTACTACTGTTCCGAATTGTAAAGTTTAGATAACATTGCATGCAAGTTTTGAAAGCAAGACTGACACATCCGTGCAGATCTGTTACTTCCGTATCTAATGATTTATTCCAGGCAGTACTAAATCTTTTTACACACAGCATGATACGTCACTATTATGTTAATGTCAGACTGCAAACCGCATCTGATTGGCTGCAATACAAAAAGAGTACAGAAACGTGATGATTAAGCTGGGCTGTCCTCTGGTCCTATCTTCATATCCGCATTCCAAAGATGTGTGGGAGAAGAGGGTATCCGCCATTTTCTGTCTTCTCCAGTTTTCTCGATGGGAGAGGGTTGTTGTTAGAAATTGATTTGAGTAAGGAAGAATTTACAGCAGTGGTGTACATGAAAAAGCAATATAGACTTTATAGTATAGAAAAGATGCATAGAGAATAGACATTTTGTAGTTTAACATTATGCTCATCACATTCCTTCACGATATTTTGGTAAAAAAAAAAATCGTAATAAGCGTATATTGATTGGTTTGCGCAAAAGTTATAGCGTCTACAAAATAGGGGATAGTTTTATGGCATTTTTATTATACATTTTTTTGTTTTACTAGTAATGGCGACGATCTGCGATTTTTATTGTGACTGCGACTTTATGGCGGACACATCGGACACTTTTGACACATTTTTGGGACCATTGTCATTTTTACAGCGATCAGTGCTATAAAAATGTACCGATTACTGTAAAAATTACACTGGCAGTGAAGGGGTTAACCACTAGGGGGCTCTGAAGGGGTTAAGTGTGTCTTAGGGAGTGATTCTTACTGTTAGGGGGAGGAGCTACCTGTGACACGTCAGCGATCACTGTTCCCGATCACAGGGAACAGTAGATCCCTGACGTGTCTCTAGGCAGAACCCCTGTTCTGCCTTTGCCGACCGCAATCGCGGGCCGCCCGGAAACTTTGAGTTCCTGGGACCCGCAGGCGCGCGCCCGCTGGGTGGCAAATTTAAAGGGACGTACAGGTACGCCCATTTGCCTGCCCGTGCCATTCTGTCAACGTCTATCGTCGTGCGGCGGTTGGCAAGCGGTTAAACACATTAACACTGATACTAATTTAAAAAAAAAATCTTTAATGGCAGGCGGTCCGCGTTCCTGTCAACTCCCCCGCTTACTGGAGCTGTCGGTAGCTGGCGAAGACGATCCGATCCTTTCCCGTCAGAGGCTGTAAGTGGAGTGAGGGAATGATGGCCCCCACTCGACTCAATGACGTTGGATGACATCAGCGACATCAAATGTCACTTGCATTTAAGTGTAAATATGAGATCTGAGGTCTTTTTGACCCCTGATTTTTTTCTAGTACAAGGGATGTTTACTTTCCTTGTAATAGGAATAAAAGTGATCCCACATTTTTTTTTTAAAGGGACGGTGTAAAAAAATAAAAAAGTAAAATAAATAAGAAAAAAAAATTGAAATCGCCCCGTCCCGCCGTGCTCACACGCAGAAGCGAACGCATACCTAAGTCGTGCACGCATATGTATACGGTGTTCAAACCACACATGTGAGGTATCGGCGCGATCGTTTAGAGTGAGAGCAATAATTCTAGCAAAAGGCCTCCTCTGTAACTCAAAACTGGTAACCTGTAGAAATTTTTAAACGTCGCTTATGGAGATTTTTAAGTGTCAAAGTTTGTCGCCATTCCACAAGCGGGCGCAATTTTGAAGCGTGACATGTTGGGTATCAATTTACTTTTTTTATAAAAAAAATAAATGCGTTTGTAAGACCGCTGCGCAAACAACCGCCATTTTATTCTCTAGGGTGTCTGAAAAAAATATATAATGTTTGGGGGTTCTAAGTAGTTTTCTAGGGGGAAAAAAATGATTAACTTGTAAACAACAAGTTTAAAAAATAGGCCTGGTCCTTAAGTGGTTAAAAAAATCCTACCAAACATATACTAATCCTGACCTTTTACCTCAGCCCTTGACCCTTACCTTGACTCTAACACTGACCTAGATCGAACCTTGATCTAGCTATTTTGCTTTCATTTTTTTTTTTATTACGCTTTTTTTATACATTTTTGTTGGCATAATTTTCTCCTGCAAGGAGAGAAAGATACAATGTATCATTTGTGAGGTCAGGCACTGATGTTGGATGAGAAGGCCTGGCTCGCAGTCTCCTCTCTAATTCATCCCAAAGTTGTTCTATCGGGTTGAGATCAGGACTCTGTGCAGGCCAGTCAAGTTCCTCCACCCCAAACTCGCTCATCCATGTCTTTATGGTCCTTGCTTTGGAAGGGGCTATCTCCAAACTGTTCCCACAAAGTTGGGATCATGAAATTGTCCAAAGTTAGGGTTGTCCCGATACTAGTATCGGTATCGGGGCTGATACCGAGCATTTGTGCGAGTACTTGTACTCGCACAAATGCTCCCGATGCCTGACCCGATACTTGGTTGGCGGGCAAGCGGTGTCAGTAGGCGGAGAGGGCGGGCAGCGTCAGTAGGCGGAGTTGGTGGGCGGCCTCAGTGGGTGGAGTGGGCAAAGTCAGCGGGCCGGAGAGTCCTCACCTGCAGTAGAGAAATAGCTAGGTAAGCTGTCAGGGTGCAGCCGCATCAGGATCGGTGACCGGACCGTCACATTCGGTCGCCGTCAGCTTGGACATCCCGACTTCCATCTTGGCACACCCTGCACTTGGCCACAATAAGCCAGCAGCTGACATCTTGTTACACCCAGCCCATATAGTTCGGGCTGGGTGTAACAAGATGTCTGCTGATACACCCTGCACTTGGCATCAGTAAGTATCATTTAGTCATGTCATTTATTGCTGCATTTCAGTGCCAGCCACCTGTCAGTGCCTATCAGTGCCAGCCGCCTGTCGGTGCCATCATTGCCCATAAGTGCCGCCTATCAGTGCCAGCCACCTGTCAGTGCCATCTAACAGTGCCAGCCATCAGTGCTAGCCACCTGTCAGTGCCATCAGTGCCCATAACTGCCGCCTATCAGTGCCTGCCACCTGTCAGTGCCATCAGTGCCCATAAGTGCCATCTATCAGTGCCATCAGTTCCACCTGTCAGTGCCCATAAGTGCCATCTATCAGTGACCATCAGTCAAACTGTCACATGGCATTCAAAAAAAGTATCTGTAATCGGTATCAGCGAGTACATGAAAAAAAGTATCGGTACTTGTACTCGGTCCTAAAAAAGTGGTATCGGGACAACTCTATCCAAAATGTCTTGGTATGCTGACGCCTTAAGAGTTCCCTTCACTGGAACTAAGGGGCCAAAAATTCGGACCGCACCGGACCCCTGCTGTGAGCCGGTCCGCACAGCAGCGTGATCCTAGCCTAACTCTACACTACCTCTTCTTCTTTTATTTTGTACAAAAAATGGGAATTAAATTGTATTTGTGTGCACTAAAATTCATTTAGTATTTTTTCCTAAAAATAAAGATTTGATAATTAGTTGCGCCATTATTGTGTGGCATAAAAAATTGCAACAACCATCTTTTTATTCTACAGGTCCTCTGATTTCAGAAAATATATAAAAAAAAATAGCTGTAGAGAGAAACTGGTTAACAAACAGATACAACAAGACCCTTTCGCGTGTAACAGACCAAAAGGGGGCAAATAAGAGAAGTTCTTTGTTGGGTTTAAGCCTCAGCTTTTTATATTTATGAATAGGTTTTTAAAATGTTGTTGTACAAATCATGAATAGGTTATGATCTATTGTCTTATCTTCTGCTTTATTTTATGTTTCAGGTTCCTGGGGAAGATGCATGGGAGATGAATGTGGACCTGGTGGGATTCAGACAAGGGCTGTATGGTGTGCCCATATTGAGGGATGGACAACCCTCCCCACAAACTGCAAACAGATCGACAGACCTGAAAACCAGCAGAACTGTTTTAGGGTGTGCGACTGGCACAAAGAACTATATGACTGGCAGCTGGGCAGCTGGAACCAGTGCGTGCCGGTAACGTCAAGGTTGCCGGAAAAACCTTCGGAGTGCACAAAGGGTGAGGAAGGAATCCAGACTCGGGAAGTCGTCTGTTTACAAAAAGCCACCGGGGCGGAGGCCGATGACAGTATATGCGAATACTTCGAGCCGAAGCCCAGGCTAGAACAGGGGTGCCTTATTCCCTGCCCCCAGGACTGTGTGGTGTCCGAATTCTCCCCCTGGTCGGAATGTTCCAAGACGTGCGGCAATGGCTTGCAACACCGAACGCGCCATGTGTTGGCCACAGCCCAGTTTGGTGGGTCGGCCTGCCCAAACCTCACAGAGTTCCAAGTTTGCCAAACATCACCCTGCGATGGGGAGGAGAATATGTACAGCCTCAGCGTGGGACCTTGGAGCTCCTGCTCAATGCCTCTGTCCAGGCATGTACGGCAAGCTGGCAAGAGAGGGCGAAACAGAGAACGAGCAAAGGAGAGAGAAAAGGCCTTAAAGGACCCAGAGGCCCGGGAGCTAATTAAAAAGAAGAGAAACCGCAATAGGAAAAACCGCCAAGAGAACAGATATTGGGATATACAAATTGGCTATCAAACACGAATAGTCACCTGTATGCACAAGAATGGAAAAACCGCTGCATTGAGGTAATTTATTTATATTAAACAAAACGGTGCTTGTGAACCTCTGAAATGTAAAATGAACAAAGCATATCTTTCTATGTTGTGTAATTGCCTCAATCCAAAGCACCTACCTGTGATTTCTGTCTCCTCTCTTCTTCCTCTGCCATCTGCATGAGTCACTTCTGACAGTCTATGCTGACACTAGTCAGTCCCAGGAGATGGCCCCGTCTCTGCTCCAGCACACAGCAGGTGATTGACAGCCTCAGATGTGTGGAGATGCCATTAACAATTAAGAGCAGTACCCAAGTCATTTTTCAAAATGTTAGATGCAATGCTTACCTCTTTTATTTGGGGGAACAACAGGCGAAAGTTGAAATTCTCTGTTTTACAACGACCTAAGGCTGAGGCTAGAATGGCGCTTCTTAACTTGCACTACTATTACCTGGCGGGACAACTGCGCCACCTAGCTGAATTGATGGTACCTGTCACTTCAGGAATGGTGGAATCGCATTTGGTATATGTACTTCAATAATTAAGTGCACTACCACTTGTCTGCTAAAGGGCAGCGCGTTTCTATGCATATAGGGAAAGCACAAAATGTTGTCCTTGTTCCCGACATGCATAGATGTGAACCCAGCCTAAAATTGTACAACCAAATTGTAACAAATGTGGTGAGCTTAAGGCATAGTACAACTACTGTATAGTCCAGGCTCAAAGTTATCTTGGAAAGAGGCAGTGAGCAGGTGCCTAGGTAAGTAAACACCAAGAACCAATACACTGATGCCATTGACCACCAATGCAGGGGGACTACATTTCACTGCCACTGACCACCAATGGAGGGGGTTAAATTTTACTGCCACTTACCATAAATGGAGGGGGGGGGGGTTACATTTCATAGCCACCACCAATGGAAGGAGTAAAGTATGAGTGCCACTGATTACTGAAGGCAGCATGACTGAAATAGTCATGCCACCTGAACAAGTGTTGGGATTTTTTTGTAGCTTCTGACACTAATGTTGAAAGTTGCTATTACCCCCACTGACACCGACACTAGGGGTAATGTCCCCCCCCGACACCAACAATAGGATTTGTTTAACTCCCACTTCCTGGTCAGTGTAACCCCAAGCCTTGTTTTATCTAAAATATAGCAACGCCAAGGGGGAAGGTGCAACACATACGAGCCATCCACCACTTGATTGACCACCCCCACTTTTGGCCATGCCAACAAGTGTTCAGGGAGTGGGATGAGTGCTTGCATGCATTTTCTGACAAAAAGTTAGCCTTAATATAATGAGTATAGTACATTTAGCTATTTAAATATGTTACACTCTTGTGAGCTGCTATGTGCGATTCTAATTAAATACAAAAGCTACCAGCACCCAACACACTCCCTTTTAAAATGTGCAAATTATCACTTATACATTTAGTGCAGCGCTTATTCAAACTAAAACAATTCTCCTATTTAGTGATCTTTACATCGCACTCCCAAAAATTTATAAAATACACAAATTCACCAAATATATGTTATAAATCGTGCAAAAAAAATCTGTATATAAGGTTCAACAGTCCAAATGCTGTCTCTTTAAGACCATATACACATCTCACACCGTGACACCACACAGCAAAATAAATGATCCTTATCACTGCATTGTGTTAATACTTTTGATTGTAGAAATGTCCTTTTAAATATCCAATCTATCCACCGTGCTTTCCTTACCTAAACGTTCGTGCCACCTTCACCAACTGTGCCCTCACCTATAAAATATATATATATTTTAAATAAACACCTGCAAGACAAAGCCATAATGAGCTATTATGACTAGTATACTAGCTCATTATGCATTACTTACCTTAGATCGAAGCCCCCGAAGCCGTCCTCGTTTCCCCCTCCGGCCGCAGACATCTCTCCGGAAGATTACTTCCGGGTATCGCCGCTCCGGCGCTGTGATTGGCTGGAGCGGCGAAAACGTCACTCCGCGCATGCGCGCGGGTGCCATCAAAGCCGGCTCTGCCGGTTTTATGAATGGGATTCTCAGTGCGCCTACGCCGTTGTCTACGGCGCGCATGCGCCGTAGACAACGGTGTATTCCTTTTGGCAAATATCTCCTAAACCGTGTATGTTTAGGAGATATTGCAAACACCTACAGGTAAGCCTTAATCTAGGCTTACCTGTAGGTGTAACTTCCCCCGAAGGGTTTACAACCACTTTAATAAAGGGTATGTTAAGCCTTGATATTCCTTTATTTCCATAACGTTTTTATCTCCACTCCGTGCTTCACATGTGTGTCACTCCTCCCTCTGATTAGCAGCCTCCAGTCTGCAGCTATTTATCACTCAGTCTTATTCAAAAGATATAAAGCAATTGTGCTTTAGCCTTTAAAAACACTCTTTATTTCAATCATACATTGGTATAAAACTCACATTTTAACAATCAGAATATCGCCATTGAAGGTATGTCATATATACAGTTTGTACATGTTTCGGCACACCTCTTGACTTGCTCAGGGGGATTTGATTCAAATCCCCCTGAGGAAGTCACCAGGTTTGATGAAACATGTAGGGGCGGGACCTGAAGGGCTGACGCTGTGAACTTACTAACAGGTGTTGTAAGCTGACGGGACTGCAGAACCAACGGTAAATGTACCTGTGGTACAAACGGTATATATGCCATTCAAGGCCGATATTCTGATCGTTAAAATGTACGTTTTATACCAATGTATGATTAAAATAGAGTGTTTTATAGAATTATGCACTATTGCACCTTTATATCTCTTGCATGAGACTAAAGCCCTGTACACACGATAGGTTTAACCGATGAAAACAGTCCAAAGGACTTTTTTCATCGGACAAACCGATCGTGTATGGGCCCCATCGGTCTTTTTTCCATCGGTGTTTAAAAATAGAACATGTTTTAAATTTATCCGATGGTTAAAAAACTGATAGCAAATTACTATCGTCTGTGGGGAACTCCATCGGATAAAAAACCCACGCATGCTCAGAATCAAGTCGACGCATGCTCAGAAGCATTGAACTTCATTTTTCTCGGCTCATTGGAGTGTTTTACGTCACGGCGTTTGGAACGGTCGGTTTTTTGACTGATGGTGTGTAGGCAAGACTGATGAAAGTCATCTTCATCGGTTTTCCGATGGAAAAACCAATCGGTTAAAAAACCATAGGAAATCCGATCGTGTGTACAGGGCTTTAGTGATAAATAGCTGGAGACGGGAGGCTGCTAATCAACGGGAGAAGTGACACACATGTGAAGTACAGAGTGGAGATAAAAACTTTATGGAAATAAAGGAATATCAAGGCTTAACATACAATTTATTAAGGTGAGGGTGGCACGAACGTCTAGGAAAGGGAAGCAAGTGGATAGATTGGATATTTAAAATGACAATTCTACAAAAATGTATTAACACAATGCAGTGCTAAGGATCATTTATTTTGCTGCGTGGAGTCAGCGTGTCATATGTGATGTGTAGGGGGTCTTAAAGAGACCGCATTTGGACTGTTGAACTTTATATACAGATTTTTGCACGATTTATAACATATATATTTGGTGAATTTGTGTATTTAATTATTTTTTGGAGTGTGATGTAAAGATCACTAAATAGGAGAATTGTTTTAGTTTGAATAAGCGCTGCACTAAAATGTATAAGTGATATTACATTTACCTGCTGCAATCTTTTTCTGACGATACTTTTTTTTAAATAATGTTTGATAATGCAAAAACTAAATCAAACACAAAACTTGACCATGTCTGTATGCTTTACATATCAATTTGCAGGCACAAGAGTGGCAGTCTTGCTCTTTGAGTTGTGTTTTGCTTTTCCTGAGCAGTTTATGCAGCATTTTTCTTATCCCAAGCAGCAGAAAACACTACAGAAAACAGATCTGCTTCAATTGAATTTTAGCACAAATCCCGGACAAGCCCCCAATTGTTTTGCATTTTAACTTATTGGTTACTTTGCAGTAAAGCAAGGAATCAGAAAATCCTGTAGTATATTAATGTACTTTTGCTAAACAAGAATGCTTCACATACAATTTACTTACAACTGTAGGAAAACAATACAAGACATACAGATTGTTATAAATATGCATACAACACACATGCACGTGCTGTCTAACCTTCCCGGCAAATGAGCATTGACAATGTACAGTATGCTATAGGGATATACTAAAAAGTCACTTAGCTTGGGTTATAGCTTCTTTATGGTCTCTGTAGAACTCAAGGCCACTCAAGCGATTGCAGAAACCGTTATCTCTTAAAGTGTACATTTACTGTCATCCCCAGCTGATTTTTTTTTTCTGCCATTCTTCATTTAGTTTCCTTCATCCACTATCATTGATTAATCTCTGATTCGTCCAAACTGCACAAAGTAGGTGTTCCTCATAAAGTAGCCCTGGAGTGTATGTAAAACCATAGTAAAAATAAAAATAAAGAAAACAGAGTAAGAAAACTTACATGGAGTGCAAAGTAACCAGGCACAATGCAGAACACAGGATGCCGAAAAGTCACGTATTGCCATAGGTCTAAGATAGAACTCATTTGATATCTACTTGAGCGAGAAAATCTTCATTCCCAGTTAATATCTATTTGGGGAATTATCCTTTCTACTATTCTCTACATGGAGAATTGATAATGACTCAGCTAATGTGGCTGAACGATAAAATTAAAAAATAAACAAATTAATGTAATTGATCCCGCATCTCTTTTAATTAACCAGCAACTGATAATTGGTAGGGCAAAATCGTGGTAGATGGGCATTACTCAGGGAACAGTATTGTAAATATATATAGAATTGTCATCATTAATCAGACATGAAACAAGCTGATGGAATAGATTTTGGAACACTGTGGCCTATGGGTTATCTGACAAGGCGGTAGTATAGTAATCTATCGGATCTCAGGTTTTATTAGTCAACAACAGTTTGAAAATTAAAAGCTGGTTTCCAGTTAGTTGACAACAATTACTACACACCTCGGTTCTTCATGTCTACAGTGGACTGAGCATTGCGTATACTTTTTCATGTTAGGCCCATGCCTGGGAATACCTGGGAATTTTTGGAAATTGGAATTCCTGGGATTGGAGGTGGAGGTAAATTTTGGGTGTGGTCAAAAAAGAGTATAAAAGTAAGAGGGGCCTAAAGGATAATGTCAGTGCACTTTGTCTCTCAACTATCAACCATTCCATTGATGTGACTCTTCATTCATGGTACACCATTCTATTCTATTCAACGTGACACCATTCCATGAATGTGACAAGCATACCTGGGGACTTTTGGAAATTGGGATTCCTGGAATTGGAGGTGGAGTTGATTTTTGGGGGAAGTTAAAAAAGTGACAAAGACAGCTCCCACCTATCCACCATTCCATTGATGTGACACGAATGCCGCGTACACACGACCGTTTTTCTCGACGTGAAAAACTGCATTTTTTCCTTTAGACGAGAAAAACCATTGTCTGTGGGCTTTAGGTCGTTTTTCTCGACGAGAAAAACGGCATTAAAAACGACGAGAAAAAATAGAACATGCTCTAATTTTTCTCGCCGTTTTGCACGTCGTCGTTTTTCTCGTCATGAAAAATGGTCGTGTGTACGCGGCATATGGCTAAGTTTATGTTGCAGCAGACACTGAAAAGCGATATCTTTTTACAGGGTGGCTAAGCAGCGGCTTGCAGGTGTTCAGGAGGCAATCCCGCTTTGACCTCCAGAAGGTCTATTTTTTTTTTCTTTACCAAATGCAAATTTTAAATAGAACTGATGCAATTGCAAGCCAAGTGGTGGCAGTGTGGCCCTATTGACTTGACATTCATAGCTGACATGAATAGGTGCTAAATAAACATTAAAATGCGTTAGTAATTGTCTGCTGTTTCCCTATCTTGTACGTGTGGTATGTGATTTTTGTGAAGACTCTACAAGATTTTTAGATGTGCGGTCTAACAATTTCCTCCTTTTTCCTTGTAAAGACAGCTATGAGCTGGGCCGGCACCTATCAGTGTAATAGCAGCAGTGGATTGGCGGACCGCCCTGGAGCGGTGCTTGCTTCTTTGGTTGAATATTGTAGCTGCTAAAATCAGGTACTTACCAGTCCATGGATCCCAGCGATGTCATCCCGAAGTGGATTCTTCTCACAGCTGCGGGACCCTGGCACCACTATCTTGGATTTGAGAGTTGGCTTCCTGATGAAGCAGCTTCACAAGATCACTGTTCTTGCAGTCGTCTGGGCAGGGCCAGGACAAGGGGTGGGTGGGAGGGGTGGCTGCCCTGGTCAAAATGATTTATTGTAGGGTTGGGGGCCCCTTCCTTCTGTTACAAGGCTGAGAGGAGTAGTGATAGCAGCAGTGATTTTGACAAGCGAGTGACTGCTGGGTGTAGGATCCCCTAAATTTGCCTATCATAAATGGGGGCGTAGTTTGGCATTTTTTCCCTGGGAACTGGATGACCTTGTCTCCGCCCTGCTCCTGGAGCATGTCCCAGGAGGCTGCCATCGGGGAGGGGGATAAGACGAGCCTAAGAGCGGATTGTGGGAGTGGGTACTGACAAAAAAAAGGTACTGGCTCCCCACCAGACAACCTGCAACCCAGTTACAAGCTGGGGGAGGGAGCGAATGAACAGAACTTTGCTTTTGAAGTTAAGTTCTGTTTTTAGGCCAAGATTTTAGCTTTCCTTTCCAGTAAAAAGATTTGACTGCATTTTACAAAAGAAAGTTTTAAACAGAGTTAAGATTTGTGTAGTAAAAGCGTGTACTACTAAGTGAGTGAAAGTGATCTGACCTCTTAATGTGCTGTTCGCAAGTTAAATAATGCATGGAGAGAGCATTAAAAAGCCGTTAGGTATGAGTGAGCATTAAAACAGCCAGCGGTAACATCCACAAGTACAGAGTCAAAGGGTCTGATTTACTAAAGTCAAGATCATGCTGACAAACTACTCATGCCGGCTCTCAAGTAAAATTAATTCTCTCATCTCCTTTATCTCTTGACCCGAGCCAAGCTTGGTTATTAGTCTCTTGCATAGAGTTTACTATAAAGCCACACAAGCTTTGGTTTTCATAGGAACAGAGAGTATGGCGAATTTTGCAAGGAGGCCTGCGATTAGAAGAGGTGGGGGTGAGTGTCACATTCTTTTTGGACTGCCAAAGGCAGACAACTCAACATCTTATACTACTCTGACTCTCTTTTGCCAACCACCCCACATGACCTAACCTGCCCTCACATACTCTCCTGACAGGTCATGGCTCCCACTCTCAATTGACAAGAAACTGTCCAATCAGGAAAAGGGGCTACAGTAGTTAAAATAATTCTTCCACCCACCATCACCACCCAAAATCCAACCACCACCAACCCACTCCACCACCACAGCGAAAAATCCCACCACCACTACTCCACTCCACCACCACCACCCAAAATCCCACCATCACCACCCCACCCCACTTCACCACCAACACCACCACTACCCAAAATCCCACCATCACCACTCCACCACCAAAAATCATCCCACCATCACCACCCCACCCCACTCCACCACCAATACCACCACCACCCAAAATTCCACCATCACCACCCCACTCCACCACAACCACCCAAAATTCCACCATCACCATTCCACTCCATCACCACCACCACCTAAAATCCCACCACCACCACCCATCCTGAGAAAAAGAAAACAAAAAAATAAAATAAAATAAAAAGGGCCCCATAAGCTTGTGGGAGTGTGCATAGTGGGCCATCAACACTGCCACAGGAATCAGACCCTGTGGCTAGCATTGTCACACAACGGAAGTAAAGGTTGGTGGCAGGATCAACATTTATTCCTGCACATTTATCCTAAGAATATAAAGCAGGGGTGTCCAAACTATGGCCATTGGGCCAAATCCAGCCCACTACAGGATTTTATCAGGCCCACAGATAGGGTCAGTAGCGTATCCTCAGTGTATACAGATTAAGGATTAAGGTCAGCAGAGGATGTCTATGGTATCTGCTTCTGATGTAAGGGGAAACTATGATGGGGGCCCTAAAGTAATAGGGGGAATCTGATCTAAGGGGGAACTCTGATGGGGACACTGATGTAAGGGGTAACTTTGATGTAAAGGGGCTCTAACGGAGACTCTGATGTAAGGGGACCCTGATGTAAGTAAGGGCTCTGATGGGGATTTTTTGAAAAATATGGCCCTAATGCCAAAACTTTTTGAGAAGCTTAAATTTAATGGATGCCACAAAAAAATCTATACGGGTAGAAGAAGCAGATAAAATGACACTAAATAATATCCTTTTCGTCTAAAAATAATCCATACACATCCTCTACCTAATCACCCTATAATTTATCATTCATGAAATTGTTTCTTACTGCCTCTTGTAATGTCCCCTGTAAACCCCCGGACGGTCGGACCTCTCCTTTTCACCTTAACTTCTGTTTCTTTGGGACAAGCAGTGCACGTTGGTTGCGGTCATGTACACTATTCAATGCACACTACAAATCCCAAAGTCTATAGTTCATGGACCTTCTCAGGAGCAATCAAGAGAGTGTGGCTACATACCTAGATACAGAGGGACCATGGAGGATGCACATAGCCACCCTCTAACAGGAAGTTAAATCACAGCAGCCAAAAATAATAATAATTTGGATTTGGAGGAGGCTGAGAGAAATAGAAGGGACTTTTTTGATTTAAAGCAGAACTAAACTGTATCTGAGCACCACAAACTGAAAACTCTATTTAAGGTAGTTTATTTTTAATATCCAATGCAAACTCCCCCATCTATCCATGTCTCCATGCTTCATTTTGTTCAGAAATCACTTTGAAACCCCCCCCCCCCCCCCCCCTAGCATTACTAACCACGCTTGTCTTGAGTAAAGGCAGATTATTCATGTAGCATTTACTTCCTGGAATCCATCTGCTCTTAGCTCAGGCATGCAGGTGGGGGGTCTGCTTAGCTGAGAAAGCCCCTCCTCCCGATGAAGGACTTCTGGGATGCATGACATTATTATGGCCTTGGACCTGAAACCATAAAGCAACTGAGGAAATATTTCTTTAAGAATATATACTGGAATTGAATTTTTCTTGTTTTAAACCAGAGTTTAGTGTTGCTTTATTAAAACTACTTGCCGACCGCAATGCATATATGTATGTTGCGGTTTACAAGTGGTTTACTGGGGTTATGGCTGAAGCTATCAGCCATAACCCCTGTATTTATTTATTTTTTTTAGCCAGTGTTCCGAGCAGCTCATGAGCGGCGGTTCCCCCTCCCTCTATTCGCCGGTGTTTCTCAGATTTACTGTCTTCACCGGCATGCCCGAGAAATGATCCAACGATGTGGCCAGCTGGTTACAGAAGAAAAGAGAGACTAGATCATCTCTGATTGCCTCTATGGCCTTGGAGGACCGGAGTAACATCATGACATCACTTCCGGTCTAGGGCGGATGTGAACTCAAGTATGAGACAGGAGCGCTCGTTCTGGTAAAACTAGCGTTCGTAATGGAGATAGCACATTCGTCACGCAGTCACGGACTAAAAAGCACGAGACTGAAAAGAGCGAATCGTCGCTCAACAAACTTTACTAACATGAAGGGTGGCGCCATTCGAACGGAACTTCCCCTTTATAGTGCCGTCGTACGTGTTGTACGTCACTGCGCTTTGCTTGATCGTTTTTTTAAATGATCGTGTGTAGACAGGCTTGAGAGGAAACATGAAAAAAAACGACGTGAAAAACGGCAAGAAAAAAAATGGCAAGAAAAACGATCGTGTGTATGGGGCTTTAGAGTTACATAGTTTAGTCAAGTTGAAAAAAGACACAAGTCCATCCAGTTCAACCATAAAAAAAAAAAAAATATCGTACAATCCCATATACCCAATTCTATACCCACAGTTAATCCAGAGGAAGGCAAAAAACCCCAACAGAGCATGATTCAATTTGCTACAGCAGAGGAAAAAATTCCTTCCTGATCCCCCGAGAGGCAATCGGATATTCCCCGGATCAACTTTACCTATAAATGTCAGTACCCAGTTATATTATGTACATTTAAGAAAGAATCCAGGCCCTTCTTAAAGCAATCTACTGAGCTGGCCAGAACCACCTTCGGAGGGAGTCTATTCCACATTTTCACAGCTCTTAATGTGAAGAAACCTTTCCGTATTTGGAGGTGAAATCTTTTTTCCTCTAGACGTAAAGAGTGCCCCTTGTCCTCTGTGATGACCTTAAAGTGAATAACTCAACACCAAGTTCACTATATGGACCCCTTATATATTTGTACATGTTGATCATATCCCCCCTTAATCTCCTCTTCTCAAGAGAGAACAAATTTAGTGCCTCTAATCTTTCTTCATAGCTGAGCTCCTCCATGCCTCTTATCAGTTTGGTTGCCCTTCTCTGCACTTTCTCCAGTTCCCCCGATATCCTTTTTGAGAACTAGTGCCCAAAACTGAACTGTATATTCCAGATGAGGTCTTACTAATGATTTGTACAAAATGATATCTCTCTCTCTGGAGTCCATACCTCTCTTATACAAGAAAGGACTTTGCTCGCTTTGGAAACCGCAGCTTGGCATTGCATGCTATTATTGAGCTTATGATCTACCAAAACCCCCAGGTCCTTCTCCACTACGGATCCCCCCAGTTGTACTCCCCCTAGTATGTATGATGCATTCATATTCTTAGCCCCCAAGTGCATAACTTTACATTTATCAACATTAAACCTCATCTGCCACATAGTCCCCCAATTAGACAGAGCATTGAGGTCGGCTTGTAAATTGGTGACATCCTGTAAGGACGTTATTCCACTGCATAGCTTAGTATCATCTGCAAAGACAGAAATTTTACTTTTGATCTCAGACCCAATATCATTTATAAAGATATTAAAAAGTAAGGGTCCCAACACTGAACCTTGGGGTACACCACTGAGAACCTTGGACCATTCAGAGTAAGAATCATTAACTACTACTCTCTGAATTCTGTCTTTTAGCCAGTTTTCTATCCATTTACAAACTGATATTTCCAATCCTGTAGACTTTACCTTACACATGAGCCGTGTGTGGGGAACTGTATCAAACGCTTTTGCAAAATCCAAGTATACCACGTCCACCGCCACCCCTCTGTCTAAGGTCTTACTTACCTCTTCATAAAAAGAAATCAGGTTTGTTTGATAACTTCTGTCTTTCATGAATCCATGCTGTCTGTTGCTTAAATAGTTTTTTTCCAGCAAGAACTCATCTATGTGGTCTTTTATTAATCTCTCCAGTATCTTCCCAACTATAGAAGTTAAACTAACAGGTCTATAGTTGCTTGGTAAAGACTTTGTTCCCTTTTTAAATATAGGCACCACATTGGCCCTGCGCCAATCCAGTGGTACTATTCCTGTCATTAATAAGTCCCTAAAAAGTGTGAGAACAATAATTCTAGCACAAGACCTTCTCTGTAACTCTAAATCGGTAACCTGTAAAAAAATTGAAAGCGTTGCCTATGCAGATGTTTAAGTACCGTAGTTTGTAGCCAATCAATGAGCGTGCGCAATTTTAAAGCGTGACATGTTAGGTATCTATTTACTTGGCGTAACATCTTTTATATTATACAAAAAAGCTGTGCTTTGCTGTGCTTTGTTTTTTTTTTGTTTTTTGTTTTTATTCTCAAAAAACTTGAAAAACCGCTGCGCAAATACCGTGTGACATAAAAAACTGCAACAATCATTTTATTCCCCAGCGTCTCTGCTAAAAAATGATATATTAATATATATATATATATATATATATATAATGTTTGGGGGTTATAAGTAATTTTCTAGCAGCAAATACTGATTTAAACTTGTAAACAAAAAGTGCCAGAAAAAAGCCTGGTCTTCAAGTGGTTAATGGGTCAATTTTTGGGTTTATAAATACTTAAATGGCTAAAGTGCATTCTAAAAATTCACAGAACGGCTATGTTTACGTGGCAGTGGATGCAAAAGACCAGAGGAGAGAGGAGAGCCTGCTGGGAAAAGCAATTAAAGTCAATGAGATAATGCTGAATGCAGCGGTTGGGTTAGCGCCGTATAAAGCAATGCAAACATTGTAGTATGTACTAAATTCACTAGTAGACAGGAACTCAAGAAGGACTAAAAAGTACAAAACGTGTCCCCATTTCTAAACCCTTTTGAATGTTGCCTGAGAGTTGGAAGGTGAAACCCAATATATATAAAGCCCTTTGAGCTGCGTGGGACATTTATTTTCTAAGTGCCAATAACTAGGATTTGGAGTGCACGGCGATGTTCGAAAACATGGATTACCATTATTCTTTTCTTGGATTTTATTTTCATGAATCTTGCTCTTGTTCTAATCACGCCTGGCGAAGTAAAGTGGCACACGTCTCTGAGGCTTTCTGGAAGAACTATAGTACAATGCTTGCAGCTAATGCATTCTGTTTGTCTGTTTTGTAATGGGAAGTACAGAGTTGATGTCATATATATAACAGAATGTATTTACATGTCATCATTTCCATCAGGAGACCAAAAACAAAAGATGTATTCCCTTTATAAAGATAGTGGTAGAGCCATATTTATTAACTCTTTGTACTCCCAGGTCAATCATGCCCCCAAAACGGTTGGTTTATAGCACATGTACAGCCTTTCTCAACCAGGGTTCTGCCGGACCTCGGAGGTTCCTCCAGGAGGTTACTTGGAGCTGCTTGAGCACAGCAATTTTTGCCTCTCAGGTAAGTTACAACTGACACCAATGATTTTTGTTTGGAATGGGAAAATGTTTCCCACTATCCACCAATTAAAGGAGAACTTCACCCAAATAGGGAAGTTCCTCTATTCCTCCTCCTCCCCTCCTCCTTTAAATTTGTCGCATAATTTTTTTGGTGGGGAGCGGGTACCTGATTTTGACAGGTAACCGCTTCCCCAATTCTGGTAAGATCACTATGGCTATCTGAGTGGAAGTTCAGCCCCCCTCTTTCCCCCGCAGCCTTCTGTGACACATCACAGGTCCCAGAAGACTGTGGGACCAATCACAAGATTCCGGCGCCTGCACCCAAATATTTTTTGGAAGGGGAACACTTTTCCCACTATCCACCAGTTAAAGCAGAACTTCACCTAAAAGGGTAAGTTCCGCTCTTATGCCTAGTACACACGACCGTTTTTTCCAAAATGAAAACTGCGATGAGAGCTTTTGGCCGGGAATCCCGGCCATGTGTATGCTCCATCACAGTTTTCCGACGGGAAAACTGCCGGAAAAAAAAAGAGAGCAGGATCTCAAGATATGCTACAGGAGATGGTCAGAGACTGCAAATAAAAAACAAAAATAAAATAAAAAAAGAAGGGTGGACTACACAGTTCAAAAGTCAATCAGTTCAAAAGAAATTAACCAAACCATGTGTAGCAGCCTCTAGTAGTGTGCTAGAGAGAGTAGGTAAATTTAGGCAGGTCTGGCTGGTTGTTAGGCCTGTTTGTTTTCATTCTGGGCTGGGAGTGGCTCAGTGTAGCAGCCAGTGACTCACAGGTAGCATCACTAAGACCTCCCTCTTCTTCTGAGAGCTTTCTAGAAGGTTCTGGAAAGAGAGGAGTGAAGGGGAGATGGCGCTGCCTGGGGTATTCTGAGGAGCCCAACTTAGATTGGCAGGGGACAGGCCTCCTTAAATACCCAGGGTCAGCCCAGCTGGGGAGGAGTTGTTGGGTGGAAGAGCTGGAGTGAGAGAGTGTGGAGGCTGTTGGGCCCTTTGAGGGAGTCCCTCAGTCTTTAAGAACACCTGAAGAGGTACCGGACCGGAGACACATGAGAGAGCAAGGAGAGGACAGCAAGAGAGAGCACTACCAAGAGACTCCAGGGAGGACTGGTCGCAGCCAAGAGGTCTGGTAAGAGAGGCACAGTCGGGAGGACTGGGGAGGCATGCCTGAGAGGACTGGAAGCTTGCAGTCTGCGATGGGTGCAGAACCAGAAGAGTGAACTGTAGTGAATGGGGCAGTGGAGAGAGGCAGCTGCAGCCAGGAGGGCTGGCAAGGCCTGAAGATGGGTTACTGGGCTCATTAGCCGTGTGCAGGGATGAGCCGAACACCCCCCTGTTCGGTTCGCACCAGAACCTGCGAACAGACAAAATGTTCGTGTGAACTTTAGAACCCTATTAAATACAATGGACTCGAACGTTCGAAATCTAAAGTGTTAATTATAAAGGCTAATATGCAAGTTATTGTCCTAAAAAGTGTTTGGGGACCTGGGTCCTGCCCCAGGGGACATGTATCAATGCAAAAAGAAGTTTTAAAAACGGCCGTTTTTTCGGGAGCAGTGATTTTAATAATGCTTAAAATGAAAAAATAAAAGTGAAATATTCCTTTAAATTTCGTACCTGGGGGGTGTGTATGATATGCATGTGAAGTGGCGCATGTTTCCCGTGCTTAGAACTGTCCCTGCAAAAAATGTCATTTTTGAAAGAAAAAAATGCATTTAAAACTCACTCGCGGCTATTAATGAATTGTCGGCTCCCGGCAATACATTCAAAAGTCATTGATAAAAAAAAAAAAAAAAAAAAAAGCGTGGGGGTTCCCCAGAATTCAATTACCAGGCCCTTCAGGTCTGGAATGGATATTAAGGGGAACCCTGCCGCAAATTTAAAAAAAAATTGACATGGGGTTCCCCCAAATATCCATTCCAGGCCCTTCAGATCTGGCATGGATTTTAAGGGGAACTCCACCCCAAATTTTACAAAAAATGGCGTGGAGTCCCCCTAAAAATCCATACCAGACCCCTTATCCGAGCACGCAACCTGGCCGGCCGCAGGGGAAAAGGGGGGGACGAGAGAGCGCCCCCCCCTCCCTCCTGAACCGTACCAGGCCACATGCCCTCAACATGGGGAGGATGTCCCCATGTTGATGGGGACAAGGGCCTCATCCCCACAACCCTTGCCCGGTGGTTGTGGGGGTCTGCGGGCGGGGGGCTTATCGGAATCTGGAAGACCCCTTTAACAAAGGGGACCCCCAGATCCCGGCCCCCCCCCTATGTGAATTGGTAAGGGGTACATTGTACCCCTACCATTTCACGAAGAAAGCGTAAAAAAATGTTTAAAAAAAACACACAAACACCTTGAAAAAGTCCTTTATTAAAAAATAATAAATAAATAAATAAATAAAACATTCCAGCGGTGAAATCCAGTGTCCCGCGGCGATCCCGATGTCCAGCGCTGTCCTTCATTGGTTGTGCCTGAGCGGACCTGATGGGGAACTCCCTCTCAGTATTTTAAATGTATAGACCCGCCCCTTCTAAAGTTCCCCATCAGGTCCGCTCAGCGGACGAGATGCGGAACATGAGAAGGGGCGGGTCTATACATGTATTACCAAAGTGAGAGCAGTTCCCCATCAGGTCCGCCCCCTCGGTATGTCGGACCCGCCTACGTCATTGGCTTGAGCGGGGAACTTCCTTCACTGTGTAATTTAAATTTACATAGTGAAGGAATTTCCCCGCTCAAGCCAATGACGTAGGCGGGTCCGACATACCGAGGGGGCGGACCTGATGGGGAACTGCTCTCACTTTGGTAATACATGTATAGACCCGCCCCTTCTCATGTTCCGCATCTGGTCCGCTGAGCGGACCTGATGGGGAACTTTAGAAGGGGCGGGTCTATACATTTAAAATACTGAGATGGAGTTCCCCATCAGGTCCGCTCAGGCACAACCAATGAAGGACAGCGCTGGACATCGGGATCGCCGCGGGACACTGGATTTCACCGCTGGAATGTTTTTTTTTTTGTTTTTTTTTTAAATAAAGGACTTTTTCAAGGTGTTTGTGTGTTTTTTTAAACATTTTTTTACGCTTTCTTCGTGAAATGGTAGGGGTACAATGTACCCCTTACCAATTCACATAGGGGGGGGCGGGATCTGGGGGTTCCCTTTGTTAAAGGGGTCTTCCAGATTCCGATAAGCCCCCCACCCGCAGACCCCCACAACCACCGGGCAAGGGTTGTGGGGATGAGGCCCTTGTCCCCATCAACATGGGGACATCCTCCCCATGTTGAGGGCATGTGGCTTGGTACGGTTCAGGAGGGAGGGGGCCGCTCTCTCGTCCCCCCCTTTTCCCCTGCGGCCGGCCAGGTTGCGTGCTCGGATAAGGGGTCTGGTATGGATTTTTAGGGGGACTCCACGCCATTTTTTTTTAAATTTGGGGTGGAGTTCCCCTTAAAATCCATGCCAGATCTGAAGGGCCTGGAATGGATATTTGGGGGAACCCCACGTCAATTTTTTTTTAAATTTGCGGCGGGGTTCCCCTTAATATCCATTCCAGACCTGAAGGGCCTGGTAATTGAATTCTGGGGAACCCCCACGCTTTTTTTTTTTTTTTTATCAATGACTTTTGTATGTATTGCCGGGAGCCGACAATTCATTAATAGCCGCGAGTCAGTTTTAAATGCATTTTTTTCCTTCAAAAATGACATTTTTTGCAGGGACAGTTCTAAGCACGGGAAATATGCGCCACTTTACATGCATATCATACACACCCCCCAGGTATGAAATTTAAAGGAATATTTCACATTTATTTTTTCATTTTAAGCATTATTAAAATCACTGCTCCCGAAAAAACGGCCGTTTTTAAAACTTCTTTTTGCATTGATACATGTCCCCAAACACTTTTTAGGACAATAACTTGCATATAAGCCTTTATAATTAGCACTTTAGATTTCTCCCATAGATTTTTCGAATTTGCCGCGAACACCCCAATTTGTTCGCTGTTCGGCGAACGGGCGAACAGGCAATGTTCGAGTCGAACATGAGTTCGACTCGAACTCGAAGCTCATCCCTAGCCGTGTGTATGACAGCTAGCACCAGAGACTTTCTATTTTGCTACACTATAGGGGCCGCGGTCCCTGCCTGCAAAGGGCAATTGCTAAAGGCCTAGCTGAGCCAGTGTCAGGCCTAACCGCTTTGTGCTAGCGGTGCCTAGAGATTAGAGAGGAAGTGATGTGCAGGAGGAGAAATGGAGAGTATTTACTGGACTTTATATAGTGGGCCCAAGCAGGGGCGTCGGAACAGAACAGGCAAACCAGCAGCTGCTTGAGGCCCCGAGCTGTCCTGGGGCCCCAGCAGAGGGCAGCACAGCAGAAAGAGGAGCCAGAGGACTCACTGAAGCAGCACGGGAGAAGGAGATAAGACATTCCCCCCCGCATATCCACTGTAATATCATGCGATCGGCGCCCCCCCCTCCCGCGAACGGCGTCCCACGATAGCCACCCACCCCCCGCTCAACAACTTGTTGTCCAAGTCCCGCCGTAGCATCCCCCCCCTCCCCCTCCTCGCTCAACAACCAACAACTTGGTGTCCAAGGGGAACAGAAGTGGACCTAAGGCTAGGGTTGGGACTTTAAATGAGGTAATGACTACATACACCTCCATCCCCGATATCATGAATAAAGAAGCTAAATGGTGGGACTTTATATGAAACACACTACTGAATTATATGAACCAATTATATTAAACATAGTTTATTCATTACAAAAAGGCATGGCATACACATAAAAGATGGTAAAATAATATTGATAGGTAACAATAATTGGAGTCTAGATATTACATGATTGTAACAAAGTGTTCCAACGTAACATACATGGTAATGCATGATAATCACTAGTGTCAGTAATTAAATTCTAGACAAACCAAAATAAAATAAAACATAATTATCTCAAGGTAGCATAACAATATAAAGCCTTGGGTATGTGAACCGCAATTGTAGGGATAGCATGTAGACAGAATAGTAATAATAATTGGTTCATTAAAATGGGATAGTAAAATACAGATTTTATGCATGTACACTGTGACGTATCATCATGGAAGAGCTCTATGCGTTTCGTGGCTATTGTACCACTCGTCAGGAGCAGATACGCAGTATGGGGGTGTCTATAATAGAACAAAAGATGCCAGAATATTATAATAGTCAAAAGGTTATAAAGAAACATATAGGGTATAGCAGGTAGAGGGGGAACAAAAAAGTCCCAATCACTCTTACCTATCTGTAGTATATGGGTAGATTTATAATATGGTATCAATAGTAAGGGGAGGGCAGCTATGAAAGGCATCCTCCCCGGGAGTTGAGACGGTGACACCCGGGACACGGTGGTAGCAACAGCAGCCAATGGTATTGTGGAAGTGGGGTGACCAGTATCAGCGGTATGCTGCTCAGGCACTGGCGCCACCCTCCCTCTAAGGCGCTGCGTGACGTTGATGGTCACCATTGGTTCACGGTCGGTATTTATACCCTGCTTGCACCGCGCCACTACTTTAGGTTGCTTTCATTTCCACTACACGTTTGCACCTCCTGGACTAATTCCTCCTTCATACCCTTGCAGGTACTTATGGTTTAATCCCTCTATCACTATTTTTATACTTGTACCTTGGTACCCACTAATGTCTCTTTTGTTATGACTAATATAATATTAATCATTTTTAAAATATCCCCCTTTTTCTCACTTTCACTTGTACTCCCCTACCAGTTTATCAGCTGTTAACTAATTTATTATTAACCCATTGATTTCCACAGATACCTCTGGGATTTCACCATATAAAGGAACTACATACGACTATACCTATCTCAGCTGATACTGGTCACCCCACTTCCACAATACCATTGGCTGCTGTTGCTACCACCGTGTCCCGGGTGTCACCGTCTCAACTCCCGGGGAGGATGCCTTTCATAGCTACCCTCCCCTTACTATTGATACCATATTATAAATCTACCCATATACTACAGATAGGTAAGAGTGATTGGGACTTTTTTGTTCCCCCTCTTCCTGCTATACCCTATATGTTTCTTTATAACCTTTTGACTATTATAATATTCTGGCATCTTTTGTTCTATTATAGACACCCCCATACTGCGTATCTGCTCCTGACGAGTGGTACAATAGCCACGAAACGCGTAGAGCTCTTCCATGATGATACGTCACAGTGTACATGCATAAAATCTGTATTTTACTATCCCATTTTAATGAACCAATTATTATTACTATTCTGTCTACATGCTATCCCTACAATTGCGGTTCACATACCCAAGGCTTTATATTGTTATGCTACCTTGAGATAATTATGTTTTATTTTATTTTGGTTTGTCTAGAATTTAATTACTGACACTAGTGATTATCATGCATTACCATGTATGTTACGTTGGAACACTTTGTTACAATCATGTAATATCTAGACTCCAATTATTGTTACCTATAAATATTATTTTACCATCTTTTATGTGTATGCCATGCCTTTTTGTAATGAATAAACTATGTTTAATATAATTGGTTCATATAATTCAGTAGTGTGCTTCATATAAAGTCCCACCATTTAGCTTCTTTATTCAACTTGGTGTCCAAGCCAAGTCCCGCGGTAGCACCCTCCCCCCCCCCCATATTTCCCTTACAGACAATCCAACATTTCAGCAGCTCCTTCAGGGGTACCGCTACACATGTAACTACTAGAAGGTCGTCTACACTTTTAGTGTCTTTAGTAAGCACCAAAACACAGGCTAGTGTCTGCAGGAGCCCTGAGGGCTGCATAGTAAGTTCCAAAGGGCCACAGCTTGAGCACCAGGGTTCAAGGCTGACAATGTTCACCCACAAAACTGTATCTATGAAGGACCTGCATTGTCACCACAGGACCCCATAGAAAGTCCACAGAGAGGACCAGTCTTTCTAGTGGAGATGTGTTCCTTGCATATCGACTTTTGTTGCAAATCCCCTTTTAGGCTATTTCTATGGTCTTCACTAGGGATGAGCCGAACACCCCCCAGTTCGGTTCGCACCAGAACCTGCGAACGGACTGAAAGTTTGCTCGAACTTTAGAACCCCATTAAAGTCTATGGGACTCGAACGTTCCAAATCAAAAGTGCTAATTATAAAGGCTAATATGCATGTTATTGTCCTAAAAAGGGTTTGGGGACCCGGGTCCTGCCCCAGGGGACATGTATCAATGCAAAAAAAAGTTTTAAAAACGTCCGTCAGGAAGCTTCCTGATGACGCATTTGATGATGCGAAGTGCATAGAGGCTGCTGGGAAACAACTTGTTCGTCACTTCTGGTCATGCGATAATGAGGCCTGGAACGCACGCTGTTTGTGAGGAATTACAGGGGCACACATGCGAACCAAACATACTCTTATACATGGCTGGATCAGCTTAGTGCCGGCCTTAAGGCACCGTAACATGTGAGTTTGTGATATATTTTTTAACTTTAATAAATTTTATACAATACAATATACTACACCATAATGGCCGTTTGTGTGTTCCATGAGCGTTCATAGAGCAAGACACTCAAACAGAGCAGTGGGGAGGATTGCTGACGGATCTGCAACACGGAGTGGTTATCCTTATCTAAATGAACCAAAGGCGCTAATCCTAGCCATATTTGGTGAGTGGACATTTCATTAGGTGGTGGTGGATGCACATATATGGTGAAGGTAGCAGCATAGGAAGGCACCATTGAAAAGGAGCGATTTTTCACTAAGGACACTGATTGAATTGTTTGCACCTGATTTTTTTCACTTTTTTTCACTTGTTACCATTTGTTGTTTTTTTTGCTGATAGACTTAATGAATTGTACAACACAGTTTTTTTTGTTTAAGCACTTTATATCCTTTGAAGTGGCAGGTTTTTTATATTTTTTTATTTTTTATATTTTCACTATATTATAATTTTATATATTTTCTTAAATATATCCACTTTGTTTTGGGCACAAGCACTTTGATCATTGGTATTTATATAACAAGTCTCATATAACAGGTTTGGATATACAATACCTATAGAGCATAGAGCTCACATAACCCATACACCAATTTGTGTTTGTTTTTTTGATATCATAAGGAGTGGTAATACATATAAAAAAGTTGGCGCAATCCACCTATCATATACAAGCACCGCATGGCATCTTTTGGCCTGCGTAGTTGCGTAGCCCCTTGAACGCCTACGGAGCACCGCTGGTTCCGAGGACAAAGCACAGGAAGAGGCCATGGAGGAAGAAGAAGAGGAGGGGGTGGAGGAGAGAGGTGTGTCAGAATCACCAGTAGTAGCATTTTGGAGGCGTGGTGGTGGAACAACCTCCAACACTACTGCACCTTGTCCTGCATCCTTCCCAGCTGCTATCAGAGTCACCCAATGTGCCGTGAAAGATAGGTAACGTCCCTGTCCATGCCTGCTGGACCATGAGTCAGCGGTAATATGCACCTTACCGCTGACCACCCTGTCCAGCGAGGCCAAGACATTGCCTTCCACGTGCCAGTAGAGAGCCGGAATCGCCTTCCGTGAGAAAAAGTGGCATTTGGGAACCTGCCACTGAGGAACCGCACCTTCCACAAACTCACGGAAGGCACTGCATCCCAGAGCATTTGCACAGCACATCACGGATGCTATTGGGGCAGTGGGGTCGCTTGGTGTACCTCGCATTACAGCAGCAGGAATTGGGTCTGGATGCGGATACGCTCTTCCAAATGCTCTGGGATTCGTTGTATGGTTCGCAATCAAACAGATCAGCAGCTTCCTTGGAGTGGGGCTGGTAATTTAGGCAGTAGTGTGTTTGAAGTGAGGCGTTTTGTCCTTTCCAAACTTTTCTGGATACCAGTGACACCTTCACACACTTTTTTCAGCCTTATACAGACCCCTTCCAGATTACAAACTTATTGAAGAGTATTTTTACATCTTTTTTGAGAAGCACTGCATCCAGACTACTTTAGGATTCCGTTAGCTACTTCTTTCCATTCTAACATCTTTATTCATCTTCCTGGTGCATCCCCTTATTCCCTGCTCTACTCACCGCGTTTTTGGGGATTTTGGGGATTACCAGCCAGGGCCAGGTTGAAACAGTCCCTCTCTCCCCATCCTGGGGTGTGGACTGGATAGCTGAGGTGCCTGGGGTATTAGAGCGACTGCACTGGATACTCTCCAATAACACAATTTTGAAGCTCCTGAGGAAGGGATTTTCAAAATCATGAAACATGTTGAGCAACTTTTAATGTTTCAAGAACCCCGTGGATGATTACCCAGGAGACACTCATTCTTTGGTTCAGCGTGGGCATCATCACCATCCATACCCTCACAACAAGAGACATCTACCTTTGAGTGCCTTCCTGTGGTTATTTCATACGGTTTCTATACCTTTTTCTTTTTGTATTCTATGGATGCATGTATTGATGAATTTGTAATACATGTGCAATATTAAAATCTGTTATATTTGTAAGTAGTGCCTACAAAGTTAATTTTTTCTATACAACCCTTTATCAAAGGACACAGTACACTAAGTGAAAATAGTCCCTGCCTGTGGTATTAGTATGAGAACACCACCAATTGTATTCAGGTACCTTTAGGTGCATGCTGTGCAAAGGATACAGTACACTAAGTGAAAATAATGCAGCTCCCTGCCTGTGGTATTAGTATGAGAACAGTAATTGTATTCAGGTACCTTTAGGTGAACGTTGTGCAAAGGACACAGTACACTAAATTAAAATAATGCAGCTCCCTGCCTGTGGTATTAGTATGAGAACAGTAATTGTATTCAGGTACCTTTAGGTGAACGTTGTGCAAAGGACACAGTACACTAAATTAAAATAATGCAGCTCCCTGCCTGTGGTATTAGTATGAGCAGGGCCGCTGTTAGAAATCATGGGGCCCCGTACACAGCCCACCTGATGGGGCCCCTTTGACCCCGCCCTCGGCCCCACCCCTGGCCCCACCTCTGACCCTGCCTCAAAAGTTGCGGGGGGACATATGGCGCAATGAATGTGGAAGTAATCGGGTGGTTTCAGAGCGGCTCGTATTACAGTACTTTCACATGAAACCTGACAGCTGCCTTTACAAGTATACACACACTCCTGGCTGCTGTCTCCAGCCAGAAATGTGTGTATGTGTTAAACACATGCTTGCATGACCTTAGCTCCATTTTAAAATGGTGTGTTTAAAGGGGAATGGTTCAGGGGCTGTAAAAACACAGCTCACTGTGCGTGTTTTCTCCCCCCCCCCCCCCCAAACACAAGTGTGCAGTAGCATCTTACAGTGCCTTGTGATCTTTAGGCCTCATGCACACAGGTGTTTTTTTTTTACTGATTCCAAACGCCCCTCCATGTTATCCTGTGTCTATGCACACATAGACTTTTAGAATCTTTTAGTGGCAGGGGCATTTACAGGCAGGTAAAAACAAACATACAGGGCCAGTGCGTACAGGAGCAGCAGTGTTTTGGCTAAAAAAACGTTTGATGCGTGTAAATGTGCCTAAATGCGTATTAACACTAGGCGCGTTTAGCACTTGAACGTTAATTAATTTCATTGTTATAAATCATTGTTCTCGTCAATGAAATGAACACCCAAGTGCTTGACGCCTGTAAATGAGCCTAAACGCTCGTACAGACGTTAGACACTTTTACAAGCGTCAAACGTTTTTTTTCTGGCAAAAGGCTGCTGCCAAGAGGAGGGGCCTCCCTGAAACCCTCCTGTGTGCATGAGGCCTTATAGCATTAGGATAATCATTCACACAGCACACAAGGTGCTCCATGGCTCTATCACAGTGTACCACATGCTGCTGTGTGCTGACTTTTCTGTGCCTGTACTGTGCTACAATCTGTAACACACAGTACACCCATAAAGTAACAAAGTCAGAAGACAACAGCCATGTGACACACTGTGATAGAGCCTTAGAGCACCTTGTGTGCTGTGTGAATAATTATCATAAGGCACTGTGAGGAAGCGGATATGGATGATTCTGCTAAAATTACAGTGAACACTTCACTTACTGTGTGCTGCCCAGTGTGTGCTGTGCTACCATCCGCCGCCGCCGCCAGGATTAGTTTTGCTGTTCCCTCCCTGTCAGCTGTCTCATTTCAGTCCTTGAAAGAGCGGCGGAGCAGGTAAATCACTGTATGGATCACTCCGCCAAGCACCAGGGAAGAGCGGCCGGAACTATAGAGCATGCGGCTGGGCGCAGGTTTGTGTACCTCCGCCCGAAAATGAAAAAATAGTCCCTTCCCAGCGCCCACCTCCTGAGCCCCTCTGTTCACCTGAAGGGGCCCAGGAAAATATATTTATACACTCCCTAAGCCAGTAGGAGCGGGGGTGTCATTTATTCAGCCTTATTTTTTTGGCTTGAATGAAATGCACCATAAAGCTGTCCGGGCCCCCCTGATGAGCTGATAGGGCCCGGGCCCGGTACAACAGGGCTGGTTGTACTGCCCTATCAGCGGCCCTGAGTATGAGAACACCACCAATTGTTTTCAGGTACCTTTTAGGTGCACGCTGTGCAAAGGACACAGTACACTAAGTGAAAATACTGCAGCTAGCACAATCACCTGCCTGCCTGTCAGTATATTATGAAGAGAATAACAGGAACGGATCTAGCTAAACTGAATACAGTGTGTAAATATATATACAACACCTAGGATGCATATTTATCCTCTACACACTGTAACTGCAGCTAACTGACTCGCCTGCCTGCTCTATCTAACTCAAATCAAATTACACTGTCTCTCTCTCTCTCTCTTCTTACCAACGCCGCAACACACTACACAAGGCCGCCACGCCGGCGGCCTTATATAGTGTGGGGCGTGTACCTACTCCTCTGAGACATGATTAGCCAAAGCCACCCTGGCTTTGGCCAATTACGGCTCTCTGTACTGTACTGTAGGATATTTGGGTAGAATGTTGGGATTTTCTAGTATATACAGAAAATGAACTCCTCCTCAATGTAATAAGTTGTGTCATCTCTCAAATGCCGTGGTTATGGGTGTACAACATTACTAAAACATAACTACAATAAGTTGTTGCAAATGGTGATAATGTCTCTTAAAATTTTGAACATTTTAAGGGGTATGAATACTTTTTCAAGGCACTGTATATTCAGTTTTTGAAATCTGACAAGCTGCATGATGTAGTAACTTAATTTCTACATTTTCATTTTTGTTTTTCATTTTTATTTTATATATTGATTAAAGAGACTAACAGCATTGTATATTTCCTTTAGCTTTTGTCAGCAGGAGAAGCTGCCGATCACATTCCAGTCCTGTGTGATGGACAAAGAATGTCAGATGACTGAGTGGTCAGAATGGAGCTCATGTATAAAGTCCTGTGAGTCAGTGCCACCTACGGGACACCGCACCAGGGAAAGAACCATTAAACAGTTCCCAATTGGCAATGAAAATGAGAGCCCAGAACTGGAAGAGACGGAGTCATGCACACCTCCACCTGATGGGCCTCATGCCTGTGTAAAGTAAGTAAGGGCTGAAGACAAAAATATTATTGTTCTTTGTATTTAGCAGCTATATATGGTAAGCAGGGATGAGCCGAACACCCCCCTGTTCGGTTCGCACCAGAACCTGCGAACAGACAAAATGTTCGTGTAAACTTTAGAACCCTATTAAATACAATGGACTCGAATGTTCGAAATCTAAAGTGTTAATTATAAAGGCTAATATGCAAGTTATTGTCCTAAAAAGTGTTTGGGGACCCGGGTCCTGCCCCAGGGGACATGTATCAATGCAAAAAGAAGTTTTAAAAACGGCCGTTTTTTCGGGAGCAGTGATTTTAATAATGCTTAAAATGAAAAAATAAAAGTGAAATATTCCTTTAAATTTCGTACCTGGGGGGTGTGTATGATATGCATGTGAAGTGGCGCATATTTCCCGTGCTTAGAACTGTCCCTGCACAAAGTGTCATTTTTGAAAGAAAAAAATGCATTTAAAACTGACTCGCGGCTATTAATGAATTGTCGGCTCCCGGCAATACATACAAAAGTCATTAATAAAAAAAAAAAGCGTGGGGGTTCCCCAGAATTCAATTACCAGGCCCTTCAGGTCTGGAATGGATATTAAGGGGAACCCCGCCGCAAATTTTTAAAAAAATTGACGTGGGGTTCCCCCAAATATCCATTCCAGGCCCTTCAGATCTGGCATGGATTTTAAGGGGAACTCCACCCCAAATGTAAAAAAAAAATGGCGTGGAGTCCCCCTAAAAATCCATACCAGACCCCTTATCCGAGCACGCAACCTGGCCGGCCGCAGGGGAAAAGGGGGGGATGAGAGAGCGGCCCCCCCTCCCTCCTGAACCGTACCAAGCCACATGCCCTCAACATGGGGAGGATGTCCCCATGTTGATGGGGACAAGGGCCTCATCCCCACAACCCTTGCCCGGTGGTTGTGGGGGTCTGCGGGCGGGGGGCTTATCGGAATCTGGAAGACCCCTTTAACAAAGGGGACCCCCAGATCCCGGCCCCCCCTATGTGAATTGGTAAGGGGTACATTGTACCCCTACCATTTCACGAAGAAAGCGTAAAAAAATGTTTAAAAAAACACAAACACCTTGAAAAAGTCCTTTATTAAAAAAAATAAAAATAAAAAAACATTCCAGCGGTGAAATCCAGTGTCCCGCGGCGATCCCGATGTCCAGCGCTGTCCTTCATTGGTTGTGCCTGAGCGGACCTGATGGGGAACTCCCTCTCAGTATTTTAAATGTATAGACCCGCCCCTTCTAAAGTTCCCCATCAGGTCCGCTCAGCGAACCAGATGCGGAACATGAGAAGGGGCGGGTCTATACATGTATTACCAAAGTGAGAGCAGTCCCCCATCAGGTCCGCCCCCTCGGTATGTCGGACCCGCCTACGTCATTGGCTTGAGCGGGGAACTTCCTTCACTGTGTAAATTTAAATTGTTCTTGGTTTTCTTTAACAATCAAAATAACTACCAGCTTTCATCCACATGTCCTATTTAGTGTATGGATGGGGCAGAAATATTTGCTCATTACATATGCAGTGTCTGCTTCCTCCACCCTTCCCCTTCCCTTCTCCTCTCCTCTCCTCTCCCCTACTAGTCTCTTCTCCTTCTTTCTCCTCCCATCGCCTCCCCTCTCCAGTCATTCTCCCATCCCCTTTCCTGTCATCCCTCTCCTCCTCTCTCCCCTCCCCCTCTATTCCCTTCCCTCTCCTTCTATTCTCTTCTCCTTCCTTTTCCTCTCCACACCCCTGCTATCCTGTCATCTCCCCACCCCTCTTTTCTTCTCCCATTACCTCCTCTCCCATACCCTGTCCTCTCCCCTCTCCTCTGCCCTCTCATATCCTCTCCTCTACCCTCTCCTCTCCCTTCCCCATCCCTCCCCTCTCCTCTCCTCTCCCCCCTCTACTCTCCACTACCCTCTCCTCTCCCCTCCTCTCCCCTACCCTCTCCTCTCTCCTACCCTCTCCCCTCCTCTCCCCTACCCTCTCCTCTCCCCTCCTCTCCCCTTCCCTCTCCTCTCCTCTCCCCCCTCTACTCTCCACTACCCTCTCCTCTCCCCTCCCCTCTCCACTACCCTCTCCTCTCTCCTCCCCTCCTCTCCCCTCCTCTCCTCTCCCATCCCCTACGCTCTCCTCTCCCCTCCTCTCCCCTACCCTCTCCTCTCCCCTCCCCTCCTTTCCCCTCCCCTCCCCTAACCTCTCCTCTCCCCTCTCCTCTCCTCTCCTCTCCCCTCCCCCCTCCTCTCCTCGAACCCTCCTCTCCCCTAGCCTCTCCTCTCTCCTCCCCCCTAGCCTCTCCTCTCTCCTCCCCTCTCCTCTCTCCTCCCCTCCTTCCCCTACCCCCTCCTCTCTCCTCTCCCCTCCTTTCCTCTCTCCTCCTCTCCCCTCCTCTCCTCTCTCCTCCCCTCCCCTCTCCTCTCCTCTCCTCTCCCCTCCCCTCCCCTCCTCTCCTCCATTCTCTTTCCCAGTGAATACCTGTTTGTACTATGGAGTAATGGAATGCACCCCCTCTAGCCTCCTTTTTTTTCTTCTCCTCTATCTCTCTCATTCACTTCACCACCCGCCCATCTCTCTATCTTTTACACTAAATAAGTGTTTATATCTGGGCAGTAGCTGAATTTGGGCCCCAAAGCTGTCCTTGCACAGGGGCCCTTTGGATACCTTATCTGTTACTGGTATTCAGGCAATGGAGCAGGCACAGGAATGCGCACCTTCTATATAAATTGCCTGCTTACTGATATTTTAATAACTAACAACTTGCTTACTTTAGTCACCGAGTATCTTTCTACCTGAAAAACTGTTTTGTTAGAGATACTGAGGCCTGAGGTGGTGGGTATAAATTAAACATAACATTAAAATTCCCCGCCGTTACTGTTCTGGCTCCACAGTCCCATAAAAAATTCATCGCTTAGGATTCCTGATGAAAGTGTTCTGCATTATTCTGTTTCATATATACACGGGACATGGTTCCTGCCAGGATTTCACCATATGAAGATCATATTGACAAGAGCAAACGTCTTCTTTTTTCATTCTTCATAACATGGAACAGATTTCTGGTAGTTCCGAATATTTTATAATTTGTGCTCTAGAGATCTTGTGTATAAGTGGAGATCACAAGGCAATAGCAATGGACCACGTTGTGGCTGTGGCTGCCAGCTACACCATGTGTACCATGTGTCCACCTAGGGTCATGGAAGGGAAATCTCTTCTCCATGATGAGTGAAGGCCAAGAGTTCCCTAGAGTATTTCATGCCCAATACTATACACTCATCCTATTCTTTTACTGGAATGCAATCCGGCTTCATTAACAGTAGTAAATATGGACTTCTTTTTTTACACTGTTATTTGCTATGGCAAGAGCTAGAATACCTTGTACTGGAACAGTGCTTTCCAAATGGGGCCCACAGGCCAGATGCTGCCCTTTGTTTTTTCTTATCTGGCCCCTGGGGCCTTATTCTTCCCACTGATACAAGGCACCATTCCATCCACTGACACCAACAGTGGGGCCCAATTCCTCCCACTAACACTCAATGATGGGGCCCGATTCCTCCCACTGATACAAGGCACCATTCCATCCACTGACACCAACAGTGGGGCCCAATTCCTCCCACTAACACTCAATGATGGGGCCCGATTCCTCCCACTGATACAAGGCACCATTCCATCCACTGACACCAACAGTGGGGCCCAATTCCTCCCACTAACACTCAATGATGGGGCCCGATTCCTCCCACTGATACAAGGCACCATTCCATCCACTGACACCAACAGTGGGGCCCAATTCCTCCCACTAACACTCAATGATGGGGCCCTATTCCTCCCACTGATACAAGGCACCATTCCATCCACTGACACCAACAGTGGGGCCCAATTCCTCCCACTAACACTCAATGATGGGGCACTATTCCTCCCACTGATACAAGGCACCATTGCATCCACTGACACAAACACTGGGGCCCAATTCCTCCCACTAACACTCAATGATGGGGCCCGATTCCTCCCACTGATACAAGGCACCATTCCATCCACTGACACCAACAGTGGGGCCCAATTCCTCCCACTAACACTCAATGATGGGGCCCTATTCCTCCCACTGATACAAGGCACCATTCCATCCACTGACACCAACAGTGGGGCCCAATTCCTCCCACTAACACTCAATGATGGGGCACTATTCCTCCCACTGATACAAGGCACCATTCCATCCACTGACACCAACAGTGGGGCCCAATTCCTCCCACTAACACTCAATGATGGGGCCCGATTCCTCCCACTGATACAAGGCACCATTCCATCCACTGACACCAACAGTGGGGCCCAATTCCTCCCACTAACACTCAATGATGGGGCCAGATTCCTCCCACTGATACAAGGCACCATTCCATCCACTGACACCAACAGTGGGGCCCAATTCCTCCCACTAACACTCAATGATGGGGCACTATTCCTCCCACTGATACAAGGCACCATTCCATCCACTGACACCAACAGTGGGGCCCAATTCCTCCCACTAACACTCAATGATGGGGCCCGATTCCTCCCACTGATACAAGGCACCATTCCATCCACTGACACCAACAGTGGGGCCCAATTCCTCCCACTAACACTCAATGATGGGGCACTATTCCTCCCACTGATACAAGGCACCATTCCATCCACTGACACCAACAGTGGGGCCCAATTCCTCCCACTAACACTCAATGATGGGGCCAGATTCCTCCCACTGATACAAGGCACCATTCCATCCACTGACACCAACAGTGGGGCCCAATTCCTCCCACTAACACTCAATGATGGGGCACTATTCCTCCCACTGATACAAGGCACCATTCCATCCACTGACACCAACAGTGGGGCCCAATTCCTCCCACTAACACTCAATGATGGGGCACTATTCCTCCCACTGATACAAGGCACCATTCCATCCACTGACACCAACAGTGGGGCCCAATTCCTCCCACTAACACTCAATGATGGGGCACCGTTTCTCCCGTTGACATAAAGGATGGAACATTATTCGTCCCATTGATACCAATGATGGGGCATGATACCTTCCACTGACACCAATGATGGGGAACTATTCTTTACACTGGCACCAATGATTCTGCATTATTCCTTCCACCTACATCAAGGATGGGGTACTATTCTTTCCACAGAGACCAGTGATGGGACACTATTCCTTCCTCTGATACCAACAATGGGACAGCATTCCTTCCACTGACACTAACGGTGGGGCATTATTTCTTCCACTGATACCAACAACGGGGCACTAATCCTTCCACTGACACCAGCGATGGGGCATCATTTATGCCACTGACACCAACAATGGGGCACTATTCCTCCCACAGATACCAACAATGGGCCACCATTCCTCCCACCGACGACAACAATGGGGTACTATTCCTTTCTACCAGCCCAAATGATGGGGCAATATTCCTTCCATTAATACCAATGATGGGGCATTATTCCTCCCACTGATACAAATGATGGCACAGTATTCTTTCCACTGACGCCAATGATGGGGCACTATTCCTCCCACTGACAGCAGCAATGGGACACTATTGCTCCTAATGACACTAATGATGGGGCACTGTTTCTTCCACTGACACCAATGATGGGGCACTATTCCTTCCACTGACACCAATGATGGGGCACTATTCCTTCCACTGACACCAATGATGGGGCACTATTCATATTTATTATAATGGAGCACCACTTATATTTATTATTTTTTATGCAGCCTGACTGCATAACATTAATTTATAAAGGGTCAATTGGGCTTTAAAGAGAACCATTCAGGTTCTCACTGACCTGTAGCATGCCCAGTATGCTGTGTTCGCCAGCCAAACCTTTTCACTTTTATTTATTTATTATAAGTATTTTTATGGTAAAAATGTAGGTCCCTATCTTACATTCATACATAAACCCACACACATACTAGAGCAAATGTGGACAGGGGCCAGAAACCTACCAGCATGTCTTTGGAGTGTCTCTTCCCAACCACATAATTCATATATGTAGACGGTAGACTAAACAAACACTATATTGCCAAAAGTATTGGGACGCCTGCCTTTACACTCACATGAACTTTAATGGCATCCCAGTCTCAGTCCGTAGGGTTCAATATTGAGTTGGCCCCCCCTTTGTAGCTATAACAGCTTCAACTCTTCTGGGAAGGCTGTTTACAAGGTTTAGGAGTGTGTCTATGGGAATGTTTGACCATTCTTCCAGAAGCACAATTATGAGGTCAGGCACTGATGTTGGACGAGAAGGCCTGACTCGTCGTCTCCGCTCTAATTCATCCCAAAGGTGTTCTATCAGGTTGAGGTCAGGACTCTGTGCAGGCCAGTCAAGTTCCTCCACCCCAAACTTGCTCATCCATGTCTTTAAGAACCTTGCTTTGTGCAATGGTCCAAATCATTTGGTGGAGGGGGGATTAGGGTGTGGGGTTGTTTTTTAGGGGTTGGGCTTGGTCCCTTAGTTCCAGTGAAGGGAACTCTTAAGGCGTCAGCATACCAATACATTTTGGACAATTTCATGCTCCCAACTTTGTGGGAACAGTTTGGGGAATGGCCCCTTCCTGTTCCAACATGACTGCGCACCAGTGCACAAAGCAAGGTCCATAAAGACACGGATGAGTAGGTTTGGGGTGGAGGAAATTGACTGGCCTGCACAGAGTCCTGACCTCAACCCGATAGAACGCCTTTGGGATGAATTAGAGACTGCGAGCCAGGCCTTCTTGTCCACATCAGTACCTGACCTCACAATTGCACTTCTGGAAGAACGGTCAAACATTCCCATAGACACACTCCTATACCTTGTGGACAGCCTTCCCAGAAGAGTTGAAGCTGTTATAGCTGCAAAGGTTCGCCAACTCAATATTGAACCCTACAGACTAAGACTGGGATGCCATTAAAGTTCCTGCACGTGTAAAGGCAGGCGTCCCAATACTTTTGACAATATAGTGTATGTGTCCATGGTGGTCTGAGGTTGTCCCTGACAGCTCTTGGTCAGCTCTTCTCGTCCGGAGCCAATGAGATGGGTTCCCAATCACGTGACCACAGTGAGAGCCAATCAGAGAGCGGTCACGTGATTGGGAAGCCACTCTGCTGGGCCGCCAGTAGCCATCCTGAAGGAGTTCATAATGTTTTTATGTATTATGTTTAGTGGCAAAAAAAAAAACCTGCATATAAAATTCTGCAAATGTTGATCATTTAATATATGTGCTATAAATCCAGCTGATCCACGCAATTAAAGTCTTTATTGAATTGGAAACAAAATGATTTTGCTTTGCTGTACTTGGAAAATAACACATGGTCATGGAAATGTCGCCAGTGCTATGCTTTGGTGCATCGCCCCTCTTCTCCACGGCTCACTGCTGCTGTTGATTGTGAAAATAAAAGTGTCCCTGGGGCATTTGTCTCCTTGCCCCCTCTCGGGCCTTCTGCAAGCAATAGATCATAGAGGCAATTTAGTTTCTGGTCCAGAGTTTGATGTCTCTGGCTATAGCGGTGAATATTTTATCCTTTGCCTGTCTGAAAATAAAATATGTCTGACGCTTTCCAAAAAACTAGTGTAGATCTTGCGAGGTATTCAGACTTGGGGGCTCTTATTGAGTCTAAGTACCCAGCTTATTATTAGGAACTGATCACGTGTTCAGCACCATTGCACAGAGCCCCTCTTTCTGCAGTTGCAATGGTGCTGCACATGTGATCAGTTATGACAGCAGCCATTTGCTGGCTCGACAGTTGTGTTAAGAGCACAACCAACTGTGACAGTTATCATTCACAGCATGCCTTGAATTTAACAACAGTGAAACCTCGGATTGCGAGTAACGCGGTTAACGAGCGTTTCGCAATACGAGCATTTTTTTGGGGAAAATCCTGACTCGGTTTGCGAGCGTTGTCTCGCAAAACGAGCAGGATTCAAGCCACAGCGGTGTGCAGTACCGCATTTGGCCAGAGGTGCGGGGGCGCCGGAGTCGAGGGAGCCGTTCGGAAATACCGAGCCTTTCCGAGTTCAGCCGAGCTATCCCTGAGCCTTTCCGAGGCTCTCCAGGGCCCCCCCCCACCTCTGGCCACATGCAGTATTGCATGCCATAGAAGTCAATGCGGAACTAATTATTTTTGTTTCCATTGACTTCTATGGGGAAACTCGCTTTGATATGCAAGTGCTTTGGATTACGAGCATTCTCCTGAAACTGATTATGCTCGTAATCCAAGGTTCGACTGTTTTTTGGCAAACATAAAAATCAATAAGTATAGTCCCTATTTAAGAAAAAGACAGGACTTCAGTCAAGAAACAAATATTGCATTCTATGATGTGTCGCTCACAAGTACAATGCAATCTGTCATTAAGGTATGCCTGGAGAGCCACAGAATGGACGGAGTGTCGGGTGGACCCACTCCTTAGCCAGCAGGACAAGAGGAGGGGGAACCAGACAGCCCTTTGCGGAGGAGGGATCCAGACCCGGGAGATCTACTGCGTACAAGCCGATGAAAACCTTCTATCATACCTCAATGCTGTGAAGGACAAAGAAGGTAAATCTATTATTTGATACATTTCTTTGATTTTAAATGATATGCAGGATTACCAGTAGAGGTGAATGCATCTTTATAAACCCATTTGAATGATATAGGATCCCTGAGGGAGGGGACTGATAAAAATGAAGGGCGTGGTCTAGTGAATTAGGGCAGAGGTTGAGCTCCTTGGGGGCAGGACTACAAGCTACGCCTTCATTTCACCAAATCGTATTTTTGCAAAACTGACCACCAGTATTAGAAACATGTAACAAAAATACATAAATGTATACACCGATCAGCCATAACTTTATGACCTCCCACTTAATATTCGCTAGGCCCCCCTTTTGTCGCTAAAACAGCCCTGACCCATCACAGTATGTCCTTTAATATAAGGACAATTACCTGTCCAGGGATCCAGCAATGTCCTCACCAATGCCGATTCTTCAATCAGCTTTGGGTCCAGCCGCTGGCTTCTTAGGTAGGGGGAAAACTGGTAGTGAAGCCTTCCAGCTTTACAGCCAGTTTCCTATTGCATCTGTGGGAGCCACACTGCACTTTGTGAGTGGTCCTGAAGTCTTCTGGGACCTGTGGTGTGTCCCAGAAGGCTGCGGGGGGAAGGAGGGGGGGCAAACTTCCACACAGATTTCCGTCAAAACCAGGTACCCACTCCCCCCAAAAAGTGCCAAATGTGGCAGAGGAGGGGGGGTGGGTATAGGATGCAAACAAGCGTAACTTCCCCTATTGGGTGAAGTACTGCTTTAATGCAACTAGTGAAAGTACCTGCATGGTACCCGCTATCAGCCTCTCGCATTCCACTGTACAGCAACATGGGAGAGGGAAAGGAAGGGGATGGACTGTGAGGCAATCACATGTGCTGCATGCAAATTCCCCCAAAAATAATATGCTGATAGCAGTGGCGGCCCGTCCATTAGGGGCGCCCGAGCACCGCCCCCTGTATTCACGGCCGCCACCCCCTATTCATGCGTCCGGCCCCTTTCACATTAATTCCAATGGTGGGTGTGTTTTTTTTAAGCACCTGATTAGAGCCAGAGGCTCTAATAGGCTTCAAAATAGGGTGGGCTCGTGGCACAGAGCATTGCACCATGAACCCAACCAGGTGTTACAACAGCGACTGGATATTCGCTGTTGCAACACTGATCCTCCTCCTGGCTAATCAGGAAGTGGGTCTGATACCCGTCACCCGATTGTCTGAAAGGACATGCGATCCTATTGGATGCCTAGGAGGAGGGAAGGAGACGCACAGCGGAAGCGAGGAGGAGAAGACACACTAGCCGCTGCCTGATGCTCGCCGATGCCTCGATCCCCGCCGCTGCCCGATGTGCCCAATCCCTGCCAATGACCGATGTGCCCACCGCCTGGATGGGATAAGTGCCGGTGGACCGGCAGACGGGGGGGGGGGTTTAAGGTGCCACGGGGGGTGGTTGTTTGCCGCCCCCCCCAAACAAAAAACATCAGCCGCCACTGGCTGATAGGAAGAAAGAGAAGAGGGAGTAGAGACATGAACTCATCAGTCTACTGGTAAGTCTTCATTATGCAAACAGCATAACCCCAAGTCACTTTCCCAAAGTTGAGGGAACAAGGGTCTCATCCCCACAAAATGGATGTGGGGGTGGGTGATCAGAGTCTGGAAGCCTGCTTTAGAATAAGGGGGCCCCCAGATATCCATCCCCTCCCAGGTGAATGAGTAGGGGGTACCCTTATTAAAAATAAAATAGTACCAAATAAATGCCCCCTGGTGTAAATCCAACATCAATTACGCCATCCAATGATGTTGATTCTTCTCAATCACAATGACCCGTGATGGCTTGAAAATGTTGACCCACCGACAGGATGGTGCCCAACGATGTTTCTTCATCTCACTACCGCTGCAAAATGGCAACGATTGTGTGTTGGGTGACGTCATTGACCATATTTTTTTAATGACCAGCCAAGCATCCTGGGTCATGCCATTGACCATATATAGTCAGTGACGTCACCTAGGATCCTCGGATGGTTACAAACACCAGCCACCGAAGATCCATCCTTTTCATAGCCCTAAACATCAGCCAGGGGTTCAGGTGGGAGAACTGGCCAAACATGCTAAAGGGACCATAGTGTGTGTAACGGAACGTCCCACACTCCGCTTGAGTGCTTCCGTCATATACCTCTTCCTCCAGTCTGAATATAGATATTAGATATTACAGCCGCTTGCAACCAAGAACTAGGCAGTACTCACTTTGGCTGCTGAACTGGAACATGAACTGTTTATTTGAACAGAAGCACATAGAGATATACACTCGGAGGACAACCCCCCCCCCCCCTCCTTTGCATAATGACACAAGGCGGGGTAGACTTTACCTCCACCAGTAGTATGACACAGGTGTATTCAAACTTCTCATAAGTAGACTGTCCTATCAGCAGGGAGAGCTGTTGGAGGAATTCCCCCCTCCCTCCTCACAGCTAATCCACATACACATCCCATAATAGGTTGCTCCCAAGGCAAACATAAACATTAGAACAATGGGATACAGCTACACCTCAAACGATCTAGTAAAGAGTCTACAACAGTATATGAGACAATATATATATATATATATATAATATTCCAGTGTGGTTTTACAGTGAGTCTGATTAGTGACGATCAGACTGGGGTTCTCGGTCACCCTGTGCTCCTAATAGACACAGGGTAACTTATACATAGGAGGGGACGGGGGAGCTGGACAAGGAGATTCCAGTGCTCTCCAAGGTAAGCTGGGTTCCACCAGCCCCCCCCCCCCCCCACTCAAAGTGACTCCCAAAAACTGCAAAAACACATAGGTGTGAACCATTGTTACTTAAAGTGGAAGTAAACCCTCCTATCATTTTCAGGCAAGGAAGCTGCCATCTTGGCCTCTGTTTAATCTTCAACTGCCATGATGCTGCACATGTGGCCAGTAGTGATGAGCCGAACACCCCCGGGTTCGGTTCGCACCAGAACCCGCGAACGGACCGAAAGTTCGTACGAACATTAGAACCCTATTAAATACAATGGATGCGAACGTTCGAATTCTAAAGTGCTAATTATAACAACTATTATGCATGTTATTGTCCTAAAAAGGGTTTGGGAACCCGGGTTCTGCACCAGGGGACATGTATCAATGCAAAAAGAAGTTTTAAAAACGGTCGTTTTTCGGGAGCAGTCATTTTAATGATGCATAAAGTGAAAAAAAAAGTCAAATATTCCTTTAAATATCGTACCTGGGGGGTGTCTAAAGTATGCCTGTGAAGTGCCACGTGTTTCCCGTGTTTAGAACTGTCCCTACACAAAATGACACTTCTAAAGGAAAAAAAAGCCATTTAAAACTTCTTGCGGCTTTAATGTAATGTCTGGTCCCGGTAATATGGATGAAAATCTTTAAGAAAAATGGCATAGCTACCCCATGACCCCCCCCCCCCCCCCTACCCCAGCCCATTACCAGCCCCTTTGGGTCTTGTATGGATATTAAGGGGAACCCCGCACATAAAATAAAAAAGGCCCTATATACTCTGAACAGCCGTATACAGGCGGTGCATACAAGACAGGGACTGTAGGTTTGTTCTTATGTAGAATGTGTTTGTAATTTTGAACAGGTACATTGTTGAAGTGTAGCTCCAGCCCAAAAATCTATTTTTAAACTTTTTGGGAAACATAGGTAAGGGTTATCACCCCTGTAACATTTGTTTTGCTGTCTGTGCCCCTGTTCAGAACATTTCACCTCACTTTCCGTCCCAATGACAACTGTTTTTGAAATGTGGTGTTTTTCTTGAAACAAGGATTGCTGATAAAGCATCAGTACAGAGGAGACACCTTTCTCCCATATTTATTCTTACAGGAGAGAATTTTCCTTCCTAGGGGTAGATTTCCTCTCACTTCCTGTTGTCTTCTTTCGTTTGCAAGTAGGAGTCGTTTGTAAGTTGGATGTTTGAAAGTAGGGACCTGCCGTATATACTCTGCAGAAATAGGCCCCTTAGTTGTTGGTGTTGGCACAACACTGTAAGCACTCACAGTTACTCTTGGTTGGTGCTGGAACGCCCTGCTGTCAACTATTATATCAGGAATTTTAATTACATATAATTGTTGAACAGTGGTAGTAAAAATTGGGGCTTTGATGGTGGTGCTGGTGCCACAACACTGTAAGCCCTGACAGTTACTCTTGGTGGGTGCAGCAATGGGCCCTGCTGTGAATTATTAGATCAAGAATTGTAATTGCATGCCCCTGTTGAACAGGGGCTGAAAAATTGGGCTTTTCGTGGTGGTGGTGGTGGTGGTGGTGTTGCCACAACACTGTAAGCCCTCAGAGTTACTCCTGGTGGGTGCAGGAATGGGCCCTGCTGTGAATTATTAGATCAAGAATTGTAATTACATGCCCCTTTTGAACAGGGGCTGAAAAATTGGGCCTTTCGTGGTGGTGGTGGTGGTGGTGGCGTTGCCACAACACTGTAAGCCCTCAGACTTACTCTTGGTGGGTGCAGGAATGGGCCCTGCTGTGAATTATTACATCAAGAATTGTAATTGCATGCCCCTGTTGAACAGGGGCTGAAAAATTGGGCCTTAGGCACTGGTGGCACAACACTACAACCCCTCACAGATACTGTACTTGGAGCACAGCAATGAGCCCTATGGCAAATTATTGCTAAAAAAATTGTAAGTACACGCCCCTGTAAAACAGGGGCTGAAAAATTGGGCCTTAGCCACTGGTGGCGGCACCCATAAACAAAAATGATCTTCCAAGCTATCATCATCATCAATCGTATCATTGAGGACTCGGAGGAGGAGGATAGCCAGTCAACATAACAGCACAGGCACTCAGCATCAGCATCAGTCTTGAAGGGACGTGACATGTTAAAATCAATTAGTCTGTTATATCAGCATCAGGTGTGTGGTAGCTGGTGGTGATCCAAGACTGGTTCATCTTGATGAAAGTCAGTCGATCAACCGAGTCGGTGGACAGGCGCACCCTGTGATCCGTGACAAATCCTCCAGCAGCACTGAATGTGCGTTCCGAAAGAACGCTGGATGCAGGACAGGCCAGTAGCTCAATTGCATACTGTGCAAGCTCTGGCCAGTGATCCATCCTCAAGACCCAGTAAGCCAGAGGATTTTCGGTGGGGAAGGTGTCCAAGTCTGACCTTGCCCCTAGATATTCCTGCACCATGTTTATCAGACGCTGGCGATGGTTGCTGGAACCAATCATACTTTGGGGCTGCGGACTAAAGAATTGTCTGAACGCATCGGTCAGACGGCCACCTTCCCCACCGCTCCTTCTTTGACTGGCCGAAGCCTCAGCAACTCGTTGTCCTGGACCAGGAGTTTGTAACCTCCCAGTCTCTGGGAACGCGTTGCACAGACCTTTCTGCAAGGCCTCCCGGAGTTGTCTCATCCTCTGCTCCCTCTGCGACGGTAACATAAGGTCCGCAACCTTACCCTTGTACCGTGGATCAAGGAGAGTGGCCAGCCAGTAATGGTCCCTCTCCTTGATCCGAAGAATACGAGGATCCTTCCGCAGACTTTGCAGGATCAGGGAGGCCATGCAGCGTAGGTTTGCTGAGGCATTCGCTCCGGAGTCCTCTGGGTCACTAAGGACGACATGATCCGCAGTCACCTCCTCCCAGCCACGTACAAGTCCACTGGTTTCTTGGGACTGTAAATCATCCCTAAAAGACTGCTGCTGATGATGCTGAGTGCCAGCCTCCACCTCCATGCTGACACAATCCTCCTCCTCCTCCTCCTCCTCCTCCTCTTCCTCTTCCTGTGCGATGGGTGGGACAGAAGGAACACTGTCTGGGTAAAGGGGGCCTTGAGAGGCAAGGAAGTCCTCCTCTTCCTGCCTCTGTTCTGCCTCAAGTGCCCTGTCCATTATTCCACGCAGCGTGTGCTCCAACAGGTGGACAAGAGGTACAGTGTCACTGATGCATGCACTGTCACTGCTCACCATCCTCGTGGCCTCCTCAAATGGTGCCAGGACAGTGCATGCATCCCTGATCATGCCCCACTGGCGTGGAGAAAAAAAACCAAGCTCCCCTGACCCTGTCCTGGTGCCGTAGTCGCACAGGTACTCATTGATGGCACTCTGCTGCGTGTGCAGCCGCTGCAGCATGGCCAACGTTGAGTTCCACCTGGTGGGCATGTCACATATAAGGCGGTTCTTGGGCAGGTTCAACTCCTTTTGCAGCTCAGCCAGGCGAGCACTGGCATTATAAGATCTGCGGAAATGCACACAGACTTTCCTGGCCTGCCTCAGGACATCCTGTAAGCCCGGGTACCTGCCCAAGAACCGCTGCACCACCAGGTTAAGGACGTGAGCCACACAGGGCACATGGGTCAGTTGTCCCTGTCGGAGGGCGGAGAGGAGGTTGGTGCCATTGTCGCAAACCACCATTCCTGGCTTAAGCTGGCGTGGCGTCAACCACCTCTCGGCCTGGCCCTGCAGAGCAGACAGGACCTCTGCCCCAGTGTGGCTTCTGTCCCCCAAACACACCAGCGCAAGCACGGCATGGCATCTTTTTGCCTGCGTACTTGCGTAGCCCCGTGAACGGCTACGGAGCACCGCTGGTTCATAGGACAAACCACAGGAAGAGGCCATGGAGGAAGAAGAAGAGGAGGGGGTGGAGGAGAGAGGTGTGTCACAACCAGTAGTAGCATTTTGGAGGCGTGGCGGTGGGACAACCTCCAACACTACTGCACCTTGTCCTGCATCCTTCCCAGCTGCCAAAAGAGTGACCCAATGGGCCGTGAAAGAAAGGTAACGTCCCTGTCCATGCCTGCTGGACCATGAGTCAGCGGTAATATGCACCTTACCGCTGACCGCCCTGTCCAGCGAGGCCAAGACATTGCCTTCCACATGCCGGTAGAGAGCCGGAATAGCCTTCCGTGAGAAAAAGTGGCGTTTGGGAACCTGCCACTGAGGAACCGCACATTGCACAAACTCACGGAAGGGGGCCGAGTCTACCAACTGAAAAGGCAGCAGTTGAAGCGCTAGCAATTTAGCCAAGCTAGCATTCAACCGCTGGGCATGTGGATGGCTGGGAGTGAACTTCTTTCGACGGTCCAGCAGCTGGGGCAGGGAAATTTGCCTGCTAGAATCGGACGTCGGTGTACTGCTAGCAGAGTGGCCGCAAGTACTTGGCTGTGACACACCTAATTCTACACCTTCATTCCTCTCAGTGCATGTTTCTGAGAGGACTGAAGTTATAGTGGGGTTGGAGATCCCAGCTGATGCGGTGCAAGGAGAGGTCCGCTTTGTTCTTTGGTGTGGGTCTTTGAGGTAGGCTTGCCAACGAGCTGCATGGCAGGTCAACATATGTCTGGTCAGGCATGTGGTACCCAAGCGGCTGATGTTTTGGCCACGCGATATACGCTTGAGACATATGTTGCAAACAGCAGCTGTGCGATCTGATGCACTAGCCTCAAAAAAGGCCCACACCAAGGAACTTTTTGAATGACGGGCAGAGGCAGCGCCCTGCACAGGCGGAGCTCTGCGGTGTGATTCCGTCGGTGTACTGCCCTTATGCTGGCCACCAAAGGGCATCCTGTCTCGTTGGAGATGTGCCTCCTCCTCATCCTCCTCCTCCTCTCTCCTATTAGGCACCCACGTGGAGTCAGTGACCTCATCATCCCCTCCCTCCTCATCACTGGAGCCAATCTGGCAGTATGCTGCAGCTGCTGGAACATGACTGCCAGAGTGGTGTCCTTCTTGAGCATCCCCTCTGTCTGCTCTCACCCTACTGCCTTCCTGTAGCTGGGTTTCATCATCAGACCCTTCGAAACGCTGGGCATCCTCCTGGAGCATGTACCCAACACTGTGCTCAAACAGTTCGGGGGACTCCTCAGGAGGAGGACATGGTGGGTCTAGGGAAGGAGTGACTGATGATGAGCCTGACATTGATACCAGGGAAGAGGACGCTTTGGCAGCTGCTTTGCCAGTACCCTGAGCCTGGGTGAGAGAGGATGAGGAGGAGGAGGAGGGCTTGGTCATCCACTCTACCAAGTCTTCGGCATGATGTGGCTCAACATGTCCAGCTGCCGAAAAGAAGGACAAGCGTGTCCCATGGCCATGTGCTGATGACAATGCACCGCGTCCACGACCAGCACTGTTGCCCCCAGACACAGAGCCTGCTTGCCCTCTTTTATTGCCTCCTGACTGTCTGCCTCTCCTTGTTTGCCTTCCAGACATTCTAATAGATGGCCTGCAGGGAGATGGGAAAAAAGCAATAAGGGCTACCTTCAGGTGTCCTTCTCTGTCCCTTGAAACAAGGACTTGCACAGTGAAAGAAACTGACACTCTCCCTACCTACAGTTTTCTGTCCCTAGAAAAAATGTTTTTTTTTAAGCACAATATAGCACAAGGAGAATTCACTCACTGTCCTTCCAGGTCCCTGGAAACAAGGACTTGCACAGTGAAAGAAACTGACACTCTCCCTACCTACAGTTTTCTGTCCCTAGAAAAAATGTTTTTTTTAAGCACAATATAGCACAGGGAGAATTCACTCACTGTCCTTCCAGGTCCCTAGAAACAAGGACTTGCACAGTGAAAGAAACTGACACTCTCCCTACCTACAGTTTTCTGTCCCTAGAAAAAATGTTTTTTTTAAGCACAATATAGCACAAGGAGAATTCACTCACTGTCCTTCCAGGTCCCTGGAAACAAGGACTTGCACAGTAAAAGAAACTGACACTCTCCCTACCTACAGTTTTCTGTCCCTAGAAAAAATGTTTTTTTTAAGCACAATATAGCACAAGGAGAATTCACTCACTGTCCTTCCAGGTCCCTGGAAACAAGGACTTGCACAGTGAAAGAAACTGACACTCTCCCTACCTACAGTTTTCTGTCCCTAGAAAAAATGTTTTTTTTAAGCACAATATAGCACAAGGAGAATTCACTCACTGTCCTTCCAGGTCCCTAGAAACAAGGACTTGCACAGTGAAAGAAACTGACACTCTCCCTACCTACAGTTTTCTGTCCCTAGAAAAAATGTTTTTTTTAAGCACAATATAGCACAAGGAGAATTCACTCACTGTCCTTCCAGGTCCCTGGAAACAAGGACTTGCACAGTGAAAGAAACTGACACTCTCCCTACCTACAGTTTTCTGTCCCTAGAAAAAATGTTTTTTTTAAGCACAATATAGCACAAGGAGAATTCACTCACTGTCCTTCCAGGTCCCTAGAAACAAGGACTTGCACAGTGAAAGAAACTGACACTCTCCCTACCTACAGTTTTCTGTCCCTAGAAAAAATGTTTTTTTTAAGCACAATATAGCACAAGGAGAATTCACTCACTGTCCTTCCAGGTCCCTGGAAACAAGGACTTGCACAGTGAAAGAAACTGACACTCTCCCTACCTACAGTTTTCTGTCCCTAGAAAAAATGTTTTTTTTAAGCACAATATAGCACAAGGAGAATTCACTCACTGTCCTTCCAGGTCCCTAGAAACAAGGACTTGCACAGTGAAAGAAACTGACACTCTCCCTACCTACAGTTTTCTGTCCCTAGAAAAAATGTTTTTTTTAAGCACAATATAGCACAAGGAGAATTCACTCACTGTCCTTCCAGGTCCCTGGAAACAAGGACTTGCACAGTGAAAGAAACTGACACTCTCCCTACCTACAGTTTTCTGTCCCTAGAAAAAATGTTTTTTTTAAGCACAATATAGCACAAGGAGAATTCACTCACTGTCCTTCCAGGTCCCTAGAAACAAGGACTTGCACAGTGAAAGAAACTGACACTCTCCCTACCTACAGTTTTCTGTCCCTAGAAAAAATGTTTTTTTTAAGCACAATATAGCACAAGGAGAATTCACTCACTGTCCTTCCAGGTCCCTAGAAACAAGGACTTGCACAGTGAAAGAAACTGACACTCTCCCTACCTACAGTTTTCTGTCCCTAGAAAAAATGTTTTTTTTAAGCACAATATAGCACAAGGAGAATTCACTCACTGTCCTTCCAGGTCCCTGGAAACAAGGACTTGCACAGTGAAAGAAACTGACACTCTCCCTACCTACAGTTTTCTGTCCCTAGAAAAAATGTTTTTTTTAAGCACAATATAGCACAAGGAGAATTCCCTCACTGTCCTTCCAGGTCCCTAGAAACAAGGACTTGCACAGTGAAAGAAACTGACACTCTCCCTACCTACAGTTTTCTGTCCCTAGAAAAAATGTTTTTTTTAAGCACACTATAGCACAAGGAGAATTCACTCACTGTCCTTCCAGGTCCCTGGAAACAAGGACTTGCACAGTGAAAGAAACTGACACTCTCCCTACCTACAGTTTTCTGTCCCTAGAAAAAATGTTTTTTTTAAGCACAATATAGCACAAGGAGAATTCACTCACTGTCCTTCCAGGTCCCTAGAAACAAGGACTTGCACAGTGAAAGAAACTGACACTCTCCCTACCTACAGTTTTCTGTCCCTAGAAAAAATGTTTTTTTTAAGCACAATATAGCACAAGGAGAATTCACTCACTGTCCTTCCAGGTCCCTGGAAACAAGGACTTGCACAGTGAAAGAAACTGACACTCTCCCTACCTACAGTTTTCTGTCCCTAGAAAAAATGTTTTTTTTAAGCACAATATAGCACAAGGAGAATTCACTCACTGTCCTTCCAGGTCCCTAGAAACAAGGACTTGCACAGTGAAAGAAACTGACACTCTCCCTACCTACAGTTTTCTGTCCCTAGAAAAAATGTTTTTTTTAAGCACAATATAGCACAAGGAGAATTCACTCACTGTCCTTCCAGGTCCCTGGAAACAAGGACTTGCACAGTGAAAGAAACTGACACTCTCCCTACCTACAGTTTTCTGTCCCTAGAAAAAATGTTTTTTTTAAGCACAATATAGCACAAGGAGAATTCACTCACTGTCCTTCCAGGTCCCTAGAAACAAGGACTTGCACAGTGAAAGAAACTGACACTCTCCCTACCTACAGTTTTCTGTCCCTAGAAAAAATGTTTTTTTTAAGCACAATATAGCACAAGGAGAATTCACTCACTGTCCTTCCAGGTCCCTAGAAACAAGGACTTGCACAGTGAAAGAAACTGACACTCTCCCTACCTACAGTTTTCTGTCCCTAGAAAAAATGTTTTTTTTAAGCAAAATATAGCACAAGGAGAATTCACTCACTGTCCTTCCAGGTCCCTAGAAACAAGGACTTGCACAGTGAAAGAAACTGACACTCTCCCTACCTACAGTTTTCTGTCCCTAGAAAAAATGTTTTTTTTAAGCACAATATAGCACAAGGAGAATTCACTCACTGTCCTTCCAGGTCCCTGGAAACAAGGACTTGCACAGTGAAAGAAACTGACACTCTCCCTACCTACAGTTTTCTGTCCCTAGAAAAAATGTTTTTTTAAGCACAATATAGCACAAGGAGAATTCACTCACTGTCCTTCCAGGTCCATAGAAACAAGGACTTGCACAGTGAAAGAAACTGACACTCTCCCTACCTACAGTTTTCTGTCCCTAGAAAAAATGTTTTTTTTAAGCACAATATAGCACAAGGAGAATTCACTCACTGTCCTTCCAGTTCCCTAGAAACAAGGACTTGCACAGTGAAAGAAACTGACACTCTCCCTACCTACAGTTTTCTGTCCCTAGAAAAAATGTTTTTTTTAAGCACAATATAGCACAAGGAGAATTCACTCACTGTCCTTCCAGGTCCCTAGAAACAAGGACTTGCACAGTGAAAGAAACTGACACTCTCCCTACCTACAGTTTTCTGTCCCTAGAAAAAATGTTTTTTTTAAGCACAATATAGCACAAGGAGAATTCACTCACTGTCCTTCCAGGTCCCTAGAAACAAGGACTTGCACAGTGAAAGAAACTGACACTCTCCCTACCTACAGTTTTCTGTCCCTAGAAAAAATGTTATTTTTAAGCACAATATAGCACAAGGAGAATTCACTCACTGTCCTTCCAGGTCCCTGGAAACAAGGACTTGCACAGTGAAAGAAACTGACACTCTCCCTACCTACAGTTTTCTGTCCCTAGAAAAAATGTTTTTTTTAAGCACAATATAGCACAAGGAGAATTCCCTCACTGTCCTTCCAGGTCCCTAGAAACAAGGACTTGCACAGTGAAAGAAACTGACACTCTCCCTACCTACAGTTTTCTGTCCCTAGAAAAAATGTTTTTTTTAAGCACACTATAGCACAAGGAGAATTCACTCACTGTCCTTCCAGGTCCCTGGAAACAAGGACTTGCACAGTGAAAGAAACTGACACTCTCCCTACCTACAGTTTTCTGTCCCTAGAAAAAATGTTTTTTTTAAGCACAATATAGCACAAGGAGAATTCACTCACTGTCCTTCCAGGTCCCTAGAAACAAGGACTTGCACAGTGAAAGAAACTGACACTCTCCCTACCTACAGTTTTCTGTCCCTAGAAAAAATGTTTTTTTTAAGCACAATATAGCACAAGGAGAATTCACTCACTGTCCTTCCAGGTCCCTGGAAACAAGGACTTGCACAGTGAAAGAAACTGACACTCTCCCTACCTACAGTTTTCTGTCCCTAGAAAAAATGTTTTTTTTAAGCACAATATAGCACAAGGAGAATTCACTCACTGTCCTTCCAGGTCCCTAGAAACAAGGACTTGCACAGTGAAAGAAACTGACACTCTCCCTACCTACAGTTTTCTGTCCCTAGAAAAAATGTTTTTTTTAAGCACAATATAGCACAAGGAGAATTCACTCACTGTCCTTCCAGGTCCCTGGAAACAAGGACTTGCACAGTGAAAGAAACTGACACTCTCCCTACCTACAGTTTTCTGTCCCTAGAAAAAATGTTTTTTTTAAGCACAATATAGCACAAGGAGAATTCACTCACTGTCCTTCCAGGTCCCTAGAAACAAGGACTTGCACAGTGAAAGAAACTGACACTCTCCCTACCTACAGTTTTCTGTCCCTAGAAAAAATGTTTTTTTTAAGCACAATATAGCACAAGGAGAATTCACTCACTGTCCTTCCAGGTCCCTAGAAACAAGGACTTGCACAGTGAAAGAAACTGACACTCTCCCTACCTACAGTTTTCTGTCCCTAGAAAAAATGATTTTTTTAAGCAAAATATAGCACAAGGAGAATTCACTCACTGTCCTTCCAGGTCCCTGGAAACAAGGACTTGCACAGTGAAAGAAACTGACACTCTCCCTACCTACAGTTTTCTGTCCCTAGAAAAAATGTTTTTTTTAAGCACGATATAGCACAAGGAGAATTCACTCACTGTCCTTCCAGGTCCCTAGAAACAAGGACTTGCACAGTGAAAGAAACTGACACTCTCCCTACCTACAGTTTTCTGTCCCTAGAAAAAATGTTTTTTTTAAGCACAATATAGCACAAGGAGAATTCACTCACTGTCCTTCCAGGTCCCTGGAAACAAGGACTTGCACAGTGAAAGAAACTGACACTCTCCCTACCTACAGTTTTCTGTCCCTAGAAAAAATGTTTTTTTTAAGCACAATATAGCACAAGGAGAATTCACTCACTGTCCTTCCAGGTCCCTAGAAACAAGGACTTGCACAGTGAAAGAAACTGACACTCTCCCTACCTACAGTTTTCTGTCCCTAGAAAAAAGGTTTTTTTTAAGCACAATATAGCACAAGGAGAATTCACTCACTGTCCTTCCAGGTCCCTGGAAACAAGGACTTGCACAGTGAAAGAAACTGACACTCTCCCTACCTACAGTTTTCTGTCCCTAGAAAAAATGTTTTTTTTAAGCACAATATAGCACAAGGAGAATTCACTCACTGTCCTTCCAGGTCCCTAGAAACAAGGACTTGCACAGTGAAAGAAACTGACACTCTCCCTACCTACAGTTTTCTGTCCCTAGAAAATTTTTTATTTTTAAGCACACTATAGCACAAGGAGAATTCACTCACTGTCCTTCCAGGTCCCTGGAAACAAGGACTTGCACAGTGAAAGAAACTGACACTCTCCCTACCTACAGTTTTCTGTCCCTAGAAAAAATGTTTTTTTTAAGCACAATATAGCACAAGGAGAATTCACTCACTGTCCTTCCAGGTCCCTAGAAACAAGGACTTGCACAGTGAAAGAAACTGACACTCTCCCTACCTACAGTTTTCTGTCCCTAGAAAAAATGTTTTTTTTAAGCACAATATAGCACAAGGAGAATTCACTCACTGTCCTTCCAGGTCCCTGGAAACAAGGACTTGCACAGTGAAAGAAACTGACACTCTCCCTACCTACAGTTTTCTGTCCCTAGAAAAAAATGTTTTTTTTAAGCACAATATAGCACAAGGAGAATTCACTCACTGTCCTTCCAGGTCCCTAGAAACAAGGACTTGCACAGTGAAAGAAACTGACACTCTCCCTACCTACAGTTTTCTGTCCCTAGAAAAAATGTTTTTTTTAAGCACAATATAGCACAAGGAGAATTCACTCACTGTCCTTCCAGGTCCCTGGAAACAAGGACTTGCACAGTGAAAGAAACTGACACTCTCCCTACCTACAGTTTTCTGTCCCTAGAAAAAATGTTTTTTTTAAGCACAATATAGCACAAGGAGAATTCACTCACTGTCCTTCCAGGTCCCTAGAAACAAGGACTTGCACAGTGAAAGAAACTGACACTCTCCCTACCTACAGTTTTCTGTCCCTAGAAAAAATGTTTTTTTTAAGCACAATATAGCACAAGGAGAATTCACTCACTGTCCTTCCAGGTCCCTGGAAACAAGGACTTGCACAGTGAAAGAAACTGACACTCTCCCTACCTACAGTTTTCTGTCCCTAGAAAAAATGTTTTTTTTAAGCACAATATAGCACAAGGAGAATTCACTCACTGTCCTTCCAGGTCCCTAGAAACAAGGACTTGCACAGTGAAAGAAACTGACACTCTCCCTACCTACAGTTTTCTGTCCCTAGAAAAAATGTTTTTTTTAAGCACACTATAGCACAAGGAGAATTCACTCACTGTCCTTCCAGGTCCCTGGAAACAAGGACTTGCACAGTGAAAGAAACTGACACTCTCCCTACCTACAGTTTTCTGTCCCTAGAAAAAATGTTTTTTTTAAGCACAATATAGCACAAGGAGAATTCACTCACTGTCCTTCCAGGTCCCTAGAAACAAGGACTTGCACAGTGAAAGAAACTGACACTCTCCCTACCTACAGTTTTCTGTCCCTAGAAAAAATGTTTTTTTTAAGCACAATATAGCACAAGGAGAATTCACTCACTGTCCTTCCAGGTCCCTGGAAACAAGGACTTGCACAGTGAAAGAAACTGACACTCTCCCTACCTACAGTTTTCTGTCCCTAGAAAAAATGTTTTTTTTAAGCACAATATAGCACAAGGAGAATTCACTCACTGTCCTTCCAGGTCCCTAGAAACAAGGACTTGCACAGTGAAAGAAACTGACACTCTCCCTACCTACAGTTTTCTGTCCCTAGAAAAAATGTTTTTTTTAAGCACAATATAGCACAAGGAGAATTCACTCACTGTCCTTCCAGGTCCCTAGAAACAAGGACTTGCACAGTGAAAGAAACTGACACTCTCCCTACCTACAGTTTTCTGTCCCTAGAAAAAATGTTTTTTTTAAGCACAATATAGCACAAGGAGAATTCACTCACTGTCCTTCCAGGTCCCTGGAAACAAGGACTTGCACAGTGAAAGAAACTGACACTCTCCCTACCTACAGTTTTCTGTCCCTAGAAAAAATGTTTTTTTAAGCACAATATAGCACAAGGAGAATTCACTCACTGTCCTTCCAGGTCCCTAGAAACAAGGACTTGCACAGTGAAAGAAACTGACACTCTCCCTACCTACAGTTTTCTGTCCCTAGAAAAAATGTTTTTTTTAAGCACAATATAGCACAAGGAGAATTCACTCACTGTCCTTCCAGGTCCCTGGAAACAAGGACTTGCACAGTGAAAGAAACTGACACTCTCCCTACCTACAGTTTTCTGTCCCTAGAAAAAATGTTTTTTTTAAGCACAATATAGCACAAGGAGAATTCACTCACTGTCCTTCCAGGTCCCTAGAAACAAGGACTTGCACAGTGAAAGAAACTGACACTCTCCCTACCTACAGTTTTCTGTCCCTAGAAAAAATGTTTTTTTTAAGCACACTATAGCACAAGCACAAAACACACTGACACTCTCCCTACCTATCCTTCTCTTTCCCTAAACTAAAGGAATCCAGGTTAAGCAAGAAAGAAATAAATGTCACTGTCCCTGCCTATGCTGCTCTATCCCTGCTCCGGAACACACTACACTAGGCCGCCGTGCTGGCGGCCTTTTATAGTGTGGGGCGTGTACTAAACACCCTCAGCAATAATTGGCCACAGGCATCCTGCCTGTGGCCAATCATTGCTCTCCTCGCTGCCGGCGCTGTGATTGGCCAAGCATGCGGGGTCACAGTGCATGCTTGGCCAATCACAGCGCCTGGATGACACTGCGATGGCGTAGTGCATTGTGGGCCGTTCGCGTCACTCGAATTTGGCGCGAACAGCCCAAATCGTTCGATCTTCGTCGAACGATCGAACAGCCGATGTTCGAGTCGAACGTATGTTCGACTCGAACACGAAGCTCATCCCTAGTGGCCAGTTATGACACCAGCCATTGGATGGTTTGACAGTTTGGTTGAGAGCACAACCAATGTGGCAGTTAGCATTTCCGGCATGCCGGGAATTTAACACTTTTTATAAACTGTTAAATCAATGGGTTTACTTCTTCTTTAAAGTGGAAGTAAACCCATCGATTTAACAGTTTCAAAAAGCAGTTACATTCCCGGCATGCCGGGGATGCCAACTGTCACAATGGTTGTCCTCTCAACCAAACTGTCAAACCATCCAATGGCTGGTGTCATAACTGATCACATGTGCAGCATCTTGGCAGTTGAAGATTAAACAGAGGCCAAGATGGCAGCTTCCTTGCCTGAAAATGATAGGAGGGTTTACTTCCACTTTAACTGCAACAGAGAAAAATCAGGTCTCTTGCCCTGCCAGACAGGGCTGTGCAGTGTGGCAGAGCTTTGTAAATCTCAGGACTGGATGGACAGCACTGCAAATCCTTTGGCATGTAAAACGGCTCCCTTATATGTATTTCATCTGTGTTTTTAGCTGTTTGCCTGATGTTCACATTTGAAAAAAGAAGAAGTCAGCAGAGATTTCCATATCTTTGGATTGACAGGTTTGCTGGTCACATAGCGGAGACTTTTGTAACATCTCTGACCTCGCTGAATTTCTAATCCGTCGCTCAGAATCCTTGTGTACATCTGCCGTCAGCCCGGTTAAATTAAATAAGCCAAACACATCATAGGAGAGAGTGAGGGCCTTTCACAGTTCCCTGGCTCTGCGTTCCAGGCTAATCCCCATATTCATCCCTAAATATAAATGAATATCGCAGAGCGCTCTCGGCGTTCCCCAATGACAAAGCAGCAGATATCAGCTACGGAATATCGTGTATAGTAATGTGGACAAAATTATGCACACTTTCATCAAATAAGGCTTTGATCAATCATCCGGTGCCGCGCCTGCCGCTAATCAAGTCTCCTGTGCTGTGTGATGATAACACCAGATGCAGATCTCTCAGAAAGTGCCTTTTACTTTGCTGAAGAATTCATTTTCCGATAGGTGGGGGGCTCATTCCTGAACGTCGGCATGGTGCCTTATGGAGGAAAAGGCGTGGTTCTACCGATTTGACTTTGTTGCCAATTCAGAGCCCTTTCACACTGGGGCAGTGGGGGGGCGGTAGCAGTAAAGCGCTGCTAGTTTTAGCGGTGCTTTACTACTGTTATAGCGGTGCTTTTAGAAGGGGTTAAAAAGGGGTTAAAAGCGCCTGCTTAACACTGCTTTCCAAGAGCTTTTAAGGCGCCTTGAGATCGGCGCCCATTTTTTTTAATGGCAGGGGCGATGGAGGAGAGGTGTATATAGCCCCAAAGATGCTGCTTGCAAGACCTTTTTACTCGTCCTGCAAACGCACCGCCCCAGAGGCACTATTTGTAGCGCAAAGACGCCTGAAAGCGCCCCAGTGTTTAAGAGGTCTAAAACGTTGCAAAACAAAATGAGGACCTACAAACCCGTATGCCGTGTACACACGATCGGTTTTACCGATGAAAACAGTCCGATGGACTTTTCTCATCGGACAAACCGATCGTGTATGGGCCCCATCAGTCTTTTTTCCATCGGTGAGAAAAAATAGAACATGTTTTAAATTTATCCGATGGGAAAAAAAACGATAGCAAATTCCGATCGTCTGTGTGGAACTCATCGGACAAAAAACCCACGCATGCTCAGAATCAAGTCGACGCATGCTCAGAAGCATTGAACTTCATTTTTCTCGGCTTGTCGGAGTGTTTTACGTCACGGCGTTTGGGGCGGTCGGATTTTTGACTGATGGTGTGTAGGCAAGACTGATGGAAGTCAGCTTCATCGGATTTCCGATGGAAAAATCCATCGGATTAGAATCCATAGGAAATCCGTTCGTGTGTACAGGGCTCTAGGCTCTGTTTCCACTATTGCAACCCCAAAGTCGTGCAATTTTGCCGCAATTTTTTGCCGCAATTTTAACGCAATTTTTTGCCCTGATTTTGATGCGACTTGAAGCAATGCAAGTGTATTCTTGAGGTCTATGGTCCTCAAGTCGCATCAAAGTGGGACCAAAGTAGGGCAGGGACTACTTTGAAGTCACTGCGACTTGAAGTCGCACAGATATGAACGGTACTCATTGGAAATCATGGGGTACAACATGTCATGCGACTTTGCAGGCCCAAGTCGCACTACAAGTCGCACAAGTGGAAACCGAGCCTAATCTAGATACATCCGGAGTCCATAGTACTGTAGATGAAAAAACAAAAACAGCTCTGGTTCACATTGATGCGTTTTGGTATGCAATATGACATTTCAAATCGCATGCTAAATCGGCTGCAATTTCCGGCAATGGCACCGTCCGACTCGGTTTGCAGCGCCGCACCGATTCCCAAAAGAAGTCTCTGTACTACTATTTGGCGATTTGGGGGCGCGATTTCCATCAAGCGGAAACCCGCACAGATGTCTCTGAAATCGCCCCCGAAGTCAGGACTGACATGCAGGAATAAAAAAATCGTGCGAGTTCAGCTGAACTCTCACGATTTCATTCACGCAGTCAGTGTGAACCAGGGCTCAAATTAACAAAATAAAGTACACATCACCCTTAAAGTGGGTGCAAACTCCCATGTATGATTTTTACCTATAGGTAAGCCTATAATGGCATCCCCAGTCTTAGTCCTTATGCCCCATACACACGACCGTTTTCATGCCGTTAAAAATGCCATTTTTAAAAATGGGCATTAAAACCGATCATGTGTGGGCTCCAGAGCATTTTTAACGACGTGAAAAACGGCCATAAAAAATTTCGAACCTGCTCTATTTTTTCACGTCGTTTTTCATTTCGTTTTTTTTAACGACGTGAAAAACGATGGTGTGTATGCTTTGACGAGGTGAAAAAAAACGCGCATGCTCAAAATCAAGTATGAGACGGGAGCGCTCGTTCTGGTAAAACTAGCGTTCGTAATGGAGATAGCACATTCGTCACGCTGTAACAGACTGAAAAGCACGAGGCTGAAAAGCGCGAATCGTCCCTCAACAAACATTACTAACATGAAGGGTGGCACCATCCGAACGGAACTTCCCCTTTATAGTGCCATCGTACGTGTTGTACGTCACTGCGCTTTGCTCGAGCGTTTTTTTTAATGATCGTGTGTATGCAAGACAGGCTTGAGAGGAAACATGAAAAAAAACGAAAAGAAAAACGTCAGTTTAAAAAATGCCATGAAAAACGATCGTGTGTACGCCGCATTAGGGTTCAATATTGAGTTGGCCCACCCTTTGTAGCTATAACAGCTTCAACTCTTCTGGGAAGGCCGTCCACAAGGTTTAGGAGTGTGTCTATGGGAATGTTTGACCGTTCCTCCAGGGGTGCATTTGTGAGGTCAGGCACTGATGTGAATGAGAAGGTTTGGCTCACAGTTACCTCTCTAATTCATCCCAAAGGTGTTCTATTGGGTTGAGGTCAGGACTCTGTGCAGGCCAGTCAAGTTCCTCCACCCCAAACTCGCTCATCCATGTCTTTATGGACCTTGCTTTGTGCACTGGTCCAAATCATTTGGTAGAGGGGGGATTATGATGTGGGGTTGTTTTTCAGGGGTTGGGCTTGGCCCCTTAGTTCCAGTGAAGGGTAGGCGTCAGCATACCAAGACATTTTGGACAAATTCCTGCTCCCAGCTTTGTGGGAACAGTTTGAAGATGGCCCCTTCCTGTTCCAACATGACTGCGGACCAGTGCACAAAGCAAGGACCATAAAGACATGGATGAGTGAGCTTTGGGGGGGGGGGGGGAAGAACTTGATTGGCCCGCACAGCGTCCTGACCTCAACCTGATAGAACACCTTTGGGATGAATTTGCGTGGAGACTGCGAGCCAGGCCTTCCTATCCAACATCAGTGCCTGACCTCACAAATGCACTTCCGGAAGAATGGTGAAACATTCCCATAGACACACCCCTAAACCTTGTGGACAGCCTTCCCAGAAGAGTTGAAGCTGTTATAGCTGCAAAGGGTGGATCAACTCAATATTGAACCCTACGGACTAAGACTTGGGATGCCATGAAAGTTCATGTGCGTGTAAAGGCAGGTGTCCCAATACTTTTGACAATATAGTGTATTTCCTAAATGTACACCATTTAGAAGATACTTACTTTAGATGCAGTCAGTGACGTCACCGGCGCATGCGCTCTGAAGGAACGGCATACCCGTGCCGTTCCTTCAGAGCGCCATGCCGCAGGAGTGACATAAACGCCGGCTCTGCCAATCAGATAGGCGATGCCCGCGAACCCGGAAAGAAGATTAGGTAAAGACGTAAGTGCCTTCAACGGTGACAGTGCGCCTCTGGAGGGCTTCGTTTTCACGTAAGTCTGTTATCATGTGCTAGTATACCATGCAGACAAAAAGAAATATATATTTTTATTTTACTGAGTAAATAGTCTTATGTCATGTTTTTATTGTGGTCAGTTTCCCCGTTGGGGAGATCTCCCCCCGCTTCCTGTCCTGGTGACCCGGTGAATGCCATGGGGTTAGCATCATTCCAATCCAGCTCATGAGTCTTTATATAGGAGGCCTTTATAGGTGACCATACAGGTCATCTATGACCAATAAAAAGGAAACAGCGAGAGAAGAATAAAGGAAGATGGAAAAGTAGGTCAGACTATAAATGTTGTGCAAATATGAAAAAAAAAAGTAACAAATCTTTGACATTCGACCAATGTGGTTTTCTTCTCTTTAAATAAGTTGATTGCAAACCTTGTAAATATTTTTCCGTCTCATGTGAACTTATATTTCAGACAGTCATTCGCACAGCACATCGAAATCAAGCGAGGCACCCTACCTGTCGATCTCATTTGAAATAACAGGTAAGTGTCTTCTCAGCTTCATATATTTTAAATCAATTTAAAGCCTTCCAGTTGGCAGAGATCCACAGATTCCAACAAGCCTCTCCAGAAGGTCCGCTCACAATTCCATGTCTATTGGTCAAGGACACAACCGTGGGAGAAACACTCAGGGGAACAATGGATTATGTTGGTCCAAAACCCAACCTTGATTGTTTACTTTGTGACGGCATCCTCCGTTTTTTTAAAACTGACCTCCTTCTTTCCTTACAGTCTTGCACAGTTTTACAGTCTCCTCTCCTGTACTGGGATTTCGCTGCACACTGAGAGCTTCTCACAATGTGCGTTAGAAGCTACAGCAAGTCAGACAGAACCAACCACCTCCTGGCTGGAGGATGCCCAGCATTACGGTTGAATGTTCTTGATTGGATGAATCAGGAAAATGCTGTGTTATGGCCACTAGATGGAGCTGACAATCACAGTAAATAAATATTTTGTTATTTTGATCATCAGCTCCATCTTGTGGCCATAATGTGTTGTTTTTCTTATTACCTTGTACAGTGGAACCTCGGATTGCGAGTAACGCGGTTTACGAGTGTTTTGCAATACAAGCTATTTTTTATTTTTTTTAAATCCCGACTCGCCTTGCGAGTGTTGTCTCGCAAGACAAGCAGGAATCAAGCCGCTGGGGTGCAGTACCTCATTTGGCCAGAGGTGCAGGGGTGCCAGTGACACTCAGAGACGCTCGAAGACACTCGGAAACACTCGGGAACACTCCTTTCCCTTGTGTCTCCGAGCGTCTCTGAGTGTCTCCAAGCGTCTCCGAACGTCTCAGAGTGGTCACCGAGTGTTTCCGAGTGTCTTCGTCACCCCCGCACCTCTGGCCACATGCGGTACTGCATAGACAAGCAGTGGCTGTGGAACGGATTATCTGAGTTTTGGATTACAAGCATTCTTCTGGAACTAATTATGCTCATAATCCAAGGTATTACTGTATATATAAATATTCTTACAACCAAACTAGTAATCGTGCCCCAGAAGACGGCATTTGTGACAAAACGCATAGGGTGGAGCTCTCTTTTCTCGATGACGTCATCACATATATCGAAAGTGCAGAGCTTTATATGTGATTTGGTATTTTACACAGCACTGTTTATAGTTCTTGCTTGGAAGTGCATGTTTTGGGGGTTTTAAATAAATATATAGCAGTTTTCACACTATGTGGAAGCTTTGATTCTCTTTCTATTGGCATATACCTGCACGCACCCAGAGGCGAGCCCTGTGCCAGTAATTCCTGGAAAATTGACCTGTCATATAGAGGGAGACAATGGGAGGCTGATTGTGCCAACTGTATTTTCTAAGTGAGTTGTGACTCCTATAAATAAGGAGTTATATTTATCTAGTAAGCAGATTTGAGTCTCATTTTTGGTGATCCATAAAGGTTCTTAAAGACATTGATGGGCATGTTTCGAGGAACTTGACTGGCCTGCACAGAGTCCTGACCTCAACCTGATAGAACACAATTAGAGCACAGACTGCGAGCCAGGCCTTCTCGTCCAACATCAGTGCCTGACCTCACAAATGCACTTCTGGAAGAATGGTCAAACATTCCCATAGACACACTCCTAAACCTTGTGGACGGCCTTCCCAGAAGAGTTGAAGCTGTTATAGCTGCAAAGGGTGGACCAACTCAATATTGAACCCTACGGACTAAGATTGGGATGCCATTAAAGTTCAATTCTTTTGACCATATAGTGTATATTGTATGTATACCTTTTCAAGTGTAACTGCGACATCCATTTTGCTTCTGAAGATGTTTTTCATGAGATTACGCTGTTCTATGTCGATTTCTAGGCAACAGTGGATTAAAAGGCTTTATGATAATCTCTGCTTGAATTATGTTAATAGAGATTTTAAACTGTATTAAGCGACCGTGCTGAGATGTAGTCACTAAATATTATTGTGCGGTTTCCATATGATGGTACTTAAAGTGGATAGTTCCTAAAAGATGCTCGGCTGTGTATAATATTTCACCAGAACAAGCTGGGAGAATTGTTCCCTCAAATTGTTCTATTAAAATGAATTACACGGAATAAAATGAGCCATTGGTGTTGGCACGGAATGGATTGCGAGACCGCGTGTAATAAAATCCCCCACAGATTCTTCGCAATAAATAGACGATCATTCTTCTGTTTCATGGATTTTCCTGGGGGTCCAGAAAACAATTTATAGCCATCGAATAAACACAGGCCTCCTGTTGTTTTATTCTTCAAATTAGCTTATTATATATAAGGAGACAGATAAAAGGCAAGAGCAATGCAAAAATGTGTTCATTGCAGGAGATGTAATTCTTCGCCATAAATGGACGATCATTCTCTTGTTTAAAAGATATTCCTGGGGGTCTAGAAACAATTTATAGTGTTGGGAAAAACACAGGCCTCCTGTTGTTTTATTCTTCAGATCAGCTGATTATAGACATGAAGTCATATAAAAGGCAAGAGCAATGCAATAATCTGTTTCATTGCTGGAGCTGCAATACAACACAATAAATGGACAATCATTCTTCTGTTTCATGGATTTTCTTAAGGGTCTAGAAACAATTTAAAGCCATGGAATAAACCTAGGATTCCTGTTTTGTTCTTCAGATCAGCTGATTATAGACATGAAGTCAGATAAAAGGCAAGAGCAATGCAGAAATCTGTTTCACTGCAGGAACTGCAATACACCACAATAAATGAACAATATTTTCCTGTTTCTTGAATTTTTCCTGAAGGTCTAGAAATAATTTGAAGCCATGGAAAAAATACAGGCCTCCTGTTGTTTCTTTCTTCAGATCAGCTGATTGTATACATTAAGTCAGATAAAAGGCAAGAGCAATGCAAAAATCTGTTTCATTGCTGGAGCTGCAATACACCACAATAAATGTACGATCATTCTTCTATTTCATGGATTTTCCTGGGGGGTGTAGAAACAATTTATAGCCATGGAATAAATCTAGGACTCCTGTTTTGTTCTTCAGATCAGTTAATTATAGACATGAAGTCAGAAAAAAGGCAAGAGCAATGCAAAAATCTGATTCACAGCAGGAACTGCAATACACTGCAATAAATGAACAATATTTTCCTGTTTCTTGAATTTTTCCTGAAGGTCTATAAACAATCTATAGCCATGGAAAAATACACACCTCCTGTTGTTTTGTTCTTCAGATCAGCCGATTGTATATGTGAAATCATATAAGAGGCAAGAGCAATGCAAAAATCTGTTCATTGCAAGACATGCAATTCTTTACAATAAATGGACAACAATTCTTCTGTTTCATGGATTTTCCTGGGGGGTGTAGAAACAACTTATAGCCATGGATTAACACAGGCCTCCTGTTCTTTTAGTGTTCAGATCTGCTGATTATATACAGTCATGGCCAAAAATATTGGCACCCCTGCATTTCTGTCAGATAATGCCCCGCTTCGCCCAGAAAATTGTTGCAATTACAAATGTTTAGGCATTCTCGTGTTTATTTATTTTGTTTTGTATTGGTATGACATCAAAAAGTGTTAAACACATTCCACACAAAACTCCAAAAATGGACTGGACAAAATCATTGGCACCCTCAGTTTAATATTTGGTAGCACACCCCTTGGCAAAAAAGACTGAAATCAATGGCTTCCTGTAACCATCAATGAGTTTCTTACACCTGGTCTCTACTGGAATTTTGGATCACTCTTCTTTTGCCAACTGCTCCAGGTCTCTCAGATTGGAAGGGTTTCTTTTTTTTCCAATTGCTGTTTTGAGATCTCTCCACAGGTGCTCTATGGGATTTAGATCTAGACTCATTGCTGGCCATTTCAGAACTCTCCAGCACTTTGTCTTAAACCATTTCTGGTTGCTTTTTGACATGTGCTTTGGGCATACCTCCCAACTGGCACGGATTGGGCGGGACTTTCCCGCCATGACAACTTCTTCCCGCACTCCCGCACATGCATGATGTTATTGAGAGGTCCGGCGGCTGCAAGCCACCCCCCTGCTCACAAATGTAAGTAGACAACTTTTTTCTCCGTCCCGCAGCACCCCACCCTTCGTTGAAGAACTGACAGAAGAAATTAAAGATGCTTACGGCTGCCCACGCCCCCCCCCCCCCTCAACAGCTGAAGTGAAAACATACATCTGGCGTCCCACGGTAGCACCCCCCACCCCCCCCCCGCTCAACAACTTCAGTGATTCAGTGACAGATGTAATTGTCACTTAAGTTGTCCCGCATTGGAGTATTTGAAAGCTGGGAGGTATGGCTTTGGGTCATTGTCCCCTGACGGAGACCCAACTTTCTGACACTGGGCCCTACATTGCACCCCAGAATTCTTTGGTAGTCTTCAGATTTCATAATGCCATGCACACAGTCAAGACATCCAGTGCCTGAAGCAGCAAAGCAACCCCAGAACATCAGTGAACCTCCACCATGTAGGGACTTTATTCTCTTCTTTAAAGGACTCATTTCTTTTTCTGAAAACAGTAGAATTGATGGGCTTTATCAAAAAGCTGTCATTTTGTTTCGTCTGTCCCTAGCACATTCTCCCAAAAGGATTTTGGCTTCATCAGGTAAGTTATGGCAAACTCTTTGATTAATGTTTCTCTTTTATCCACGTCCAGGGAGATTAGCTGCAGTGCTATAGGCTGTAAACGTATTGACAATGTTGTGCACAGTGGACACAGGAACATTAAGATCTCTGGAGATGGACTTGTAACCTTGCGATTGTCCATGCTTTTCCACCATTTTTGTTCTCAAATCCTCAGACAAGTCTTTGCTGCTCTTTCTCTTCTCCATGCTCCATGTGGCACACAGAGACATACAACAGAAAGGTTGAGTCAATTTTTTCACCATTTTAACTGGTAGCCGGTGTGATTTCTATATTGTCAGCACCTGTTAATTGATACAGGTGAGTTTAATTACAAATTACAGGAGCATCACAAACTTGGGATGCAATTATTTCTTACAATTTTGATAAGGTGCCAATCATTTTGTCCAGTCCGTTTTCTGGAGTTTTGAGTGGAATGTGTCAGAATGGGCTTTTTGTTTCTCCACTTTTTTGTGTCATACTAATACAAACAAAATAAATAAATATTTGTAATTGCAAAAAATTTCTGGGCAAAATCGTGCATTATCTGACAGAAATGCAGAGGTGCCAATATTTTTGGCCATGACTGTATGTGAAGTCAGATAATAGGCAAGTGCAATGCAAAAATCTGTTTCATTGCAAGAATTTTGATTGGCGACACTGTCACATCTGACCGACGGCTGCCACCTGAAAGTGACGAATGTACACTCAGTCTCACCCAGTGCAGAGACAACAATCTAAACACCAGCCGAGTGATCATCAGTATTTAACCCTTTACACTAACGGTCTCCAAAATGTGGCCCACGGGCTGGATGCGGCCCTTTGCTTGCCTTTATCCAGCCCTTGGGGCACTATTCCATCCACTTACACCAACAATGTGGCATAATTCCTCTCGCTGACACAAACAATGGTGCACTATTCTCCCACTGATGCCATTGATGGGGGACTATTCTTTCCACTGATACCAATGATGGGGCACTATTCCTCCCACTGACACCAACAATGGGGCACTGTTACTCTTACTGATACCAATGATGGAGCACTATTCCTCCGAGTAACACCAACAATGAAGCACTATTCCCCCCCCACAGTGACACCAAGGGTGGGGCACAATTTCTCCCACTGACACCAACGATGGGCCACAATTTCTTTAATTTACACCAGTGATAGGGCATAAATCCTTCCGTTGATACCAACAATGTGCCACTGACACCAAAAATGGGGCACAATTCCTCCCACTGACACCAACAATGGGACACAATTCCTCTTGGGGCACTATTCCTCCCACTGACACCAATGATGAGGCACTAATCCTCTCACTGACATGAATAATAGGGCACTATTCCTCCCACTGACACCAACAGTGGGGCATTATTCCTTGCACTGGCATCAAGGATGAAGCACTAGTCCACCCACTGACACCAAAGATAGGACATTGTTTACTCCCACTGGACGCCAGGACATTTTCTATTCCCACTGGCTCTAGTCCAGCCCCCCTGTTCCGAAGAACAGTAAACTGGCTCTTCGTTTAGAAAGTTTTGAGCCCCCTGCTTTACACACACACCTGCCACCATGTGTTTCAACAGAAACACAGAATTTGCTGTTGTGATTCTTACCTGTATCTGTATCACTCGCTGCCACACCCAGACAGGAATGTAGCTGAGTTTACACTTCTGTAGCTCCTGCATTTCTCATTAGAGCATTTAGAGACTAGCATAATGATTTTTAAATATACTTTTAAAGATTGTGACATCACCACCCGCCTCTGCACTTTGTCCAATCAGAGAATGGTTAGTATTCATTCAAAAAAATACAAGGCATTTTGTAAAAGGCACTGGTGCTGAGCAAGTGCCCCCCCTGTGTTCACTATGTATTAGGGAAGCTACTCGGCATGGAACTCGGGAGATCATGGCGACCGCTGTAGTAGTGGCTACTACTAAGATTGTCACCTTCCACAGCGGTCCCTTAGCTATGAGATATGCGTACATACATTGTGCCAAGCTGGACCAATGTACTGTAGCTAGACAATAAAGATTATACCTGGAGTTCGGCTTTAAAATATGTTTTCTAATGTGTCATTGCAAAAAAAAAAAAAAAACCTTTTACAAGAAATACTTTCTATTAAGCAGACTATCATATACTGATACAAATTGCCATGCTAGTAATTTAATATCGAGCAGGATATCTCGTATTACAATAAGTGCTTTCCATTATCTCTGTATAAAGATGTAATTTAAGTGTAATTTCAGACTTTTCATATTAAGTTCTCATTGACTGCTCCTTGTTACACGGTGACCTTGCAGTCCAAGAGCACCAAATGCTGCACTAAGTTTATTTGCACTGATCTAGGAAATAGAACTAATGTGATTGTCTAGAATCTGCTGTAACGGTGCCTCCTCCCCAGGTTGGCAGTATTCTTTTGTGTGTACTTTCTTACTTTTATATCCTATCTTTTGTGTTACTGGGAGTAGAGTGGAACATGCAATATTGCTATGCAAAGGCAATTATCTTGACCATTTGTAATAGTTTTCTTGCAGTACATGGGAAATGCAGAGAGGCAAAAAATAAATGGGATACATTTTGAAGCTCAATTGAAGTCAAGAAATTAACTTTATAGCAAAAAACTTGTGAACTCCCCTTCAAATGATGAAGTTTAGGTGTTTTCAGTAAAGGCTACTGCTAATGCTGCAGCCTACTTGAGGTGATTTGTTGCCGTATTAGAGCACTTGCAACAAGAACAATTGAGTACTTTGACAGACTCACCCGGGACAGAGGCTTTTGGAGAGGATTGAATGCTAGCCTCTTGCCTACTGATCATGGGCCCTGGCATTTGGGGGGAACGGTGCTCTTTGTGAGCTGTATGCCTGGGGATCCTTGAGGTGCTGTTACTTTGGATTCAGGTCCATGTCCTCCCAAGACACACAGACTCTGGGAACCCTGTATATGCCATATTAGAAAGACTGACTGATTCATAATGTTGGGACACATACTCTTAGGAGGTAGGCTTGTGCAATTTGTTTCGTAACGAATCGAAATTCGTCCGAATTTAGCAACTTTCGGACATTCGGAAGCATTCGAATTTCCGAACAAAGCAATTACGAATAAAACCGAATCCGAAATAAATTATATTGCAAATAGCGAATGCCCGAATGTCTTCGGCATAATTCGTTATGAAAAAATTTACGAATGTACAAATCCATTCGAAGCACAATAACACTCACTCTGCTCTCTGCTTTTCCCTCACCGTGCTGAACTCCCTCTCAAAATGGTGTACAGTGGCGGAGGCTATAGCCGCATGTAAAAAACGAAAGTAAAATACGAGATTTTGAATCGCTACAAATAACCGCTATGTATTTAGAAAAGTACAAATCCATTTGAAGCACATTAGGCATAATAGGCAGCGTCGCTGTGAGAGAGACACGGAAAATTACGAATCAACAAACCCAAAAAAAGTTAGGAAAGTAGGAGTTGTGTCCAGAATCAACGAAAAACAATGTATTCTACCGAAAGTACGAATTATAAATCAACGAAAAATAAGGCTTACATTAATACGAATCATTCCGATTCAACTAAAAATGTCGCTTGCGAAAATACGAATTAGTCTGAACACGAAAAATCCCGTCTAGCAAAATTACGAATAATTACGAATCAACAGGACCGAAAAGAAACGAACCGAAACTAAACAAATTTTTCCGTTGTGCACAAGTCTATTAGGAGGTGCTGATGTCAACTCTAGCCACCTGTCTGTCTGTTATATTGTAAATGAGTCTAGTGTGGCTTCTCTTTCAACCATTGTTGTCTGTGCTAATTGACCCTGCAATTGTATGAAGGAGTTCTGTGTTGATATGTATGATAATGTGTATTGCAGTTAGGGAGTCACATCGGCTGCATAAGGGATTAGTTAATTAGCTCATGATAATTTGTTTCTGTGTATTGCTAGAGTAATATGAGCAGGATGTAGGAACCTCCTCTTTTACTGTATATAAGACTTCTGTATTCTGGTTCTAATAAACTGTCTGATGTTTTACCCTACACTGAGCTATGACTAGTGAATGGGAAAGCTAAGGGGCCCTTGGATGGTGTGCTTCCGGGCAAAGGAAGCATTTACGGTGGACAGACTCATTTTGAGTACGGGGTCCGTCACAAGTACTGTCTGTGGTACTTATTTTCAGATGGCTTTGTACACAAGGGCACAGTCATGCTGGAAGGGAAAGGTGTTGAGTAGGTTTGAGGTCAGTATTTTGTGTAGGACACTTGTGTTCCTCTACACCAGGGGTCTCCAAACTTTCTAAACAAAGGGTCAGTTTACTGTCCTTCAGACTTTAGGAGGGCCGGACTAGGGCCATTGGGAGTAGAAAATGTCGAGAGGCAGTAAACAATACCATTCCTTTGGTGTCAGTGGGAGGACTAGTGCCCCATTGTTGGTGTCAATAGAAGGAATTGTACCCTTTTGATAGTGTAAGTTGGATGAATAGTGCCCCATTGGTGGTTTCAGCAATAAAAATGATTCGCCATTGTTGGTGTCAGTGGATGGAATAGTGCCTCAAGGGCCGGATAAAGGCACGCAAAGGGCCGCATCCGGCCCCAGGGCCGCAGTTTGGAGACCCCTGCTCTACTCCAAACTCATCAAACAATGACTTATGGAGCTGGCTTTCTACACAGGGGGACAGTCTTGCTGGAATGGAAAGGTGTTCAGTAGGGTCGAGGTCAGGGTTTTGTGTAAGACACTTGAGTTTGTGTGCTGCATGCACACGTTCGGAATTTCCGTAGGAAAAACCTTGGATGTTTTTTCCGATGGAATTCCGCTCAAGCTTGGCTTGCATACAAACGGTCACACAAAAGTTCTCTGAACTTTCGACCATCAAGAACGCGGTGACGTACAACACTACGATGAGACCAGAAAATTAAGTTCAATGCTTCCGAGCATGCGTCGAATTGTTTCCGAGCATGCATGTTTTTTTTGCGCGTCGGAATTGCATACAGACGATCGGAATTTCTGATAGGAACTTTTTCCGTCTGAAAAATAGAGAACCTGCTCTCAATCTTTTGCTGGCGGAAATTCAGACAGAAAAAGTTGAATGGAGCCTACACACGGTCGAAATATCCGACCAAAAGCTCCCATTACACTTTTATTGATGGAAATTCCGACCGTGTGTATGCAGCATTACACACCAAACTCATCAAACCATGTCTTAAAGGAGCTGGCTTTGTACACAGGGGAACAGTCTTGGTGGATTTGAAAGGTGTTTAGTAGAGCTGAGTCCAGGGCCCTGTGCAGGCCCCGCCAGTTCCAAAAACACCAAGCTCATCAAACCATGTCTTTACGGAGCTGTCTCTGTACACATGACTGTGCCCCTGTGTCATACTGCAAAAGTTGGAGGAAATCCTTCACAGAGGAGTGGAAGCTGTTATTGCCAGAAGGGGAGGGGAGGCAACTCTAAAATAATGCCCATTATCGTAAAATGTGATATCCAACAAGCTCATATATGGATTATGGTCAGGCGTCTGAAGGCAGATGCAGTCTGCCTGGAGTCTTAGCAACCAATCACGTTCATTCACAGTCCCCGGCAGAAGAGGAGGATGTAACTTCCTCCTCCCTGCTCCACCACATACTAGTGCTCCTCTTTCCATCCTGGTGCTGAGTACAGAACAGAACTCTCAAGTGGGGGGGGGGGGGGGGGGGGATACCAGAGCGCTGACCTAGTGCAGGAGATCAGGCTATGGCCTCTGTATGTTTATTCTCCTACAAGACAGCACTCTCTATATACAGGCGATCTGATACATGTAGGTACTTACACAATGCAGCAGTCTCTAGTTAAGGTCAGTCTGGTGTATTTTGGTTCTCCCACAATACAGGGCTCTCTATATACAGGCGGTCTGGGATTGTGCTCTCACAATACAGCGATTTCTATCTACTGGTGGTCTGTTATATGTTGGTGCTGTCCCTTTGCTGAATATATGGGTCTGTCTCTTTGCTGGATTAGGATGTCTCTTTGCTGAATATATGGGGATGTCTCTTTGCTGAATATATGGGGATGTCTCTGCTGAATATATGGGGATGTCTCTTTGCTGAATATATGGGGATGTCTCTGCTGAATATATGGGGATGTCTCTTTGCTCAATATATGGGGATGTCTCTGCTGAATATATGGGGATGTCTATTTGCTGAAAATATGGTAATGTCTCTGCTGGATTGGCATATCTCTGCAGAATATATATGGGGTTGCCTCTTTGCTGGATTGTGATGTCTCTTTTCTGGATTGGACTGTCTCTTTGCTGAAAATATGTGGATGTTTCTTTGCTGAATATATGGGAATGTCTCATTGCTGAATATATGGGGATGTCTCTTTGCTGACTATATGGGGATGTCTCTTTGCTAACTATATGGGGCTGTCTCTTTGCTGACTATATGGGGCTGTCTCTTTGCTGACTATATGGGGCTGTCTCTTTGCTGACTATATGGGGATGTCTCTTTGCTGGAATGGTTGTCTCTTTGCTGAATATATGGGGCTGTCTCTTTGCTGCTTATATGGGGATGTCTCTTTGTTCTGGATTAGGATGTCTCTTTGCTGAACATATGGGGATGTCTCTTTCCTGGATTGGGCTGTTCCTTTGCTGAATATATGGGTTAATGGGGACATCTCTGTATTGGTCTGTCTGTTTGCTGAATATATGTTTGCTGTCCCCGCCTGCCGCCGTGAGCAGGCGGGGCCACCTACATATCGGCGCTATGCTTATGCGCCAGCCACGTGACGTCCACAATTTTGCGGAATCGCTGTGGCTGCAAGCACTGTGTCATCAAGATGACCCATGGGAGTGTCTGGGCCTGTGTGCCGCCTGTTGGCGGTGAGCGATTTCCTGTGCTTGCATTTCAGTCATCTATACATGGCATTGGGGGTGGAGTCTCTCGCGCTCTTCCGGGGATACTTATTGGAGGTTTGGCGCAGCATGGATCTCATTGTTTGTTTTTTCTCTCACTGAGGCGAGACACACCAGTGTAGGTCCACTACTGGAACCTACCACTTCCATACTTCCAGACTCACTCTACTCAGGTACACCCTTATATGTTTGTACATGACTCACTCTGAGCATTCACCTGCAGACTGTTTATTTTTACATTTTTTATTACAGTTCTCATCACACATCTGCACTTTATCTTATTCTCACTCTCTTTTTCGTTCTGCTCTCCCATCTGATCTTTCTTTTACCACACTAGCCAGTCTTTGGCATCTTTTCACCACATTTCCCCACAGTCTCTATGCCCCCACCACCTCTGGCTCAGGTCTCTTACCTACACATAGATATACATATGCTATTGTACGCCTACCTTACTCTTTTACCTCAACCACTTCACATACATATTTATGTTTAGAGACAATATTCCTTTTTTACCCATTAAGACTTTTGGGGTTACACCAGTTTCATCCATGCTGTGCCTTCCTTCCGTTTGGCCCCGGTTGGGATTTTGTTTGGCCCCGCCTCCTCAGCTCCCTGGCGAGACACCCGCTGCCACCGTTTGGGAGCCTCACATCCGCTGTTCTTTGTCCAGTGGTGAGTATGGGGTTCTCCATATCAAGGCCCCCCTACCCTGTGCCTTTAATATCATACTACATAATATATCCTTTTATTGTAGGTACACTACATGCATCCACCCCTGAAGAGCGAGCTGGGTCTCGTGAAACGCATCGGGTACAATTTGATGCCTGTGTGTTACATGATTATTGACAGATACTTTTCATTTATTCTACCTATTTTCTTGTATGTATTGGCTCTTGTTCATGACATTAATGTATGTACCGCTTTTTACTTGAATAAATTATACTGTAATTACTCCTGCTATTTTTATTGGCTCAATAGTGCTCACCTCACTCAAATTCCCAAGGGCGAACCTTTTTCTTTCAATATATGGGGCTGTCTCTTTGCTGTATTGGCTGTCTCTTTGCTGAATGTATAGGGCTGTCTCTTTGCTGAATATATGGGGGTGTCTCTTTGCTGTATTGGCTGTCTCTTTGCTGAATGTATGGGGCTGTCTCTTTGCTGTATTGGCTGTCTCTTTGCTGAATGTATGGGGCTGTCTCTTTGCTGGATTAGGCTGTCTCTTTGCTGAATATATGGGGGTGTCTCTTTGCTGAATATCTGGGGGTGTCTCATTGCTGTATTGGCTGTCTCTTTGCTGAATGTATGGGGCTGTCTCTTTGCTGGATTAGGCTGTCTCTTTGCTGAATATATGGGGGTGTCTCTTTGCTGTATGGGGCTGTCTCTTTGCTGTATTGGCTGTCTCTTTGCTGAATGTATGTGGCTGTCTCTTTGCTGGATTAGGCTGTCTCTTTGCTGAATATATGGGGCTGTCTCTTTGCTGTATGGGGCTGTCTCTTTGCTGTATTGGCTGTCTCTTTGCTGAATATATGGGGGTGTCTCTTTGCTGTATGGGGCTGTCTCTTTGCTGTATTGGCTGTCTCTTTGCTGAATGTATGTGGCTGTCTCTTTGCTGGATTAGGCTGTCTCTTTGCTGAATATATGGGGCTGTCTCTTTGCTGTATGGGGCTGTCTCTTTGCTGTATGGGGCTGTCTCTTTGCTGAATATATGGGGCTGTCTCTTTGCTGTATGGGGCTGTCTCTTTGCTGTATTGGCTGTCTCTTTGCTGAATGTATGGGGCTGTCTCTTTGCTGGATTAGACTGTCTCTTTGCTGAATATATGGGGGTGTCTCTTTGCTGAATATATGGGGATGTCTTTTTGAAAAGCTAGAGCAGTTAGTGTTAGTGTAGGGTTTTACTCAAAAGAGTCTACCTTGTCCTGGCGGCAGGCTTCATATTTTTTGCCCATAATATAATTCCTTACTGTTAAAACTTGAAAACACTGATGACTTTTAATTTTCATATAATAAGTTGTAAGAATGTTAAAATAAAAGTGGGTGCACTGAAGGGCCCAGTGGGATGGCCAGTAGGCGGATTTGGTGGGACGGCCAGTGGGCGGGCCCTGGGGAATGTTGGTGGTCAGGCCCACATGACCGCGCAATTACCAGTTACAGTAGCGCAGTGCTGAATAGCAATAAATGGCCTGGTAATGAAGGGGTAAAACCTACTGGAGCTGAATATATATTGTGATTTTTTTTCCTGAATACTTTGGACGATCATAGCTGTTACGAATGTTCTTATGACCAATGGTTCATCTATAAATCCAGCCAATAGGGAGACTGTGATCTGATGTCTATGGACACCCTAGGGCTCATTCTTCCTCTGAAGAGCGATCCATGGTGGACAGCTTTTTAGAGGGTGTGCGGTGTTGCGTCACCTCTTCACCGCCTGGTTTAACCCCCTAAGAGCCCGTACCATTGCTATATAGCCCTATTCGCTTGAAAGGGTCACATTCGGCAGGTGTTACTGGCCACCGAACGTGTTCGGTTATCATTTTTGCGAATGCAATTTTAGCATTGCTACAACATGCAAAGCATTGTGGCCATGACATGTCTATACCCCTGTAAGGCTGCCTTGCAGATTGGGAGCTGGGAAAAGGGTGTCGGCCGTTCAGCCTCGATAGGGAGGGGGTATGTAGACTCTGCATCCACAGCATCTGCGAGCCAGAACGGCTGCGAGCAGAGAGCCAGAATGGCGATCTGCCTATGTAAACAAGGCAGATCGCCGTTCTGTCAGTAGCCAAGGCATGGATCCTGTGTTCCTGCAAAGCAGAGGCACCGATCAATGCCTTCCCCTAGTAAAACCACGCAGTGCACAAAAACTGGCTAGGCACACAGTTTTTGTGCACTGTCACTGTACTAATGACACTGACTGGGAAGGGGTTAACATGAGGGGCGATCTCACAATGGCTCGCAGAAGCTGTGGATGCAGAGTCTACATACCCTCTCCCTATCGATGATCGCCCCTCATGTTAACCCCTTCCCAGTCAGTGTCATTAGTACAGTGACAGTGCATATTTTTTAGAACTGATCACTGTATTAGTGTCACTGGTCCTCAAAAAGTGTCAAAAGTGTCAGTTAGTGTCCTGACTGTCTGGTGCAAAATCGCAGTCCTGCTATAAGTCGCTGATCGCTGCCATTACTAGTAAAACAATTTTTTTTTTAAATCCCATAGTTTGTAGGCGCTATAACTTTTGTGCAAACAAATCAATATTGGGATTTTTTTTTTTTTTACCAAAAACATTTTTTTTATTGGATATGGCTTTTTTTCTTTCGTTTTTTTTTTTTTTTTTTTTTTTTTTATTGGATATGGCTTTTTTTCTTTCATTTTTTTGTTATAATTTTTTTTATTGGATATGTCTTTTTTTCTTTCTTTTTTTTTTGGTATAAAATAAAAACCGCAGTGGTTATCAAATCCCACCAAAAGAAAGATCTATTTGTGGTTAAAAAGGACATCAATTTCATTTGGGTATAGCGTTGCACGACCGCGGGGATATACTAAAATATTTAATGTGAAAATGGCTTAATGTAGCTTAACGTGTAATAAAGTGCCCAAAACCTCAATCAATTGCCCTGAAACTTTGCACAGCCTAAGATCTCAACTTCCCAAACCTATCCTATAAGTTTCATGTGATTACGTTAAGCCACATTAAGCTCCCCAAAAAATAAGCTTAAAGTGGTTGTAAACCCACTTATGCTACTTGCACCTACAGGTAAGCCTAGATTAAGGCTTACCTGTAGGTGTTTGCAATATCTCCTAAACCTACACGGTTTAGGAGATATTTTCCAAAGAAGAATGCACCGTTGTCTACGGCGCATGCGCGCCGTAGACAACGGCGCTGCCGCACTGTCAATGGCTGTTTTATCAATGGATAATGCCGGCTCCGACGGCTCCCGTGCACATGCGCAGTGACGTCATCGCCGCTCCGGCCAATTGGAGCGGTGATACCCGGATGTAACCTTCCGGAGCGATGTCTGCGGCCGGAGAGGGAGACGAGGACGGCTTCGGGGGCTTTGATCTAAGGTAAGTAATGCATAATGAGCTAGTATGCTAGTCATACTAGCTCATTATGCCTTTCTCTTGCAGGTTATTCTTTATTAAAAATATATATATTTGGGTTTACAACCACTTTAATGTCCCTAGTTTGCCTTGTGTGACACTGAATCGAATGAAACTTCTTGGATAGATTTGGGAAGTTGAGATCTTGGGCTGTGCAAAGTTTCAAGACAATTGATTGAGGTTAAGGCACATTATGGTACGTTAAGCTCTTTACATGAAATGTTTTATCATTGTAAAATATAGCTTAACGTGAATAACCTTTGGTGTGATTAACCAAATGAGCTGAAATTTTTTAGAATATGTTGGAATTGATAGAATCTTCTATTGTGTGAAGTTTGTGAAACATTGGATAACATTTAAGGTATTTTTTGTACGTTAAGCTCCCCAAAAAAAGAATCGTAATGTCCCTAGTTTGCCTTGTGGAACACCAAATGGCATGAAACTTCTTGGATAGGTTTGGGAAGTTTGAGATCTTAGGCTGTGCAAAGTTTCAGGGCAATTGATTGAGTTTTAGGCACTTTATTACTCGTTAAGCTACATTAAGCCATTTTCACATTACCGGTAAATGTTTTAGCATTGTAAAATATAGCTTAATGTGAATAACTTTTGGTGTGATTAACCAAATGAGCTGAAAATTTCAGAATATGTTGGCATGGATAGAGTCTTATATTGTGTGAAGTTTGGGAAACATTGGATAACATTTAAGGTATTTTTTTTACGTTAAGCTCCCCAAAAAAAGAAGCTTAATGTCCCTAGTTTGCCTTGTGGGACACCGAATTACATGAAACTTCTTGGATAGGTTTACGAAGTTGAGATCTTAGGCTGTGCAAAGTTTCAGGGCAATTGATTGAGGTTTAGGCACTTTATTACACGTTAAGCTACATTAAGCCATTTTCACATTAAATGTTTTAGTATATCCCACGACCGCGCAATTGTCAGTTACACAGAGTAACACAGAGTAACGCAGTGCCGTATCACAAAAAAATGGCCTGGTCATGAAGGGGGGTACATTTTCTGAAGTGGTTGTAGTGAAGAGCTGAAGTGGTTAATTTGTTCTGCCATTTTCGAGGAGGAATCATCAGAGGCAGCCTACATATTTCTCCCATGTAATGGTGAACTTTATAGAAATCCTACTTATGAAATTACCACCATCTGCAAAATCTTTTTAATTTAAAGGGCCAGTCAGCCTTCGGATAACATGGAAAGGTCACCTGCACTCATATAGCTCCTGCTGTACATAAGATTTAGATTGAGTTTTGCAGGAAATGCCTAATCTTTATGCCTTATATAAAATCTTATATACATAATGAGATGCCCATTGTTCTTATTTGTCCACGCCCACTTAATTAATATGGAAATTACCCCGACTGCCTGCACAGACTGATTGACAGACGACATCTGTCCTCGAATAACACAAATCACAGGAGAGCCTGGCTTCTCATAGTAATCCCATGCAATATCCAGGAGTGCTCGCTTATAAAAAAAAAAAAAAAAAAAAGGAAAAAGAGAACACACAGGGAAGTAAATGCTGCTATTTGTAAAATAAAATAATATTTGCAGATATGGCATGATAGAGATGGGGGGGGGGGGCAATTACTAGCAACCTAGTGACCTAGAATAGCAGACCTCAGGGGCCCATTGGTAACATAAATGTTTGGTCTTATAAAGTTTTTTTAGAAATGTGTGCCGTATGACAATGATGGTGACTATTGAAAAAATAACAGCCAATCAAAATTTACTTTACTGAAGCCTAACCTGTACAACATGGCTTCTGAGCTTTGCTATGGATTGCAATTTGTTATTTGCTTCTTGATCTGTTTTACTGAATAAGCCAATACATATCTACAGGGTCTGTTTTTTTAAGAAACACAATAATAATGGAGATTCCTGTATTTACAATGCCCCGGGTTCTAGGACTGATAACCTATGGAGGTTCCTGTGTATACTCTGCATTGGTTTCCAGAACTATAAAGAAAGATCCCATTTTGGGATGCACTATATGTGTTTTTATACTGCTCAATGTAATCACATGTATTATTGTTTATCACTGGATTCATGGGAGGATCTTATCTTGTGATGCACTACATGCATTTTTATATTGTTTGATGGAATCACTGTACACACCAGGATTCACAGTATTGTTCTTATATTTCTTTCATTATATACACTGTTTTGTTCTGTAGGGCTAAGACTTCAGATTCTTGCCCTGTCTCCCTCTTATCACTTTCTTTCACAGCGCAGTCACCATTATCTTTACACGGTTTCCAGAACTGATTACCTATGGAGGTTCCTGTGTACACTCTTCATTAGGTTCCAGGACTGATAACCTATGGAGGTTCCAGTATATAGTTTGCATTGTGTTCCAGGACCAATAACCTACGGAGGTTCCTGTGTATACTCTGCATTGGGTACCAGGACTAATTACTAATGGGGGTTCCTGTGTACACTCTTCATTGGGTTCCAGGACTGATAACCTATGGAGGTTCCAGTATATAGTCTCCATTGGGTTCCAGGACCGATAATCTTCAGAGGATCCTGTGTATACTCTTCTTTGGGTTCCAGGACCGATAACCTATAGAGGTTCCTGTGTATACTTTTCATTGGGTACCGGGACCGATAACCTATGGAGGCTCCTGTGTATACCCTGCATTGGGTTCCAGGAGTGATAACCTATGGAGGTTCCTGTGTACACTCTTCATTGGGTTCCAGGACTGATAACCTATGGAGGTTCCTGTGTATACTCTGCACTGCATACCAGGACCGAAAACCTATGGAGGTTCCTATGTGTTCTCTGCATTGGGTTCCAGGACTGATAACCTATAGAGGTTCCTGTGTATACTTTTCATTGGGTACCAGGACCGATAACCTATGGAGGTTCCTATGTGTTCTCTGCATTGGGTTCCAGGACTGATAACCTATGGAGGTTCCTGTGTATACTCTGCATTGGGTTCCAGGACTGATAACCTATGAAGGTTTTTGTGTATACTCTGCATTGGGTTCCAGGAGTGATAACCTATGGAGGTTCCTGTGTATACTCTGCATTGGGTTCCAGGAGTGATAACCTATGGAGGTTCCTGTGTATATTCTGCATTGGGTTCCAGGACTGATAACCTATAGAGGTTCCTGTGTATACTTTTCATTGGGTACCAGGACCGATAACCTATGGAGGTTCCTGTGTATACTCTGCATTTGGGTTCCAGGAGTGATAACCTATGGAGGTTCCTGTGTATACTCTGCATTGGGTTCCAGGACTGATAACCTATGAAGGTTTTTGTGTATACTCTGCATTGGGTTCCAGGAGTGATAACCTATGGAGGTTCCTGTGTATACTCTGCATTGGGTTCCAGGAGTGATAACCTATGGAGGTTCCTGTGTATATTCTGCATTGGGTTCCAGGAGTGATAACCTATGGAGGTTCCTGTGTATACTCTGCATTGGGTTCCAGGAGTGATAACCTATGGAGGTTCCTGTGTATACTCTGCATTGGGTTCCAGGAGTGATAACCTATGGAGGTTCCTGTGTATACTCTGCATTGGGTTCCAGGAGTGATAACCTATGGAGGTTCCTGTGTACACACTTCATTGGGTTCCAGGACTGATAACCTATGGAGGTTCCTGTGTATATTCTGCACTGCATACCAGGACCGAAAACCTATGGAGGTTCCTATGTGTTCTCTGCATTGGGTTCCAGGACTGATAACCTATGGAGGTTCCTGTGTATACTCTGCATTTGGGTTCCAGGAGTGATAACCTATGGAGGTTCCTGTGTATACTCTGCATTGGGTTCCAGGAGTGATAACCTATGAAGGTTTTTGTGTATACTCTGCATTGGGTTCCAGGAGTGATAACCTATGGAGGTTCCTGTGTATACTATGCATTGGGTTCCAGGAGTGATAACCTATGGAGGTTCCTGTGTATACTCTGCATTGGGTTCCAGGAGTGATAACCTATGGAGGTTCCTGTGTATACTCTGCATTGGGTTCCAGGAGTGATAACCTATGGAGGTTCCTGTGTACACACTTCATTGGGTTCCAGGACTGATAACCTATGGAGGTTCCTGTGTATATTCTGCACTGCATACCAGGACCGAAAACCTATGGAGGTTCCTATGTGTTCTCTGCATTGGGTTCCAGGACTGATAACCTATAGAGGTTCCCGTGTATACTTTTCATTGGATACCGGGACCGATAACCTATGGAGGTTTCTGTGTATACTCTGCTCTGCATTGGGTTCCAGGACTGTTAACCTATGGAAGTTCTAGTGAATGTGTGGCACTGGGATAGATGAACTATATAGGTTCCCGTGTGTAACTGTGTGTGTATATATATATATATATATATATATATATATATATATATATATATATATATATATATATATATATATATATATATATATATATTAAAAAATGTATAATACATTTTATTTGGTTTTACAAAATACAGAAACATTGGGTGATGAGATCAGCCCGGTAGAGGGGTCGCTGCCCCTAAACCCCTGTGTATCTTATCATTTCTCTGTGCACACTCGGTAGCAGCTTGTCAAGTTGATTACCAGTTTGAAATGGTAAGAGGACATTATGTTGACTCCGACAGGCCGTTCTTGCTTTAGGTTTTCCAAAAAAGAATTGTATGACAAGTGGGGTGCAATCTGTAGGAAAGGATGTCCACACTGGTATATGTCTCAGCCAGCATAATGGTTAAATAAAGAATTTACCATCGGCCTATCACACTGAAAGGTAGATATGCTTCTCTTATTCATTGTGATGGGACTTACTGCCCACTAGACTACCCACTGTTCCTACTTTCCCAGATGATGCCCCGTACACACGATCGGAAATTACGACAAGAAAACCGTGGATTTTATTCTGACGGAATTTTGGCTCAAACTTGTGTTGCATACTCACGGTCACACAAATTTTGTCGGAAATTCCAAAGGTCAAGAACGCCTTAACGTACAAGACGTACGACGAGCCGAGATCAATGAAGTTCAAAAGGCAGTTCGGTTCTTCTGCTTGATTCTGAGCATGCGTGTTTTTTTGCACTTTAGAATTCCATACAGACGATCGGAATTTCCGATAGGAACTTTTTCCGTCGTAAAAATAGAGAAGCTGCTCTCAATCTTTTGTTGGTGGAAATTCCGACAGAAAAAGTCAGATGGAGCCTACACACGTCGGAATTTCGGACCAAAAGCTCACATCGGACTTTTCTTGTCGGAATTTCTGATTGTGTGTACGCGGCATAAGAGTTGCATTGGCAGCGGTCTGTGATTTTATTTTTTATTTCTTCTATATTTAAAGTATCCAACCACTATTAGAACCGTTTTGATAAATGCTAGTCTTTTTTACACATTGGAGTGTATTTATAAAAAAAAAATGCATAGCATATTCACCCAGTGAAAGTGTATGTACATTCACTGTGTTCATCATATGGGCAAAAAAAAACAACAATCTTCGGCTATTTCCTGTGCTAAACTAATGATTTTCATTTACCGTATATACTCGAGTATAAGCCGACCCGAATATAAGCAGAGGCACCTAATTTTACCACAAAAAACTGGGAAAACTTATTGACTCGAGTATAAGCCGAGGGTGTCCATCTGCATACCTCACTGTGCCTCAATGTGCCCATGACTAGACTGACGTTTAACATGGGAGTCTATGGAAGGGGTGCCCGGCTTTGAAAAATCGGTGCTCCCCGGCCGTAGGTCCCCCAGACAACAACCTTTGCAAACTTGTAGAGAAGAAATGGGGCTACATGTGTGCCAGGTTCCGAGTCCAGGGGACTTACGACCGGCCAGTACCGGGTCCCCAAATTCACCAGAGAAATTACCATTTAACATGGGAGTCTATGGAAGGGGTGCCCCGTCTTTGAAAAATCGGTGCTCCCCGGCCGTAGGTCCCCCAGATAACAAATTTGCACACTTGTAGAGAAGAAATGGGGCTACATGTGTGCCAGGTTCCGTGTCCAGGGGACTTACGACCGGCCGGTACCGGGTCCCCAAATTCACCAGAAAAATTATCAATTAACATGGGAGTCTATGGAAGGGGTGCCCCGTCTTTCAAAAATCGGTGCTCCCTGCCCGTAGGTCCCCCGGACAACAAACTTTGCACACTTGTAGAGAAGAGTGAGGCTACATGTGTGCCAAGTTTTGGGTCCAGGAGACCTACGGCTGGCTGGTACCGGGTCCCCAAAGTCCGGGAGATCAGGCACAAAAAGGTGACTCAAGTATAAGCCGAGGGGGGCATTTTCAGCACAAAAAAAGTGCCGAAAAACTCAGCTTATACTCGAGTATATACGGTATTTAAATTGGAAAATTCTTAATTTGGTTACTAGATGGTGCTAAGTATCAAATGAATTAGCGCCATCTAGGGGCCAAATGTGTTTTTTTTCCCTTTTTGTTTTAAATCAATGAAATCCATTCGTCCAGGACAGGAAACCTTCATTTTTTGCCCCAATTGCACAGAATGGATGTACATGCACTTTCACTGGGTGATTAGCGATGTCATTTATTTTATTTTTTATATAAATATGCCTCTTTCTGTTTATTTGTAAATAAAATATCTTTTTTTTTTTTTTAACTTGAAACCAATACAGTCACGTGACACCATGTCCATAGATCACCTTGTAGCAAGGACAAGGTAACCACTACATAGTGGCAGATGGAGAGCAGAGGGTTTGTGTTTTTCCATAGACAACAGAGGTCTCTCTGCAAGTCCTACTGCATATGTTTGTTCTGGAGTAAAAAAAAAGTAAACAGTGATGAAACATATAAAAATGATGGGTATTGTGTCCAGCTTCTTTGATTTTTTTTTTTTTTAATCAAATTTTTGTACTTTTTTTTTCTAATATAGCATCAAAACCAGTGGATGCCAAGCTCTGCACAGATCCTTCTCTGAGTACCAGCCAGCTCTGCCAAGTCCCATGTCCCATAGAGTGCGAGGTGTCAGCATGGTCAGCGTGGGGTCCGTGTACGTTTGAAAGCTGCGAGGACCAGCAGAGCAAGAAAGGTGTGTGAGGTTAAAGGATTTTCCAGTGCTGACCGTATAATGTGATTTTTAAATGAGCTCAAAAAATGTGTCTTCTTGAATATTAACCTTCCACATATGTATTGCTAAATGCACAGAATATAACTGGCTATTAACATTAATTATAGAATAATATTAATTTGTTATAATGATTAGAGTTGAGCGGACACCTGGATGTTCGGGTTCGACCGGTTCGGCCGAACTTCGGAAAAAAGTTCGAATTCGGGACCGAACTTTACCCCGAACTTGACCCCGAACCCGAACCCCATTGAAGTCAATGGGGACCCGAACTTCTGAGGACTATTCGCGCTTGTTTCCCGTGCTTAGAACTGTCCCTGCACAAAGTGTCATTTCTGAAGGAAAAAAAGTCATTTAAAACTACTCGCGGCTATTAATGAATTGTCGGCTCTCGGCAATACATAGAAAAGTCATTCATAATTTTTTTTTTTTTATCAATGACGTTTCTATGTATTGCCAGGAGCCAACAATTCATTAATAGTGAGTTTTAAATGACTTTTTTCCCTTCAGAAATTACACTTTGTGCAGGGACAGTTCTAAACACGGGAAACATGCGCCACTTTACATGCATATTACCGAACAAATCCGAACATACAGTCAATTGTTCAGGTCCGGGACCCAAAAACCCAAAAATTCGGTACGGACCCGCTCAACCCTAATACTGATATATTTGTAAATGCTAATATATTTATTAAAATAATGTTATGGTAATATTATGTTTATGGTATTATATTCCCTTAGGGCAGGGGTCACCAAACTTTCTAAGCAAAGGGCCAATTTACTGTTTTTCAGACTTTGGGGGGCCGGTCTGTTGGTGTGAGTGGAAAATGCCCTGGCGTCAATGGGAGTAAACAATGCCCCATCATTGGTATTAGTGGAATGAATAGTGCCTCATCATTGGTATTAGTGGAAAGAATAGTGCCCCATCATTGGTGTCAGTCAGAGAAATAGTGCCCCATCATTGGTTTCAGGAGGAGGAATAGTGCCCCATCCTTAGTGTCACTGGGAGGAATAGTGCTCCATTATTGGTATTAGTAAGAGTAATAGTGCCCCATTGTTGGTATCAATGGAAAGAATAGTCCTCCATCAATATCAGTGGGAGAAATGGTGCCCCATCATTGGTATCAGTGGAAGGAATAGTGCCTCATTGCTGGTTTCAGTGGAAGGAATAGCGCCCCATCATTGGTATCAGCAGAACGAATAGTGCCCCATCATTGGTATCAGTGGGAGGAATAGTGCCCAATTGCTGGTTTCAGTGAAAGGAATAGCGCTCCATCATTGGTATCAGCAGAACGAATAGTGCCCCATTGTTGGTATGAGTGGTAGGAATAGTGCTCCATTATTGGTGTTTTGGGAAGAATAGTACTCCATCATTGGTATCAGTAATAGTTGTGAGGGGGTTAGCTCGGCAGCGGGTGTGTGTGACCCCCGGGATGGGCTCCCCACACAAAACAGGCCCAGCAAACGGAGGTTGTGGTTTTCAAAATCAAAAAAGGTGCGGTTTATTTTCTATTTACAGTGACAAAACACAGCAAAGCAAAAGAAACATAACCAAAATAAATCCTGGTCAAGTTGACCTCTGACTAAACATACAGGTTTCCTAACTAACAACTGGGATCAGCCTAGTGCTGTCCTAGTCCCTAAGTCCCTGGTTTAGTAAAAGTCCAAACAAATAGCCACACAGGCTTTGCCTCACCGCACAGGGGTTCACTCTCCCTAGACAGTCCACACAGGTCTGGGTCCAGGCATGAGCTAACATCTAATGAAGCTGGGAGTTCTTATAGAGGCCTAAATGAGCTGACAAGGTTCAGCTGGTCTCCTCATCTCTGTCTGCACGACGCCCCACACTCTCCCTAGAGGTATGAGTCATCCATGAGCCCACTAGCCTTATACAACTCTCCACCTAGTTGTATAAGTCGGCGTAAAGCCTGAATCTGGGCGAAATATATCTACCCCCCTGGATGCAACCAGGTGACTTTACCTTCCTGCTGTCACATACCCCCCCCTCTTGTTTTAACCTCGGGGTTGGAACACCAGCAATCAGGCATTCATGTACTCGAGACAAAGCATCCACATTCCCCATTTGAACGCCAGGGCGATGCTTTACTGTGAAGTTGAATTCCTGGAGGGCCAGGAACCACCTATTCACTCTTCTATTTGTTTCCTTGTTTTGAGCCATCCACTTTAACGGAGCGTGATTAGGGATGAGCTTCGTGTTCGAGTCGAACATACGTTCGACTCGAACATCGGCTGTTCGATCGTTCGACGAAGATCGAACGATTTGGGCCGTTCGCGCCAAATTCGAGTGACGCGAACGGCCCACAATGCACTACGCCATCGCAGTGTCATCCAGGCGCTGTGATTGGCCAAGCATGCACTGTGACCCCGCATGCTTGGCCAATCACAGCGCCGTCAGCGAGGAGAGCAATGATTGGCCACAGGCAGGATGCCTGTGGCCAATTATTGCTGAGGGTGTTTAGTACACGCCCCACACTATAAAAGGCCGCCAGCACGGCGGCCTAGTGTAGTGTTTTCCGGAGCAGGGATAGAGCAGCATAGGCAGGGACAGTGACTTTTATTTCTTTCTTGCTTAACCTGGATTCCTTTAGTTTAGGGAAAGAGAAGGATAGGTAGGGAGAGTGTCAGTGTGTTTTGTGCTTGTGCTATATTGTGCTTAAAAAAAAACATTTTTTCTAGGGACAGAAAACTGTAGGTAGGGAGAGTGTGTCAGTTTCTTTCACTGTCAAAGTCCTTGTTTCCAGGGACCTGGAAGGACAGTGAGTGAATTCTCCTTGTGCTAAATTGTGCTTAAAAAAAACATTTTTTCTAGGGACAGAAAACTGTAGGTAGGGAGAGTGTGTCAGTTTCTTTCACTGTCAAAGTCCTTGTTTCCAGGGACCTGGAAGGACAGTGAGTGAATTCTCCTTGTGCTAAATTGTGCTTAAAAAAAACATTTTTTCTAGGGACAGAAAACTGTAGGTAGGGAGAGTGTGTCAGTTTCTTTCACTGTCAAAGTCCTTGTTTCCAGGGACCTGGAAGGACAGTGAGTGAATTCTCCTTGTGCTAAATTGTGCTTAAAAAAAACATTTTTTCTAGGGACAGAAAACTGTAGGTAGGGAGAGTGTGTCAGTTTCTTTCACTGTCAAAGTCCTTGTTTCCAGGGACCTGGAAGGACAGTGAGTGAATTCTCCTTGTGCTAAATTGTGCTTAAAAAAAACATTTTTTCTAGGGACAGAAAACTGTAGGTAGGGAGAGTGTGTCAGTTTCTTTCACTGTCAAAGTCCTTGTTTCCAGGGACCTGGAAGGACAGTGAGTGAATTCTCCTTGTGCTAAATTGTGCTTAAAAAAAACATTTTTTCTAGGGACAGAAAACTGTAGGTAGGGAGAGTGTGTCAGTTTCTTTCACTGTCAAAGTCCTTGTTTCCAGGGACCTGGAAGGACAGTGAGTGAATTCTCCTTGTGCTAAATTGTGCTTAAAAAAAACATTTTTTCTAGGGACAGAAAACTGTAGGTAGGGAGAGTGTGTCAGTTTCTTTCACTGTCAAAGTCCTTGTTTCCAGGGACCTGGAAGGACAGTGAGTGAATTCTCCTTGTGCTAAATTGTGCTTAAAAAAAACATTTTTTCTAGGGACAGAAAACTGTAGGTAGGGAGAGTGTGTCAGTTTCTTTCACTGTCAAAGTCCTTGTTTCCAGGGACCTGGAAGGACAGTGAGTGAATTCTCCTTGTGCTAAATTGTGCTTAAAAAAAACATTTTTTCTAGGGACAGAAAACTGTAGGTAGGGAGAGTGTGTCAGTTTCTTTCACTGTCAAAGTCCTTGTTTCCAGGGACCTGGAAGGACAGTGAGTGAATTCTCCTTGTGCTAAATTGTGCTTAAAAAAAACATTTTTTCTAGGGACAGAAAACTGTAGGTAGGGAGAGTGTGTCAGTTTCTTTCACTGTCAAAGTCCTTGTTTCCAGGGACCTGGAAGGACAGTGAGTGAATTCTCCTTGTGCTAAATTGTGCTTAAAAAAAACATTTTTTCTAGGGACAGAAAACTGTAGGTAGGGAGAGTGTGTCAGTTTCTTTCACTGTCAAAGTCCTTGTTTCCAGGGACCTGGAAGGACAGTGAGTGAATTCTCCTTGTGCTAAATTGTGCTTAAAAAAAACATTTTTTCTAGGGACAGAAAACTGTAGGTAGGGAGAGTGTGTCAGTTTCTTTCACTGTCAAAGTCCTTGTTTCCAGGGACCTGGAAGGACAGTGAGTGAATTCTCCTTGTGCTAAATTGTGCTTAAAAAAAACATTTTTTCTAGGGACAGAAAACTGTAGGTAGGGAGAGTGTGTCAGTTTCTTTCACTGTCAAAGTCCTTGTTTCCAGGGACCTGGAAGGACAGTGAGTGAATTCTCCTTGTGCTAAATTGTGCTTAAAAAAAACATTTTTTCTAGGGACAGAAAACTGTAGGTAGGGAGAGTGTGTCAGTTTCTTTCACTGTCAAAGTCCTTGTTTCCAGGGACCTGGAAGGACAGTGAGTGAATTCTCCTTGTGCTATATTGTGCTTAAAAAAAACATTTTTTCTAGGGACAGAAAACTGTAGGTAGGGAGAGTGTGTCAGTTTCTTTCACTGTCAAAGTCCTTGTTTCCAGGGACCTGGAAGGACAGTGAGTGAATTCTCCTTGTGCTAAATTGTGCTTAAAAAAAACATTTTTTCTAGGGACAGAAAACTGTAGGTAGGGAGAGTGTGTCAGTTTCTTTCACTGTCAAAGTCCTTGTTTCCAGGGACCTGGAAGGACAGTGAGTGAATTCTCCTTGTGCTAAATTGTGCTTAAAAAAAACATTTTTTCTAGGGACAGAAAACTGTAGGTAGGGAGAGTGTGTCAGTTTCTTTCACTGTCAAAGTCTTTGTTTCAAGGGACAGAGAAGGACACCTGAAGGTAGCCCTTATTGCTTTTTTCCCATCTCCCTGCAGGCCATCTATTAGAATGTCTGGAAGGCAAACAAGGAGAGGCAGACAGTCAGGAGGCAATAAAAGAGGGCAAGCAGGCTCTGTGTCTGGGGGCAACAGTGCTGGTCGTGGACGCGGTGCATTGTCATCAGCACATGGCCATGGGACACGCTTGTCCTTCTTTTCGGCAGCTGGACATGTTGAGCCACATCATGCCGAAGACTTGGTAGAGTGGATGACCAAGCCCTCCTCCTCCTCCTCATCCTCTCTCACCCAGGCTCAGGGTACTGGAAAAGCAGCTGCCAAAGCGTCCTCTTCCCTGGTATCAATGTCAGACTCATCATCAGTCACTCCTTCCCTAGACCCACCATGTCCTCCTCCTGAGGAGTCCCCCGAACTGTTTGAGCACAGTGTTGGGTACATGCTCCAGGAGGATGCCCAGCGTTTCGAAGGGTCTGATGATGAAACCCAGCTAGAGGAAGGCAGTAGCGTGAGAGCAGACAGAGGGGATGCTCAAGAAGGACACCAATCTGGCAGTCATGTTCCAGCAGCTGCAGCATACTGCCAGATTGGCTCCAGTGATGAGGAGGGAGGTGATGATGAGGTCACTGACTCCACGTGGGTGCCTAATAGGAGAGAGGAGGAGGAGGAGGATGAGGAGGAGGCACATCTCCAACGAGGCAGGATGCCCTTTGGTGGCCAGCGTAAGGGCAGTACACCGACGGAATCACACCGCAGAGCTCCGCCTGTGCAGGGCGCTGCCTCTGCCCGTCATTCAAAAAGTTCTTTGGTGTGGGCCTTTTTTGAGGCTAGTGCATCAGATCGCACAGCTGCTGTTTGCAACATATGTCTCAAGCGTATATCGCGTGGCCAAAACATCAGCCGCTTGGGTACCACATGCCTGACCAGACATATGTTGACCTGCCATGCAGCTCGTTGGCAAGCCTACCTCAAAGACCCACACCAAAGAACAAAGCGGACCTCTCCTTGCACCGCATCAGCTGGGATCTCCAACCCCACTATAACTTCAGTCCTCTCTGAAACATGCACTGAGAGGAATGAAGGTGTAGAATTAGGTGTGTCACAGCCAAGTACTTGCGGCCACTCTGCTAGCAGTACACCGACGTCCGATTCTAGCAGGCAAATTTCCCTGCCCCAGCTGCTGGACCGTCGAAAGAAGTTCACTCCCAGCCATCCACATGCCCAGCGGTTGAATGCTAGCTTGGCTAAATTGCTAGCGCTTCAACTGCTGCCTTTTCAGTTGGTAGACTCGGCCCCCTTCCGTGAGTTTGTGCAATGTGCGGTTCCTCAGTGGCAGGTTCCCAAACGCCACTTTTTCTCACGGAAGGCTATTCCGGCTCTCTACCGGCATGTGGAAGGCAATGTCTTTACCTCGCTGGACAGGGCGGTCAGCGGTAAGGTGCATATTACCGCTGACTCATGGTCCAGCAGGCATGGACAGGGACGTTACCTTTCTTTCACGGCCCATTGGGTCACTCTTTTGGCAGCTGGGAAGGATGCAGGACAAGGTGCAGTAGTGTTGGAGGTTGTCCCACCGCCACGCCTCCAAAATGCTACTACTGGTTGTGACACACCTCTCTCCTCCACCCCCTCCTCTTCTTCTTCCTCCATGGCCTCTTCCTGTGGTTTGTCCTATGAACCAGCGGTGCTCCGTAGCCGTTCACGGGGCTACGCAAGTACGCAGGCAAAAAGATGCCATGCCGTGCTTGCGCTGGTGTGTTTGGGGGACAGAAGCCACACTGGGGCAGAGGTCCTGTCTGCTCTGCAGGGCCAGGCCGAGAGGTGGTTGATGCCACGCCAGCTTAAGCCAGGAATGGTGGTTTGCGACAATGGCACCAACCTCCTCTCCGCCCTCCGACAGGGACAACTGACCCATGTGCCCTGTGTGGCTCACGTCCTTAACCTGGTGGTGCAGCGGTTCTTGGGCAGGTACCCGGGCTTAAAGGATGTCCTGAGGCAGGCCAGGAAAGTCTGTGTGCATTTCCGCAGATCTTATAATGCCAGTGCTCGCCTGGCTGAGCTGCAAAAGGAGTTGAACCTGCCCAAGAACCGCCTTATATGTGACATGCCCACCAGGTGGAACTCAACGTTGGCCATGCTGCAGCGGCTGCACACGCAGCAGAGGGCCATCAATGAGTACCTGTGCGACTACGGCACCAGGACAGGGTCAGGGGAGCTTGTTTTTTTTTCTCCACGCCAGTGGGGCATGATCAGGGATGCATGCACTGTCCTGGCACCATTTGAGGAGGCCACGAGGATGGTGAGCAGTGACAGTGCATGCATCAGTGACACTGTACCTCTTGTCCACCTGTTGGAGCACACGCTGCGTGGAATAATGGACAGGGCACTTGAGGCAGAACAGAGGCAGGAAGAGGAGGACTTCCTTGCCTCTCAAGGCCCCCTTTACCCAGACAGTGTTCCTTCTGTCCCACCCATCGCACAGGAAGAGGAGGAGGAGGAGGAGGAGGAGGAGGAGGATTGTGTCAGCATGGAGGTGGAGGCTGGCACTCAGCATCATCAGCAGCAGTCTTTTAGGGATGATTTACAGTCCCAAGAAACCAGTGGACTTGTACGTGGCTGGGAGGAGGTGGCTGCGGATCATGTCGTCCTTAGTGACCCAGAGGACTCCGGAGCGAATGCCTCAGCAAACCTACGCTGCATGGCCTCCCTGATCCTGCAAAGTCTGCGGAAGGATCCTCGTATTCTTCGGATCAAGGAGAGGGACCATTACTGGCTGGCCACTCTCCTTGATCCACGGTACAAGGGTAAGGTTGCGGACCTTATGTTACCGTCGCAGAGGGAGCAGAGGATGAGACAACTCCGGGAGGCCTTGCAGAAAGGTCTGTGCAACGCGTTCCCAGAGACTGGGAGGTTACAAACTCCTGGTCCTGGACAACGAGTTGCTGAGGCTTCGGCCAGTCAAAGAAGGAGCGGTGGGGAAGGTGGCCGTCTGACCGATGCGTTCAGACAATTCTTTAGTCCGCAGCCCCAAAGTATGATCGGTTCCAGCAACCATCGCCAGCGTCTGATAAACATGGTGCAGGAATATCTAGGGGCAAGGTCAGACTTGGACACCTTCCCCACCGAAAATCCTCTGGCTTACTGGGTCTTGAGGATGGATCACTGGCCAGAGCTTGCACAGTATGCAATTGAGCTACTGGCCTGTCCTGCATCCAGCGTTCTTTCGGAACGCACATTCAGTGCTGCTGGAGGATTTGTCACGGATCACAGGGTGCGCCTGTCCACCGACTCGGTTGATCGACTGACTTTCATCAAGATGAACCAGTCTTGGATCACCACCAGCTACCACACACCTGATGCTGATATAACAGACTAATTGATTTTAACATGTCACATCCCTTCAAGACTGATGCTGATGCTGAGTGCCTGTGCTGTTATGTTGACTGGCTATCCTCCTCCTCCGAGTCCTCAATGATACGATTGATGATGATAGCTTGGAAGATCATTTTTGTTTATGGGTGCCGCCACCAGTGGCTAAGGCCCAATTTTTCAGCCCCTGTTTTACAGGGGTGTGTAATTACAATTTTTTTAGCAATAATTTGCCATAGGGCTCATTGCTGTGCTCCAAGTACAGTATCTGTGAGGGGTTGGAGTGTTGTGGCACCAGTGCCTAAGGCCCAATTTTTCAGCCCCTGTTTAACAGGGGCGTGTCATTACAATTTTTGAAGCAATACTTTGCAACAGAGCTCATTGCTGTGCTCCAAGTACAGTATCTGTGAGGGGTTGTAGTGTTGTGCCACCAGTGCCTAAGGCCCAATTTTTCAGCCCCTGTTCAACAGGGGCATGCAATTACAATTCTTGATCTAATAATTCACAGCAGGGTCCATTGCTGCACCCACCAAGAGTAACTCTGAGGGCTTACAGTCTTGTGGCAACGCCACCACCACCACCACCACGAAAGGCCCAATTTTTCAGCCCCTGTTCAAAAGGGGCATGTAATTACAATTCTTGATCTAATAATTCACAGCAGGGCCCATTGCTGCACCCACCAAGAGTAACTGTCAGGGCTTACAGTGTTGTGGCACCAGCACCACCATCAAAGCCCCAATTTTTACTACCACTGTTCAACAACTATATGTAATTAAAATTCCTGATATAATAGTTGACAGCAGGGCGTTCCAGCACCAACCAAGAGTAACTGAGTGCTTACAGTGTTGTGCCAACACCAACAACTAAGGGGCCTATTTCTGCAGAGTATATACGGCAGGTCCCTACTTTCAAACATCCAACTTACAAACGACTCCTACTTGCAAACGAAAGAAGACAACAGGAAGTGAGAGGAAATCTACCCCTAGAAAGGAAAATTCTCTCCTGTAAGAATAAATATGGGAGAAAGGGGTCTCATCTGTACTGATGCTTTATCAGCAATCCTTGTTTCAAGAAAAACACCACATTTCAAAAACAGTTGTCATTGGGACGGAAAGTGAGGTGAAATGTTCTGAACAGGGGCACAGACAGCAAAACAAATGTTACAGGGGTGATAACCCTTACCTATGTTTCCCAAAAAGTTTAAAAATAGATTTTTGGGCTGGAGCTACACTTCAACAATGTACCTGTTCAAAATTACAAACACATTCTACATAAGAACAAACCTACAGTCCCTGTCTTGTATGCACCGCCTGTATACGGCTGTTCAGAGTATATAGGGCCTTTTTTATTTTATGTGCGGGGTTCCCCTTAATATCCATACAAGACCCAAAGGGGCTGGTAATGGGCTGGGGTAGGGGGGGGGGGTCATGGGGTAGCTATGCCATTTTTCTTAAAGAATTTCATCCATATTACCGGGACCAGACATTACATTAAAGCCGCAAGCAGTTTTAAATGGCTTTTTTTTCCTTTAGAAGTGTCATTTTGTGCAGGGACAGTTCTAAACACGGGAAACACGTGGCACTTCACAGGCATACTTTAGACACCCCCCAGGTACGATATTTAAAGGAATATTTGACTTTTTTTTTTTCACTTTATGCATCATTAAAATGACTGCTCCCGAAAAACGACCGTTTTTAAAACTTCTTTTTGCATTGATACATGTCCCCTGGTGCAGAACCCGGGTTCCCAAACCCTATTTATGACAATAACATGCATAATAGTTGTTATAATTAGCACTTTAGAATTCGAACGTTCGCATCCATTGTATTTAATAGGGTTCTAATGTTCGTTCGAACTTTCGGTCCGTTCGCGGGTTCTGGTGCGAACCGAACCCGGGGGTGTTCGGCTCATCACTAAGCGTGATCCGTAACCATGTCAAAGTGCCTACCTAGCAGGTAGTACCGAAGGGAATCTAGAGCCCACTTCACCGCTAAACACTCTTTTTCAACGGTGGCGTAATTTACCTCATGGGACTTCAACTTCCTGCTGAGGTAAATGACTGGGTGCTCTTCCCCGTTCCAGACCTGGGACAATACTGCTCCTAACCCCACATCTGACGCATCACTTTGTACGACAAAGTCTTTAGAGAAGTCGGGTGAGTACAACACTGGCTGGCTACATAAGGCTTGTTTCAAGAATTGGAATGCTGCCTCAGCCTCGGGGGTCCATTTAATCATGACCGACCCTTTCCCCTTCGTCAGGTTGGTTAGGGGCACAGCCTTAGAAGCAAAGTGGGGAATGAATCGCCGATAATACCCAGCGATTCCCAGAAAGGCTCGTACCTGCTTCTTGCTGTTGGGACGTGGCCAACTCTGGATGGCCTCGACTTTGTTGAGTTGGGGTTTTATTACTCCCCTCCCAATGGTGTACCCAAGATATTTGGCCTCCTCCTGCCCAATGGTACACTTCTTGGGGTTAGCCGTAAACCCCGCTTCCCGAACAGAGTCCAGGACTGCTTGCACTTTTGGCAGATGTGAGGCCCAATCTGTGCTATGGACAATTACGTCATCCAGGTAAGCCGCAGCATACTTCCGATGGGGCCTCAGCATCTGGTCCATTTTCCGCTGGAATGTGGCCGGCGCATTCTGTAACCCGAACGGCATTCTTTTATATTGGAACGCCCCGTCTGGGGTTACAAATGCGGTTTTCTCTTTGGCCGACTTGGCCAGGGGGATTTGCCAATACCCTTTTGTGAGGTCAAGAGTCGTCATGTATCGGGCTGTTCCCAGCCGGTCGATCAACTCATCTATACGTGGCATGGGGTAGGTGTCAAATTTTGTAACTTTGTTCAACTGACGAAAATCGTTACAAAATCGCCAGCTCCCATCCGGTTTAGGCACCAACACGATGGGACTAGACCAATCACTTTGGGACTCCTCTATCACCCCTAAGTTCAGCATTTTCTGTACTTCCTCCCGTATTGCCTCCCGTCGAGCCTCTGGGATCCGATAGGGTTTTAACTTCACCCTTTCACCGGGCGGGGTAATGATGTCATGCTCTACCCCAGATGTTTGTCCCGGCAGCTCAGAGAATACCTCCTTGTTGCGAAGCACAAACTCCTTAACCTCCTGTTGTTGGGGTTGTGACAAGGTGGCTGCTATTCCAACCTCAGGAATCACGCAACCAGTTTGAGCTGGTGACCAAGTGTCTGCGACTAGGGACTCTCTATCCCTCCAGGCTTTCAACAGATTAACGTGATAGATCTGTTCGGGCTTTCGCCTTCCTGGTTGTCTGACCTTGTAATTCACTTCGCTCACTTTTTCCATTATCTCGTAGGGGCCTTGCCATTTGGCAAGGAATTTACTTTCAACCGTAGGGACAAGTACCAATATCCTATCTCCCGGGGAAAAGGTACGGGTCTTGGCTCCACGGTTGTACACTCTCTGCTGTGCCAACTGCGCTTGGGCCAAATGTTCCTTCACGATGGGCATTACCTGTGCAATTCGATCTTGCATCAGGGCGACATGCTCAATCACACTCCTGTGGGGAGTTCTGGCTATCACATTCCTGGTACATAGGGGCACCAGTGAGGGGCTCAGGATCATCCCACAGTTCCCAGAACTTCGGAAAATCCCTTCCCACAATGGCGTCATGCGGTAACTGAGATACTAAGCCCACTGGATGAGAGAGGGTACCTTTGGGGGTCTCGAAACACACTGTAGTCACTGGATACTCTCGGGTGTCCCCATGCACACAAATAACAGCTACCTTGCTATTCCCAGAGACCTCTGTTTTAACTAACTCAGCCTTTATCAGGGTCACAAGGCTACCTGAATCCAGCAATACCACAACATTTCTACCATTAACACACATTTTGCATAAATGTTTCTCAGTTCCTCGAATGGCAGTGCATGCGACTGTCGCACACAGCGACTGACGTCTGCCCGTCAGAAAGTCACACTGCATGGGTTCCTCCACAACCGGGCAATTGGCTGCAATATGTCCCGCTTGCCGGCAGCGGTAGCAAACGATCCTTCTTGCCGCCTCTTGAGCCGCTGATTTCCCAGGCTGTTCTCGCCAAACTTGGGGTAGAGCTCCCACCCTCTCACTCTCTCCACCCTCACCCCTTGGAATCCTCTTATCCGCCCCTGGGGATGGTCTGGTCTTAGGGTGGAAAGTCCGAGTGTCTCTGGAAGAGGCCGTCAGGTTCTCTGTAGCCAAGTATTTCTCCACACGATCCACAAGACCATCGGCCGTCTCTGGGTCTCCATGGCTTACCCACTTTTGGATGGCAGTAGGAAGAGCTCTCAAAAACCGATCCATTACAACACGTTCCACAATCTTTGGTGCGGACAAAGTCTCTGGCTGTAGCCACTTTCTGCTCAGGTGAATGAGATCATACATTTGAGACCTGGGGGGTTTTCCAAGCTGGAAAGTCCAGTTATGCACACGCTGAGCCCGGACAGCCTGGGTGACACCCAGCCTTGCCAAAATTTCAGCTTTTAGCATCACATAGTCTTTTGCTTGGTTAGGCTCTAGGTCATAGTAAGCTTTCTGCGATTCACCAGTTAACAGAGGAGCCACCAGTCCAGCCCACTGCTCCTCAGGCCACTTTTCTCTTTCAGCGGTCCTTTCAAATGTGGTCAAAAATACCTCTGGATCATCCTCTCCAGTCATTTTTGTCAATAAACGACTCACCCCAAAGGACGCGGTATTAGTGGGACGGCTTTCCTCACTGGTCTGCGGACGTTGCTGCATTACTGCTTCCATCTGTTGTTGTAGTCTCTGCTCTTGCTTCTGCAACAGGTCTATGAAGCGGGCCTCAGATTGCTGCTGGGCTCGTTGCTGAGCCTCCAGACTCTGTTGCAAAGTTGCGTTTGTCTGCTGCTGGGCTGCAAGGCTCCTTTGCAAACCTGCATTTGTCTGCTGTTGATTGGCATTTGCTAGAGCCAGCTGCTTCAGTATCTCCTCCATGCTGGCTTAAAAAAAACTGCCACTGGTTCTCCACCAACTGTGAGGGGGTTAGCTCGGCAGCGGGTGTGTGTGACCCCCGGGATGGGCTCCCCACACAAAACAGGCCCAGCAAACGGAGGTTGTGGTTTTCAAAATCAAAAAAGGTGCGGTTTATTTTCTATTTACAGTGACAAAACACAGCAAAGCAAAAGAAACATAACCAAAATAAATCCTGGTCAAGTTGACCTCTGACTAAACATACAGGTTTCCTAACTAACAACTGGGATCAGCCTAGTGCTGTCCTAGTCCCTAAGTCCCTGGTTTAGTAAAAGTCCAAACAAATAGCCACACAGGCTTTTGCCTCACCGCACAGGGGTTCACTCTCCCTAGACAGTCCACACAGGTCTGGTTCCAGGCATGAGCTAACATCTAATGAAGTTGGGAGTTCTTATAGAGGCCTAAATGAGCTGACAAGGTTCAGCTGGTCTCCTCATCTCTGTCTGCACGACGCCCCACACTCTCCCTAGAGGTATGAGTCATCCATGAGCCCACTAGCCTTATACAACTCTCCACCTAGTTGTATAAGTCGGCGTAAAGCCTGAATCTGGGCGAAATATATCTACCCCCCTGGATGCAACCAGGTGACCTTACCTTCCTGCTGTCACATAGTAAAAGTGCCCCATTGTTGGTGTCAGTGGGAGGAATAGTGCCCAATCATTGGTGTCAGTGGTAGGAAAAGTCAGTCCCTCAAGGCAGGCGGAAGGCTGCATCTGGCCCCCGGCCAGCAGTTGGGAGACTACTGCCTTAGGGGATCAGAAAGGATTTTTTTATACCCTTGATTTCTAAAGTTTGTTTTTTGGCTTTTGTCTCTGAATCAACCATGGGTATAAAGAGTAGAGGTTTTCCATTTATTTTAATTTATTTTTCTTCTGGTTAAACCTAATGGCCTTGTGTCTTTTTTTTCAACCTAATGGTAAGAAATTATGAGGATTTGAAAGAAAAGAGTCTAACACAAGAGTGCACTGATCCAGTTTTATGCCGCGTGTACACGACCGTTTTTCCTGTCTTGCAAAAAAAACAAGTTTTTCTAGACGTGATTCGTCGTGTTTCCTCTCAAGCCTGCCTTGCATACACACGTTCAGAAATAAAAAACGCTCAAGCAAAGCGCGGTGACGTACAACGGCACTATAAAGGGGAAGTTCCATTCGGATGGCGCCACCCTTTGGGACGCTTTTGCTGATCCTCGTGTTAGTAGAAGTTTGGTGAGAGACGATTCGCGCTTTTCAGCCTCGTGCTCTTCAGTCCGTTACAGCGTGACGAATGTGCTATCTCCATTACGAACGCTAGTTTTACCAGAACGAGCGCTCCCGTCTCATACTTGATTCTGAGCATGCGTGTTTTTTTTCCCCTCGGAAAAGCATACACACGCGACGAGGAAAAGAACGTCGGGAAAAACGACGAGAAAAATTGAGCAGGTTCTAATTTCTAATTTAAATTTCTAATTTTTTTGCGGGCAGTTTTCTCGTCGAGAAAACTGCTATGGAGAATACACACAACCGGTTTTCACGACCAATCTAAAAAATGGCAGTTTTCTTGTCATGAAAAACGGTTGTGTGTACGCGGCATAATAGCTGCTAGAAATACATTGTCTGAATTTCTCTACCTAAAGAGCCGGTTCACACCAGGGCGGCGCGACTTGTGGGGGCGACCTCGGCGGCGCGATCTCAAGACGACTCGAGACGCCCGCCGAGGCGATTTGCATAAGACTTCTGTATAGAAATCAATGCAGGTTGCCTTGGGTCGCCCCAAAAGTAGTACAGGAACCTTTTTCTAAGTCGGAGCGACCTGAGTCGCTCTTACTTAGAACGGTTCCATTGAAAAGCGTGGGACGCGACTTGTCAGTCGACTGAGTCGCCTGACGAGTCGCCCTGGTGTGAACCGGCTCTTATTGGAATTTTGAATTTTTCTGGCTGGGATCACTTAGCTTTTATACATTCAGATAGATTGTCTTGTAAATGTTACAGGCAGGTGGCGATTAAATGTGATTTTGGAGCTTGAGAAGACCTTTGAAAAGGTATTTCTCCACAATGCCTATAGCTAGGGAGGTCAGGTGGGGCTTGTTTTAAAGCTATCGTTCAGGCTGCTGTAGAATAAAAATCTTTATTTTTTTAGAGAGAGAATGCTTACAGTATATAATGATAAAGGCAATGTGAGGTGATATTTAATCAACCCGTTTATGTGTTTCTTTTTAGGTTTCAAGCTCAGGAAGCGTTACGTCACAAATGAGCCCACAGGAGGTACGGGAAGCTGCCCCAACCTAGTGGAGGCCATTCCTTGTGAGGAGCCATCCTGCTATGACTGGAGACTGGATAGGCTGGAGGAGTGCATCCCCGACAATGGAAACAACTGTGGGCCCGGCACACAAGTGCCGGTTGTCACCTGTATCAACAGTGATGGTGAGTAACCAAAAGGGGTCTCCAATTAGGGATTAAAAATATTGCGAGTAAGGCCCCTTTCACACGGAGGGTTCAGGTCCGCCTGTCAGTTTTTTAGGCGGACCTGGACGGACGCTCCATGTAGCCCTATGGAGGCACGGATGTCAGCGGAGACATGTCCGCTGACATCCGACCCGCTCCGATCCGCCAAAGTGTGACGGAGGAAAACCCTATTTTTCCTTCCGTCGGCGGAGCGGATCAGATGAACACGGACAGACTGTCCGTGTTCATCCGATCTCCCCATAGGGGAGAGCGGCGCTCTGACAGGGCGGTCCCTGCACAGTGTGCGGGGACCGCCCAGTCATTCGCCGGCTCAGCGGGGATCAACTGAGCGATCCCCGCTGAGCAAGCGGAGCTTCACGGGGCGGATCATGACTGATTCGCCCCGTGTGAAAGAGCCCTAAGAATAATTTCAAATTAAAGTTTTTTTCAAGTCATAAATTTTTTTTCGAGCTTTGGATAGTGTGGAAGGATTTAAACCTTTTGTTTAAGAAAAAAACTATTTATTTGCAAAATTTTATAACAGAAACTAAGAAAAACTATTTTTTCAAACTTTTTGCTTTGTTTAGCAAAAAATAAAAATAAACAGTGGTGCTTAAATACCACCAAAAGAAAGCTCTATTTGTGTGAAAACAATGATAAAAAATGTAATTTGGGTACAGTGTTGCACGACTGCGCAATTGTCATTCAAATTGCGACAGGGCTGAAAGCTGAAAACTGGCCTGGGCAGGGAGGGGGTAAAAGTGCTCTGTTATGAAGTGTTGAGATTTTAGTTCCTGGGTTTAGATATCCTTTAAAGTAGTCTAAAGCCTGAGCAAAAAAATGGGTTTAATGTCACTTTACCAATGGCAGCTCCTCTATTTCTGAAGAGTACTTTGACGCCATAAAACATACACAAATCTACAAAAAAAGTCGAATAAACTGATTTTTTTTTTTTTTTTATGTGAAAACATTGCAACAATATTGTTATCATCTAGGCATCAGGATAAATCCTCACTATTAAATGACATTAATTAGCATTTAAATTGACAACTCCAATATGTCTTCATGCTCTTTAAGCAGGCATAGAGCTCTGTAATCTCTCTTATATGTTTGATGCTGTCTGTTTCCCCATAAAGAGCTGGTAAGGACAGAAAACCAACCTCCTCTCATTAGCTTAATTGGTCCGAGAAGAAGTCTGCGCTTTTAATGCTGACGACAATCTATTTCCCTGCAGAAAATCCAAGTGACACCATAAATATATATTTATTTTATGTCAGGACGGGAAATTAATTCTAAATTCACGCGCAGAATTGTAGCGTGTAAGGTCACCACTCACCTTGAGAAACACTCCGGTTTCTCAAGGTAATTACTAAAAATACACGGGCTAATTAAAAATCAACACTTTTTTTTTTTTTTTTTTTTTTTAGGAAAAATTTTATTGCTGGTACAACAAGCGAGGATGGAAAGTGCTAAGACTAAATTGATTGACTTCTTTTCTTTTTTTTTTTTTGTTTGCATGGTGACTTTTTTTTCCAACTTTAGCTCTCTTTTGTTTAAGCCTTGTACAAATATTTGTGCTTCAGTTAATTGCGTTCCTCTTTCTATAATAGAGAAATTGGAAAATAAAGAGTGTATTTAATTACAACATCAATATCAGTATAATGAATTTAAAGGGGAGTTCCAGGTTTTTTGTTTATTAAAAGTCAGCAGCTACAAAAAGTGTTTTAATAAACAGGCACTTACCTGTTCCACGTAGGGTTGCCACCTCATCCCTTTAAACCCGAACACATATGAATTATACAGGTTCTGAGGCTAATATAATGCAGATAAGGCACCAAGTGAGTTTAATTACCACCTTAATCAGCCACAGAACCTGTGTAATTAATATGTGTTCGTTTTAAAGGGATAAGGTGGCAACCCTAGTTCCGCGGTCCAGCGATGCCGCCGAACGGAGCGTCGCTCCTCTCCCCCCTCCTCTCCGCCGGCGCCTCCATTGCCACTCTGGGCACCTGGCGTGACAGCTTTCGGCTTCTCAGGACCGGCGCGATGTCAGTGCCGGTTCTGGTGAAAATAAATAAATCGATTTGCTGAATTTTGAATCGATTTGACCTTTCAACTCAATTCAAGATTTAAAACGATTTTTTCCCCAGCCCTATTTCACATGTCTCATTCATGTATAAAATAAGGGGATTATTGATTATTATTATTACTAATATATAGGATTTATGTAGTGCCAACAGTTTGCACTGTACAATATAAAAGCAGACAGTACAATACAATAAAATACAAGAGGGTTAAGAAGGCCCTGCTTATAAGAGCTTACAATCTAATAGGGTAGAGAAATGGTACAAAAGGTAATAACTGTGAGGGAGGAGCTGATGGAGGATTTCAGTTGTTAGGAAGAAGGCGGAATAGGCTTCCCTGAAGAGATGAGTTTTCAGGGAATGCCTGAAGGTGGACAGAGTAGGACAAAGCCGGACAGATTGAGGTAGAGAGTTCAAGGGAGTGTCACACTTACCCCTAGTGTAGGTGGTCAGCAGTGTTGTTCATCTTACGTTAGAAAAGTAATTAGTTACAGTTACAAATTACTTCTTCCAAAAAGTAATGGAGTTAGTTACTCAGTTACTACATTGAAAAAGTAATTAGTTACTCAGCAAAGTAACTATATTGGTTATATTATATATACACGGGGGCGGGGCGGTAGAAGGATGATATATATGTAATTTTTTCAGTGTATAAAAATAATAGGAGGGATAACAATAAATAAAATTGGTTATGTGCCCATGCCTCACTGTGCCTCACTGTGCCCATGCCTCACTGTGCCCATGCTTCACTATGCCCATGCTTCACTGTGCCCAATGTCTCACTGTGCCCGTGTCTCACTGTGCCCGTGCTTCACTGTGCCCAATTCCTCACTGTGCCCAATGCCTCACTGTGCCCGTGTCTCACTGTGCCCGTGCTTCACTGTGCCCATGCTTCACTGTGCCCAATGCCTCACTGTGCCCAATGCCTGACTGTGCCCGTGCCTCACTGTGCCCATGCCTCACTGTGCCCGTGCCTCACTGTGCCCGTGTCTCACTGTGCCCGTGCTTCACTGTGCCCGTGCTTCACTGTGCCCGTGTCTCATTGTGCCCGTGTCTCACTGTGCCCATGCTTCACTGTGCCCATGTCTCACTGTGCCCGTGCTTCACTGTGTGCCCGTGTACCTGTGATCAGCGGCGTCCTGGCGGCCATTCCAGTATTCAAAAGCCGCGCCTCCTCGTCTGTGATAGGCGGAACGCTCAAATTCTCAGCATTCAGTGTTCCGCCTATCACGGACATCCGCACATCCTCATAACACAGACGAGGATGAGCGGATGTCCGTGATAGGCTGAACACTGCCTGCTGTGAAATTGAGAGTTCCGCCAAAACTAGGATGCTGGAACCAGGAGCACATAAGCAGGGGCTCATAAGTTCCTGACAGGGAGCTAGAGAGCAGAAGGTCCTGAGAGGTGCGGAGAGGACAGTTTGGGTGATATTTTGAGACAAGATTGGTGATGTAGCTTTGGGCAGAGTTCTGAATGGCTTTGTATGTAGCTGTTAGTATTTTGAATTTAATTTGCAGTACATTTAGATGCCAGTGGAGGGATTGGCAGAGAGGCAGACACTAAGCAGTTGGTAAGGTAGATGAGTCTGGCAGCAGAATTCATGATAGTCTAAAGAGGGGACAGCCTGCATAGAGGTAGGCCTAAGAGAAGAGAGCTGTAATAGTCAAGGCGTGAGATAACAAGGGAGTGAATGAGTAGCTTGGTGGATTAATTACTCAAAAAGGGTCAATTCTAGAGATGTTACGGAGATGAAGTCTACAAGCATTACTCCTCCTATATATAGAATACCTCTTATATTTTGGAATATTATACATCTGGAATAAAAAAAAAAAAGAAGAAGCAGATCTGAGACAACAATATTTTGTCGGAGGTCTATGCAGCATCTGCACTCACAATTTGCTCACACGAAGTATACACCCAGGGTCACATGATCCCTCTGGTCTGCTTCCTTTTCCAAAATGCTATCAAAGAATCACTACAGGGGCTCTTGTTGGTAACATATGATGTAGTCACATACAGGGCCGCCATCAGGAATTTTGGGGCCCCTTACGCAGCTTCAGGCATGGGCCCCCTGGAGCAGAGGAGAACCGGGGGGGCGGGGGCTGCCGCCACGATATGAGAAGAGGGGGGCTGCTGCAAATTGAGAAGCGAGGGGGGGTGCCACGAATTGAGAAGTGGGGGGGGGGGGTTGCCATCGGGGCCCTGGGACCTCTGGACCCCTTGCAAAAAAGGATAGAAACAGAAATTTATAAAAATAATAATATTTTTTATTAAAAAAAAAAAGGAGGTTGCCATCCGGGGCCCTGGGGACCTCCGGGCCTCTGGGGACCTCTAGGCCCCTTACAAAAAAAATTAAAAAATAAATAAATAACATAAATAAATAAAAAAAAACTAAATAAAAAGAAATTTATAAAAAAAATAAAAAATTATAAAAAAAGGGGGGGGGGGGGTTGACATTCGGGGCCCTGGGGAACTCCGGACTCTGGGCCCCTGGGGACCACTGGGCCTCTTACAAAAATAAATAAATAATAAAAAAAAGAAAGGGGGGCATCCGGGCCCCTTACAGGTGTACTGCCTGTACCCCCCTGATGGCGGCCCTGGTCACATAGCACTAAAAGGAGATTCACTCTGCAAAATGCTCAGTAGGCATGACACGGCGTGGGGTAATATGGAGCCAGTCAGCCTGCATGGTCAAAGGGGAGAGGCACTGCAGTCACTGAAAGCTTCTAACTCCAGTACACATGGTAAGTCCTGGGAACACCAGAATCCACTTTTATGGCAATGCAACCAGGGCTGGGACGAGGGGTGAGCAGGAGAGGTATTTGCTCTGGGTGCAGTGAAGCAAAGGAGCAAAAAAATAGATGCAGGGTGGTACACCTATTCTACGGCATTTGTTAATAGGAGGGGGGCGCCACTCTGCATCCTTGCACTGGGTGCTGGATGACACTGCCCCAGTAGTGACTGCGGCCTATTTAAACTGTTACTTAGATCCAGGGCCAGGCTGGGGGGGTTAGGCAGAAGAATTGCAGTTGGGGCTCAACATGGGTAAGGACGGCAACTTATGTTGCTAAGACAGTTCACAGCCTACGGTAGGTGTATGTTTGTGCACTTTGTCCTTTTCACCTTGGGTGCTAAAGGATCTTGTCCCGACACTGGGTAGATCAGAAGTGAAACTGAGTGCCTGATATAACAACGATGCTGGCTCCAGAGCAGTAATAAAAAAGGCAAGGAAGGTTAGGGGTGAAGATTGCCCATAAAAATTGCCATGATTTCCCCATTAAACTACAATCTCAGTTCAACCTTAAAGGAACACTCATGTGTCACTCCTGAAAAATTAAAACCCATTAAATATGGATTTGAAGGTGGTTTTCTAATAGTTTCATTGGCCACCCTCAGGGGTCCATCATTTGCCATCCTCCAGCAGTTCTTCCGCTGCCTTCTGCTCGCACAGCGGGGGGGGGGGGGGGTGAAATGCCGGAATGTGCATCTGACACTGAGCTGTGAGATATCTTTATAGCCTGTCAGGGAGCTTGTAGACATTTTCTAGCACTCTTTTCTCATACATGGTTTTTATATATTTTTTTTCTACATTGCTACTTTTTCAATTTTAAGTAAAGGTTGTAGGCGCATAAAAAAAGCTACTGTACGTATTAAACTAGGTACCACCAACCAATGCAATGTTGGATATCTATAGAGAAATCTGAAGCAGGATTGCTGCACATAAAATTGATTTAATATAAATAATGAAATACTCAGACCAGCTCGTCGTCTGGGACCAACAACCATGCCACGTTCCAAGTCACTTAAACTCCTTTTCTTGCCCATTCTGATGCTTGGTTTGAACTTTAGCAAGTTGTCTTCTGTTTCAAATATTTTATTGAATTTTATAATTATCAACAAAATTCCATTAAAAGAGTATATACAATAATAGAATAGAAATAGATATTCCTTTAACAGAACATGTACAATAGTAAAGTAGAAAAAGGCGTAATCATTCGGGAAAGTACCTCTTATGAATGTAAATTAAAATAGATAACCTAGCGGATTGTTGGATAAGATTATGTAACATGAAGTGTCATAATCGTAGCTTCATGGCAGCTATTTGACGACAAGAAATTTAGAAATTAAGTTGATTGAAATAATATAATATAACTATGTCATCTATGAAGAGAATAGAATTGAATAAACCTATAAAGAAATATAAAGTTAATGTGTTGTAGAATAGCTGGGGGAATAAATTAGGCTAAACCAGGGTCAAGTGGCCTTCTCTTGGCTTGGCTTTATCTGGTGCAAAGGTCAAAAATCCCAACCATTCTAGCAAGTTGTCTTCACTACGTCTAGATGCCTAAATGCATTGAGTTACTGCCATGTGATTGTCTGATTAGCAATTTGTGTTACCGAGCAATTGAACATGTGTACCTAATAAAGTGGCTGGTCAGTGCATACCCCTGCGATCAGCAATGCTCGTGCTCCAAGCTGATTGGATAGCTCTAGAACTGACTCAGTAGGAGGGAGTGTCTGGTCTTTGCAGAGAGACCACTGCTTTTACAAGAAAGTAAAGGCTCCACTCTGCAGCATTCTGCCAGGGGACAGGCTTTTGTACTCAGGCTGTGGCTGTTTTCTACAGAAACTCAACTGTCAAGCTTTGAGCACCTTTTGCTTTCATGCACCAAGAATGTATTTTGCTGATTTGACTGGAAGTTTCCATTGGGGCTTTCAGAACCCATGAATGGAAAATCAACTCTTTGGAAAATTAAATAGTGTTAAAGTCAATTGAGTGGTGAATAGAGCAAGCAATCAATTCTGAAACAGATATTTTTTATTTTTGGTTATTTTTTCCAATAAAATGTTGACACTGAAAGTGATTGCATTATTTTAGAATAATTTATATTTTGTGTTGCTTTTCACTAAATGTGATGTCTGCTAATCCAATTTCTGTTATATGCTGAGCTTGAATTACTCATTAGTACACATTACTGGGAGAAAAAGAAACCCTGGACTGCCGCACTCTGTATAGACAGTTATTTATTCCAAAATTTCAGGTAAAAAATCCAAATTCAAAATAAATCCATAAATCCAAAACAACAAATGCAGATAGTGTGCATGCAGGGAAGGGTGGCTAACGCGTTTCACGTCACGAATTGACGCTTACTCATAGCTAGGGTGTGTTGTTTTGGATTTATGGATTTATTTTGAATTTGGATTTTTTACCTGAAATTTTGGAAAATATAACTGTCTATACAGAGTGCGGCAGTCCAGGGTTTCTTTTTCTCCCATGCATCAGTGCAGAGCCAGCACCTGTGTGAGTGACCGGGCGGAAGCAGCTATTTGGTGAATTCTCAAGCTTTTGAGCGGTACGTTTTTCCTTTCCTCTAGTACACATTACTGCCGAAAGTGACAACCTTGGTAACAAATACTGACCTTTTAGTTAAAGACTGTAACTAAAACTGTCACTTTCTTGATAATTCCTCCCAAAAATTGCCCTGACTAAGGGTGATTTTTGGCCCCTGAAACGCGTTGGTGCCTTTTGTTTTCCTGTTGTCACTTGTGATACCAATAAAAGACTTTGGACTAAACGTTTCTTTTTCCAGGAGAGGAGGTTGACAGACAGATGTGTCGAGATGCTATCTACCCCATCCCCATTGCTTGTGACCTCCCGTGTCCTAGAGACTGCGTCCTCAGCTCATGGTCTGAATGGTCGTCCTGTTCACACACCTGCTCCGGGAAGACCACCGAAGGAAGACAAACAAGAAACCGAGCTATTCTTGCCTATCCGGGTGATGGTAAGTCTGTCACAGCTGTTCTTTACAAAGAAAACGAATAATGTTTAAAGCTGAACTCTTGTTGATCTTAAAACTGAACTCCAGGCCAAAAAATGTGTATTTAAATATATTTTTCAATAGTCCCAAAGGCTATAAATCCACTTGATGCCTTTAAAAACAAAGTTATCACCTTGTAAAAAGTAGCAGTGACATCATCACTAAGATTTATGCAGCCTGTGCAGGGAGCAGAGCTGTGGGAGGGACCCAGCAGGCCCCACCCACTACTTGCTGCCTGCAGAAAACTACAATAGGGGGCGGAGACAAGACCAGTCACCCTGCACAAGGAGAGAGAGCAGCAGTGACCGGTCTTTATTATAGGAAACTTCTGCACAGACATATCACACTAGATTACTGCACAGATCTGGAAGAAATACACAAAGCACACCAACATAAGGATACACATTCCTCTTGTATTTGCATAAATTATTATTTATCAGAGGTAGCATTTCTGGTTCTACAATCACTTGTAAAGCAGAAATGACACTGGCGGTGGGTGATTCCATACCAACAGGCTCTACTGTATTGCAGAGCTTGGTTAGTCAACCCTATTTCAGGCACTGGGAGCTGTAGGAGGGTGGTGGTGTTTAGGGAGCAGTAAGGTGATGATGCTCCATAGTTCAGCATTCAGGCAGCTTGTGGGAGGGTGTAGTGGCAGTAGCACACACACAGTCCAGATGCAATAATAAGTAGACATGTGCACTGCCAAAAAAGTGTTAGTTTTCGTTTTCGTTTCATTCATTTTTTAGTTTTTCGGGTCATTCGTTATGATCGCAATTCGTAAATTCGTACATTCGTAAATTCGTACCCATGTAAATTTATACATTCGTAAATTCGTACATTCGTAAATTTGTACATTCGTAAATTTATACATTCGGAAATTCGTACATTCTTACATTTGGAAATTTGGAAATTCGAAATTCCAAAAACCCAAAAATTTGAAAAACTGAAAAATATCTATTAAATTATAGGTATTGTAATTTCCTTTCAAATTTGTCTGTTAGCGAACGTAACGAATACAAATTTATCCGAAGTTAGGCATAACCTGAAATAACAAATGCCACATCTAAACAAATGGAACAGAACAAATTAATAATAAATAATAATAATAAAAACAATTAATTATTATTATTGTTATTTATTATTATTATTATTAATTCATTACGTTCCATTCGTTTAGATACTGCATTCATTATTTCGGAAAACAATTCGGAACTTCGGATAAATTTGTATTCGTTACGTTCACTAACAAGCAAATTTGGAAGGAAATTCCAATACCTATAATTTAATTGTTAGTAATAGTTAAGTTATTATTAGTTAATTATTATTTCAAATTTACGAATTTACAAATTTACGAATTTAAGCATTTACGAATGTACAAATTTCCAAATGTACGAATTTACGAATTTTCGAATATTCAAATTTACGAATATTCGTTAAAATTCATTATTATTATTCATTCGTATATTTCCGAATTAACGAATTTGTTGAAATTCGTTAAAAAAATAATTTGGAATGAAACGAATTGCACATCTCTAATAGTAAGAACTTGTACTGTAGTTGTAGTATTGTAGTTGTAGTACTGTAGTAGTAGTAGTAGAGTATAGCAGTTCACAACAAGCCCGGCGAGAAGGCAGCCCAACCTGAAACACTCATGGATGAACAGCAGATTGTAGCAGAGTAGATCTCAGCCGAACTGACAGCGTCTGTCTAGAGGGGCTGGAATGAGGCCTGGCCGCTACGTGGCAAAGCAGGGAGGTTTCCAGGAAGATTGGTGGATTCCTAGGCTTTCCCTACTCGTCTGGAACCTTTCCCTGCTGCAATTACTTTCCCTGACAGACGGGTGACCTGTCTCTACACTACCCACATGCTAAAAGCGTGGCAAGCCTGGGAGCCAGGGCCTTAACAAATTGCAGATGAGCCACCGTCATTATACGGCGGTAGGTCGGCACGTTCCCGCAAATCGCCGTACCTGTACGTCGGCTCCTTTAAGAGTCATAGCAGGCGCGCGTGCGCTGCCGGAGGCCGCTGTACGGCGGGGGACCCGATGCGTGTGGCCGTAGGCCGTGATAAACCGCTGACCACCTGCGATCGTGGGAAAGAGAGCCAGAATGGGGATCTGTCAATGTAAACAGATCCCCGTTCTGACAGGGGAGGAAAGACAGATCTGCTGTTCCTAGTGATTAGGAACAGCGATATGTCTCCTCCTCCAGTAAGTCCTCTCCCCCCACATTTAGAAACACCGCCCAGGAAACACATTTAACCCCTTGATCGCCCTCTAGTGTTAACCCCTTCCCTGCCAGTGACATTTACACAGTAATCAGTGCATTTTTATAGCACTGATTGCTGTATAGATGTCAGTGGTTCCAAAAATGTGTCAAAAGGGTCCGATCTATCCGCCGCAATGTCGCAGTCCCGCTAAATCACAGATCGCCGTCATTACTAGTAAAAAAATAAAAAATAATAAAAATGCCATAAATCTATCCACTATTTTGTAGACGCTATAACTTTTGCGCAAACCAATAAATATACGCTTGCGATTTTGTTTACCAAAAATATGTAGAAGAATACATATTGACCTAAACTGATGAACAATTTTTTTTTTGGGGGGGGGGGGGGGATATTTATTATAGCAAAAAGTAAAAAATATATATTTTTTCCAAAATTGTCGCTCTTTTTTTGTTTATAGCGCAAATAATAAAAACCGCAGAGGTTATCAAATACCACCAAAAGATAGCTCTATTTGTGGGGAAAAAAATATGTAAATTTTGTTTGGGTACAACGTCACACGACCGCGCAATTGTCGGTTAAAGCGACTTAGTGCCGTATCGCAAAAAAATGGCCTGGTCATTAAGAGGGCGAATTCATCCGGGGCTGTGGTTAAATAGACTCTGCCTGACCCATGATGGCCGCCAGAGTCACATGTCAGAGTCAGCTGTTGGCATCCAACTGGTTCACTTCCCCAGTGACCCCGGAAACCATTGAGGAACTAGGCTCCTCTTGACTTCCTCTCCCTCTGCACTGCCGCTGCGGTTGAGCGCCACCTGTATGGGAAAAAAATAGGTGCACTGCCTACAAGCTGACCCAGGAGCTGTAGATCAAAAAAGTCAGACCTCCTAATTTTGACTTTGTTCTGAATCAGTGGCTTGGAAATTACTGAAGCCATTGGATTAGCATGACTCGATTTGCTAGCGTTGTCTGGCAAGAAGAGCAGGATTCAAACCTCTGGGGTGTGCAGTACCGCATGTGGCCAGAGGTGCGGGAGCGCCGGTGACGCTCGGAGACACTCAGAGACACTCGGAAACCGAGTGTCTCTGAGCGTCTCCGAGCATCTCTGAGTGTCTCCGAGTCTATCCGAGTGTCTCTGGCCCCCCCGCACATCTGGGAACATGCAGTACTGCATACACCAGAAGTGGCACTGGAACCAATTATCTGAGTTTCCATTGATTCCTATGGGGAAACTCGCTTTGATATACGAGTGCTTTGGATTACAAGCATTTCTCTGGAACTAATTATGCTCGTAATCCAAGGTACTATTGTACTGCTGGATGGAGCCCAATAGGGCTGTTGTGAACGAGCCGCAGCAAAACCAGGGACGTCACTGTGAAGGTGCTCTGAAGGAACAGCATACCGTGTCGTTCCTTCAGAGACCTGTGCTGTGAACGGTGGCTCTCGCGTGCATGCGTGGGAGTGACGTCATCGCGGCTCCGACCACTCGCACAGCCAGAGTCTCACCAATATGAATTAAAACAATAGCACATAAGACAAATTTTTCTTGTCTATCCATTGGTCCTGCGTTGGGCAATACAGTAATACCTCGTGGTTTACGAGCGTTTCGCAATACGAGCTGTTTATTTTTTTGAAATCCTGATTTGATTTGCTAGCGTTGTCTCGCAAGACGAGCAGGATGTAAGCCTCTGGGGGGTGCAGTACCGCATGTGGCCAGAGGTGCGGGGGCTCCGGTGATGCTCAGAGACACTCGGGAACCGAGTGCCCCAGAGCGTCTCCAAGTGTCACCGAATGTCCTTGAGTGTCTCAGAGTATCTCCGAGTGTCTCTGAGCATCTCTGAGCATCTCCGAGTGGTCTCCGAGTGGTCTCCGAGTGGTCTCTGAGTGTCTGTGAGTGTCTGTGAGTGTCTCTGAACGTTTCTGAGTGTCTCCAGCGCCCCCGCACCGTTGGCCACATACGGTACTGCATACACCAGCAGTGGCACTGAAACCAATTATCTGAGTTTCCATTGATTCCTATGGGGAAACTCGCTTTGATATATGAGTACTTTGGATTGCAAGCATTCTTCTGGAACTAATTATGCTCGTAATCCAAGATATTACTGTACTGCTGAATGGAGCCCAATAGGGCTTCTGTGCACGAGCCGCAGCAAAACCAATACGGATTTTATTTAGTCTCACCAGAATATATATTGTTTTGTGACTTCCTCTCCAGCTCGCTGTTCCATTGAGAATATTGCTGCCTTTTTCTTGGAAAGACACACTAGAATATTCCTGCAGGTTTTTCCAATTGGTGTTTTTTTTTTTTTCTCTCTTTTTTTTTTTTTTGTGCGTAGTCAAAAATGAAATTAATTTAGAAGGAATTTTCAGTGCCCGGGGACTTCTCAGCCAAGAAGGAAAGATGATTCTTGTGAAATGACTTTTTGTCCCCAGAGCTCCAGTCAATCTGCACACGAGTCTCTATCTCCCCTGACATTCCCTGTTCAGGAAATAAATAATTTAATCCGGTGACATTTTGCCGAAAGGATTTTGCTGTGTCGTTAGGAAGTGTGTCCATATTTTATCATATACACGTCTCCTATCTCATTTTTACCACACTGAAAATATATATATAGACATTTTTATTTAATACTGTAAAGAGCAATTTGCCCGGTGCAGTAATCCGTAGCAACCAATCAGCATTCATCTTTTAGATACTTAAAGTGCATCTGAACCCACGAGAAAAAATGTAATATGTTGATGCTCACCAGTCCTTAGATGTGGTGGCTGCATTCGTTTTCCTTTTCAGGCATTTTTATCCTTTATTTTCACTTGGTGATCTAGCCAGTAACACACCTCTAATCCTAAATCAGGGGTCTCCAAACTTTGTAAACAAAGAACGTTGTATGTTGTATGTCCTTCAGACTTTAGGGGGGCCAGACTGTGCCAAGTAGGAGTGAACATTTCAGTGGGAATATTCATCGCTATATTTGGTATCATTGGGATGAATAGTGCCCCATCGTTGGTTTCATTGGGAGGAATAGTGCCCCATTGTTGGTTTCATTGGGAGGAATATCGCCCCATTGTTGGTTTCATTGGGAGGAATAGCGCCCCATTGTTGGTTTCATTGGGAGAAATGACACCCCATCGTTGGTGTCATTGGGATGAATAGTGCCCCATTGTTGGTTTCATTGGGAGGAATAGTGCAGCATCGTTGGTATCATTGGGATGAATAGTGCCCCATTGTTGGTTTCATTGGGGGGAATAGTGCCCCATCATTGGTATTTTTGAGATGAATAGTGCCCCATTGTTGGTGTCAGTGGGATAAATGGCGCCCCACCGTTGGTATTATTGGGATGAATAGTGCCCCATTATTGGTATCATTGGGATATATAGTGCCCCGTTGTTGGTTTCTTTGGGAGAAATGGTGCCCGTCATTGGTATAATTGAGATGAATAGTGCCCCATTGTTGGTTTTATTGGGAGGAATGGTGCCCGTCATTGGTATTATTGAGATGAATAGTGCCCCATTGTTGGTTTTATTGGGAGGAATGGTGCCCGTCATTGGTATTATTGAGATGAATAGTGCCCTATTGTTGGTGTCGGTGGGAGAAATGGCGCCCCATCGTTGGTATCATTGGGATGAATAGTGCCACATTGTTGGTGTCAGTAGGAGAAATGGTACCTCATTGTTGATGTCAGTTGGCAGAATAGTGCCTCAAATCAATGGAAAAGTAGTTCAACAAGGGCCAGATAAGGGCAAGCAAAGGGCCTGCAGTTTGGAGGCTGCTGTCTTAGAGTGACAATGCTCACTTGCTGTACTGTATTCAAGGGGAGGTGTTCTGTAGTCCACATAGAGAGTGTGTAAAACCACTAAATATAAAAACTCAAATACTAATAAGGTTAGACAATAACGTTTTCTATGTCCCTTGCATAGACGAAACGCGTAGGGTATAGCTAGTGATCTATGACGTCATTAAACCCGCTAGGGCACCGTGGCAAGCTGTTTGAGCTTTTTAAATCCTAAAATGCTTTTCCTGGACAGCCAGAGGAGGACCCTGTGGGCATTGAAGAGGCCAATATATTCTCAAATAGTCCATAGGGGGTGTTCCTTGCGCTGTTAATCTCTTGGCCTTTCTTTCTTTCTTGGCCTCTGGTTAATCTGCAACTGCCATGGGGCTTCACATGTGATCAGTTATAACACCAGCTATTCGATGGTTTGAGAGATTGGTTGAGAGCACAACCAATGTGACAGCATTCTTGTCAGGCCGGGAATTTAATTATTTTTTGAAATTTTAAATTAATGGGTTTAGTACTGTAATAAGGGGGAGTGGTTGAGGGTGGGGATAGAAATGCAGCCTTGGTGTAAACCCTTACATATACCCAGTGAAGTTTTTGCCTCAGGTGATACACGGATATTAATCAAATCCTATTACATACGTTGTACCTGTTTATCTGCTGCCATCTTTCCCCTACATCCATTCAAAGTGCTGAATTTACAAAGGATCTCTCAGCTCTGAAAAAAAGGGGGCGGAGAGCTGAAATTACATCAGTGAGGAGAGATCTGAGAGCTGATTGGAGGGAAAGGACAAACCCTCTTTCACACAGTGCAAAGCAACAGAGCTGAGGTTATCAATCAGCTGGAGCTCCCTCCCCGTCACCATTTTTCTATTGGTGTCAGGATAACTTGTCAGAAGTGATTCATGCTGATAGCAGAGGAACAAGGCAGTAGACAGAAATGACACTTAGTGCTCTGGATTGAGACAAGTACACACTATAGAGGGATATGCTTTTTCTATATTTCATATCTGAGGTTTACAACCACTTAAACTGCTTGCCAACCGCCCTATAGCAGATATACTGCGCTGCGCTGCGCTGCGCTGTGCAGAATCATGTGTGTGTGTATATATATATATATATGTGATTCTGCACTTTCGGGTAGGTTTCCGGGTGATTTGTCTCAGCAGAAGCCAATCAACGGGTGTTCGCCAATGGATGTCCGCCGGCACCCGCTGATTGTCGAGCAGAGACACAGGATGGAGCTCTGCCAATGTAAACAAGGCAGATCGCCATCCTGACAGGGGGGAATTGATGGATAAAATCCGAGACTTCACTTTGTAAAAGCAGCACACAGTACACAAACACTGGCCTAGGCACACATTTAATCCTTTGATCGCTCTAGCTGTTTAACCCCTTCCCAGCCAGTGTCATTAGTACAGTGACAGTACATATTTTTTAGCACTTTATGATTTTTAGCACAACGTTAGTGTCACTGGTTCCCACAAAAGTGTCAGTTAGTGTCCGAATGTCCGCTGCAATATCGCAGTCCCACTAAAAGTCGCTGATTGCTGCCATTACTAGTATAAAATAAAATAAAATAAAAATCCAGTATATATCCCATAATTTGTAGACGCTTTAACTTAACAAACCAATCTATATACCCTAAGGCTCCATTCACACTAATGCGTTTTTTGGTGCATTTTGCAGAAATGCATGGAAATTTTTTAACATCGGTTCCTATGGAACATGTTCACATCAATGCATTTTTGTGCCTCTGCATTTTTGGAAAGGGTCGGGGACTTTTTTTCCTGCAAAAAGCAGCGTTTTGCATGTAATAGAAGTCAATGGACCTGCATCCAAAACGCAAGTACCGCGTTTTTACCGCGATTTTGCCGTGATTGGCGTTTTTTTTTTTTTTAAGGAAATGTAGAAAAATAAAAATTACTGTATAATAAAAAAAAATTATAAAAAAAATGCAGAAACGCAAATCGCGGTAAAATCACATGTTGAAAAACGCGGCAAGCACCGCAAAAAGCAAGGCAAAAATGCTCAAAAGCAACATGCATAGGTGTGAATCGAGCCTAAAGGCCTGGTTCACACCTATTCATTTTTTTAGTGCGTTTTCAGTTTTGCAAAAACACACTGCAGTCCATTTAACACGGTTTCCTATGGATGTAGTTCACATCTGTGCATTTTATGGAAAGGGCCAGGATCTTTTTTCTGGTTTTTGGTTTTCTGGTTTTTGGTTCCATGGACTTCAATGGATCAAAAGCGTGTATTGAAAAATGCAAAATGCACCTGCATAGGTGTGAATCAGGCCTTATTGGGATTTTTTTTTTTTTACCAAAAACATGTAGCAGAATACATATTGGCCTAAATTTATGAAGAAATTCGATTTTTTTATTATTATTATTATTGGATATGTTGTATAGTAAAAAGTAAAAAAATGTGAAAAAAAAAATTCCCAAAATTGTTGGTCTTTTTTTGTTTATAGCACAAAAAAAACTAAAAGAAAAACGCAGAGGTGATCAAATACCGCCAAATAAAAACTCAATTTGTGGGAACAAAATTACATACATTTTATTTGGGGACAGAGTCGCATGACCGCGCAATTGTCAGTTAGAGTAAGGCAGTGCCATATCACAAAAAATGACCTGGTCATGAAGGGGGATAAATCTTCCAGAGGTCAAGTGGTTAATCTTGTGTTTTTACTGCGGGATCCCGCCTACGTCATTGGCTATTCCCCGCAAGCGGGGAAAGCCGGGGCCTACCCCTATTATCTGACGGGTGACCCCTGCCCCCTCGTACATCAGCCCCCGTCTACGTGATTGGCTGAGGGGACCTGATGGGGAACGTGATTTGATTCCTCTGCAGTGTAATAAATTAATAGACCCCGCCCCTTCTCACGTTCCCCATCAGGTCTGCTCAGCCAATGACGTAGGGGGGCGGGGTCACCTTCACTGGGTATAAGGCTGAGCGGACCTGATGGGGAACGTGAGAAGGGGTGGGGTCTCTTCATTTATTACACTGCAGAGGAATCAAATCACGTTCCCCATCAGGTCCGCTCAGCCAATGACGTAGGCGGGGTATGACGTACGAGGAGGCAGGGTCACCCGTCAGATCATAGGGGTAAGCCCCGGCTTTCCCCGCTTGCAGGGAATAGCCAATGACGTAGGCGGGATTTTATTTTTAATAAAGGACTTTCCCAACTGTGTCTGTGTGTTTTTTTACAATTTTTTACACTTTCTTTGTGAAATGGTAGGGGTACAATGTACCCCTTACCAATTCACATGGGGGGGGCCGGGATCTGGGGGTCCCCTTTGTTAAAGGGGTCTTCTAGATTCTGATAAGCCCCCCGCCCGCAGACCCCCACAACCACCGGGCAAGGGTTGTGGGGAGGAGGCCCTTGTCCCCATCAACATGGTGCTTTGAGGGGTCCAGACCCCAAAGCATCCTTCCCATGTTGAGGGCATGTGGCCTGGTACGGTTCAGGGGGGGGGCGCTCTCTCGTCCCCTCCTCTTTTCCTGCGGCCTGCCAGGTTGCGTGCTCGGATAAAGGGTCTGGTATGGATTTTTGGGGGGAACTCCACGCCATTTTTTTTTTAAATTTGGCGTGGAGTTCCCCTTAAAATCCATACCAGACCTGAAGGGCCTGGTATGGATATTTGGGGGAACCCCACGTCATTTATTTATTTTTTGACGCAGGGTTCCCCTTAATATCCATACCAGACCTGAAGGGCCTGGTAATTGAATTCGGGGGGACTCCCACGTATTTTTTTTTATCAATGACTTTCAATTACTTTTCTCTGTATTGCCGGGAGCCGACAATTCATTAATAGCCGCGAGTGCTTTTAAATTACTTTTTTTCCTTCAGAAACGGCACTTTGTGCAGGGACAGTTCTAAGCACGGGAAACATGCGCTACTCTACAGGCATACTATACACACCCCCCAGGTACGAAATTTAAAGGAAAATTTCACTTTTATTGTTTCACTTTAAGCATTATTAAAATCACTGCTCCCGAAAAAACTGACGTATTTAAAACTTTTTTTTGCATTGATACATGTCCCCTGGGGCAGGACCCGGGTCCCCAAACACTTTTTATGACAATAACTTGCATATAAGCCTTTAAAATTAGCACTTTAGATTTCTCACATAGACTTTTACAGGGTGTTCCGCGGCTTTTCGAATTTCCCGCGAACACCCCAAATTGTTCGCTGTTTGGCGAACGGGCGAACAGGCAGTGTTCAAGTTGAACATGAGTTCGACTCGAACTGGAAGCTCATCCCTAGTTGCCACTATAATCCCAATAGGAAAGAAAATGGCCTCTCATTATAATAAAATATCAAAATGTATTTAAAACATATGATGAAAAAGGGTACCTAGACATGTCTTATTGGTAAACTGTCCCGTGTATATGTATATGGGGAGGCTGAACATGGAAAAACGCATAGATGGCCCTAGAATGGTATCACTGTAGTCCAAGAAGATCCCTTCTGACTGGAGGCCAAACTACGGGAATTACAGTATCAGCGCCAATGGATGGCTACATGTTTCGCCAGTAGCTTCTTCAGGGGATCCTATTGGTACATGGCTAAAAGAACATCCAAGGAACACAAGGCATCCAGTTCATGGAACAGTGCACCATGAGATGGGAAGGGAAAATGGGGGAGGAAAGGGTGGGAGGGAGAAGGTAAGGGGAAGGATAAGGGAGAGGAAAAGGAGCAGAGAGCCAGCTCCCAAAAAGATTTTGGGTTTGCATTTACTTTAAGAAAAGTGACAGTTGCATTTCAGTAATTCTCCATTGTCACATGGCTCTAAGCAATGCCTGCCTGTGTGTAGTGTGGAGCATTGTATAGGCTCTGGGGAGAATCTAGCGGCTGACAGCTGAATTCCTCTGTAAAATCCTTTTCATTCTTCACCCTGAAAGATTAATGATCAGTCTAATGTCAGGTGAAGGAGGTGCAAACCCGCAAGAGGAAACTGAAATGTAATGTCAAGTCAGCTGTGAAGGTTCTCATTTATCCAGGTCATGGTATAGCTAGTAGTAGTCAGTCACATTCATCTGGACTTGTTCTGTAATGTTAAAGACGTTTAGAAAGCTTTTCCAAGTAGGGTTGCCGCCTCATTCCTTTTAAACCGAACACATTAATTACACAGGTTCTGTGGCTCATTAAGGTGGCAATTAACCACTTGCCGCCCGCCATACAGCAAAATGACGGCGGCAAAGTGGTTCCAATATCCTGACCGGACATCACATGATGTCTTCAGGATATTGAGCTGCTGCGCGCCCCCGGGGGCGCGCATCGCAGCAATCGTTGTTGCGGGGTGTCAGTCTGACACCCCGCAACACCGATCTAGGTAAAGAGTGTCCAATCACGGCTGATCACGATGTAAACAGGAAGAGCCAGTGAACGGCTTTTCCTTACTCTCGTCTGTCAGATGCGAGTAGAGTAGAGCCGATCGGCTGCTCTCCTAAAAGGGTGGGTCTGTGCTGATCGATTATCAGTGCAGCCCCCCCCCCCCCCCCCCGAGGATGCCCACACTGGATCATCAGGGACGCCACTAGGACCACCAGAGATATCACCACCAGATATGCCACCCTAGACCACCAGGGATGCCAATCAGTGCCCACAATGGCCATTATTGTTTGGCACTGATTGGCATCCATCAGTGACATGTATTACAGTACATCAGTGTCACCTATCAGTGCCCATCCATGCCCACCCGTGCCACCTATCAGTGCCCATCTGTGCCACCTATCAGTGCCCATCTGTGCCACATATTAGTGCCCATCCGTGCTGCCTATCAGTGCCCATCCTTGCCGCCTATCAGTGCCCATCCATGCCGCCTATCAGTGCCACCCATCAGTGCCCCATCAGTGACGCATATTAGTGCCCATCATCAGTGCAGTGCCCATCAATGCCACCTCATCTGTGCCCAAAAGTGCTGCCTTATCAGTGCCCATCAGTGAAGGAGAAAACTTACTTATTTCCAAGGTTTTGTAAACGAAACAACAAAAAAAATTTTTTTTTCAACATTTTCGGTCGTTTTTTTTATTTGTTTATCAGAAAATAAAAATCCCACAGGTGATAAAATACCACCAAAAGAAAGCTCTATTTGTGGGAACAAAATGATAAAAATTTAGTTTGGGTACAGTGTAGCATGACCGCGCAATTGTCATTCAAAGTGCAACAGCGCTAAAAGCTGAAAATTGGTCTGGGCAGGAAGGTGTATAAGTGCCCAGTATTGAAGTGCTGGTGCCTCATCTGCATTAAATTAGCCTAACAACCTGTGTAATTCATATGTGTTGGGGTTTAAAGGGATGAGGTGGAAACCTTATCTCCAAGTCACTTCTTCAGCTCTAATGAAGGATGGGAAGATGCCCCAGTATTTATTTCACACAAGTATAGACACCTTCATCCAACATCCATGGAAGGTGCAGACATTGATGATCCAAGAAAAGGATGGGAGGTGTGAAAGTTATTCCAGTTACATAATCGCATCCCTCAGCCATGTGAATAGAAGGGTTAACACCTATATGCAAACTAGTTTACACTTGCTTCAAAACAAGGCTTCGGACACGCTTTGTTAAAGCCCTCTGAATGTCGGTCAAAGCTCTTGTCACTAAATAAAATGGTTAGCTCACAGTCCTGTTAACACCTTGCTTTTGCTTGGTGCTTGGATGATTCTTCAATGAGGCTTTGGTGGAGCTTTGGTGGGGCTTCGATGAGGCTTTGGTGGGGCTTCGATGAGGCTTTGGTGGGGCTTCGATGAGGCTTTGGTGGGGCTTCGATGAGGCTTTGGTGGGGCTTCGATGTGGCTCCGGTGGCGCTGAAGTGGGGCTTCAAGCGAGCTTTGCCATAGACTTCTATGGAGGCTTTGAAGACGATTTGAACCATCACTAAAATGACATGGGGTATAATTTTTGAAGCGAGGCCAAAGCAAAGCAAAAGCAAAGTGTAAACAGGACTGTAAGCTAACCATTTTATTTAGCGACAGGAGCTTTGACTGGCGTTCAGAGAGCTTTAACAAAGCGTGTCTGAAGCCTTGTTTTAAAGCAAGTGTAAATTCGCAGTTAATATGTATTGAAGCCGAAGCAAGTGTAAATGAGCCCTAAGGATGGAATTTCGTAACTAAAACAGCGGGGTTCCTCGATGACTCACCTCCCATCCAGTTCTTTGAGAAAATGCAAATCATTCTCTGAATGGCACCTGTGCTCAGAGGATGACCTCCTGTGTTCACAATGCAGTAGGGCAGCTGCTCAGCACAGGACCCAGAATCTAGTGGATGTCATTGGAGTAGCGGTGCCTTCTACAGTGATTTCCAGCTTCTAGAGAGATCCCAAAGATATGGCATATACATAGGAACATTAGTCCAAGCTGGATCAAAGTAACTATGAAAAAAATGCCATACATGAAATTCTTCCTTAACCCCTCCCCGCCCAGCCTATTGTAATATGACAACCGGGAAGAAGCCCTATTATCCTGAGAGGACATCATATGACGTCCTCCAAGGATCGCGCCAGCGCACACCACACAGGCCGTGCTCTGACGCGATCTGACACCTGCTATGTCCACCGGACACGACCGATGACAAATCACTGTACTGGTCCACTGTTGATACTATGTGATTGCTGTGGTCAATCATAGCAAATCATATGACAATTGTACACAATGAATGGCTGTGTTTCATGCCTTTCATTGTGTACTATTGTGAAGAGCTCTGTAATTGGTTATGGTAATCACATGGTACAGACAGGGCCAATCGCAGCCCATCTGTGCCATGTGATTAGCTATGGCCATCACAATAGTAAACATTGAATGAATAGTTTCCTTTCAGAAAAAATGGTTGCTTATACCTGTAAAACTCAGTTATAACCAATCATAGGGGGTTATTTACTAAAACTGAAGAGTGGGGGGGCGTGTCCAAGATGGCGACCAGGACAGACACCTAGGTGCAGAGCTCCGCAGCCACGGGGTGCATTAATCCATTTTAATTATCCTGAGCACCTGTAATCCTCTTGGGGAGCCTACTACTCTGCTTCGGCAGATGATGACGAGGTGGAGGTATCAATCCGGACTCCAAACACCTAAATCTGCGCCCGTTAAGCCCGGAGGTGCCACACACGTGTCTGAGGCCTGGAACATGGCGTCGCAGGCCTCCACCGCTTTCCCGGATGCGGCTCCGGCCCCCACAGCACAGGCTAACTTTGAAGCCCTGATGCATGCGATCATGGGATGCCAGGCTACCCTTACCTCCAAGATCGATTCCCTGCAGCTGGAGATGAGCCTCATGCGGAAGGACTCTGATAAGCTCCGCGGCCGTGTGGACGAGGTGGAACGCCGGACGGGCGACACGGAGGACACGGTCAGGGATCACTCTGCCACCCTGCACACTGTACAACTGCGGCTGAAACACCTCGAATCCCACGCAGAAGATGCCGAGAACCGCAATCGGCGCAATAATCTACAGAGGGTAGAGAAGGACCAGACACCACGGCCTATACGGAGCGCCTCCTCCGCACCCTCTTCCCGCAAGCAGCCTTTTCGCCCCAGTTTGTAGTGGAGAGGGCTCACAGAATGCCAGCTACTCGTGGGCCTCCAGGGACGCCTCCTCGTACCTTTATATTTAAGCTCCTGAACTTTTGGGACTGCGACATGATCCTTAGAGAAGCCAGGAAGATGGATGACATCAGACATGAAGAAGCACGCCTGATGTTCTTCCCGGACTTCTCCGTGGACACGCAGAGGCGTCGCAAATCCTTTGATGCGATCAAGCAGCCCTTGCGTTCCCGCAACATCAAGTACAGCATGCTCTTTCCTGCCCGCCTGAGAGTGGTTGACGGGGAATCGGCCCGCTTCTTTACATCGCCAGAGGAGGCTGCTCTCTGGGTGAATACCTTGCCTCGAGCCTAATTTTCTGCATACCGGCTTCTGTAATGATAGCATGTGAGTACTGGCTTATGGGGTCCCTCCTCACTGTTTTTTCCCCTAGCTGTGTCCTGGGTTGGGTTGTCTGCCCTGTTGGGGTGACCGGGAGAGGCCGCTGCGGTCAGTGCTTGGGGGTGGCTGCTGCGGGGGGGGGAGAGAACCATTGGGGGATTTGGAGGGACTGGACGCTCCGATTTCTGGGATGTGTTGGGACCCCTGTTTACTCCGGGACCCGTCTGTTCCTCTCACATGTCTGTCATCCCCCCTGTTCACCTGCCAATGGGATGCCTCCCCCTAGTGGAACTGTCTCCCCCACTGACTCCCCTGCTTTCTTCTGCTGGAGGCCTCTCCCTCCCCCCCTCTCCTGCTCTGCGGATAGTCTAACTGCAGGACATATGGATGGGACTTCATGCTATCCTGGCTCTGGAATGGCTGCCTGTGGACAATGATTGGCTCACCGGGTGCCTCCTGGGGCCCGCCTATGTCTGTCGAGTTGTCCCTTCTGAGGAGGACCCCGGGGGACTACATAGTTCACTATTGACTGACTCACTCATGCCTAAGTTTGTGCCCCCGACACACTGGTCGGGTGAACTTGTTACTATACGTTATGCCCCAGTGGCAGCGTCTCTGCATAGTGCCTCTGCGCCTTGTGCCTGGGTTCTATTCGCCTACTTGTCTGTTGATCATGACCCTCTGTGGTTGTTAACCATGTTTGTTGTAGGGATCCAAATGCATCACAGTTGGGGTGGTGGCATGGGGTGGGGGGGGGGGGTTGGGGCTTTTATGTTACTGATGTTTTGTTTTTTTGTTCTAGTTGGTCAGGTATATAGTGAAGGAATGTTAAAATTTTCTTTGAATCGAGACCTATGTGTGGGAGGGCGGACACTGTTTACTCCTTCTGGGGGGCCGTATCCCACCGCTGACCCTCTTCTGGGGCTCGGCTGGGGGGATGGGCCTCCCATAATATGTTTCATCCCACTGACATGGCTCGGTTGACGCTAATTTCATGGAATGTCAGGGGGATGAACTCCCCTATTAAGAGGACTCTGGTCTTTAAATTTCTTAAGGATTACAACCCAGATATTTGCCTATTCCAGGAGACCCATTTGGTAGGGGGCAGAGTCCTTGGCCTCAGGAAGCCATGGGTGGGGCATTATTACCACTCTACACACACCTCCCGGGCCAGGGGGGTTAGTATACTCATACGCAAGTCCCTGCCGTTTGTTTTATTAGACTTGAAGTTAGACCCTGAAGGCAGATACGTCCTACTACATGCCGTAGTTGACAGTCTCCCTATGGTGCTGGTGGGCCTGTATATCCCTCCCCCTGCCCTGGTTGGACTCCTCACTAGGATAGCACATGTAACGTACCTTAGGTGTGAGCCTGACGTGCGGAGAGGGACCTCCCGTACAACCCCGGCTCGGAGACCACTGGAGTGGGGACAGTGGTGGTAAGAGCACGGTGAGGTAAGGGTGCCTGTCTGATCCTCACTGCTTGGAGTGGTGGAGCTGAGTGGAGACTGGAACGGCTGGTTCCGGAAGCAGCGGATGCAGGTCAGCAGGTGCAGCTTGCAGAGCAGAGGATGCAGGTCAGCAGGTGCCGGTTTGCAGAGCAGGGATGCAGGTGCAGGTTTGCATTGCAAAGGATGCAGGTCAGCGTGTGCAGCTCGCAGAGCAGAGGATGCACGTCCCTGACAGCACAGCTAGTGGCTGAATTTCTGACAGCTGCGGTTGTCGTGGCTGGGGACTTCAACATGGTCCCTTGTCCGAATCTGGACAAACTGGCTCAGGATCCAGCTTTAGACTCTCCACTTTCTCACTGGGCCTCAATGTCAGGCCTTACAGATGTGTGGCGATGGAAACACCCTCATACTAGGGGATACACGTGCAATTCTGCCACGTACTTAGCAATGTCCCGTATTGACCTCATCTATGTCAGCGGCCCAGTCCTGGCCAAAGTGAGGGAGGTGACTGCCCTTCCTAGAGGTATCTCAGACCATGCCCCTATTCTGCGGCTCCAGACAACTACAACTCCGGCTAAATGCCTCTGGAGGCTTTCCAGGTACTGGGTTACAGATGAACGGGTAGAGCCACAGGTAGATTCGGCCATAGTGTCTTTTTGGTCTTCTGACCCCCCCCCCCCCCCACGTAAATCCCCCACTAGTTGGGAGTGCTTTAAAACTTATGTTAGGGGGCAATATCAGGATGTCATTGGCTCGGCCCGCAAATCCTCCCGAGACTCTTTGCTGCAGGCGGAATCTCACGCCCAGGCACAGGAGGCTAGGTATGCGGAGACCGGGGGAGAGAGCCTCCATTTGGCCCTCTCTGCGGCGCTCCACGAGGTTCAGTTGCTTAGGGTTTCGGCTGCAAAAAAACAACTGCTATATAAGTCCCAGAGGATCTTTGAGCAGGGGGAGAAGACCGGACGCATGCTGGCTTGGCTCTCTAGAGAGCAAGCAGTATCCACTCCGGTGGCTAATATTAGAGACATGATGGGGAGCCTTCTGACGGATCCGACTGAGATTAACTCGTGTTTCACTTCCTACTATGCTGATCTTTATTCCTCCAGGGCCGACTACACCGTAGATGAACTCTGGTCCTACCTTGACTCTGTAGACCTCCCCATGCTTACGGAGGAGACCCGCTCGAGACTGGATGCCCTGTTTACTCTGAAAGAGATTCGGAGGGCCGTGGCATCTATGCAGACTGGCAAAACCCCGGGTGAGGATGGCCTTCCAGCCAAATTTTTCAAGACGCATAGTGAATTGTTGACCCCTGCGCTGAGGGAGGTCCTCCAAACCTCGATTGGAGAATCCCAGTTGCCGCCCTCGATGCAGAGAGCGATTATTGTGGTTATCCCTAAACCAGGGAAGGACCCCGAGCTCTGTTCCTCGTACAGGCCCATCTCCTTGCTCAATGTCGATGCTAAGATCCTTACCAAGATCCTGGCTAATCGACTTAATGGAGTGATATTGTCCCTGGTGCATGGTGATCAGACAGGCTTTATGCCTGGGAAAGGCACAGATATTAATCTTAGACGGCTTTTTACAGTGATAGATCGAGTGGCTGGGGGAGGGGGGGCAGAGGTGGTTGCCTCCCTGGATGCTGAAAAAGCCTTTGACTCGGTGGAGTGGGAATACCTGTGGGCAGTGCTGCAAAAGTTTGGGTTCGGACCGGTCTTTGTTTCGTGGGTACAGCTATTGTATTCTCGTCCAACGACTAGGGTCCGTACCAGTGGTATTTTGTCTGCGACCTTTCCACTCTGCCGAGGCACTAGACAGGGCTGCCCCCTTTCTCCCACCCTCTTTGCCCTGGCAGTTGAGCCGTTAGCTGCGTTGATACGTTCTTCCGATAGGGTATCTGGCATCCAGGTGCCACCCCATGTGGAAAAGATATCCATGTACGCAGATGACACCCTCCTGTATCTGGGCGACCCTCATGCTTCCTTGGCGGCGGCCCTTGAGATTTTCGAGCGGTTTGGCAGGTTCTCGGGCATAAAAATAAATTGGGACAAATCGGTGCTCTTTCCTTTACGCCCGATGACCCCTCCTCCTGACTTACCGGCCCCCCTTCACTGGGTCGACAGATTTAAGTACCTGGGCATATATGTTCAGAGGAGCCTGCTGGACTACTTGGAAGCCAATGTTCGCCCGATTATGCAAAATTTTACCCTCAAATGCAACACTTGGAAGACCCTGCCGCTGACCCCAGTAGGTAGGATTAATTTGATAAAGATGTCCTTCCTCCCTAAATTCCTCTATGCATTTCGGCACACTCCTGTTAGCATACCTAATTCCTTTTTTTACTAAACTGGACCAGGCGATTGGAACATTTGTGTGGCAAGGTAGGGTCCCCAGAGTGGCTAGATCCACGCTCCAGCTCCCCTTGTCGGGGGGGGGGGGCCTGGCACTACCCAACTTTAAAAAATATTACTGGGCGGCGGTCCTGGTTTCAGTGAGATGGTGGTTCATGCAGGACCGATCCAACCCCGCGGTGAATCTTGAGGCGGCAATATTGGGCTCCTATGCTGAACTTAGCAATTTAGTGTACCGAGGGCCTCGCTCTAGCATACATATCACTACCCCTATGAGAGCAACCATTGGAGTGTGGAGACGAGTTTCGGGGTCCCTGATGAAGCCCCGGACCTATTCTCCCTATACTCCCCTTTGGGGGAACCCGGAGTTGCCCCATCTGCGGACCCTACCGGACCCGCAGGTGTGGGCCAGGTACGAGGTTAAGACCCTCCGAGATGTTATGCCTGGGGGCCGTCTCCACTCCTTTAGGGACCTGAGGGACAAATTCTCGCTTCCTTCCTGGATGTATTTTAGATTTATACAGCTTCGACATGCACTTAGGGCTCAGTTCCCGGAACCGATCACCTTAGCCCCACACTCGGTTGAGCGACTTCTTGCGGTTAGTAACATAGATAGAGCGTTGTCCTCCATATACTTCAGGTTCACCTGTGCTGGTGGCCCTGATGCTGACAGAGTATTCAGTGCCTGGCAGAGGGATATACCAAACCTGACGGAGGAAGATTGGTCCGAGGGCCTACAGCAGTACATCCCCCTTATGATAGCTGCCAGGGACCGATTCGTTCAAATCAAGTTTCTTCACAGGGTGTACTACACGCCACAGCGGCTCTCGGTCATCTATCGCCTGGCGGATGATCGGTGTCCACGATGCCAGGAGGGTGTAGGCAACTTTATCCATATGGTCTGGAGTTGCTCCCTGGAAACAGACGTTTTGGCAGGAGGTGACCGCTGACATTAGATCACTTAGTGGTGTTTCCGTTGGACTTGACCCCTGATCCTTCTTTTGGGTATAACTGACAACCTCCCCACTAACACACATACAGTGCCTTGCGAAAGTATTCGGCCCCCTTGAACTTTTCATCCTTTTGCCACATTTCAGGCTTCAAACATAAAGATATAAAATTTAAATTTTTTGTGAAGAATCACCAACAAGTGGGACACAATTTTGAAGTGGAACGAAATCTATTGTTTTTTTTAAACTTCTTTAACTAAGAAAAAAATAAAAAGTGGGGCGTGCAAAATTATTCGGCCCCCTTGCGTTAATACTTTGTAGAGCCACCTTTTGCTGCGATTACAGCTGCAAGTCGCTTGGGGTATGTCTCTATCAGTTTTGCACATCGAGAGACTGAAATTCTTGCCCATTCTTCCTTGCAAAACAGCTCGAGCTCAGTGAGGTTGGATGGAGAGCGTTTGTGAACAGCAGTTTTCAGCTCTTTCCACAGATTCTCGATTGGATTCAGGTCTGGACTTTGACTTGGCCATTCTAACACCTGGATACGTTTATTTGTGAACCATTCATTTGTAGATGTTGCTGTATGTTTGGGTTCATTGTCTTGTTGGAGGTTAAATCTCCGTCCCAGTCTCAGGTCTTTTGCAGACTCCAACAGGTTTTCATCCAGAATGGTCCTGTATTTGGCTGCATCCATCTTCCCCTCAATTTTAACCATCTTCCCTGTCCCTGCTGAAGAAAAGCAGGCCCAAACCATGATGCTGCCACCACCATGTTTGACAGTGGGGATGGTGTGTTGAGGATGATGAGCTGTGTTGCTTTTACGCCAAACATATCGTTTTGCATTGTGGCCAAAAAGTTTGATTTTGGTTTCATCGGACCAGAGCACCTTCTTCCACATGTTTGGTGTGTCTCCCAGGTGGCTTGTGGCAAACTTTAGACGAGACTTTTTATGGATATCTTTGAGAAATGGCTTTCTTCTTGCCACTCTTCCATAAAGGCCAGATTTGTGCAGTGTACGACTGATTGTTGTCCTGTGGACAGACTCTCCCACCTCAGCTGTAGTTCTCTGCAGTTCATCCAGAGTGATCATGGGCCTCTTGGCTGCATCTCTGATCAGTCTTCTCCTTGTCTGAGCTGAACGTTTAGAGGGACAGCCAGGTCTTGGCAGATTTGCAGTGGTCTGATACTCCTTGCATTTCAAAATGATCACTTGCACAGTGCTCCTTGGGATGTTTAAAGCTTGGGAAATCTTTTTGTATCCAAATCCGGCTTTAAACTTCTCCACAACAGTATTACGGACCTGCCTGGTGTGTTCCTTGGTCTTCATGATGCTCTCTGCGCTTTCAACAGAACCCTGAGACTATCACAGAGCAGGTGCATTTATACAGAGACTTGATTACACACAGGTGGATTCTATTTATCACCATCAGTAATTTAGGACAACATTGGATCATTAAGAGATCCTCGCTGAACTTCTGGAGTGAGTTTGCTGCACTGAAAGTAAAGGGGCCGAATAATTTTGCACGCACCACTTTTCAGTTTTTTATTTGCTAAAAAAGTTTAAAATATCCAATAGATTTCGTTCCACTTCACAATTGTGTCCCACTTGTTGGTGATTCTTCACAAAAAATTTAAATTTTATATCTTTATGTTTGAAGCCTGAAATGTGGCAAAAGGATGAAAAGTTCAAGGGGGCCGAATACTTTCGCAAGGCACTGTACAAAACTTTTTATTTTTTATTGTGCGTATTATGCTAGGAAAACCATTCTGATTAATTGGAAAATGCCTGAGCCACCCCGGATCTCAGCATGGAAGAAGCTGGTGAATGACACGCTCCCACTGTACAAGCTGATGTACATGGGTCGCAACTGTCCTAAAAAGTTCCTGAAAATATGGTCAAGATGGGTTGAGGCCAGACACCTCACGGTGTAGATCGTGGTTTGAGGATATGATCACTCAGGTGATCTGTAGTTGCTTTGGGGGGGGGGGGTTTCTGTTGTTGCTCAGGTGATCTGTAGTTGCTGGGGGGGGGGGGTCTGTTGTTACTGGGGAATCTATTGTTCCTGGTTGCAGGGGATCTATTTTACTGCATTTCTTATTATCATTAACAAATTTCATACAAATTACTTAACACCACAAAATGATACTTGATACAGTTTTTTTCTAAAAGGGGCGGTAACCAAAGGACAGGACTTGAAGATGGGTAGGGCCCGTAGGGGGCAGAGCTAAGGGGTGATTTGGAAGAGATGAGTACCTGTACCTATTTTTGAGAAAAGAAAAAGCCTTGCCAATGGTTTGTTAACGAGAAATAAATTGCATTCAACTGAAAACAAAAAAAATGCTCTTTCCTTGACAATAATTTCTCTTGTTGTAGGAGGCACTCCCTGCCCCGAGAGTAACGCATTGCAGGAGATTCGGAGCTGTAATGAACACCCATGTACTGTATACCACTGGCAGACAGGCCCCTGGGGACAGTGTACAGAGGACGTTACGGTTTCGGTTTTTAACACTTCCAGTTGGAATGGAGAAGCAGCTTGCGCGGTTGGAATGCAGACAAGGAAAGTAATTTGTGTTCGGGTCAACGTTGGACAAGTTGGACCAAAAAAGTAAGGAGGATTTCTACAGAAACATTGACACCCATAGCTGGTGGGCTGTGGGAATGCTAGCACTTGGTTAATAAAGAGTACCGTATATACTCGAGTATAAGCCGACCTGTATAAAAGCTGAGGCACGTAATTTTACCACAAAAAACTGGGAAAACGTATTGACTCGAGTATAAGCCTAGGGTGTCCATCTGCATGCCTCACTTTGCCTCACTGTGTCCATGTGCGTGCCTCACTGTGCCCATGCCTCACTGTGCCCATGCCTCACTGTGCCCATGCCTCACTGTGCCCATGACTAGACTGACGTTTAACATGGGAGTCTATGGAAGGGGTGCCTGGCTTTAAAAAAAAAATCGGTGCTCCCTGGCCGTAGGTCCCCCAGACCGCGTCCCCATAATCACCGGAGAAATGACCGTTTAACATGGGAGTCTATGGAAGGGGTGCCCGGCTTTGAAAAATCGGTGCTCCCTGGCCGTAGCTTCCCCGGACAACAAACTTTGCACACTTGTAGAGGAAGAGTGGGGCTACATGTGTACCAAGCTTAGGGTCCTGGGGACCTACGGCTGGCCGGTACCGGCTTTCCAAATTCTGGGAGATCAGGCACAAAAAGGTGACTCGCGTATGAGCCGAGGGGGGCATGTTCAGCACAAAAAAATGTGCTGAAAAACTCGGCTTGTACTCGTGTAAATACGGTAATAGACTTGCCTATCCTGGGGAAAAAGGTGCTCTGAATTACTTTCAGTAATGCACAAATAACCAAAAGCCTGATGCCGCGTACACACGATCGATTTTTTCGAGGGTGAAAACACTGTCGAGAAAATCAACGTGAAAAACGAGGAACAGCTTGTTCCCCCCAAACACGGCCGTTTTAAATGACATTTTTTTTTGGTCGAAAAAAACGACCGTGTGTGGGCTCCCTGGCAGTGTTTCCCTATGGGAAAACTGCCGTGGAAAAAAACGACGGGAATCACGACGAGAAAAATTAGAGCATGTTCTAATTTTTCTCGTCGTGATTAATGCCGTTTTTCCCGTCGAGAAAAACGACAAAAAGCCCACACACGATCGTTTTTCTCGTCCAAAGGAAAAAATTTCATTTTTCTCGACGGGAAAAATGATCGTGTGTACGCGGCCTGAGGATTGGGTCACCTAAATTTTACCACATCACTATTTCTCAGAAACATTCAGATGCACAGCTTTGTTACGTGTAATCCCTCAAGCTGAAACTCTATGCTTCACCCTGATCTAACAAAACTTCTACCAACATCCTACTCAATAGACATGTGCAATTGGTTTCATTCCGAATTTGTTTTTTAACGAATTTCAGCAAATTTGTTAATTCGGAAATATCTGAATTAACGAAAACCTGTTTAACAAATTTTTTGCATATTCGGAAATTTGAATATTTGAAAATTCGTAAATTCTAAAATCGAATATTTGAAGACTCATAAATTCGTAAATTTGAAAATTCGTAAATTCAAAAATCCACAAATTTTGGAAATTCGGAAATTCGAAAATCCCAAAATAAGAACGAAAATTCAAAAGAATGAAAATTAGAAAATTAGAACAACCCAAAAATCTGAAATAATTAGCTAACTAATAAATTAACTATTACTAACTATTAAATTCTAGATATTTATTATTAGTTAGTTAGTTAGTTATTTATTAGTTTGGATTATTGTTCTTTCGAATTTTTGTATTTTCTTTCTTATTTTCGGATTTTCGAAATTCTGAAATTTAGAATTTCCGGATTTTCTAATTTACGAATTTCCATCAAGTTCCGCCCCTGAGGATCAGGACTGTCTAATAAAATAAAGTAAAGTGCTGAGAGATTAAATGTTTCCTTTTTTCTTCTTACCTAGATGCCCTGAGAGCCTTCGTCCAGAGACCATGAGACCGTGTTTGCTGCCATGTCGGAAAGACTGCATCGTTACCCCTTATAGTGATTGGACACCGTGCCCCACTTCCTGCCAAGAAGAGAAAGGTCAGAGATCTTGCCAATATGAGTTTATTTTTATTTTTATTTAAACAATGGTAATGGTACCATGTTATAACAAGGATCAAAATTAAAAAAATTAATTTAAAAGCTTTCTATTGATTTTCAAAGCTTGCAAGGACTTTCAGCTGCAGGAAACCGATCCCACCGCAGAAACATCCATTCCCTGATTCCCCTGCAGCTACTGAACTCGGAAGTGGTGTTTGTTATGTCACTTCTGTGTCCACAGCTGTCATTCCTCAGCAAATTTAGTCGAGGATGCAGCTTATCAAGGATGGCCAATGCTTGATTAGCTGCGGTGGAGGGCAGAGGAGATATTGGGAGTCTAACAGACCCCTAATGTCTCCATAAAGAGGACCTACCACTTGCCCAATGCTATCACAAAGAGAGATGATTAGTCCCCTTGTAAAAGCAATAAAGTTGAATATAAAAAATAAATATGATATAAAATAAATAAAAATTATATATATATTTTTAAAGCTCCCCGCCACCCTCATACAAACCCCAATTCAAAGGCTAAACATAGGGAAAGCGCAGTGAACAGACCTTGAAGGCACTCTCAAGATGTGGCTGGACCAGAGTCTTATAAAGTGGCAGAATAATCTTTTTATCTCTGGAGTAAATTTCCTTTTTTTTTTTGCATGCTAATTTTTGACTTGCTTTGCTTGCATCAGCTTGTCATTGCGTGCCATTGCCGAGTCTGCCATCTACTAGGACCCCCAGATCCTTCTCCATCCTCAATTCCCCCAATGCTTCTCCCCCCACTTGCGTTCGTATTTTTAACCGCCAAATGCATTACTTTCCATTTCTCACCATTAAACCTCATTTGTCATGTAGTTGCCCACCCCATTATTTTATTGAGGTCTTCTTGTAAGGTTTGTTGTGAAGTTATTGCCCTGCTTAGCTTTGTATCAACAGCAAACAATGAGATTAAACAATTTATACCCACCCCACTTACCATGCCCGACCATTCTAAGTACTCACTATTTATCACCTGTAACCAGTTTTCTATCGATTAACAAACCCTATGGTCCAACGGACCTCAATTTGTAAAGTAAAGGTTTATGGCAGTGGCGGCTGGTGCTGTATATTTCAGTCAGGCGCTCAGTCAAACTCCCCACCCCCATCACTAGCTCATCCCCCCACCAGCCCTGCACTTACCCCATTTAGGTCGCAGGCAGCTTCAGCTCCTTCCTGCATCTTCTCCTCCTTGGTGGCTTTACCCCGCATTTCCAGCTTCACGGCGGCTTCCCTCCTCCTTCCCTCATCGGCCAATACTTCTCCTCTCAGCCAATCGGATCTTAAGACCCACTTCCTGATTGGCTGGGAGGAGAATCAGGAAAATAGCGAATATTAATTCGCTATTGTCACTCAACTGGGTGGGCTCAGGGGGCAGTGCTCGGCGCCCCAAGCCCACACTTTTTTGAAGCCAATTAGAGGCTAAAGCCCCATACACACTATTAGTTTTCTTGCAGGTTTTTCTCTTCAGGTTTACCAAAACCATGTAGTGCAAGGGCCTGCCTGATTGCATACGAATTGAAACTCTTAAGGTTTGACCTCATATTAGATGGTTTTGGTAAACCTGAAGAGAAAAACCTGCAAGAAAACTGATAGTGTGTATGGGGCTTCAGGCTCTAATCATGTGCTTCTAAAAAAAACACATTGAAATCCATGCGTCTGGTGCCCTGCATGTAGATTAGGGGGGGTGGCGCCCCTGCGCCCCGTATGGACGGGCCACCACTGAATTATGGGGAACTGTATCGAATGCTTTCGCAAAATCCAGATACACCACCTCCACGTAGATGGCAGCTCATTTCCTCGTAGAATGTTATCAAATTGGTCTGGCAAGAACGCTCATTTATGAATCCATGCTGATTACTACTAATGATACTGTTTTCATCAAAATTTTTGGGATATGGTCCCTTATCATGCCTTCCAATAGTTTACATACTATTCATGTTAGACTGACTGGACTGTAGTTTCCAGGCATATTGGTATCACGTTGGCTTTTCTCTAATCAGCTGGTATTGTGTTTGCAGTAAAATTAATTTAACCTATTTTTTTCCTGAAAATATGCATTTGACATATAGCTACAGTATGCCATTATTACACACTATAGATCAGAGGTCCCCAACCCCCAGGCTGCGGACCAGTGCTAGTCTGTGGTCTGCTGGGGGCCAGGCTGACAAGAGGGGACGGTGGGTGGCGGTTAAGATAGCAAGCACAACTTGCACTGACACGCTCAAACCACTAGAGGGCGCCCGCTCCCCTTCTCCCAGCACCACTTTCTGCCTTCAGCTGCCGAATGGTGCCTGACTGCCCCACCTAGTGTGCTTGACAGCACTCAGTCCCCGCCCAGTCCGCCACAGCTGGACAGTTGCTCCTGCTCATACCGTGAGACTTTCAGTGAATTTATATGGAATTATCCTCTAGTAAGGTTAAACCCCCCCCCCTCCCAGAGGTGAGAGGCTGTGCAACACCCCCAAGCCTCCCCCCGGGGGTCATAGGCCGCACAACCCCTCCCCAACCCCTCCGGTCCCTCACGTCGGTGAGGTTGGGGACCACTGGTATTGAGGGATATGCTTTGTTCATATTTCATGTCACATGTTTGCATCCACTTTTAAACCAGGCAGTGAGGAGGCGATATAACACCTTCTCGTCACCTGTCAAATGCCCTCTGAAAAGCAACCCAAAGACGGTTAGCTCTTCAGAGGGAACTGCGCGGCACAGCAAGTCTGTAAGAGCCCTTAGTCCGATAATCCTCTTATTTTGGGGATTTTTACTTTTTTATTTTTAGCATGCGCAAGGGTTAGAACTTCTGTAGTGTTATTGTTGCCTGTGTCCTCGCTGGGGAGATTTCCATCACTTCCCGTGCAGGTAACCACACCGGTTGTGGGGGGACATCTGTCCAATGAGGGCACTGACAGTAATAAAAGCCTGGAGTTATAGCTACAGGCATGTCCCGCTTTACGTGCTCTCACTTTACGACAGTGGTTCTCAACCTGGGGGTCGAATGACTATTTGCCAGGGGTCCCCAAATCCTAGGCTGTTCCTGAATCCCGCACCACTCTCCCAGCATTTTAGCGGCCACCCAGCAGGGCTGTCCCTGGAGCCTGCGGCCGCCCACTTAGCCTCTTTGCAGCCGCCCATTCGGTTCACTGCATGGCTGAGGGGCAAAGACTAGAGGTCAGCTGACTGGTGAGGAATGTGAAGTGGGAGGGGCAGGAGGAGACCATATCTCCTGATTTCAGCATAGGTGTCACTGCTGCGAGACACCACAAAGTCGGAGACACAGTGAGTAACACTACCTGTGATTAGAGTTGCCATTAAAAGTCCCCACTACAGTTTTCAGATCAGCAGATGACCTTGATCAAGAGCACCTAAGTTGGCTGATCAGAACTCCCCCCAGCATTGCCACTGATCCCAACTCCCCCCCCCCCCACCAAAGAGTAAGAGAAGGAATAAAAATAGAGAATACATGGAAGGGAGAGGAAACGAGGGGGAGGAACAAAGAAAAGGGAGAGAAAGAATAAGAGAAAGAACAAGAAACACAGCTAGAGAGAGGGATGGGGAAAAAAACAAGAAATTAGGATATGGAGAAATAAAAAGGAAAATAAGGAGAACAAAGAGAAAGAGTGGTACATCCTAAAATGTACCATAAGGGTTTTTTAAACTGTACCAGTGGAAAGGACTCAGGGAGCGGTAATGTCTGTGGGTTAGGGGCACAAATTGCTTGTCTTGCCTTGGGTGCTGACAACCCACGCTATGAAAATAATTTTACTGTTAGGGGTCCCCACAACTTGGAAAATTTTATCAAGGGGTCATGGCAGTAGGAAGGTTGAGAACCACTGCTTTGCGTAGACTTGTGAGTACGGACACATTGGCGTCTATGGGAAATCTTGGTCAGTTTGACATGGCACTGCTCCCGGTTTTTACCATTGGCGTCTATGGGAAATCTTGGTCAGTTTGACATGGCACTGCTCCCGGTTTTTACCATTGGCGTCTATGGGAAATCTTGGTCAGTTTGACATGGCACTGCTCCCGGTTTTTACCATTGGCGTCTATGGGAAATCTTGGTCAGCTTGACATGGCACGACTTCTGGTTATTAACACTTAACATTGGCACTGCTCTCGAACCATAAGTGACAGGGACACCAAACTTGTAGAGCACAGAGAGGGTACTCAGGACTACAACATATCCAATTTTTGGGGTCGGCCAGCTTGCCTAGGTAATCAGTTATGCCTATAAATGACTATTGCAATGCAGTACATGCATTGAGAAGTGAAAAAAGGTATTGCTTTAAGTACATTTTCGTTTTACATACATGCTCTGGTCCCATTGTGTACTTAAAAGTGGGTTATGCCTGTATTTCATGCTCTCTATAAAAAAAATGCAGTTTTGGGTGGACTGACCCTTTAAGTCTAGGTGGTCAGGCAGACTTTAAAAGAAGGATTTCACTCAATTTTGGGTCGCCAGATTAAAATTATTTTAAATTTGAAGTTGATTTTTTTTATTTTCAGGATTTAATGGTTGTACATTTTATAGTATCGATAGCATGGTCACTATGAACAAACAGAATAAAAACAGTGGTAAAGTACGCACCGTTTATCTTTTATCAACGAGTACCGGAAAATGCAGAGAGTGCGCACATCTAATAAAATGATACAACCAGGAGGATCCCGTATCTTCTCCTTGAAGGCATCTTAAGAAATTCTCGGGATGGTTCCACCCCGAGCCGTCTCTGATCTCCACATGCACTATTGACCCAGATAAAGCATGAAGAAGACACAGAGGGGCTCCTTGGAGAAGATGTGACCATTAGATCTGGGTCACCGCCCTGCTGTATCATGCCGGGCCTGACATGAATGACAACAACCACGGCCCCCGTGTGCCTCATTCTGTACACCGGCTTACTAAAGAGACACCGGCACCCATTAACCCTTTCACTGCTAGAGCGATTTTTGTGCTGTTTTTTTTTGCACACAATTGCTTTTTTTAACCAATCATTTTAGGCCTGAAGATTACTCAAAAGGTTTTTTTATTTTGGGTGTGGCGGTGGGCAGGTGTTTTTATTTACTTTTTACACTTTTTTGGTGAATGAGTAGGGGTCCCCCCATGTTGAGGGCACGTGGCCTGGTATTGTTCGGGGGGGGGCGCTCACTCGCTCCCCCCCCTTTCCTGACCTGTCGGTTTGCATGCTCACATAAGGGTCTGCTATGAATTTCGGAGGGGACCTCTTGCAGGTTTTAAAAAAAGAATTTGGTGTGGGGTTCCCCTCAATATCCCTACCAGACCTAAAGGGGGGCCACACCATTTTTTATTTTATTTTTCATTACCTGGAATTCTTTTTACAAGTTGCACCCAAATCGCTTCTTTATCATGCAGGTGCGACTTTCATGTGACTCTTGAGGGTTTGCAGGACATTGAGGTCTATGGACCTCAAATCGCATGAAAGTCGGATAAAAATATTGCAGGAAGTCGCTGCGACTTGAAGTCGCACAGATATGAGCGGTTATCATAGGGAAACATGGGGGTGTGACTTGCCATGCAACTTTGGGGTCCAAAATTGCATGACAAGTCGCAGAAGTGTGAATGGAGCTTAAGGGAGATTCATTCTCTTTATTCGGACTGTTTACCGTTATCATTGAAAGTGAATGTATAAATAAAATAGAAAAGTAGAAAGAAAATCCCAAATTTTGGGTTGTCCCCAGAAAAGAAATAGAGGGGAAATCTTCCAATGGGGGACACTAGTTAGTGACTCTGGGGGTCCCCAAGAGATTCCCTTATTGCAGGGATTTCCTCTCACTTCCTGTTTGGCTATGGGACAGGAAGTGAAGGTAAATCTCCCCAATGGGACACAGATGGCAAAAAAAATCTTACAGGGGTTAAACACAGTTGTGGGGTGCTTGCCATTCACTTGGAAGCAACATGAGGTATAATTCCTGTCACGGCTGTGAAGCAAGGCATGTGAACACCCCAAGCCACTGCCTTTTCAGCTATGGAGTTGAGGGAGGGGGTGTTAAAATTAAAGTTCAACCGCAGGGTTTCACCGCTCCCTCCCAACCGCTATTTGTAGAACATAAATTGCACGAATATCAGAAGTGTTTGTGCAAGCCTAGCAAAACATTAATGCCTGCATCGTCAGCTCCATCTAGTGGCCTTAGTGTGGTGCTGTTTTCTGAAATACCCTCAATGAGGAAACAGTACCACATTTTTGCCAGAGCTGTTGACACAGGTATTAATCTATCTAGAAAAATTATGGTGACATTTCGCTCAGCTTGTCCAAGTGCTTCTGACAATCGTCCAACAAATGTTTTAGAAACAGACTCTTTACACCTTGCTCTTAACATGAAGAAATATATCTGTTGCCACTTCAAGTCTTCGGCAGTTTTGTTTATCTCTTAACCTTTACAAAGTAGAATAAAGCTACGGGCGATTTTAAATGAATGTGTTTTTCGGAGCACGTGCAATTTTTATTTCTCTTCTCGCTTTCATCTTGGATTCGGGGAGAGGAATACGAGATCTTGTGTCTCTTGGCTCTGGATTTAATTAATTTCTGAACCCTCCATGCTAATTCCTTTGTGCAAACCTAATGTCATCTGTTTGTATATGGTATCACAAACTATTACAATTTGCGATAAAATGGTTTCGCGCAATTGGCTGCGTGCTTTGAAATGTATCACTATAGGCAGAATGAATAATTAAAGTGGCAATGTTTGTATCTCCTAAGGACACATATCATTAGTAGGGATGAGCTTCGTGTTCGAGTCGAACATACATTCGACTCGAACATCGGCTGTTCGATCGTTCGACGAAGATCGAACGATTTGGGCCGTTCGCGCCAAATTCGAGTGACGCGAACGGCCCACAATGCACTACGCCATCGCAGTGTCATCCAGGCGCTGTGATTGGCCAAGCATGCACTGTGACCCCGCATGCTTGGCCAATCACAGCGCCGGCAGCGAGGAGAGCAATGATTGGCCACAGGCAGGATGCCTGTGGCCAATTATTGCTGAGGGTGTTTAGTACACGCCCCACACTATAAAAGGCCGCCAGCACGGCGGCCTAGTGTAGTGTGTTCCGGAGCAGGGAAAGAGAAGCATAGGCAGGGACAGTGACATTTTTTTTTTCTTGCTTAACCTGGATTCCTTTAGTTTAGGGAAAGAGAAGGATAGGTAGGGAGAGTGTCAGTCTGTTTTACTGTGCTAAACCTTGTTTGTAGGGACAGGGAAGGACAGTGAGGGAAATTCTCATTGTGCTATACTGTGCTAAAGCATTCCTCATCAACCATCTTTAAAAAAAAAAAATTATAGGGACAGAAAACTATAGGTAGGGAGAGTGTCAGTGTGTTCTACTGTGCTAAACCTTGTTTGTAGGGACAGGGAAGGACAGTGAGGGAAATTCTCATTGTGCTATACTGTGCTAAAGCATTCCTCATCAACCATCTTTAAAAAAACATTTTTTATAGGGACAGAAAACTATAGGTAGGGAGAGTGTCAGTGTGTTTTACTGTGCTAAACCTTGTTTGTAGGGACAGGGAAGGACAGTGAGGGAAATTCTCATTGTGCTATACTGTGCTAAAGCATTCCTCATCAACCATCTTTAAAAAAAAAAAAAATTATAGGGACAGAAAACTATAGGTAGGGAGAGTGTCAGTGTGTTTTACTGTGCTAAACCTTGTTTGTAGGGACAGGGAAGGACAGAGAGGGAAATTCTCATTGTGCTATACTGTGCTAAAGCATTCCTCATCAACCATCTTTAAAAAAAAAATTTTTATAGGGACAGAAAACTATAGGTAGGGAGAGTGTCAGTGTGTTTTACTGTGCTAAACCTTGTTTGTAGGGACAGGGAAGGGCAGTGAGGGAAATTCTCATTGTGCTATACTGTGCTAAAGCATTCCTCATCAACCATCTTTAAAAAAACATTTTTTATAGGGACAGAAAACTATAGGTAGGGAGAGTGTCAGTGTGTTTTACTGTGCTAAACCTTGTTTGTAGGGACAGGGAAGGACAGTGAGGGAAATTCTCATTGTGCTATACTGTGCTAAAGCATTCCTCATCAACCATCTTTAAAAAAAAAAAAAAATATAGGGACAGAAAACTATAGGTAGGGAGAGTGTCAGTGTGTTTTACTGTGCTAAACCTTGTTTGTAGGGACAGGGAAGGGCAGTGAGGGAAATTCTCATTGTGCTATACTGTGCTAAAGCATTCCTCATCAACCATCTTTAAAAAAACATTTTTTATAGGGACAGAAAACTATAGGTAGGGAGAGTGTCAGTGTGTTTTACTGTGCTAAACCTTGTTTGTAGGGACAGGGAAGGACAGTGAGGGAAATTCTCATTGTGCTATACTGTGCTAAAGCATTCCTCATCAACCATCTTTAAAAAAACATTAGGTAGGGAGAGTGTCAGTGTGTTTTACTGTGCTAAACCTTGTTTGTAGGGACAGGGAAGGACAGTGAGGGAAATTCTCATTGTGCTATACTGTGCTAAAGCATTCCTCATCAACCATCTTTAAAAAAAAAAAATTATAGGGACAGAAAACTATAGGTAGGGAGAGTGTCAGTGTGTTTTACTGTGCTAAACCTTGTTTGTAGGGACAGGGAAGGACAGTGAGGAAAATTCTGATTGTGCTATACTGTGCTAAAGCATTCCTCATCAACCATCTTTGAAATCCTTGTTTTTTGGACAGTCAGGGAAATTGTCATTGTGCTATTCTGTGCGAAAGCAATCATCCTCAACCAGATTTAGAAATCCTTAAGTAAAGGGACAGAGAAGGACACCTGAAGGTAGCCCTTATTGCTTTTTTTCCCATCTCCCTGCAGGCCATCCATTAAAATGTCTGGAAGGCAAACAAGGAGAGGCAGACAGTCAGGAGGCAATAAAAGAGGGCAAGCAGGCTCTGTGTCTGGGGGCAACAGTGCTGGTCGTGGACGCGGTGCATTGTCATCAGCACATGGCCATGGGACACGCTTGTCCTTCTTTTCGGCAGCTGGACATGTTGAGCCACATCATGCCGAAGACTTGGTAGAGTGGATGACCAAGCCCTCCTCCTCCTCCTCATCCTCTCTCACCCAGGCTCAGGGTACTGGCAAAGCAGCTGGCAAAGCGTCCTCTTCCCTGGTATCAATGTCAGACTCATCATCAGTCACTCCTTCCCTAGACCCACCATGTCCTCCTCCTGAGGAGTCCCCCGAACTGTTTGAGCACAGTGTTGGGTACATGCTCCAGGAGGATGCCCAGCGTTTCGAAGGGTCTGATGATGAAACCCAGCTAGAGGAAGGCAGTAGCGTGAGAGCAGACAGAGGGGATGCTCAAGAAGGACACCAATCTGGCAGTCATGTTCCAGCAGCTGCAGCATACTGCCAGATTGGCTCCAGTGATGAGGAGGGAGGGGATGATGAGGTCACTGACTCCACGTGGGTGCCTAATAGGAGAGAGGAGGAGGATGAGGAGGAGGCACATCTCCAACGAGGCAGGATGCCCTTTGGTGGCCAGCGTAAGGGCAGTACACCGACGGAATCACACCGCAGAGCTCCGCCTGTGCAGGGCGCTGCCTCTGCCCGTCATTCAAAAAGTTCTTTGGTGTGGGCCTTTTTTGAGGCTAGTGCATCAGATCGCACAGCTGCTGTTTGCAACATATGTCTCAAGCGTATATCGCGTGGCCAAAACATCAGCCGCTTGGGTACCACATGCCTGACCAGACATATGTTGACCTGCCATGCAGCTCGTTGGCAAGCCTACCTCAAAGACCCACACCAAAGAACAAAGCGGACCTCTCCTTGCACCGCATCAGCTGGGATCTCCAACCCCACTATAACTTCAGTCCTCTCTGAAACATGCACTGAGAGGAATGAAGGTGTAGAATTAGGTGTGTCACAGCCAAGTACTTGCGGCCACTCTGCTAGCAGTACACCGACGTCCGATTCTAGCAGGCAAATTTCCCTGCCCCAGCTGCTGGACCGTCAAAAGAAGTTCACTCCCAGCCATCCACATGGCCAGCGGTTGAATGCTAGCTTGGCTAAATTGCTAGCGCTTCAACTGCTGCCTTTTCAGTTGGTAGACTCGGCCCCCTTCCGTGAGTTTGTGCAATGTGCGGTTCCTCAGTGGCAGGTTCCCAAACGCCACTTTTTCTCACGGAAGGCTATTCCGGCTCTCTACCGACATGTGGAAGGCAATGTCTTGGCCTCGCTGGACAGGGCGGTCAGCGGTAAGGTGCATATTACCGCTGACTCATGGTCCAGCAGGCATGGACAGGGACGTTACCTTTCTTTCACGGCCCATTGGGTCACTCTTTTGGCAGCTGGGAAGGATGCAGGACAAGGTGCAGTAGTGTTGGAGGTTGTTCCACCGCCACGCCTCCAAAATGCTACTACTGGTTGTGACACACCTCTCTCCTCCACCCCCTCCTCTTCTTCTTCCTCCATGGCCTCTTCCTGTGCTTTGTCCTCTGAACCAGCGGTGCTCCGTAGGCGTTCAAGGGGCTACGCAAGTACGCAGGCAAAAAGATGCCATGCCGTGCTTGCGCTGGTGTGTTTGGGGGACAGAAGCCACACTGGGGCAGAGGTCCTGTCTGCTCTGCAGGGCCAGGCCGAGAGGTGGTTGACGCCACGCCAGCTTAAGCCAGGAATGGTGGTTTGCGACAATGGCACCAACCTCCTCTCCGCCCTCCGACAGGGACAACTGACCCATGTGCCCTGTGTGGCTCACGTCCTTAACCTGGTGGTGCAGCGGTTCTTGGGCAGGTACCCGGGCTTACAGGATGTCCTGAGGCAGGCCAGGAAAGTCTGTGTGCATTTCCGCAGATCTTATAATGCCAGTGCTCGCCTGGCTGAGCTGCAAAAGGAGTTGAACCTGCCCAAGAACCGCCTTATATGTGACATGCCCACCAGGTGGAACTCAACGTTGGCCATGCTGCAGCGGCTGCACACGCAGCAGAGGGCCATCAATGAGTACCTGTGCGACTACGGCACCAGGACAGGGTCAGGGGAGCTTGTTTTTTTTTCTCCACGCCAGTGGGGCATGATCAGGGATGCATGCACTGTCCTGGCACCATTTGAGGAGGCCACGAGGATGGTGAGCAGTGACAGTGCATGCATCAGTGACACTGTACCTCTTGTCCACCTGTTGGAGCACACGCTGCGTGGAATAATGGACAGGGCACTTGAGGCAGAACAGAGGCAGGAAGAGGAGGACTTCCTTGCCTCTCAAGGCCCCCTTTACCCAGACAGTGTTCCTTCTGTCCCACCCATCGCACAGGAAGAGGACGAGGAGAAGGAGGAGGAGGAGGAGGAGGAGGATTGTGTCAGCATGGAGGTGGAGCCTGGCACTCAGCAGCATCAACAGCAGCAGTCTTTTAGGGATGATTTACAGTCCCAAGAAACCCGTGGACTTGTACGTGGCTGGGAGGAGGTGGCTGCGGATCATGTCGTCCTTAGTGACCCAGAGGACACCGGACCGAATGCCTCAGCTAACCTACGCTGCATGGCCTCCCTGATCCTGCAAAGTCTGCGGAAGGATCCTCGTATTCTTCGGATCAAGGAGAGGGACCATTACTGGCTGGCCACTCTCCTTGATCCACGGTACAAGGGTAAGGTTGCGAAACTTATGTTACCGTCGCAGAGGGAGCAGAGGATGAGACAACTCCGGGAGGCCTTGCAGAAAGGTCTGTGCAACGCGTTCCCAGAGACTGGGAGGTTACAAACTCCTGGTCCTGGACAACGAGTTGCTGAGGCTTCGGCCAGTCAAAGAAGGAGCGGTGGGGAAGGTGGCCGTCTGACCGATGCGTTCAGACAATTCTTTAGTCCGCAGCCCCAAAGTATGATCGGTTCCAGCAACCATCGCCAGCGTCTGATAAACATGGTGCAGGAATATCTAGGGGCAAGGTTAGACTTGGACACCTTCCCCACCGAAAATTCTCTGGCTTACTGGGTCTTGAGGATGGATCACTGGCCAGAGCTTGCACAGTATGCAATTGAGCTACTGGCCTGTCCTGCATCCAGCGTTCTTTCGGAACGCACATTCAGTGCTGCTGGAGGATTTGTCACGGATCACAGGGTGCGCCTGTCCACCGACTCGGTTGATCGACTGACTTTCATCAAGATGAACCCGTCTTGGATCACCACCAGCTACCACACACCTGATGCTGATATAACAGACTAATTGATTTTAACATGTCACATCCCTTCAAGACTGATGCTGATGCTGAGTGCCTGTGCTGTTATGTTGACTGGCTATCCTCCTCCTCCGAGTCCTCAATGATACGATTGATGATGATAGCTTGGAAGATCATTTTTGTTTATGGGTGCCGCCACCAGTGCCTAACGCCCAATTTTTCAGCCCCTGTTTAACAGGGGCGTGTAATTACAATTTTTGAAGCAATACTTTGCAACAGGGCTCATTGCTGTGCTCCAAGTACAGTATCTGTGAGGGGTTGCAGTGTTGTGCCACCAGTGCCTAAGGCCCAATTTTTCAGCCCCTGTTCAACAGGGGCATGTAATTACAATTCTTGATCTAATAATTCACAGCAGGGCCCATTGCTGCACCCACCAAGAGTAACTCTGAGGGCTTACAGTGTTGTGGCAACGCCACCACCACCACCACCACGAAAGGCCCAATTTTTCAGCCCCTGTTCAAAAGGGGCATGTAATTACAATTCTTGATCTAATAATTCACAGCAGGGCCCATTCCTGCACCCACCAAGAGTAGCTCTGAGGGCTTACAGTGTTGTGGCAACACCACCACCACCACCACCACGAAAGGCCCAATTTTTCAGCCCCTGTTCAACAGGGGCATGCAATTACAATTCTTGATCTAATAATTCACAGCAGGGCCCATTGCTGCACCCACCAAGAGTAACTGTCAGGGCTTACAGTGTTGTGGCACCAGCACCACCATCAAAGGCCCAATTTTTACTACCACTGTTCAACAATTATATGTAATTACAATTCCTGATATAATAGTTGACAGCAGGGCGTTCCAGCACCAACCAAGAGTAACTGTGAGTGCTTACAGTGTTGTGCCAACACCAACAACTAAGGGGCCTATTTCTGCAGAGTATATACGGCAGGTCCCTACTTTCAAACATCCAACTTACAAACGACTCCTACTTGCAAACGCAAGAAGACAACAGGAAGTGAGAGGAAATCTACCACTAGGAAGGAAAATTCTCTCCTGTAAGAATTAATATGGGAGAAAGGTGTTTCCTCTGTACTGATGCTTTATCACCAATCCTTGTTTCAATAAAAACACCACATTTCAAAAACAGTTGTCATTGGGACGGAAAGTGAGGTGAAATGTTCTGAACAGGGGCACAGACAGCAAAACAAATGTTACAGGGGTGATAACCCTTACCTATGTTCTCCAAAAAGTTTAAAAATAGATTTTTGGGCTGGAGCTACACTTAAACAATGTACCTGTTCAAAATTACAAACAGATTCTACATAAGAACAAACCTACAGTCCCTGTCTTGTATGCACCGCCTGTATACGGCTGTTCAGAGTATATAGGGCCTTTTTTATTTTATGTGCGGGGTTCCCCTTAATATCCATACAAGACCCAAAGGGGCTGGTAATGGGCTGGGGTAGGGGGGGGGGGGTCATGGGGTAGCTATGCCATTTTTCTTAAAGATTTTCATCCATATTACCGGGACCAGACATTACATTAAAGCCGCAAGCAGTTTTAAATGGCTTTTTTTTCCTTTAGAAGTGTCATTTTGTGCAGGGACAGTTCTAAACACGGGAATCACGTGGCACTTCACAGGCATACTTTAGACACCCCCCAGGTACGATATTTAAAGGAATATTTGACTTTTTTTTTTTCACTTTATGCATCATTAAAATGACTGCTCCCGAAAAACGACCGTTTTTAAAACTTCTTTTTGCATTGATACATGTCCCCTGGTGCAGAACCCGGGTTCCCAAACCCTTTTTAGGACAATAACATGCATAATAGTTGTTATAATTAGCACTTTAGAATTCGAACGTTCGCATCCATTGTATTTAATAGGGTTCTAATGTTCGTACGAACTTTCGGTCCGTTCGCGGGTTCTGGTGCGAACCGAACCCGGGGGTGTTCGGCTCATCACTAATCATTAGATTAGAATCCTTAAATCTGACCTCCGGCCTCCCTCCAGTCTTGCACAGTTGTACAGGCTCTTCTCCTGGACTCAATTTTTGATTCACTGCACACTGCGAGCTTCTCACAGTGTGCATTATGGTAATACAGTGGATTGAAAAAGTATTCACACCCCTTTAAATTTTCCACATTTTGTCATGTTACAACCAAAATCTTAAATGTATTTTATTGGAATTTTATGTGATAGAGCAACTCAAAGTGCCACATAATTGTGAAGTGGAAGGAAAATGATAAATGGTTTTCTTTTACAAATAAATATGTTAAAAGTGTGGCGTGCATTTATATTCAGCCCCCTTTACTCTGACACCCCTAACTAAAATCTAGTGGAACCAATTGCCTTCAGAAGTCACCTAATTAGTAAATATAGTCCACCTGTGTGTAATTTAATCTCAATATAAGTACAGCTGTTCTCCGAAGCCCTCAGAGGTTTGTTAGAGAACCTTAGTGAACAAACAGCATCATGAAGGCCAAGGAACACACCAGACAGGTCAGGGATAAAGTTGTTGAGAAGTATAAAGCAGGGTTAGGTTATAAAAAAATACCCCAAGCTTTGAACATCTCACGGAGCTCTGTTCAATCCATCCTCCGAAAATGGAAAGAGTAATACCAACTGCAAACCTCCCAAGACATGGCCGTCCACCTAAACTGACAGGCCGGGCAAGGAGAACATTAATCAGAGAAGCAGCCAAGAGGCCCATGGTAACTGGAGGAGCTGCAGAGATCCACAGATCAGGTGGGAGAATCTGTCCACAGGACAACTATTAGTCATGCACTCCACAAATCTGACCTTTATGGAAGAGTGACAAGAAGAAAGACATTGTTCAAAGAAAGCCATAAGAAGTCCTGTTTGCAGTTTGTGAGAAGCCATGTGGGGGACACAGCAAACATGTGGAAGAAGGCGCTCTGGTCAGATGAGACCAAACTTGAACTTTTTGGCCTAAAAACAAAATGCTATGTGTGGCGGAAAACTAACACTGCACATCACCCTGAACACACCATCCCCACTGTGAAACATGGTGGTGGCAACATTTTCTTGAGCAGGGACAGGGAAGCTGGTCAGAGTTAATGGGAAGATGTATGGAGCCAAATACAGGGCAATCTTAGAAGAAAAGACTTGAGACTGGGGTGGAGGTTCACCTTCCAGCAGGACAACGACCCTAAACATACAGCCAGAGCTACAATGGAATGGTTTAGATCAAAGCATATTCATGTGTTAGAATGGTCCAGTCAAAGTCCAGACCTAAATCCAATTGAGAATCTGTGGCAAGACTTGAAAATCGCTGTTCACAGACGCTCTCCATCCAATCTGACAGAGCTTGAGCTATTTTGCAAACAAGAATGGGCAAAAATGTCCCTCTCTAGATGTGCAAAGTTGGTAGAGACATCCCCAAAAAGACTTGCAGATGTAATTGCAGTGAAAGGCGGTTCTACAAAGTATTGACTCAGGGGGATGCTATACAAATGCACCCCACACTTTTCACATATTTGTAAAAAAATAAATAAAAACATTTATCATTTTCCTTCCACCTCACAATTATGTGCCACTTTTTGTTGGTCTATCACATAAAATCCCAATAAAATACATTTACGTTTTTGGTTGTAACATGACAAAATGTGAAAAATTTCAAGGGGTATGAATACTTTTTCAAGGCACTGAAGATAGGGCGCTCAAGGCCGAGAAGTATACAATCTAACTGGGCAGGAGGTAGGCAAGCGGATGTCTTGCAATGCACTTCAGCAGCATTTCAGTGGAGAGAAGCAAGCTCTAGTGGAACGATAGAACAAAAAAGAAGGCGCTTCTAAGTGCAGCAAAATGACTTGAATGTGGCAAAGAAGGGTAAAAACACTCTCAGGAATTGTGAGATAAACAAGCTCATCAGTATTAGAGGGACGTCCAGCAGGGAGATTCCCATTACAATCCTGGCGGAGAGTCTCGCTACCGACCGGCGGTGTAAAGTGGCTTGTCAGGAAAGTCGGAGTCATATAGGTACCCCATATTCATTGGCTGGGGGAGGGGAGGGCTCTATCTGGGGGGCCCTATATTATTAAAGGTGATTTTGAATTCTGATAAGCTCCCCACCTGCAGACCCCCCGCCAGCCAGGGTTGTGGGGAAGAGGCCCCTGCCCTGATCAACTTAGAGACAAGGGATCCCCCCCCTGGCAAGGCACCCCCTTTATGTTGAGGGCATGTGCACTGGTATGATTCAGGAGGTGGGGAGTGCATGCTCAGATTTAAGGGTCTGATATGGATTTTCAGGGGGACTTCATGCATTCTTCTTTTTTTTTATTTATTTTTTTCTGACTGACTCGAAGGGTCATTTGGGGGGTGTTAGGCTATATGCAATTTTTTTATTTTTGTTGTAGGATGTGTTACAGCAAAAGTAACAATTACAAAGGAAAAAAAAATGACACCATTTTAATTGCTGGCAAATAAAACTTCCCACCATGCTATTTTTTTTTTTTTTTACACCCTCTTGCCTATTAGCCCAGAAAATAGGAAAATTTTATTTGATAGCTCAGGCTCCCATTAAATTCAATGGGGATCAGGTCTGAAGTTCGCTGAACCCTTTCCGAACCAAACCCTGGGCAGTTCAGCTCATCGCTGGTCACCAGAACCAGTGTCCCCTAGACATGTGCGGTTTGTTTCATTCTGAATTGAAATTCGCCTGAATTTTTCATTATTCAGGAAATTTGGATGTATCCAAATTTTATAATTACAATAGTAACTAATTTAAACAAAGCCGAAATAACGAAACTAAATTCGGCTGAAATTCGAAAACAAAATAAAATAGAATAGAAAATAAAGGAATACATTATAAAATAATTAAAATAGAAAAAAAACCAATAGAACAGAATAAAAAAGTATAGAACGAAAAATAATAGAAAAATATAGAACAGGAAATAATAGAATAGAATCGAGCAGAAAAGAACAGATAATTGAATAGAATAGAATCGAACAGAATAGATTAGAAAAGAATAGAACAGAAAAGAATAGAAAAAAATGAATAGAATAGAACAAAAAATAGAATAGAACAGAACTGAATTGAACAGAAAAGAATAGAATAGAAAAAAACAAAAGACTAAAATAGAATGGAAAATAATAGAATAGAACAGAAAATAATAGAAAATAATAGAATAGAACAGAAAATTATAGAATAGAACAGAAAATAATAGAATAGAACAGAAAAGCATAGAACAGAATAGAATAGAAGAAAAAAGAATAGTACAGAAAAGAATAGAATATAACGGAAAAGAATAGAGTAGAATAAAAAAGAATAGAATGGAAAATAATAGAATAGATTTTAACGGAAAATAATAGAACAGAAAAGAGTAGAACAGAATAGAATAGAGCAGAAAAGAACAGAAAATAGAATAGCAAAGAATAGAATAGAAAATAATAAAATAGAACAGAACAGAAAATAATAAAACAGCAAATAATAGAATAGGACATAATTGAATTCAACAGAAAATAATAATAATAAAAAAAAAGACTAGAATAGAACGTAAAATAATAGAACAGAGAAGAATAGAATAGAACAGAAAGGCATAGAACAGAAAGGCATAGAACAGAAAATAATAGATTAGAATAGAACAGAATAGAATAGAACATAAATTAATAGAATAGAACAGAACTGAATTGAACAGAAAAGAATAGAATAGAAAAAAAGCATAGAATAGAATGGAAAAGAATAGAATAGAACAGAAAAAGAATAGAACAGCAAAGAATAGAATATAACAGAAAATAATATAATGGAATAGAATAAAACAGAAAATAATAGAATAGAACAGAACTGATTTGAACAGAAAAGAATAGAAAAAAAATCATAGAATAGAACAGAAAAAGAATAGAACAGCAAAGAATAGAATAGAACAGCAAAGAATAGAATAGAACAGCAAAGAATAGAATAGAACAGAAAAGAATAGAAAATAAAAAAATAGAACAGAAAATAATAGAATCTAACAGAAAAAAATAGAACAGAAAAAGAATAGAATAGAATAAAATAGAAAGAATATAACTGTCTTCCGAAATTCAAATTTCAAAAAGAATAAATTTAAATTCGAATGCCAATCCATTTTTTTCCGAATTCGATCGAATTTAATTAATTTCAACCAAATTCGAAAAATTCTAATTGGATTCGAAAACGTATAAACAAAATTAAACAAATTCTGGAAACTAATTAAACAAATTTAACTAAACTAAATTATTTAAATAATGAGTTGAAAACAAACTAAACAAAACACATTTCATTCTGCGCATGTCTAGTGTCCCCAGTGGAAGATTTCCCCTCTATTCCTGTGTTAGTGACAACCCAAAATTGGGGATTTTCTTTCACTTTCAGTGATAACAGTAAACAAGATAAATAGAGAGGGGTGAATCTCCCTAATGGGGACACAGACAGCAATAAAAACCAGACCGGTGTTTTAATTCATCTTTAACTAAAACTGAAAAAACTTTTGCCTTTAATTACAGTTGTGCTCAGAAGTTTGCATACCCTGGCAGAAATTGTGAAAAAAAAATTCAAAACAGAAAAAAAAAATTGCCTTTAGTTGCTTTATTGCTTTGTCATTCTCTATTTGAATTCTGGTCAGGATGTGTTTATGATGTGAAATAAGCCTCCTGCGTTTTCTCATTTTAGGCGCTGTCACTGTCAAGAAGGAGACGCGGCACCGGGTCATTATCCAGTACCCGTCCTACGGCGGGCGAGACTGCCCTGACACTTTATATGAAGAAAATGAGTGTGAGCCCCCCGCTGTCTGTCACACATACAGGTGAGATGAGCGCGTGCCGAGATGGAGCTTCTCCTGCCTAGCCATCCCACCTCCCAATCATTAAATATGATTCTGTCACCACATGCTGCAACTTGTCACCACTCTGTCAGCGCCACGGTGCCAGGGACTGAGGAGGGAAAATTGATTTCCTTTATTAAATTTTCCTCTGCTGAGTAAATATTTTATTTGCTGTATTAAATTGATTTGGGCTCCCAGGAGCATATTAGAAATTAAAAGAACTGGAACAGCTTGTAGCATTAAAAGAAATAAATAATATAAAAAGTCTTGGATGGGCAGAAAAAAAAAAAGTTGGGGAAGAGATTTATTAGAGGGAATAAAAAATAAATTTGTGTTTTAAGATGTTCAAATTTGCCTGGAATGCCAAAATCCCTATTCTGTAGGTAAAGAGAAACTAGAAGAGGCTGGACGCAAAGCACCACTTCTGCTCCATTGTGATTGGCTATTAGGAGATTCCTTTGTTTCCACCATCCATTTAAAAAACAATTCTCAAGATCATTAAAAATGAAATACAAGTCCATACATTCATGTCTAAATACTTGTATTAATCTCTCAGATGAAGGAGTATTGAAATGTAAAGAAATTGCTATTTTTACTCCTTGTATTTTAATGTTTCAACTCCTCCCTAGACCTAAGCCCAATTTGTGAGTCTTACAAACATGGAGATCATTTACCACTGCCCCCTGTCCAGTGAGTGTGCCTGGGGGGTGGAGCCATGTCACCTGGAGGGCTCCCATCCAATTCCAATGTTCCACCCCTCTGTCTTTTCATTGGTTGCTAGGCTGCAGCCTCCATGTATTAGGCTGCATAATAATGGCGCTTGTCTCCAGCACCACAACAATCGCTGTCACTAGGAATGTAGGAGGAGGGACAGGTTGGTTCTCTTGTTCCACCCCCTCTGTCTTCTCATTAGTGCCAATATGCACAGTGTCTTTGGTTGCTAGGATGTTGACAGCCAGGCTGCATGGTGTCATTGGTTACTAGGATGCAGACAGCTGGGCCGCACAAAGTAATTTTTTGCCAGGACACTCGCACAGAGCTTTAGCAACCAATGACACTGTAAGGCAGGGTTTCTCAACTCCAGTCCTCAAGGTGTACCAACAGGTCATGTTTTTGGGATTTCCATTGATTTGCACAGGTGATTTGAGCAGTTTCACTGCCCTAGTAATTACCACAGCGGTTTCATCTGCAGGAAATCCCAAAAAACATGACCTGTTGGTGCGCCTTGAGGACTGGAGTTGAGAAACACTGCTGTAAGGCCTGGCCAACAGCATCCTAGCATGAATGGGAACTGACATGCCTCCCCTGCATTCCTAGGGATAGCGCTTTTCGTAGGCAAGTGCATGGAGCTGAAGACAAGTGCTCATTCGTTTTTCATCTCCTTGCTTGTTGTGTTGTCAAACATCAGTGAGGGGATTATGCTGCCAAGCATGCCAGTTTAGCTTGGAGACCACGGAGAAAGGCAGGAAAAGGTGCATGGACTGTGGGTACCAGGGGCAACTGAGATAAGTGTTAGTAAGACTTCTTATTTAGATTGCTGTACTCCTGATAGCATTTTGATTTTGAGATGGAGAAGCTGTAACACTGAACTCCAGCCAGCTTTCAAAAAATCATGTGAGGCCCCCCACGCAAGTACATATCTCTCCCCCCAAATCTCTCCCAGTACAAAATGTTTTATCCCCCCAAATGCCTCCCATTACAGAGCTTTTTACCTAGTACAGACCACAGACCCTCCGGTTCAGAACTCCCCCCCCAATACAGACCACTCTCCCCCTAGTACAGACCACAGACCCTCCTTGTCACGGAACCGCTTCCCACACTCCGCTTGAGTGCTTCCATCAGTACACTGCATCCTCCAGTCTAGACCTTCAGATACCAGATATTACAGCCACATGTTGTAACCAAGAACCAGGTGAGACTAGCTCAGTTACAAAACTGCAACATGGAATGTTTTATTGAACAAGTTTACAGGCTTTTTATACACTTGAAAAGTATGTCAGTCCCCCACATACACAAGAACCCAAATAGTTACCCAAAACATCACACAATAGGTTAGATAACGAGGTAGGGCTGACTTGTGGCTACTCCCCCCTCCACCAGCAACTACTAGCTGACAATGAACACCTTATTAAGCAGACAATAGCAGGAGACCCCAGTAGCAGACTGTTCGTCTCCTACCTACAATTGTCTGAGGCAAAGCTCATACAATGTTCCATCATTCTGATACAGTGGAATTAATGTATCATAGATTTCTTGAGGGATATTGTTGATAAATATCACTGTCCCATCTGCAGTAATCCAAACCGGGTTCTCAGTGTCTATTAAGTGGTGGTCCATCATTAGAGAATGATCTGCTCTTTCCCTGGGCCATACTCAGTGGGTAAGAGGCTTGCTCCTAGTCCTCTCCAGAAGCCCCTATTTTGGTTAGGTCTATCACACTCCTCTTTAGAATCCCCTGCCCCAGGACAGACCTCTCTACCCCCCCCCCCACAAGTTAGACCTCTCCCCCTGATACAGACCACCCTGTTTAGACCTCCCCCCCCCTCTCCTCAATATACACCTCTCTCCCCAAATCAACCCTTCGGTATAGACATCTCCCAAAACACCCCTTAGTATAGACTTATCCTCCTAGTACAGACCACAGACTCCCTTTGTCAGGCCTTCTCCAATACAGACCTCTCTTCCCCTACTACAGATCACAGACCCCCTTGTTCAGACCTCCCCCTCAATACAGACCTCTCTCCCACTAGTAGAAACCACATAGTCCCCTGTTCAGACTCCCCCCCCCTCCAGTACAGAACCCTCCAGGTCTGACCTCTCCCCTACTACAGACCACAGACCTCTCCCCCCCAATACAGACTTCGCTCCCCCACTACAGACCACAGACCCCCTTTTTCAGACCACCCAATACAGACCTCTCTCCCACTAGTACAAACCACATAGTCCCCTGTTTAGACTTCTCCCCCCCCCCCCCAGTACAGAAACCTCCAGGTCTGACCTCTCACCCTAGTACAGACCACAGACCCCCCCCTCCCCAATACACACCTCTCTCCCCCAAATCAACTGCTCAGTGCAGACATCTCTCAAAAAAACCTCAGTATACACCTCTCCCCCAGTACAGACCTATCCCCCTAGTACAGACCACTGACCCCACCGTTCAGACCCCCCAGGACAGAACCCTCCCCTCCAGGTCAAACCTTTCCCCCTAGTACAGACTAAAGACCCCCCTGTTCAGACCCCCCCCACCAGTACAGACCTGTCACCTCCAGGTTAGACCTCTCACCCTTCAGACCTCCCGCCCCCCCTCAATACAGATTCCTCCAAATCAACCCCATTATAGACATCTCCCAAAACACACCCCAGTTTAGACCTCTCCCCCTAGTACAGACCACAGGCCCTCCTGTTCAGACTTCCACCTCAAGTACAGATGTCTCCCCTCTACAGAGACCTCTCCCCCTAGTACAGACCACAAACCCTCTTCCTCCAATACAGACCTCTCTCCCCCAGTACAGACTATAGTCCCCCCCCACACACACACACACACACACACAAAGTCCACAGACCAGACATCAGATACAGCAGCAGGGAACATTAAATAGGAAGTCTTTGGCAGACATCAGAGGGGTCTTCCTCGGCCACTTTGTCCGAGATCTGAAGGTGGCCACTGGAGTACAGATAGCACAGCAGTGCGAAGATTTAAAAAGATGGGAATTCAAGGCTTCAGCACCAACAGTGTACAGAATGCCTCCAGGTTGTCATATCGCATTGAATTTTACATAAAATTACAGATTGACTTGAAAAGATAATTTTTAATCACGTTCAATTACAATATGGCTTGTGTAGCAATTGTATGCCCTATAACAGTAATGGTGAACCTTGGCACCCAAGATGTTTTAGATCTACATTTCCAATGATGCTCATGGACTCTGCAATGTAATTGAGCATCATGGGAAATGTAGTTCCAAAACATCTGGGGTGCCAAGGTTCGCCATCACTACCCTATAGTATTCTTTTTTAAATTTTCTATAATTTTTTCCAAAAGTGGAGTTACCCTATAAGTCCACACTTTGAACATACTGACAAATTTTCCAGTTAAAAGGTGTCAGTTTGATAACCAATAGTAAATGACCCCCAAATTTTACTAAGCTTCACGGTGTCATCCGCATCAGTCACAGCTGCTGGGATCAAAAGGATCCGCCGCGAACTAAGCAGGCATTAACAGCGCTATAACGCGGAGAGGCGGCAGCTGAGAATCATACACAATAAATGACGGCGCTGAAGGTTAGCGAGGACAAATTACATCCAGAGACGAGGCGAATTTGTATTCAGTTAAGTGACAAAATTCTCAATTGCTAGCAAAATTAATTATCACGATGTAAACTGGAAATGTTTTTTAATGTGGCACCCGCCTGAATATAAAACGCAAGGTGACAGTCGGTGACAACGCTACGGAAAGCGCCCAGGTTTAATTGGCTTGCTATTATTCCACATGGCTGCCATCTTGTCCCGCATCTCAGAACAGTTACCTGTGTACAAGATCTTCAAAAAAACAAAAACAAAAGCAAAGGCTGTCTTTTAAATGTCAGTTTTCTTAACATAACTGATTCCATTTTCTGCCATTTATTGTCAAATTCTTCCTAGTCTGAATAATCAGAATGCATTTAAATTTACAATTCGATAAGTAAATACGGGAATTCCTGCGTTTTCTGATGTGCGCACAAGGCGGAGTGACAGATCCTAGACAGGAGCTTTTTCTCTCTGCGCTAAACATTTTTCAAAGGCTCGTTCCCATTACAAAGAATTATGTATTATTATATTCTGTTTGTTTAAACCTTCACTGCTGGCAGACTGTAGATAATGCTGCGAGCGCGCCAAAGAGAACTCCGCTCTAAAACTGTGTGTGTAGTGGTTAGCAACTGAGGAAAATAATCCCAGATCATACCATACATTAGACTTTTTTTATAGCGGATAACTCCAAACTTTTCAGTTTTTTACAAATATTTGGGGGGCGATAAGAAAATCCCTATCGGCGTCCCCCCTTAATTCAGGGTGGCCATCAAAGTCCCTTTTTACATCATATTCACCATCAGAGCCCCCCATTAATTCATGGTCTCCATCAGAGACCCTATTACATCTGGTTCCCGATCTGCAACCCCCTTACATTAAGTTCCCCTTCAGAGTCCTCCCTTACATCAAGTTCCCCATAAGAGTCCCCCTTACATCAGGTTCCCCCATTAAATCAGGTTCCCCACCTTACATTATGGTTCCCCCTTACATCCCCATATGCATCCCCCATTAGATTAAGTTCCCCATCAGAGTCCTCCTTACATCAGGTTCCCCATAAGTGTCCCCCCTTACATCAGGTTTCCCATAGGAGTCTCCCTTACATCAGGTTCCCCATAAGAGTCCCCCCTTACATCAGGTTTCCCAAAGGAGTCCCCCCTTACATCAGGGTCTCTCCCCTTACATCAGGTTCCTCATCAGAATCCCCTCTTACATTAAGTTCCCCATCTGCGACCCCCATTACATTAAGTTCCCCATCAGAGTCCCCTCTTACATATGGTTCCCCCCTTACATCAGGTTTCCCATCAAAGTCTCCCCTTACATCAGGGTCTCCCCTTACATCAGGTTCCCCATCAGAATCTCCCCTTACATCAGGTTCCCCATAAGAGTCCCCCCTTACATCAGGGTCTCCCCTTACATCAGGTTCCTCATCAGAATCCCCCCTTACATTAAGTTCCCCATCTGCGACCCCCATTACATTAAGTTCCCCATCAGAGTCCCCTCTTACATATGGTTCCCCCTTACATCAGGTTTCCCATCAGAGTTCCCCCTTACATTAAATTATCCATCTGTGCCCCCCCCTTACATCATGTTCCCCATAAAAGCCCCCCTTACATCAGGTTCCCCCCTCACCTCAGGTTCCCCATCAGAATCCCCCTTACATCAGGTTCCCCATCTGCATCCCCCATTTCATTAAGTTCCACATAAGAGTCCCCCCTTACATCAGGGTCCCCCTTACATCAGGTTCCCCATCTGCATCCCCCATTTCATTAAGTTCCACATAAGAGTCCCCCCTTACATCAGGGTCCCCCCTTACATCAGGTTACCCATAAGAAGTCTCCTCCTTACATCAGGTTCCCTATAAGCATCCCTCTTACATTAGGTTGCACATCAGAGCCCCCTTACATCAGGTTCCCAATCTGCAGCCCCCCCCCTCCCCCCTCCCCCCCATTACATTAGGTTCCCCATCAAAGTTTGGCTACTGTAACCGTTATTCTGTAGCATCTGTGTGTGTGTCAAATAATTTTTTATCTAATGTTTAATAAAACAAATTGGGATATTTGTAAAACACTTGTGTCCAATTGGTGCCCTAAAAATCCCAGTCCTTGTTTTTAATTTCTTTCTTATAGGGTTGTAGAGCAGCAGCTGAAAGGCATTCATGAGATGCTACTGGCGGCCCCTGAACTCCTGATTTTTTTTACTTATATTTTGACATTTCCAAACAGCAATTTTACATTACAGGACCGCAACGCATTTGCCAGCTGAGCGTTAGGCCTGCAGTTGTGGTACAGCCGCATTTAGCTTAATTGGCGAATTTGACCAGTGGTCAGTGGATGCTTGTTATACTAACTGTGGAACCTAAGGGTTTTATCCTCTGCATTGTGTAAGAAGGCTGTTTGATCCTGTCTTCTCTGATCATCCTCTTCTTCGACAGTCCCCAATCCATCTCCTGAAAGTACAGAGCCTTGGGGGCACTCTGCACATGCTCAGTTTGGTGTGTATTACTAAAGAGTTTTTTCTTGAGAGCGTGCATGTGATCAGCAAGGGCTAGTCAGCACTGTCCAGACAGAGGGTCAGGGGTCCTACTACCTCAGAGGACAGTCAGAGGAGAATGAAAACTCCTCCTACAAGCTTTAACCAGACACTGATAGAAGTCACAAGACTGCTATATACTGCTGATGAGAAAAGGTATTTTGCAATTTATATTTACTAAAACAATTGCATTTCCATGTTCTGTGTACTGTGGGAGACCAGATATAGTGAATGCAGAGTCCTGGGTTTAGTAACACTTTAAAGATGAGTTGACAAGACCAGAGCAGATCTTTAAAGATTCTCTCATCCTTTGTGGTTCTATGAGTACCAATGTCTAGTCTTTTTCAGATATTTTGATGAACTGAATCAAATGTCTTCTCTTACAAAATCCCAGAATCCACTACATTATTGTTTCTAGTAACACTTTGCAATCACCGTTAAAAACATCTTTCCATCTGATGTCCCTAATGGCTCCATCGGGTGCCGCAATGCCGTCCAAATTTACCATTCCCTATGGGAAATCAAAATACCTGATCTAAGAACGATGCCAACAGCTAGGCAGCCACCGGTTCATTTCTGAAGCCTCTTCCTCCCCTTCTGTGATGGCTGCGGCGGCAAAAAAACTAATTTTCTACGCCTGGATGACAAGGGTCCGTGTGTGTTCACCAGATGGTCTGTTGTGGTGGCAGAGCGGTGGCATTTCATTAGGAGACCCCCTGCTGGTTCTGCCAACAAAATGAAAAAGTTCCCGTGTAATTGTACAGAGTAGATCATCATTTGCTTTAAATATTGAAGGTACCGGTGCGTTCATGATTTACTGACTGAGCCATCTACGACTTGTCTTGCCATAGGTGGAAAACACATAAGTGGCGGAGATGCCATCTGGTGCCCTGGTATGTCAGACAAGACAGCCCTGGAGCGTATGAAACCTGCGGACCGGGACTACAGGCGAGAGGTACATTCATTTCAGTGACTGATCTCATTTCTCTGCCATGATGGAAAAAAATCATGGAAACATTTTTGGAAGCAACCCGCTACATTGTTGTCTTTTTATATGTGTGTGTGTACAGTATCTATCTATCTATCTATCTATAGAGATATCTATCTATCTATCGAGATATCTATCTATCGAGATATCTATCTATCTATCTATCTATCTATCTATCTATCTATCTATCTATCTTGTATCCTTCAATCTATCTATCTATCTAGTATCCTTCAATCTATCTATCTATCTATCTATCTATCTATCTATCTATCTTGTATCCTTCAATCTATCTTTCTATCTATCTATCTATCTATATCTATCTCTCTATCTATCTTGTATCCTTCTATCTATCTATCTATCTATCGAGATATCTATCTATCTTGTATCCTATCTATAGAGATATCTATCTATCTATCTATCTTGTATCCTTCAATCTATCTATCTATCTTGTATCCTTCAATCTATCTATCTATCTAGTATCCTTCAATCTATCTATCTATCTATCTATCTATCTATCTATCTTGTATCCTTCAATCTATCTTTCTATCTATCTATCTATCTATATCTATCTCTCTATCTATCTTGTATCCTTCTATCTATCTATCTATCTATAGAGATATCTATCTATCTATCTATCTATCTATCTATCTATCTATCTATCTATCTATCTATCTATCTATCTATCTATCTATCTATCTATCTATCTATCTATAGTATGTATATCGATTTAGAAGACATCAGCTTGATTTGTATACAATTTTATCAATTATTAATGTGTGTTCATCTTTTTTAGACACCTTGTTTCTATCCCGTGCCGGATTACTAAATAGGCAGAGTAGGCACCAGTCTATGGGCCCCATGTCATTTAAAGGCCCCGCAACAATGAATCAAAATAACCACTTGACCTTCGGAAGATTTACTCCCCCCACCCCTTCCCCCCTTCATGACCAGGCCATTGCTATACAGCACTGCCTTACTTTAACTGACAATTGCACAGTCATGCTGTATATAAATGAAATTGTATCCTTTTTCCCCCTCAAATAAGAGCTTTCTTTTGGTGGTATTTGATCACCTCTGCGGTTTTTATTTTTTACGCTATAAACAAAAAAAGATCAACAGTTTTGAAAAAACACAATATTTTTTTTTACTTTCTGCTATAATACATATCCAATTAAAAAAATGTAAAAATTCAATTTCTTCATCAATTTAGGCCAATATGTATTCTGCGACATGTTTTTGGTAAAACAATGCCAATGAGAGTATATTGATTGGTTTACACAAATGTTATAGCGTCTACAAACTATGGGATATATTTATGTAAAAAAAAAAAAATGATGCTAGTAATGGCGGCGATCAGCGGCTTATAACGGGATTGCAATATTGCGGCAGACAATCTAACACTTTGTGGAAAACCGTGACACTAACACAGTGATCAGTGCTAAAAATATGCACTGTCACTGTACTATTGACACTGACTGGGAAGGGGTTAAACATCTAGGGTGATCAAAGGGTTAAATGTGTGCCTAGCCAGTGTTTGTGTTTACCGTGTGCTGCTTTACTACGGGATGTGCTGGATTTTTTCCAGGGGAAAGAAAATCCAGCACATCCCTGCTGACAGGACAGAGATCTGCCTTGTTTACATAGGTAGAGCTCTGTTTTGTCGTTCTCTCTGCCGATCAACAGGTGCCGGCAGACATCCCTTGCCCGCCACCCGCTGATCAACTTCTGCTGTGACTAATCACGGCAGAAGCGGCGTGTGCGCCCCCTACCCAGAAGTGTACTAGGTACGTGATTCGGCACAGGAGAGTCACTTTGCGGCCGTATAAAGTCGTTATATGGTCGGCAAGTGGATAATATTGATTTGATCTTGAAAGAAAACTACAATGTGAAGCCTCGTACACACGACCGGTTTTCTTGGCAAGAACCAGCAAGAAAACAGCTGGGAGAGCTTTTTGCCGAGAAAACCGTTGGTGTGTATGCTTTCTCGTCGAGAAAACTGCCTGGAAACTTGACGAGAAAAATAGAGAACCTGCTCTCGATTTTCTCGTCAGGATTCTCGTTTTTCTCGTCGGGATTCTGGTCGGCCTGTGTGTGTGTGTATGCGGCTACAAGCTTACCTGTCCTCCGGTAAGCCCGCGCATGCTCGATGAGACTTCGACGCATGCGCGGTAGCTTACAAGGGTAGTGTAGGGTGAAGCAAGATGGCGGCGACAGCATCGAATGTGATGAGCGCACGCTCGTCGTAGTCGATGACGTCACCGTGTTCTTGCCATTCAAAAGAACGGCGGTTCTTTTGAATGGCCGTCTGTATGCACGGCTTGGCAAGAAAAGCTTGCCAGGAATCTCGTCAGGAAAACCGACGTTTTTTTTCCTGACGGGATTCTCGGCCGTGTGTACACTTTACAATCACCATTGAAAACATCTTTCCATCTGACATCCCTGGTGATTCCCTGTGGGAAATGAAAATACAGTAAAACCTTGGATTGCGAGCATAATTCGTTCCGGACGCATGCTTGTAATCCAAAGCACTTGTATATCAAAGCGAATTTCCCCATAAGAAATAATGGAAACTCAGATGATTCGTTCCACAACCATTTATTCATCAGTCCTTCAGTTTATAGTCCATATAAAAAGTTTATAGCAATGTGATAAGTTGTGTAACCATAAAATGTCCATCCACAAATGGAAGCCTCCACAAGGGGATTAGAAGCAAAATCCAGCAGGAGCCACAGAGTATAAAAGAGAAGAGAGGCGCCTCTAAGTGTAGCAATTTGGTTACATTTAATGAAGGTACAACATTTAGCAACTCACATGGTTGATGATTAAAAGAGGCACATGGCACAGGCATCCGGAGTAAAGCTGTCCACATAGACCATCCTCCTCACCACCGACTCTCACTGCTCTCAGTCTGCAATCGTGACCGGGAAGACTACCCTGCAGTAGAGCGATCTGAAAGCGAGTCTTGAACCGCTCATGGAAGGGACGACATCAACGGTGGTGCGGGGGATGGTCTATGTGGACGGCTTTACCCCGGATCCCTGCATACTTAGATGTGTTTGTTTTAATCATCAACCATGTGAGTTTCTAATTGTTGTACTTTCATTAGATGTAACCATATTGCTACACTTAGAGGCGCCTCTCTTCTCTTTTATACTCAGTTGTGACATGACTGTACTCTTATATCAAGACATCGCTTGTATATCAAGTCAAAATGTATTAAAAAATTTAGCTTGTCTTGCAAAACGCTCTAAAACCAAAGTTTTACCGTATCTGATTTTAGAATGACGCCAACATTAAATTGTTTAGAAACGAAAGAAAAAAATTGATCAACTCAAAGAAATGAAAACTTTACATTAAAGATCCTGTATTAATTGAATGTACCCCATAACAACTTAAAGAGGAACTGCAGTCTGCTCACATAATTTGTAATAAAAACATCTTTGCCATTCTGAAGCTTCCCTCCAACCACTTTGCATATTATTTTACATATACTGCGATTCTGTACTTGCCAAATATGCTGCAGAAATCTCCCTCCACTGAGTCTGGCTGCAGCCATTTTTACTGTGGGCAGCTGAAGCTGCTGCCTGTTCCCTTCCTGGATTTACACAGAGGCACACTTCCAGCTCTGCAGCTCTCATTGGCCCTCTTATGACTCATCTTCCCTCCCTTCCTGGCAAACTCTCACAAGAGTGTGAGAGAGAGAGAGCTGTGCATGATGTCATAAGCCTAGAACAAGAAACAGGAAGTGGGCTGTAGAAGGTATTTACTGGCAGAAAAAAAAAAAAAAATGTTTTACTATCCAAAGTTAAAACAACAACAAGGGCAGAAGATTTAATAGATGAAAAGTTAAAAAATGACTGAAGTTCCGCTTTAAAGCCCAAAAACCGCAGACCTCAGGATCACATTACAGTTTGTCTCTTAAAAACTCATCTTCTCTTAGCCGTCAGATTGTAAAAGATTTGGTATAACTTACGTAGGTGTAATGTACAGTAGCGATGGTGATCTCCACCTAGTGGCCGATGTGCTCACTACTTAGTTCAATGTTCTCCTACTACAGCGCGCACGCACGTGAAACCTCCAGAAACCTGCGAGGTGATCCCAAGGTTTCAACTGCCTAGGGGCCTACACAGAGTTTAATCTGGCGCTGTTTCTATGTATAATTTATAATTATTATATATAAATATGAAGGCATCATTATTTAACCACTTGCCGGCAGTATAACTTACATATATGGTGGCAAGGTGGCACTGCTGCTCTGGAACACGTATATAGTACATGATCCGACACTTCCAGGTAGGTGGCGCGTGCTCTCACTGCTCTCACTGTGATTATACACAGCAGGAACTGACCTGCTGGTATCGCAGACTCATTGTCGCCGGTTTCCGACGATCATTTGGTACACAAGCAGAAGGGCGGTGTTCCTATGTAAACAAGGAAGATTGCCGTTCTGTCAGTAGAGAAGACATGGATCCTGTGTCTCTGCAAAGCAAGGACAAGAATCCAATGTCTTCCCCTAGTAAAAGCACCTCCCCCACTGTACAAAACACTGGATAGGCACACATTTAATATTTTGATCGCCCCTGATGTTAACCCCTTCTGTGCCAGTGTCATTAGTACAGTGACAGTGCATATTTTTAGCACTGATCACTGCATTGGTCACTGGCACACATTTAATCCTTTGATCGCCCCTGATGTTAACCCCTTCTGTGCCAGTGTCATTAGTACAGTGACAGTGCATATTTTTAGCACTGATCACTGTATTGGTGTCACTGGCCCCCCAAAAAAAGTGTCAGTTAGTGTCCAATTTGTCCGCCGCCAGTGTTAACTTTGGCAGCAAATTTCGATTTAATTTTAGTCTTTTGACTAAAATGGCATTTTAGTTTTAGTCCCATTTTAGTCTTCTGCAATCGTTTTAGTTTTAGCCGTATTTAGTCGACTAAATATCCAGTCCATTTTAGTCGACTAAAACAAATTTTAGTCATCTTAAATCGAATGGGTGCAGTTAAATTGTAATGCATTATTTAACCGCTTGCCGACCGCCGCATGCAGATTTACATCGACAGAATGGCACAGACAGGCAAAAGGGCGTATATATACGTCCCCTTTAAATTGCCGGCCGTGTGATCGCACGTGCGCGGCCGGCGGTGCGCTCGCGACCCTGACACGAGCTCCGTGACCGCGCCCGCGGGACCCGACCGCCGCCGGTGTCCTGCGATTGGGTCACAGTGCTGAGGAACGGAGAGATGTCAGTGTAAACACAGCATCTCCCTGTTCTGCCTAGTGACACTGTCACTGATCGTGTTCCCTCTCATCGGGAACAGCGATCAGTGACGTGTCACGTGTAGCCACGCCCCCTAACAGTAAGAATCACTCCCTAGGTCACACTTAACCCCTACCGTGCCACCTAGTGGTTAACCCCTTCACTGCCAGTGTAATTTTCACAGTAATCAGTGCATTTTTATAGCACTGATCGCTGTAAAAATGACAATGGTCCCAAAACGGTGTCAAAAGTGTCCGATGTGTCCGCCATATTGTCGCAGTCACGATAAAAAACGCTGATCGCCGCCATTGCTAGTAAAAAAAAAAAAAATTATTAATTAAAATGCCATAAAACTATCCCCTAATTTGTAGATGCTATAACTTTTGTGCAAACCAATCAATATACGTTTATTGCGATTTTTGTTTACCAAAAATATCTAGAAGAATACGTATCGACCTAAACTGAGGAAAAAAGTTTTTTAGATATTTTTTGGGGATATTTATTATAGCAAAAAGTTAAAAATATTGCATTTTTTTCAAAATTGTTGCTCTATTTTTGTTTATAGCGCAAAAAATAAAAACCGCAGAGGTGATCAAATACCACCAAAAGAAAGCTCTATTTGTGGGAAAAAAAGGACGTCAATTGTGTTTGGGAGCCACGTCGCACGACCGCGCAATTGTCAGTTAAAGCGACGCAGTGCCAAATCGCAAAAAGTGGCCTGGTCTTTGGCCAGCAAAAGGACTTAAGTGGTTAAGCATTTCTCTACAATTTCCAAACTCATTATACAGTATACTGCTGGAGGGAAAAATCTAATGTATTTATGATATTAGGTTTGAACATGACCAGTGTTAATTTTGACGTCAAATTTTAATTTAGTTTTAGTCGTACTCTTTTGACTAAAATGCCATTTTAGTTTTAGTCCTATTTTGGTCTTTTGACGTAAATGCCATTTTTAGTTTTAGTCCTATTTTAGTCATCTCAATTGTTTTAGTCATATTTTAGTTGACTAAAATAGTATTCATTTAGTCTACGAAAATGTTTTCGCCGACAAAATTAACACTGTCCGCCGCAATATCACAGTCCCGCTATAAGTCGCTGGTCGCCGCCATTACTAGAAAAAAATTTAAAAAATAAATTCTATAAATATATCCCATAGTTTGTAGACACTATAACGTTTGTGCAAACCAATCAATATACGCTTATTGGGATTTTTATTTTTTATTTTTAACCAAAAACATGTAGCAGAATACATATTGGTCTAAATTGATGAAGAAATTCGAATTTTTAAATTTTTTTATTGGATATGTTTTATAGCAGAAAATAAATAATATTGTTTGTTTGTTTTTTCTAAATTGTCGGTCTTATTTTTTGTTTAATGCAAAAAAAAAAAAAAAAAAAAACGCAGATGTTTAAATACCACCAAAATAAAATTAAAATATTGCGCCAAACTCTAAATAAGTGAAACAGCTGCCAACACAAACAACAAGACTAATTGTAGAAAAATGCATAATGTTAAAAGTGTGGCGAAAGTTCTGTTTGTGGAAAATAAAAGGACATCAATTTTATTTGGGTACAGCATTGCACGACCGCGCAATTGTCAGTTAAAGTAACGCAGTGCCTTATCGCAAAAAAATGGCCTGGTCAGGAAGGGGTTAAACAAGGGGTAGGCAACCTTGGCCCTCTAGCTGTGGTGAAACTACAAATCCCATCATGCCTCTGCCTCTAGGAGTCATGCCTGTGATTGTCAGGGTCTTGCAATGTCTCATGGGACTTATAGTTTCACCACAGCTGGAGGGCCAAGGTTGCCTACCCCTGTGTTAAACCTTGCAGAGGACAAGTGGTTAAAGGGCAAGTTCACCTTTACCAAAAAGCTCACTATGCTGTGTCCCATTAGGGTGACCATGTGTCCCGGATTGCCCGGGACAGTCCCGCATTTTGCAGGTCTGTCCCGGGCACCTTCATTCCAGGACAATACAGTGTCCCGGAATGAAACTGACACAGCCGCCCTCCAGGCCAATCTGATGCCCCCAAAAAAGGCCGCCACATCACCGCTTTACTCACTGACAGTACTTGTCCTGGCTCGGAATGCCTGGAGGAGCACAAACCCGCCCCCTGCTTGTGATTGGAGAAATCATAAATCCCGCCTCTTGTGTCCAATCACTGTGCTGTGATTCGTTACAGCACAAGCTGATTTTTTGGAAGGGGGGTGTCCCTGAATGGTGGTTTAAAAATGTGGTCACCCTATGTCCCATATGGGTAGTATACAGGGCTTTTTTTCTCATACAATAGGTGCAGGAACTCCCCTTTTCTGAGTCACTTGTTTTCTCCGCCCCCTACCCACCTCCGAGCAACGTCCCTTGGTTCCATCCCCTACCCACCTCCCAGTACCGCCCCTTTTAGACAATACAGAACCAAGTATCATTTTGTTGTGCTAAGTAATTTGTATGGAATTTGGTAATGATATCAAGAAAAGTAGTAAAATAGATCCCCTTCAGCCAGCAACAATAGATCCCCCTAACAATGTACCACCCACAACAAAATTTCCCCCCCAGCAACAATAGACTCCCGGCAGCATCAACAGATCTCCGCACAGCCAGCATTAATAGACTCCCTGGCAGCCATCAACAATAGACCCCTCCCCCAACAGTAGATCTCCTTCAGCAACAACTGACCCCCCAGCAACAATAGGTCCCCCCATCAGCAACAATAGACTTCCTCAGCAACAATAGACCCCCCCTGCAAAAATAGATCCCCTCCAGCTAGAATAGATCCGCCAGCAGTGAGCATCAATACCCTGCAGCACACCCCAGCACCCCTTGCCATTACATACAGTCAGTCCAGGAGGTGCCGGAACTGCGTTCCCCCCGCGTTCCCGCTGAAAAAAAGCCCTGGTAGTATAGCAGCATGGTATGCTGAACCTACCTACCAGCCAGGTCTTTCTTTCATTCCAATACTGCATGATAATGAGGCCTTCTTCCACAGCCTGTGATTGGCTTGGTCCCGAGTTATTGTAATAACTAAATAATAGTTGTGCCCAGTGCCCCCTAGTGGCACGGTAAAGAGTGCCGCCCTTTTCTTTTAGGACGCAGATGTGCAGTGTATATACTAGGGTTGCCACTTTTTCTTCAAGCCAAACCCAAACACTTTAGCGGCACACAGCTAATTTTATTTTATTTTTTTAGTATACACTATAGGATAACAGACCGGGGGCGCCTTTGGGCACACCAAATTGAATAGTAATGCAGTGCGCATAGTGCCCCCTTACCCTCCTGTCAGGCCCTGTTCCGAGCCACATTCATGTCTAAATAATGTGTCCGGGTTTTAGTAGGACTGAACACATGACACATGGACACATGATTCAAAACCCGGACTGTCCGGGTGAATCCTGGACAGGTGGCAACCCTAGTATATACTCTTTGCAGTTGCTGAGCCCATCATAGACGACAGGAGAAAGTACACATTGCGCATGTGCAGCCCAAGTAAACAGGACGGTGCTCCCTCCTGTAGCACTAGGGGGAGCTGATCTTTACTGCTCTTTGTCACAACACGTGGACATGGTGATCGAGGATGGTGGAAGTTTGTCCACCAGCTCCGCAGAGCCACATAACACTTTATATTACAGCACGTGTATTTTAGATCTACTTACATGATGTAATTACGTTTGAAAAACAAAAAGCCATACCGCTTGTAAATGTTTATTAAAATGTCGACAAACACAATGATATTAATTAGAAATTGTATCGTCTGCCAATTCAGCGTAATCTGTTTTGACGGAACTGGTTATGTGTTAAGAACGTGGTCATGAAGCGTGTTTGTGTTTTTTATTTGGCAAAGTGAATATACATTACAGGATTAATTGGTGAGCGTTGATTGCTGCCAAGTGTCTATGTCTTCTATTTAGCGCCAGGAACCAAGAAATAGAACGCGGAAATTGTTCTTTCTCATTTTCACTGTAGCTACTTCAACTGTCTTTCATATTTTTTAATTGATTCCAAAAACTAAATTCTCAATGTGCCAAAGGTTGAGTTTTAGCAGCCAAACAGAATCCCTCTTGAATTGTTCCAAAACTTAAAGGTGAAACCTGGTTGGACACTAATGCCGCATACACACAACCGTTTTTCATGACGAGAAAAATTCCATTTTTTGGAATTGGGCATTAAAAACGATCATGTGTAGGCTCCAGAGCATTTTTAACGACGTGAAAAATGGCCTAAAAAAAATTAGAACCTGCTCTATTTTTTCACGTCGTTTTTTTTAACGACGTGAAAAACGGTAGTGTGTGGGCTTTTACAAGGGGAAAAAAACATGCATGCTCAGAATCAAGTATGAGACGGGAGCACTCGTTCTGGTAAAACTAGCGTTCGTAATGGAGATAGCACATTCATCACGCTGTAACGGACTGAAAAGCGCGAGGCTGAAAAGCGCGAATCGTCCCTCAACAAACATTACTAACATGAAGGGTGGCGCCATTCGAACGAAACGTCCCCTTTATAGTGCCATCGTACGTGTTGTACGTCACTGCGCTTTGCTCGAGCGTTTTTTTAATGAACGTGTGTATGCAAGACAGGCTTGAGAGGAAACAAGAAAAATCACGTCGAGAAAAACGTCGTTTTTGAAAATGACATTAAAAACGATCGTGTGTATGCGGCATTATGCTGCGTACACACGACCGTTTTTCATGACGAGAAAAATGGCATTTTTTAAATTGGTCATTAAAAACGATCGTGTGTAGGCTCCAGAGCATTTTTCTCGACGAGAAAAATGGGCATTAAAAATTTAGAACATGCTCTGTTTTTTCTCGTGTGTACGCTTTAATGATGGGAAAAAAATGCGCATGCTTAGAAGCAAGTTATGAGACGGGAGCGCTCGTTCTGGTAAAACTAGCGTTCGTAATGGAGATAGCACATTCGTCACGCTGTAACGGACTGAAAAGCACAGTCTGAAAAGCGCGAATTGGCTAACACCAAACTTTTACTAACACGCGGTAACACAAAATCAGCAAAAGCAGCCCAAAGGGTGGCGCCATCCGAATGGAACTTCCCCTTTATAGTGCCGTCGTACGTTTCGTACGTCACCGCGCTTTGCTCAAACATTTTTTTTCACGATAGTGTGTAGGCAAGGCAGGCTTGAGAAGAATCACGTAGAGAAAAACGTAATTTTTTTCCATGACATTAAAAACGGTCGTGTGTACGCGGCATTATTCTCATTTTTCTAATTGGTCAAGAGGCTTCCTGACCACTCTGATAGATTTGGGTGTTCAACAAAGAAAGCAGAACTTTAGAATCGTACAAGGACAGAAATAGAATATTTTATACCATGTTTGTCCCAGTGCCCGCCCACACTTCTGGACGGCCCCACCTAAATTACACCCACTTTCAATGCACTTTGCCCAGATCACGCCTACTTTAAAGATGCACTGCACAGAACACCTCTACTTTCCAGGTGGTCCCACCCAGATCATGGCTACCATTCAACAAATTTATCCTCGTCCCACACTTAACATTTCTACCTATTAGACGGCCCCACTCAAATCACACCCACTTTCAAGGCATCCCGCCCAGATCTTGCATCCTTTTCAGGCATCCTGCGCAGAACCCCTCTACTTTCCAGGCGGTCCCTTCAAGATCATGCCCACTTTTCATGTGTCCCACCCAGATCATTGCTACCATTCAACAAATTTGTCCTCGTCCCACACTTAACATGCCTACCTATTAGATGACCTCACTCAAATCACACCCACTTATAAGGCATCCCGCCCAGATTACGCATAATTTTCAGGCATCCTGCTCAGAACCCTTCTACTTTCCAGGCGGTCCCATCTAGATCATGCCCATTTCTCATGTGTCCCACCCAGATGATTGCTACCTTTCAGCATATTTAACTCCATCCCACACATAACATGTCTGCCTATTAGACGGCCCCACTCAAATCACACCCACTTTTAAGGCATCCCGCTCAGATCATGCCTATTTTTCAGGTGTCCTGCCCAGAACATGTCTACTTTTCAGGCAGTCCCATCCAGATCTTTCTCACTTTCCAGGAGGTCCTGCCCAGATCACTCTTACTTTCCAGGCAGTCCTATGCAGATCACACCCACTTTCCAGGTGCCCCCCTAATTATGCAGAGACCACCCACTTGCAGTCTCCTCCATTAATACCCTTCTTACCCCTGTGCAAGCTCAGTGACTCAAAAGGGAAAATCTGCAGCCTTGGCATGCAGGTTGGGACAGTGTACCTACATGCGGGATTGTCCCGGCTAATCCTGGACAGTTAGCATCTAAAATACTGCCACTCCATACACAGGCCAATGCAATATAGAATTGGACTTCCAATTCCACTTCTTCAATATCCGTATATTATTAGCAGCGGTCTGGCACTTCAACAAACCGACTCACCCTGAACCCCAACCCACCCCCACCCCAGTGCTTTATTCAATGACACTGCTGAGTGTAAGCATTTTTGATTGAAGCACTGGGCAAATGTGTTTGGACCACTGGAGACCAAGACCATTGAGCTCCATGTTAAACAGAGGTCTGGCTCTCTAAGGTACTGCTAGCACAGGGTATTTAACTCTAGTTGCAGCAAACCATTGAAAAACAAAAAACGCAATGGACAGATAGATGTGAAAGTTGGCTCCAATGGATCTACCGTAAAGGGGTCTTTCCTTCAGAGAAGCAGATCCATGGTTTAAATATGAGGCTGGGACTTTAATCTGAACATTTGGAGCTTGTGGGCAGAAAGGGGAGTATCCAACGACTTTTGGGTGCAGATGGAGTAATCTCTTACACTGTGTATCAAGACAATAAAATTAAAAGTTCCAGCCTTCTCTATATCAATCTGCCAGGGCAGGTCAGGTTTTTAAGTTAATTGTCAGGAAACGTGACACTGCAGATTACTATGTTGCACCCCAAAGTCATTTAATAGTCCACTTTCTGCCCCCAGCTGAGCAAATGTGGCCTGGGGAAGTCTTTTTTTAATTGATGCTGAGTGGGGTGTTCTACAGGGGTGAATAGAGGTTGGGTGTCCCCTCTCTACCTTTGGGCCCCCGTGCTGAATTAGCAGGGCCAGACCTGGTACTGGAGGGCCGGCGCTACCCCCTTGTCAGCAGCCCTGTAGGTGGACCCTTTTCTGGTCTTAGGCTGCCAGATGGGAAATTCTTAGAGGATTTGCACTGTGTACTGAGGAGCGTCTGGTACAAATGTTCATCTCACTTGAAGGACTTTTTGTAACATTTAATGGTTAAAAGCATGATATACAGCCAGCTGCCTTTAGTGCAACAGGAGACGTTAGTCTTCATCAAGCCTTAACACAGGTCCCTAAGTGCATTTTGTCATGATTCTATTAACATTGACTACTCAAGCCCTGAAGAAGGGAGCATCTCTACACCTGAAACGCGTTGGGTGCATGAAAGCCAAGTCAAGCCATATATTGTTACTTCTTAGGTGTGAAAAGAGGAGTGCCTGGTACAAAAATTCAACTCTTTTTTTTGAACATTTACTGGTTAAGAACATCAAATACATCCAATGTGTTTTGGGTGGAAAGATTCCCCCTTCTTCAGGGTTTGAGCAGTCAATGTTAATAGAATCATGACAGAATGCACTTAGGGACCTGTGTTTAAGGCTTGATGAAGACTAACATCTCTTGTTTCACTAAAGCCAGCAGATTGCATATATTGCATGCAGATTTTTAACTGCACCAAAAACTCACATACATGAACAGGGCTGTAGACTGTAGAGTAATCAGAGTTGGCCAAAATGAGAAAACGCCGCTCTTATCTCTTCTCCTAATGCCTGAAGGAATGCTTGATTTACCTGGTTGATGTTTATTATAACTGACAGCTTGTTATTGCATCTCCAATACAAATGCAGTCGGTTCATTTCTTTGTGATTTTTCTTGCTTGCAGCTATAACGTGCCGCCGACAAGATGGTGTACAGGCAGAAATCACGGAGTGCCTCAAGCATGCAGGTCCTCTCCCGACCTTAACTCAGCCTTGCCAAATACCGTGCCAGGATGACTGCCAATTTACCAGCTGGTCCAAGTTCTCTTCGTGTAATGGAGATTGTGGCGCGGTTAGGACTAGGAAACGTGCTCTTCTCGGTATGCTGATAATCATGAAAATGTGTTCTATTAACAGATTTTGCAAGGAGTGATGCTCTCCTTAAAGCAGAACTCCAGGCTAACAAATGGTTAGACTCTTTTTTTTAGGTTATTATTGCTGTCTGTGTCCTTCATGTACATTTGGCTACAGGGGAATAAAGGAATTCCTTGCATGGTTCTGCCTACTGAAGAAACCTCTTATTTTTTTGGATCTGCGATGGAAGTGAGACAAGAAACACTTTGTGTTTTAGGAAGACTTTACTGTGTCTTTGGGGTATAACGCAGACAGGTACAGGTTCTGGCTGGTACCTCTATCTTGTCCCAGGTCCACTTTTCCCACAGTCTAAGAGCAGCCAGGCACGCAGTAGCATCCACACTTCTGGCTGAATGAGTAGTCTAGGGGGTTGCTTTTTCGGAATTTATTGCAGTGTAACTTGGTTGGGGCATAGGCATACTCCGGAATGTTGTACAGTAGTAAGATGACCCCCTATCTTGCCAGCTACTTCTTGAAAAGTCCTTTTGCAACAGCTCTTAGGAAATAGACAACGCTGGGGCACCAAAACAATTTCCCAGGCTGGGTGAACCTGAGTCTCAGTGCAACGGGGGGGGAGTTAACAAACAGCATTCTTCCAGATCCTGCTCTAGGTCTGTACTCAGGGTAGTTGAGGGCTTGCTGGCTCTTGGTGAAAGAGCAGGATAGCCTGGGAGGGCCTGGGGAACAGCAGACCTCCAGGTTGGGTGCTTTTCCTACTGGACAAGGACCTTGATTGATGGAGCTCCAGCCTATTTATGTTCTCTCCAGCCACCTTCTGAGCACGCCCCTTAGAGATTGGCTGGGACCTCATAAATATTCAAACTGCCTACTCAGCTTGTTCCACTCCTATGTTCTGGGTCTTTCCAGAAAGCAGGGAGAAGCATTTGAGTGTACAGCCTGTGGGACCCTAATCATCTCACCTCCACTGATTAAAGAGGAGCAGAAAAATAACTACATTTACCGGGCAGCCTAGCACCTAACTAGGAGGGTGCTATAGGGGATTTAAAAACCCCAAGAAATTACATAATATGCTGCTGACTTCTTGAGGTTCTTGGAAACTAATGGCATAAATTTTGACTCTTAAAACACTTGTGAGATACCTGGTGTCCAAACTGCCATTGTGACCCTACAACCCTCCAGGCAATATGTTCCCTCACTTTAAAAAGTGGCGGCAGATGAAATTAAAGTGACTAACGTCCATTGCTGCTGCAGGGAAAGAAAATTGGTCACTTATCCACCAACCCCCAGCAGTATGTACCCACTTTTCTTCATTACTGTGTCTGCTTGGAAGGCTATGGATGAACTTATTACAGTACTGGTTCTTCATTACTAGCCAAGAACTGTCCTTTGGGGGGTGTGGAAGGGGTTCAAAACCCCGTGTAAGCTTCAAGAAGTTAGTTTGGAGTTTACAAAGGGCATTCTATACCCGTTCCCAAGAGTTGCATAGGCGCGGGAAAAAGTGTGTATACACTGTAGGCGGGGTTAGGTTAGTTAAGTGACCTTATTATTTTGACTTGTAGTGTTAAAAGGAAAAAAAAAATGATGTCGTCCTTAAAAAAAATAACTATCCCAAGCACTCCCAATTAGACCTTTTATTATTATTTTTTTCTATGCAGGAAAGAGTAAGAAAAAGGACAAGTGTAAGAACCCCCAGCTGTATCCGCTGATGGAGACCCAGTTCTGCCCCTGTGATAAGTACAATGCTCAGCCAGTGGGGAATTGGTCGGACTGTATTCTACCAGAAGGAAAAGTGGAGGTTCTTCTGGGAATGAAAGTACAAGGAGACATCAAGGAGTGTGGACAAGGGTACCGCTACCAGGCCATGGCCTGCTACGATCAGAACAACAGACTGGTGGAGACTTCCCGATGTAACAGTCATGGTGGGTGCATTTGTATGAATTTGAATTACATTAGAATGATCTTTCCCTAAAGCCCAAATGAACTTTCATTTTAAATCAGCTAAGTACATTCAAGGTGCAGCAAACAAAATGCGTTCAAAGTTAATTTTCTTTAGCCTGTAACAGAAAACCCCGTCCAGCATGCTGCAGAGAATGACCTTTGCTCTCTATGTGGAAGCAGTGGTCTCCCTGTAGAGGTCCAGCACACACCCCCTTTTTTTTGTGTGGATTTCAATGAACTCATACTAGCAATGTGTATTCACAGGCAGTTCTTTTCCCAGGGCAACGCTTACTTGGTTCAGCCACACTTTTTCCACTATTTCCTATGTTCTCCCAACTGGGCTACAAGCAGCCATGCCAACATATGTTCTGCCATAGTAACCTCAGTAAATATTTGAAGTTCCAACAAATAGTCTACAGAATGTACAGGGAGATAAGACATAACCAAATTAAAGAAGAAACATTATACTTTTACCCAAAAAATAATGCAGTCCTGTTTTACTTATAGTCAGGGCTTTTTTTCAGCAGGAACGCGGGGGAACGCAGTTCCAGCACCTCCAGGACTGAATGTGTGCAAAGGGTGGTGGCGTGTGTTGAAGGGTCTGCTGATGCTGGCTGCTGAGCCCTGTACACACGATCGGATTTCCTATGGTTTTTTAACCAATGGATTTTTCAGTCGGAAATCCGATGAAGCTGACTTCCATCAGTCTTGCCTACACACCATCAGTCAAAAAACCGACCGTTCCAAACGGCGTGACGTAAAACACTCCGATGAGCCGAGAAAAATTAAGTTCAATGCTTCTGAGCATGCGTCGACTTGATTCTGAGCATGCGTGGGTTTTTTATCCGATGGAGTTCCCCACAGACAATAGTAATTTGCTATCGGTTTTTTAACCATCGGATAAATTTAAAACATGTTCTATTTTTAAACACCGATGGAAAAAAGACAGATGGGGCCCATACACGATCGGTTTGTCCGATGAAAAAAAGTCCATCGGATTGTTTTCATCGGTTAAACCTATCGTGTGTACAGGGCTTGGGGGAATTTATTGTAGCTGGGGAAGTCTATTTTAGCATGGGGGGTCTATTGTTGCTGAGGAAGTCTGTTGTTATTGGTGGGAGATCTATTGTTGGTGGGGGTGGGTCTTATGTTGCTGGGGGGGTTAGTTGTTGCTGGGAGAGATCTACTGTTGAGGGAGGGGTCTATAGTTGCTGGCTGCTGGATGGTCTCTTGATGCTGGCTGTGGGGATATCTGTTGTTGCTGCCGGGGGTCGATAGTTGCTGCAGAGTCTATTGTTACTGGGGTCTATTTTTGCTGGGGGATATTTTGCTGCCGGTGGTCCTCTATTGTTGTAGGGAGATCTATTGTTGCTGGAGGTTCTATTGGTGTTGCTGACTGCAAGGGATCTATTTACCTGCTTTTCTTGTTATTATTAACAAATTCCATACAAAATACTTGGCACCAAAAAATTATACTTGGTTCTGTATTCTCTATAAAGGGCAGTACTGGAAGGTGGGCAGGGGGTGGAGCCAAGGAACGGTCCTCGGAGGTTGGGTAGGGGAGGAGAAATGGGGTGACTTAGAAAGGGAGAGTTCCTGCACCTATACGCTGAGAAAAAAAGCTCTGCTTATAGTGCTCTACAAAACTGGTAGTCTTTTAAGTTTGGTTCTATTTTGAAGTGAGTCTAAAGAGTTGCGAAGGCTATTCAGTGTGGTTGTTCAATGGATCCACCATGCTTCAAAAGAAGCCTACAGGTACTTATTTTTTGGCCCACATGTCTGAGTGTTCAGTAGCATTGTAGCGCTGATTTGTAAAGTTACTGTAATGACATTGATCTCAAGCACAGCGTCTCCAATCACACCTGTAGTATGTCTCTGACAGTCCCCTGTAACACTACATATAGTAAATATTATCTACAGCCCCTTGGGTATGTCAGGGGATGCAGTTGAAGCCTCCTCTATTTAGTAAGTGGATCATCACTGGTCTACAGTTTTCGGTATGTCAGACCGCGCCTACGTCATTGGCCTGAGCGGACCTGATGGGGAACTTCCTTCACTGTGTAAATTTAAATTACACAGTGAAGGAAGTTCCCCGCTCAGGCCAATGGCGTAGGTGGGGTCTGACATACCGAGGGGGCGGACCTGATGGGGAACTTTAGAAGGGGCGGGTCTACACATTTAAAACACTGCGGAGGAAGTTCCCCATCAGGTCCGCTCAGGCACAACCAATGAAGGACAGCGCTGGACATCGGGATCGTCGCGGGACACTGGATTTCACCGCTGGAATGTTTTTTTGTTTTTTTTTTTAATAAAGGACTTTTCCAAGGTGTGTGTGTTTTTATTTACATTTTTTTACACTTTCTTCGTGAAATGGTAGGGGTACAATGTACCCCTTACCAATTCACATGGGGGGGGCCGGGATCTGGGGGTCCCCTTTGTTAAAGGGGTCTTCCAGATTCCAATAAGCCCCCCGCCCGCAGACCCCCACAACCACCGGGCAAGGGTTGTGGGGATGAGGCCCTTGTCCCCATCAACATGGGGACATCCTCCCCATGTTGAGGGCATGTGGCTTGGTACGGTTCAGGAGGGAGGGGGGCCGCTCTTGTCCCCCCCTTTTTCCCTGCGGCAGGCCAGGTTGCGTGCTCGGATAAGGGTCTGGTATGGATTTTTGGGGGGACTCCACGCCATTTTTTTAAAATTTGGGGTGGAGTTCCCCTAAAAATCCATGCCAGATCTAAAGGGCCTGGTATGGATATTTAGGGGAACCCCCACGCTTTTTTTTAAATTTTTTGTCAATGACTTTTGTATGTATTGCCGGGAGCCGACAATTCATTAATAGCCGCGAGTCAGTTTTAAATGACTTTTTTTCCTTCAAAAATGAAATTTTTTGCAGGGACAGTTCTAAGCACGGGAAACATGCGCCACTTTACATGCATATCATACACACCCCCCAGGTACGAAATTTAAAGGAATATTTCACTTTTATTTTTTCATTTTAAGCATTATTAAAATCACTGCTCCCGAAAAAACGTCTATTTTTTAAACTTTTTTTTGCATTGATACATGTCCCCTGGGGCAGGACCCGGGTCCCCAAACACTTTTTAGGACAATAACTTGCATATTAGCCTTTATAATTAGCACTTTAGATTTCGAACGTTCGAGTCCATTGTATTTAATAGGGTTCTAAAGTTCACACGAACATTTTGTCTGTTCGCAGGTTCTGGTGCGAACCGAACAGGGGGGTGTTCGGCTCATCCCTGTTAATGACAAAGATGTCCTTTGTATTGTGGAACAATGCAATCCTTAAAGTGGTGGCCAGGACACCACCCTTACAGACAGCTTTTAGGATAACTGGTGTCATGTTGCTGTCTTTGCCAAGTGGTGCAGGTCCTGGAACCATGCAGGCACCATCAAATGAGAGGTCAATGAGCCACAGCTCAGGGAACCCCTAGCAACCTCTGGAGGTACTATAGGGTCCCATCATGGAACCCTGGTTGAGAATTGCTGATTTAGCATGTAGGACACTAAAAATACTTTTTACTTATTTCAGGAGGTCAGCCATTTTTAACCAGGGATCCATAGAACCTTGGGGCTTTTTCAGGGTTTCTGGAGTTGTGGCATTTCAACCTCTGCAAGGGGGGCAATCTTCTACTGACAACGAATGTAATGGACATTTTGCCCAATGATCCCCGATGAATTGGTTTTAGAAAGGATTTCCAAAGGCATGAAAACTATTTGAAAGTGGTCTTAAACCTCTGAAATGAAAAATGAACAAAGCATATCCTTTAGTGTGTACTTGCCTCAATACAAAGCACCTAGTGTGGTTCCTACCTGCTCTCTCTTCCCTCTGTGATCTGTACGAGTCACTTCTGACATCACAGAATTCCAGGGGGCAGCCCCACCGTCCCTCCAGCACACAGCAGGTGATTGACAGCCTCAGGTGTGTATTTTTCAATATGAGACTGTATAAAGGGGGGTATTTTTTCCCCCCACACAGGTCCCAAATTACACTTAGCTCCTTGCTATATGCTGTGCAGTGTGTGACATCAGATCCCCAACCCTTGCCTTCTGGGTTCCTCTGGGGTAAAAAAATAAAAATAAATGAGGAAAAACGAACACAGTCGGTTTAAGTGTTGATCACACGACCGTTTTTAATGTCATTGAAAAAAATGAAGTTTTTCTCGACGTGATTCTTCTCAAGCCTGCCTTGCCTACACACTATCATGAAAAAAAATGCTGGAGAAAAGCGCAGTGACGTACGAAATGTACAACGGCACTATAAAGGGGAAGTTCCATTCGGATGGCGCCACCCTTTGGGCTGCTTTTGCTGATTCTCGTGTTAGTAAAGTTTGGTGAGAGACGATTCGTGCTTTTCAGACTCGTGCTCTTCAGTCCGTTACAGCGTGACGAATGTGGTCTCTCCATTATGAACGCTAGTTTTACCAGAACGAAGCTCCCGTCTCATACTTGCTTCTGAGCATGCGTGTTTTTTTCACGTCGTTAAAGCCCACACACGACCGTTTTTCACGACAAGAAAAAATAGAGCTTGTTCCAAATTATTAATGGCCATTTTTCACGTCGTGAAAAACGCTCTGGTGCCCGCACACGATCGTTTTTAATGACCAAATAAAAAAATGGCATTTTTCTCGTCATGAAAAACGGTCGTGTGTACGCGGCATAAGTGTTGATGGGCTTTTGTTAAAGGCGAAGAAGCTTCTGGTATCATTTGAAATTCATTGACAGGTGTATATAAGACCTTCATATGACCTGCATCAGTTCGGTTTTGCTTTCCCATCTATTTGTATGATAATCCAAAACCCATCTGATGTGAACAAGAGCCTGTTGACACATGTCCTAAAGGCTCGTTTACACTGGTGTTGCCCTCTAAAGAGTGATCCACGGTAGATCGCTTTTCAGAGGGCGCTTGATAGGTGCTAAGTAGGCAATATGATGCCTCCTCACCGCATGTTGTAACCCGGTAAATGTCACACCAACAATCCACATCCTTATGCATTGTATGTGGTTGCCGGGCGTTTGCGGCACGTTCCCATTTGCCTAAATGGGTTGCGTTCAGCGGTGGTGCTGTCTGCCAAACGGAGCATGGAGCAGGACTGCAAATTTTTAATAATATATGGCTGCGGTGCTTATGGACCACTTGGTGTAGGACCGGGCCTAATAATCGGGGGTGGAATGGGTTAGAGTCAGTAGAGATGGTTGCTGCTCCTCTGGACCAGGTCTTGAGTTACCTAATCCACAAAAATAAGCAGAAGAGGGCGCCACCATCTAAGTGTAGGCTATTTGTTATACTCCAGTAAAATTGTACTCACTGCATTATTAAGAAGGTCATCATCATATTGTAAACCAAGATGAAACCAACTATAGCTGCTCCATAGATGGTTCCATCCTGCTTTACTAGATGATGATCTTCTTAATAATGAAGTGAGTACAATTTTGTTTTTAACCATTTAAGGACTGCCCCACGTACATTTACTTGCAGCATTTTCTTAAGCGCAAAATCACGTACCTGTAGGTGATTCATGTTGTTGGCTCTAGGGCGGAGCCAATCAGCTGGTTCGGCAGCAGCGGTGGCCGCCAGTCCCCCACGATCGTTCGTAGGAGAGGCAGAACGCTTTTTGGGATTTATTTTACCAAAAATATGTAGCAGAATACATATTGGACTAAATTGATAAAGAAATTCGATTTTTTAATGTGCTTTATAGCAGAAAGTAAAAAAATATATATTTTTTTCAAAACTTTTGCTGTTTTTTGATTGATATCGCAAAAAAATAAAAATAAAAAAAAAATTGCAGAAATTATCAAATACCACCAAAACAAAAAACTATTTGTGGGGGAAAAAAGGCATCAATTTTATTTGGGTACAGCGTCGCACATTCGTGCAATTGTCAGTTAAAGCGAAGCTGTGCCATATCGCAAAAAATTACCTGGTCATGAAGGGGGGTAAAACCTTCCGGAGCTGAAGTGGTTAATACTGGTTTTAATAAACTACACTCTACACTTATGCCGCGTACACACGACCGTTTTTAATGTCATTGAAAAAACTACGTTTTTCTCGACGTGATTCTTCTCAAGCCTGCCTTGCCTACACACTATCGTGGTAAAAAATACTCGAGTAAAGCGCGGTGACGTACAAAATGTACAACGGCACTATAAAGGGGAAGTTCCATTCGGATGGCGCCACCCTTTGGGCTGCTTTTGCTGAGCCTTGTGTTAGTAAAGTTTGTTGAGAGACGATTCGCGCTTTTCAGCCTCGTGCTCTTCAGTCCGTTACAGCGCGACGAATGTGCTATCTCCATTACGAACGCTAGTTTTACCAGAACGAGCGCTCCCGTCTCATACTTGATTCTGAGCATGCGCGTTTTTTTTCCACGTCGTTAAAGCCTACACACGGCCGTTTTTCACGTGGTGAAAAACGACGAGAAAAATAGAGCATGTTCCAAATTTTTAATGCCCATTTTTCACGTTGCGAAAAATGCTCTGGAGCCCACACATGATCGTTTTTAATGACCAATTAAAAAAATGGCATTTTTCTCGTCATGAAAAACGGTCGTGTGTACGCGGCATCACAGTAGATGGTGGTGCCCTCTTCTGGTTATTTTTTGGAGTGCTCATTTCTGCCATACATACCTCCCAACTTTTTGAGATGGGAATGAGGGACACCTATCAGCAAAAGGATGCCGGCATAGACACACCCCTTGCCACACCCCCTTAAAGGAGAATTGTACAAAAAAAAAAACAAGATTGGTTAAACCCACAAGTGCTTTTTTTTACCACTACTATTCCTTTATATTGGCTTTTGGAATTTACAAATGCAGCAATTTAGAGATCAGATGAAAGGTTTAGCGCTGGAAAACACTTTGATAGATAAAAAGTGCATTTTATATATACATCTATATAAAGCAGACCAAAATGAGGGACGAATGAGGAGGAATGAGGGACAGAGGGACATTGCTCCAAAACAGGGACAGTTGGGAGGTATGGCCATGAGTGTGAAACAAAACATCATGACCCTGCCATGTAAACATGCCTTTGCAGCTTAAGGGGGGGGCTAAAAACGCGGCTCAACCATGTGTTTTTAATGCCGCCTAAACGCAGGTCTAAATGTGCTGTAGTTCTCCAGTGTCTACAAAGAATGCACACATTTGGGGAGATTTACTAAAACTGGTACACTCAGAATCTGGTGCAGCTGTGCATGGCAGCCAATCAGAGGCGGCTCTAGGCTTTGTGAGGCCTTAAGCAAAACTTAGACACGGAGGCCCCACTCATGCCCATAATGGGTAAAAAAAATCAAGCAAATAAAAATGGCTGCAGAAAAATGCACGGATCTAGAACTCAGTGATTGAGCAGAGGCAAATTAGGCAGCCGCGAGGCCCCTGTGAGTGCGAGGCCTTAGGCGACCGCCTAATTAAACAGCCGCCTCTGCAGCTTCTAACTTCAGCTTGTTCAATTCAGCTTTGACAATAAAACCTGGAAGCTGATTGGTTTCTATGCAGAACAGCACCAGATTTTGCTCTCTCCAGCTTTAGTAAATCAACCCCATTGTTTTGTATGACCTCAGCCTCTAATGATTGTTTTGACGAATCGATCGTTTGGATACAGTGTGTTTCTTTTAATGTTAATATCTGGCATTTCACTTTAATAAGCACACATTTGCCTTTTTTATTAATCTATATTAAGTATATTTTGGGATTTTTGTTTTCCATTATCTGAAGCCCCGCGCTCCCTAACATCTACACATCCCGTATTATTCAGAGAATTATTTACCCGGGGAATTTGGATGTGCAAGAGCTAAAAGCAATCGCAGAAAATGGGGAAAAAAAAACGCCACAGCCGGGCATTTAATCTTCCCCCTTCCTGGCTAATAATATTGCAAAACTCTATAAATTAGTGTGTAAAGAGCTGCCTGAGTTGAACCCACAAATCCAGAAATTAATTTTCTGTAATGATTTATACCGCTGATTAACTTCAAGTAAGCCGAGCGGCGCTGCCCTACATAAGGAGATAAGGCAAGATGTGCTTCCAATTAATTATGCATGCTCCCCGTATAATTTAATGTTTCAAACAAGTAATAAAATGTTTTATTGGATTACATGGGGAGATAGCGCTCTCTGATTTCCGTTTTGATATATTACTTTTCTGCCGCAAAAGCTGATACAGTTTTCTGCTGGAAAGAAGAAAAAAAAAGAAGAAAAAATGGAGCCATTTGTATCTAGATGAAATGGGGAAGACGGATAAAGGAGGCGGGTTGTCTGAGGATTGTCGGCTATTTCGGGAAGATAACGAAATATTAACATTTTCATAGAATAAAATCCATTATTAGTTCTTTGTTTATTCAAATGCCGCTGATGATAGGCCTGAAATACGATACTGTAGATACTATCCAGAGCTTGCAGAATGGAAGGAGGAAGAGTAGGGTGACCACATTTCCAAACTACCATTCAGGGACACCCCCCCTTCCCAAAAATCAGCTTGTGCTGTAACGAATAACAGCACAGTGATTGGACACAAGAGGCGGGATTTATGATTTCTCCAATCACAAGCAGGGGACGGAATTGTGCTCCTCCAGGCATTCCAGGACAAGTACTGTCAGTGAGTAAAGCAGTGATGTGGTGGCCTTTTTTGGGGGCATCATATTGGCCCGGGGGGTGGCTGTATCAGTTTCATTCCGGGACACTGTATTGTCCTGGAATGAAGGTGCCCGGGACAGACCTGCAAAATCCGGGACTGTCCCGGCCAATCCGGGACACGTGGTCACCCTAAGGAAGAGCCGCTGCAACTTTAATGAACTTTACCACTCTTTTTTCCATTTTCTTCCTTCCTTAAAGTGGAGTTCCACCCAAAAATGAAACTTCCACTTTTTGGAACCCTCCCCCCCCTCCGGTGTCACATTTGGCACCTTTCAGGGGGGAGCAGATACCTGTCAATACAGGTATTTGCTCCCACTTCCTGGCAAAGATCACCTCAGTGATCTACGCCACTTCCGGCGCCTACTCTGTACCCCCCACTGCCTTCTGGGAGACACACGGCTCCCAGAACACAGCGGGGACTAGTGAAGACGCGCAGCGCAACTCGCGAATGCGCAGTAGGGAATCGGGACGTGAAGCCACAATGCTTCACTTCCTGATTCCCTTACCGAGCAGCAGCCGATTCTCGAGCGACAAATCGGCTTCGGCTGCCGACATCGCGGGCGACCTGGACAGGTAAGTGTCCATATATTAAAAGTCAGCAGCTGCTGTATTTGTAGCTGCTGGCTTTTAATATATATGTATATATATTTTTAGTGGGACCTCCGCTTTAAGTGTAAATCAATACAAAAAGTAATGCAGTGGGTTTAACCACTTTAATACCAGACACTTTCACCCCCTTCCTGTCCAGGCCCGTTTTCAGCTCCGTTGCACTTTAAATGACTATTGCGCGGTCATTCAACACTGTTCCCATATGACATTTTGATCTTTTTTTTTTGGAGACAGATAGAGCTTTCTTTTGGTGTTTTTTAATCACCAATGGGTTTTTTATTTTTTGATAAACAGATTAAAAATGTGAAAAAAAAAGTTTTTCTTTGCAAATAAATAATTTTTCTTCACTGGTGTGCACTGATGAGGCTGCACTGATGGGCAATGTTAGGCGGCACTGATGGGCACTGATAGGTAGCACTAATGAACAGGCACATAGACACCCTCCCAGAACTGGACGACCGCACTGTAGCCATATTTTGATAAGGAGGCACTGATGAGGCAGCACTGATGAGCACTGATAGATGGCATTAATGGGCACTAATAGGTGCCACTGATAAGGAAGCACTGATGAGAACTGATAGTCAGCACTGATGGGCTGGGCACGGATATGCGGCAGTGATGGGCACTGATAGGCAGCACTGATGAGGAGGCACATGGACACCCTCCCAGAACTGGACGACCGTGCTGTAGCCATCTTTTGATAAGGAGGCACTGATGGGCACGATAGGCAGCACTGATGGGATCGGATAGGCAGCACTGATGAGGAGGCACATGTATGCCCTCCCAGAACTGGACGACCGTGCTGTAGCCATATTTTGATAAGGAGGCACTGATGAGGTGGCACTGATGGGCACTGATAAGGAGGCACTGATGGGAACTGATAGGCAGCACTGATGAGCTTGGATAGGCAGCACTGATGGGGAGGCATATGGACGCCCTCCCAGAACTGGACGACCGTGTTGTAGCCTTTTTTTTTTCATAAGGAGGCACTAATGAGGAAGCACTAATGGGGAGGCACTAATGAGGCGGCACTTATGGACATTGATAGATGGCACTGGTAGGTGGCATTGATGGGCACTGATAGGTGTCACTGATAAGGAGGCACTGGTGGGAACTGATAGGCGGCACTGATGGGCATGGATAGGCGGCAGTGATGGGCACTGATAGGCAGCAGTGATGAGGAGGCACATGGACGCCCTCCCAGAACTGGACGACCGTGATGTAGCCATGTTTTGATAAGGAGGCACTGATAGGCAGCACTGATGGGCTTGGATGGACAGCACTGATAAGAAGGAGGCACATGTACGACCTCCCAGAACTGGACGACTGTGCTGTAGCCATATTTTGATAAGGAGGCACTGATGAGGTAGCACTGATGGGCACTGAGAGGTGGCACTGATGGGCACTGATAGGTGCCACTGATGGGCACTGATAGGCGCCACTGATGGGCACTGATAGGCGCCACTGATGGGCTTGGATGGACAGCACTGATGAGGAAGCACATGGACACCCTCCCCGAACTGGACGACTGTGCTGTAGCCATATTTTGATAAGGAGGCACTGATGAGGTAGCACTGATGGGCACTGAGAGGTGCCACTGATGGGCACTGATAGGTGCCACTGATGGGCACTGATAGGCGCCACTGATGGGCACTGATAGGCGCCACTGATGGGCTTGGATGGACAGCACTGATGAGGAAGCACATGGACACCCTCCCCGAACTGGACGACTGTGCTGTAGCCATATTTTGATAAGGAGGTACTGATGAGGTGTCATTGATGAGCTCTGTAGGGCATTAGAGTCCCATAGAAGTCAATGGTAAGGCATCAAAACGCATATAACAGGTATAAACAAGCCTTGGCCAATGGCTTGACTGTTACCCTATCCGCTCCAAACTCCAAATTCAAAAATACACATTAAGCCCAGGTTCACATTGGAGCAATTTGGAATGCGATTTGACATGTCAAATCGCATGCCAAATCGGCAGCACTAATAGGCACTGATAGGTGGCACTTATGGCCACTGAGGGTCACTGATAAGGGACACTGATGGGAACTGATAGGCAGCACTGCTGGGCATAGATAGGGGCACTGATTGGCGGCACTGATGAGGAGGCACATGGATGCCCTCCCAGAACTGGACAACCATGCTGTAGCCATCTTTTGATAAGGAGGCACTGATGGGAACTGATAGGCAGCACTGATGGGCACGGATAGACAGCAGTGAAGGGCACTGATGAGGAGGCACATGGACGTCCTCCCAGAATTGGATGACCATGCTGTAGCCATATTTTGATAATGAGGCACTGATGGACACTGATAGGTGCCACTGATGGCCACTGATGGGCATGGATAGGCAGCAGTGATGGGCACTGATAGGTGGCATTGATGAGGAGGCACATGGGTGCCCTCCCAGAACTGGACAACCATGCTGTAGTCATCTTTTGGCTATAGCGCTGTCAGGAAGAGGTTAATATACTAAGGCCTGGTTCACACCTATGCATTTTTTTGGAAGTTTTCAGTTTTGCAGAAACACACTACAGTCCATTTAACATGGTCTCCTATGGGTCACGTTCTCATCTGTGCATTTTATGGAAATTGCCAGGAACAAGAAAGTTGTGTTTTCGGTTTTATAGACTTCAATGGATCAAAAATGTGTATTGAAAAATGCAAAATGCGCCTGTATCAACGCTAACCTCTGTGCTCCCCCAAAATCTACAAATTTTTTACTAGATGACATTTTTTTTCTTTTTTCAATGAATCTTGTTACACTATATGTATTTTCAACTTGCTACTTGTGTGAGCTTTTTTTCCGAGAGTTTGGTGCGGCATTGCGGTTTGGGCACAGAGATCACCAGGGTGCAGACGCTATACTAAAGTTGACACTAGGGGCCCCTGTTGATCTATAGGATCCACATCTCTGAATTTTTTTTTTTTTTTTTTAGATAGAGATAGATTAACCACTTGAGCCCCGGAATATTTTACCCCCTTCATGACCAGGCCAGTTTTTGCTATTCAGCAATGCGTTGCTTTAACTGGTAATTGCACGGTCATACAACGCTGTACCAAAACCAAATTTATATCATTTTTTTCACACTAATAGAGCTTTCTTTTGGTGGTATTTGTTCACCACTGGGCTTTTGATTTTTTGCAATATAAAAACGAAAAGATGAGCAAAAACTTTGGAAAAAAAATATTTTTTACTTTCTGCTATAAAACATATCCAATAAAATCTAATTTCTTCATTTATTTAGGCCAAAATGTTTTCTTCTACATGTCTTTGGTCAAACAAATCCCTATAAGTGTATATTGATTGGTTTGCATGAAAGCTATAGCGTCTACAAACTATGTTATACAGTAAAACCTTGGATTGTGAGCATAATTCGTTCCAGAAGCATGCTTGTAATCCAAAACACTTGTATATCAAAGTGAGTTTCCCCATAAGAAATAATGGAAACTCAGATGATTCGTTCCACAACCATTTATTCGTAGGTCCTTCAGTTTATAGTCCATATAAAAAGATTATAGCAATGTGATAGGTTGTGTAACCATAAAATGTCCATCCACAAATGGAAGCCTCCACAAGGGGATTAGAAGCAAAATCCAGCAGGAGCTACAGAGTATAAAAGAGAAGAGAGGCGCCTCTAAGTGTAGCAATATGGTGCTAAATGTTGTACCTTCATTAAATGTAACCATATTGCTACACTTAAGCCCTGTACACACGGTCGGAAAAAAAACGTAGTTTTTCTCGACGGGATTCCTGTCAAGCTTGTCTTGCGTACAGACTGACATTCAAAATCTCGTTGTTCTAAAGTGCGGTGACGTACAACACGTACGACGGCACTATAAAGGGGAAGTTCCATTCCAATGGCGCCACCCTTTGGGCTGCTTTTTCTGATCTCGTGTTTAGTAAAAGTTTGGTGAGAGACGATTCGCGTTTTTCAGTCTTCGTGCTTTTCAGTCCGTTACAGCATGACGAATGTGATATCTCCATTACGAACGCTAGTTTTACCAGAGAAAGCGATCCCGTCTCATACTTGATTCTGAGCATGCACGTTTTTTTCCCCTCGGACAAGCATACACACCGGTTTTCACGATGAGAAATAGTCCGATGGGAATCACAACGAGAAAAATAGAGAGCAGGTTCTCTATTTTTCTCGTCGAGATTCCCGGCAGTTTTCACGACGAGAAACCATACACACGAACGGTTTTCACTGCAAAAAGCTCTCCCAGCAGTTTTCTTGCCGAGAAAAACGTTTGTGTGTATGAGCCTTGAGAGGCGCCTCGCTTCTACTCAGCTGTGACATGACGCTAATCGTATGTCAAGTCAAAATTGATTTAAAAATTTTTCTTGTGTTGCAAAACGCTCTCAAACCAAGTTACTCTCAAACCAAGGTTTTACTGTATACTGGAATTTTGTATTTTTTTTTTTATACTACTAACGGCGGGGATCAGCGACTTATAATGGGACTGCGATTGTGTTGTTCACCTACACAGGGCTCTCTTCTGTCATTGGCTCAGCCGATCGTCAGGTTTCCGGCTATAAATTATTGTCCGGGACCCGCTAATCAGCATGTGTTGTAGCGAATGGCAGCACGGCCGGGGCTGTAGCACTTCTTCCCCTACCCAGAAGTGCTGGATTATGTAGATGCAGGGCTTTTTTTCAGGGGGAACGCGGGGGAACGCAGTTCCAGCACCTCTAGCAATGAATGTATGTAATAGCAAGGAGTGCTGGGGTGTGCTGGAGGGTCTATTGATGCTGGCTGCTGGGGAATCTATTTTTGTATGGAGGTCTATTGTTGCTGGGTAGCTTTATTGTTGGTGATGGGGGGTGTTATGTTGCTGGGGGGTCAATTGTTGCTGGGAGGGATCTACTGTTGAGGGAGAGGTCTATTGTTGCTGGCTCCTGGAGGGTCTATTGATTCTGGCTGCTGGGGGTCTATTGTTGCTGGGGTGGTATTTTGTTGCAGGGGGTCCATTGTTGCTGGGGGGAAGTTTATTGTTGTGTGGGTGATCTATTGTTGCTGGATTGAGGTCTATCGTTTCTGGGGGTCTACTGTTGCTGGGGTGGGGTCCATTGTTGCATACTGCACTCTATTTTACTGTCTTTCTTGTTATCATTAATAAATTCAGTGCAAATCACTTAGTAGCACAAGATGATACTTGGTTCTGTATTCTCTAAAAGGGTTGGTACTAGGAGGTGGAAGGAAGGGACAATGCTCAGAGGTGGGTAAGGAGCGGAAACGAAGGGCAACTCAGAAGGGGGGAGTTCCTGCACCTATTCTCTGAGAAAAAAAGCCCTGTGTAGATGTATGTGATCCAGCGCAGCAGGGCCGCAGTAAATCTTTATAGTATTATATAAACATGTTTTGTAAGAGTAGTTATAAAGTATGACTCCAGCTGAGCAGCACAGAGGAGTGGCAAGGCAGGGAAATATATTAAAGAAAAAAACAAAATTACATAAATGCTTATTGTTTTTCCACCCCATTAGGTTACATAGAAGAAGCTTGCATTATTCCATGTCCCTCCGACTGTAAACTCAGCGAATGGTCCAACTGGTCCCGATGTAGTAAGTCCTGTGGCAGCGGGGTCAAAGTCAGGTCCAAGTGGCTACGGGAAAAGCCCTACAATGGGGGAAGACCGTGCCCAAAGCTGGACCACACCAATCAGGTACAGTAAATATCTTTTAGAAGTATGACTTTCACTTCATGTTCTTTACATATTTAGGTCTGTATGCCAAGGAATAAGAGGCCAGTCCACCCAACGGTGTTGATCTGCTATGGTTGGCATTTGCTGGGTTGAGTCATCTCCTGACTTCTCTTGTCTCTCAGGAACTTCAGAAGTCAGATCTCCCTGCACCCTGGTTTACCCATCACATGGGCGCTTGTGGTATCCCTGCCCACTTTTTGGTACTTCTGTCTACATCTCCCTGCCATAGTACCCTGGCGTCCCCATCATATTGGAGCTTGTGGTGCTCCAGTCTGCATTTCCTTGTCATAGCACCCTGGTTTACCCATCACATAGGAGCTTGTGTTGTCCCTGCCCACCTTTTGGTACTCCTGTCTACATCTCCCTGACATAGCACCCTGGTGTCCCATCATATGGAAGCTTATGGTGCCCCTGTCCACATTTTGATTCCCCTGTCTACATTTCCCAGCCATAGCACCCTGGTGTCCCCATCTTATTAGGGCTTGTGGTGTCCCTGTCCACTTTTTGTGGCTCCTGCCTACATCTGCCTGCCCTGGCACCACGGTTTACCCATTACATGGGAGCTTGTGGTGTCCCTGCCCACTTTTTGATGCTCCTGCCTACATCTGCCTGCCCTGGCACCACGGTTTACCCATCACATGGGAGCTTGTGGTGTCCCTGCCCACTTTTTGATGCTCCTGCCTACATCTGCCTGCTCTGGCACCAAGGTTTATCCATCACATGGGAGCTTGTGGTGTCCCTGCCCACTTTTTGATGCTCCTGCCTGCCCTGGCACTACGGTTTACCCATCACATGGGAGCTTGTGGTGTCCCTGGCCACCTTTTGGTGCTCCTGCCTACATCTCCCTGCCATAGCACCCTTGTTTCCCGATCCTATGGGAGCTTGTGGTGTCCCTGCCCACCTTATAGTGCTGCTGTGTACGTTTTGGTGTCTTCCCCACCTTCGAGTGTCCTGCTTTCTGCTGGATTAACTACTGCATGGAGCATAATGGCTACAGCAGGCATGCAGACATGGGGACAGACACGCATATCTCCATCATACAACAGACCATAAGTCCACCACCTAGACTATTACAGTATGTCTGGTGCAAAAACAACCGATGGATGGCACCACAGCAAACCAAAGAAAATATGTGCCAGCACACTTAAGTGCCGCTGTACAGGTGACGATGAGAGGCTGACAGCTAGACAATTTTTTGCATCAATTGGTATTTTTTATAACAAATGAGTGCCGTGGTTGGACCACAGTAGACCACATTCCAGGCAGTAAAACCCATCTGAAAATATAATTTATGGGTACAATACAGCGTAAGAGATTTCCCAGTTTGGTGAACATAACCTCTTCTTACACAGTCATTGATGGAGAGGTTCTGGCAGTCTCACTTCTGAAGCACCTCACTCTCTAGAGAGGCTTCATATTATTATTTTTATTGATTAGCATACAGCAGAGTGCAGACATAATCACTCCGCTTATTCCAGGAAGACCGTGAACCAGCCCTCGGGCTGCCTGGCCATTTTCTTGGAAGTGTCACCTTCTTTTCTGTAAAGCGCTCTGCTTTATTGCAATACGTTGGAAGCAATTGGTCAAAATGACTAACTTGTAATTGAAGACGCCTTTACTATCATATTTTCTGCCATCTGAATGTCGGCCAGTGGGTCTGCTGGGAAAGGATGATTAATCTGGGACACAACTGCCCCCTAGAGGAAGATTGGTGTAATTCAGGTTCATTTTGTTCTGTGGAATGGTCACGGCTGGCAAACCAAAAAAAATAAAAAATAAATACTGTGTATAATATATATATATATATATATATATATATATATATATATATATATATATATATTATTATAATTTTTTTTATAAAATGGCACAGTATCTTTTTTTTGTTTTGTTTTTTAATAGTGGTGAGGGGTTTAAACCTCTGTCAGGTTTTTACAGCTCTTTTATATACATTACAACATATTACATTTTTAGACGTTATAAAATATGTGTATAAGGCCCCTTTCACACTGGGGCGGGCAGGTGCGGTGGCGGTATAGTGGCGCGATTTTCAGGGCTGCTATACCGTCGTTATTACCGCGGTATGCGGGCGCTAGCGGGGTGAATTTAACCCCCGCTAGCGGCCAAAAAAGGGTTAATACCGCCCGCAAACCGCGGCTATTGCCGCGGTTTGCGGGCGGTATTACCGCGGTGTCCCATTGATTTCAATGGGCAGCCGCGGTAAAGGAGCAGTGAACACACCGCTCCTTCACCGCTGTAAAGATGCGGCTAGCAGGACTTTTGGAGCGGTCCTGCTAGCGCACCGCTTCAATGTGAAAGCCTTCACATTGAAGACTGCAGGGCACGATTTTTTCAGGCGGTATAATAAACTATTATTAGCGCTAAACTGCCTGAAAAACGTGCCAGTGTGAAAGGGGCCTAAAAGAATTGGATGTACTACAGCAAAAGTGACATCTACTTTTTTTTAATTTTTTTTTTAGAACTATATATAGAGAGCTATATATAGAGAGCCATACATAGAGAGCCATATATAGAGAACTATATATAGAGAGCCATATATATTTTTTTGTTATATTCTCTTTATTAGTTTTCTTATATATTCAAATTAACATTATACATGCTTTTATATATTTATTTTTCACAACAATAAATTAGCAAAATGTTATCAGTGTAATTTTCACTCTGTTGATCCTCATCCCTCCCTCCTTCCCCCCTCCCCCTTTACCATTTCTCATATTAGGTTTTTTCTTCCATTTTTACACATTATTCAAAGTTTCAAAGTGACATCTACAGCGAAAAAAAAAATGATACAGTTTATATTGCTGGGAAATTATGTTTTTGTTTTTTTGCTAGCTCCTTTTTTTGCAGCATTGACATTTACAAAGTAAATACAAGTGTTTTAAATTGCTGGCAAATGACATTTTCCTGCTGGCTTCTTTTTTAAAAAAAAAAACGTATTCCTCCAAAGGTCTCCCAAAGGTCCTGTTGTGTGCTGTGTTTTTTTTTTTGGGGGGGGGGGGGTTAAGAAAAATTTAATTTGCTGGCAATTCCTTCAAAGGTTCCCCTAAACACACAGCAGAGAGTCTGCTATGTATTTCTGGGGGACCTTTGGAGGGGTCTGTTGTGTGCTTATTTGTTTTTTGAAAGAAGCCAGCATGGAAATGTCATTTGTTGGCAATGTAAAACACTTTTTTCATCTGCAAATGTCAGTGCTGCTGCAGCACTTTCTGACCATCACAGATGTGTCCCCCCTTCCCAGGCAGGGTTAGGGCCCAACCCCCCACCCCAGCACTGACAAGTAAAAAAAAAAAAAAAAGTATTTTACATTGCCAGCAAATGAGATTTCTCTGCTGGCTTCTTAAAAAAAATACAGATTTCTCCAAAAGGTCCCCAAAATACACAATAGAGGGTCTGCTATGTACTTTTGGGGGACCTTTGGAGGGGTCTGTCATATTTTTTGTTTTAAGCTATCCATGTCTCTATGGACCTTGCTTTGTGCACTGGTGCGCAGTCATGTTGGAACAGGAAGGGGCCATCCCCAAACTGTTCCCACAGAGTTGGGACCATGAAATTGTCCAAAATGTCTTGGTATGCTGATACCTTAAAGGGGTTGTAAAGGTAAAAGTTCTCACCTTAATGCATTCTATGCATTAAGGTGAAAAAACATCTGCGGATTAGAGGCCCCCCCTGAGCCCCCCGTTTACTTACCTGACCCCTCGAAAGTCCCGCGCCGTTAACACGCTTGCTTCTTGGCCAGGCTACTCGGCGCATTCATTGGTTGATTGGCTCGCACTGCTGTCAATCACATCCAATGACGCGGCACGCCGGGGGGCGGGGCCGAGTGATACATTGAGCGGCTATGGCCGCCGGCTGTATCATAGGAGCGCGCCCGCAAGAACTCCTCACCATGCGAGCTCGCGTGAAGGTGAGGAGTTCTTGCGGGGGGAGCCGAGACAGCCGCCGAGGGATCCCAGAAGACCAGGTTCGGGGCCACTCTGTGCAAAACGAGCTGCACAGTGGAGGTAAGTATAACATGTTTGTTATTTAAAAAAAAAAAATATATATATATATATATATATATATATATATATATATATATATATATATATATATATTACCCATACCTCCCAACCCGCACGGATTCTGCGGGTTTTTCCCGCAGTGACACAACTTTCCCGCAGTCCCGCGATACCTTCTGTATTCCCGCACAGCCACAGCAGGACACAGGAGGAGGCAGAGGAAGTATGTTCTGACGCACGTTCCTGTTATGTGTTTAGTGAGTGAAGTCCGCCCCCCCCCCCCCGCTCATTAACAAATAACTGTTCCAGTTAAAAATACGTGCGTCCGTCGCGCCCCCCCCCCCCCCCCCTTCAACAACTCTGCTCTCTGCACTCTGTGTCACTCTGTGTGTTTAAAAATAATCGTCCGTCCAGTGGCGATTTGTCCAGTGAATCCGACCTTTTTTTACGCTCCATCGGACAATTGTCTTATTTTCCGACAACAAATCTTTTATAGTATGCTTTAAAATTGTCTGACATCAAATGTGCGATGTCGGATTATGCGATCGTGTGTACACAAAAGTCCGTTGGAAAAATATCCAAAGTACAAACACGCATGCTCAGAAGCAATGCTAACCATAGCACAACATTAGCAGAAGTTGCCCAAAGGGTGGCGCTAAAGAGCTGAAAAAATACGTAGTTTCGTATTTGTTGGCTGACAAAGTTTTGCCATCTGTATGCAGAAGAAGTTCACGGCCAACGGCCTTCGGACAAAATTCCACGGATTTGTCCGATGGAAATCCGATCGTGTGTATGAGGCTTTAGACCAGGATGCCATTTAAAGTTCATGTGCGTGTAAAGGCAGGCGTCCCAATACTTTTGGTAATATAGTGTATATACTGTGTATACAGTGTAGCGCTTCCTATATAAACGACTTATTCAATCTTTAAAAAGACATACACTAAAATAAGATTGCGCTGGGGTTTCTAATTAGAGATAGCTTGATATAGACTTTCAATTAGAGAGGAATACAGGCATACCCCGCTTTAAAGCGGAGCTCCGCCAAAAAAAAAGATTAAAAGCCAGCAGCTACAAATACTGCAGCTGCTGACTTTTAATATATGGACACTTACCTGTCCAGGGCGCCCGCAATGTTGGCAGCTGAAGCCGATCAGTAGCTCGACTCTCGGCTGCTGCCGCCGCCATCCTCAGTGAGGGAATCAGGAAGCGTCCTGGTTCCCTACTGCGCATGCGCGAGTCGTGCTGCGCGTCCTCACTGGTCCCCGCTGTCTTCTGGGACCTGCGTGTCTCCCAGAAGACAGCGGGGAAGGACAGTGTAGGCGCAGGAAGTGGCGTAGGTCACCGCGGTAATCTATGCCAGGCAGTGGGAGCAAATACCTGTATTACACAGGTATCTGCTCCCCCCTCCCCTCTGAAAGGTATCAAATAGGCTTGTGCAATTCGTTTCGTAACGAATTGAAATTCGTCCGAATTTAGCAACTTTCGGACATTCGGAAGCATTCGAATTTCCGAACAAAGCAATTACGAATAAGACCGAATCCGAAATAAATTATACCGCAAATAGCGAATGCCCGAATGTCTTCGGCATAATTCGTTATGAAAAAGTTACGAATGTACGAATCCATTCGAAGCACAATAACACTCACTCTGCTCTGCTCTCTGCTTCTCCCACACCGTGCTGAACTCCCTCTCAAAATGGTGTACAGGGGCGGAGGTTATAGCCGCATGTAAAAAACGAAAGTAAAATACGAGATTTCGAATCCATTCGAAGCACAATAACACTCACTCTGCTCTGCTCTCTGCTTCTCCCTCACCGTGCTGAACCCTCTCAAAATGGTGTACAGGGGCGGAGCCTATAGCCGCATGTTAAAAACGAAAGTAAAATACGAGATTTCGAATCGTTACAAATAACCGCTATGTATTTAGAAAAGTACAAATCCATTCGAAGCACATTAGGCATAATAGGCAGCGTCGTTGTGAGAGAGACACGGAAAATTACGAATCAACGAACCCAAAAAAAGTTACGAAAGTAGGAGTTGTGTCCAGAATCAACGAAAAACAACGTACTCTACCGAAAGTACGAATTATAAAGCAACAAAAAATTCAACGAAAAATGTCGCTTGCAAAAATACGAATGAGTCCGAACACGAAAAATCCCGTCTAGCAAAATTACGAATGATTACGAATCAACAGGACCGGAAAGAAACGAACCGAAACGGAACGAATTTTTCCGTTGTGCACAAGTCTAGTATCAAATGTGACACCGGAGGGGGGGAGGGTTCCAAAAAGTGGAAGTTCCATTTTTGGGTAGAACTCCACTTTAAATACACTCACTTTACGTACACTCACAGCTACAGACATACCCGCAAGTACTGTACAGATATTTTGCAGCCGCAGTAGAAGGAGCTGAAGCTCCAAGAGCGTAGCCAGCCCAGTTCCAGTGTGCCCCTGACACCCCCACTACAGCCCCTGACTCCCCACTACAGCCCCTGACTCCCCACTACAGCCCCTGACACCCCACTACAGCCCCTGACACCCCACTACAGCCCCTGACACCCCCACTACAGCCCCTGACACCCCCACTACAGCCCCTGACACCCCCACTACAGCCCCTGACACCCCCACTACAGCCCCTGACACCCCCACTACAGCCCCTGACGCCCCTGACACCCCCACTACAGCCCCTGACTCCCCACTACAGCCCCTGACACCCCACTACAGCCCCTGACACCCCACTACAGCCCCTGACACCCCACTACAGCCCCTGACTCAGCCCCTGACACCCCCACTACAGCCCCTGACACCCCCACTACAGCCCCTGACACCCCCACTACAGCCCCTGACACCCCCACTACAGCCCCTGACACCCCCACTACAGCCCCTGACACCCCCACTACAGCCCCTGACACCCCCACTACAGCCCCTGACTCCCCCACTACAGCCCCTGACTCCCCCACTACAGCCCCTGACTCCCCCACTACAGCCCCTGACACCCCCACTACAGCCCCTGACACCCCCACTACAGCCCCTGACTCCCCCACTACACCCTACAGGTGAAAAAGGGTATTTGTTCACTTTAAGTACATTTTCATTTTACATACATGCTCTGGCCCCATTGTGCACTTAAAGGGGTTGTAAAGGTTCGTTTTTTATTTTCTAAATAGGTTCCTTTAAGCTAGTGCATTGTTGGTTCACGTACCTTTTTCTTCAATTTCCCTTCTAAATGTTTTTTTTCTTTGTTTTCTTTGTCTGAATTTCCTGTTCCTCCTCAGTAAGCTGTTCTGGCTGACTAAACACGGCTCGGATGATGGTGTGAAGTTTACTGAGGAGAAACAGGAAGTGAGAAATTGATGCCGCGTACACACGACCGTTTTTAATGACGAGAAAATTACATTTTTTAAAATGGTCATTAAAAATGATCGTGTGTGGGCTCCAGAGCATTTTTAACGACGTGAAAAACGGCCATGAAAAAATTGGAACATGCTCTAATTTTTCTCGTCGTTTTTTACATCGTCGTTTTTCTCGTCATGAAAAACGGTAGTGTGTGGGCTTTAATGACGTGAAAAAAAATGCACATGCTCAGAATCAAGTATGAGACAGGAGCGCTCGTTCTGGTAAAACTAGTGTTCATAATGGAGATAGCACATTCGTCACGCTGTAACGGACTGAAAAGTGCGAGGCTGAAAAGCGCGAATCGTCTCTCACCAAACTTTACTAACATGAAGGGTGGCGCCATCCAAATGGAACTTCCCCTTTATAGTGCCGTCCTACGTGTTGTACGTCACCGCGCTTTACTCAAGCATTATTTTCCTCGATAGTGTGTAAGCAAGGCAGGCTTGAGAGGAAACACGAAAAATCACGTCGAGAAAAATGCCGTTTTTTTCAATGACATTAAAAACGGTCGTGTGTACGCGGCATCAGACAAAAGAAAAAAAACATTTAGAAGGGAAATCGAAGGAAAAAGTAAGTTAAACAACAATGCACTAGATTAAAGGAACCTATTTAGAAAATAAAAATTGAACCTTTACAACCCCTTTAATCTTTTTTTTTTTTTTTTTATGGTTGAACTGGATGGACTTGTGTCTTTTTTCAACCTGACTAACTATGTAACTATGTAACTATCTAGGCTTACCTGTAGGTGTAACTTCCCCATAAGGGTTTACAACCACTTTAAAAGTGGGGTATGCCCGTAGTCTGAAAGGAAACAGCTTCTGCTGAGAACCCAGGGCATTTCAGTTCATCCCTAATTGACACTTAAAGAGGAAGTAAACCCTCCTCAACATTTTGAGATAAGCATACACCCTGCAAGAGAAAGGCATAATGAGCTAGTATGCATAGCATATTAGCTCATTATGTGGCACTTACCTCAGATCGAAGCCTCCGAATCGCTCCTCGTCCCCCTCCGCCATGTCAGCTCCGACCGTCCTTCTGTTATCGCGGCTCCAGTGCTGTGATTAGAGTTGCCACCTCATCCCTTTAAACCCGAACACATATGAATTACGCAGGTTCTGAGGCTAATTTAATGCAGATGAGGCACCAAGTGAGTTTAATTACCACCTTATTCAGCCACAGAACCTGTGTAATTAATATGTGTTCGGGTTTAAAGGGATCAGGTGGCAACCTTAGCTGTGATTGGCCGGATCGGCGCTGATGTCACACGCATGCGCGCAGGGCCGGCTTTCTCCATTGAGTCTTCATTGAGAAAACCGGCAACGCGCAGTGCGCCTGCGCGTGACGTCATCAGCGCGGTATTTAAAAGCAAATATCTCCTTAACCGTGTAGGTTAAGGAGATATTTCTTGCACTTACAGGTAAGCCTAAATCTAGACTTACCTGTAGGTGCAAGTTGTAAGGAGGGGTTTACAACCACTTTAACGTGAACATTTCTGAGGACAGGTCCACTTTAAGTGTTAATGCAGTTTGGTGAATCAGAACCATTGTAAAAAATAACATAAATTCGGGCAGAAAAAAGAGCGAATCCAACCCTTTGCCTTCCCGTAGTTTTGCTTATTCAGGGGCTCCGGCCATTTCTAAAGCCTCGTACACACGGTCGGACTTCCATCGGACTTTTCCGTGGTTTTTGTCCAAATAGAGTTGGTTGGGAACACCCATAGCATACACACGCTCAGACTTTTCTGCAAACTTTCCCAAAACTTCTTACAACATTGCGTGTTTTTTCTGCTCTTTTCTGCTCTTTACTGCCACCCTTTGGTCAACTTCTGCTATTGTTGGTTGATTTTAACATTAGTTGTTTTGTCCATCGGACTAAAGTCCGATGGTTTTCTGTACACACGGTCGGACTTTGCTCCATCGGACTTTTGTAGGGCAAAAGTTTGTCCGTTTGCAGACCCAACTTTTGTCTGATGAAAACAAGAAAAAAGCAAAAAAAGTTTGTCCGATGGAGCGTACACACGGTCGGATTGTTGGGTCAACTTGCTCAAAACGAAGTTTGTTGGGCAAAAGTCCGACCGTGTGTACGGGGCTTTATTCCTCTTCATCTTTGGCAGGCCGGGCCGTTTTCATCCATTTCTTTTATCTGCTTTATAACACGTTCTGTAAACTTTTTTTTCCAATTAGCGGCGGGGCGTTTCTGCAGTTTTGGCGGTGAGCTTATTACACCTGAATGTCATGTGAAGTCTGGCCGTCGGCTTCTTCCTCCTCCTTGGCTGCTCTCCATGAACTGGTTTTAGATAATTACGTTGCACTGCCAATTGCTTATGAAACATCTCGCAGCCACACATAGCCGGAGCTAATTACCGTCCAATATCAAAGCATTCCCTCTTTCCTCTGATTTTTTTATTTGTTTTTATTTAGTTGGATATGAAATTCCACCTTTTTGGGCAAAAAATAAATAAAAAATAGGTCAGTTTTTTACACCACACTACAAACTTCTCACCTGTATCTGTTCTGGAGATAATAAAACAGATCTAAATGCAACCACCAATATCTCATCTAAGATTTAAAGAGGAGGTCCACCCGAATTTTGTTTTTTAAAAGCCAGCCGCTACAAATACTGCAGCTGCTGACTTTTAAAAAATGGACAATTACCTGTCCAGCGCACCTGCGATGTCGCCAGCTGAGGCCGCGCTACCGCTCGTCTCTCGGCTGCCCCCGCCGCCATCCTTGGTGAGGGAATCAGGAAGTGAAGCCTTGTGGCTTCACTGCCCGGTTCCCTACTGCGCATGCGCGAGTCGCGCCGTGCCGCCCTCACTGGTCCCCGCTCTCTCCTGGGACCAGCGTGTTTCCCAGGAGACAGCGGGGGGAGGGGGGGTGACGGGAAGGGGCGTGACTCCCGCGGGAGTCTATGCCCGGAAGTGGGTGCAAATACCTGTATTAGACAGGTATCTGCACCCCCTCCCCCTGAAAGGTGTCAAATGTGACACCAGAGGGGGGGGGGAGGGTTCCAAAAAGCAGAAGTTCCATTTTTGGGTGACATCGTATTAAACCGAAACACCCAAAATGTAGTATATTGCAACTTACCAGTCATTAGATGTGGTGGCTGCATTTGTTTTCTTTTCTCTGGCTTTATTCCCTCTGTTTTCACCTGCTGGTCTCACCAGTAACACACCTCCTGTATTAGAGGTCCCCTACGCTGAATGAAGGAGCACAGGAGGCACAGCAGTATTGTCAGTTTGGGGGGAGGGGAGTATTAGATGTACTAGCAGACAGTGGCGGCTTGTCACCGCCCCCCTAATCCATGCGCCCGGCCCCTACTCTACATGCAGGGCGCCGGACACATGGATTGCTATAGTTTTTTTTTTTTTTTTTTTCGAAGAACGTGATTAGAGCCTGAGGCTCTAATTGGCTTTCAAAAAAGGGTGGGTTCGGGGCGCAGAGCACTGCGGGGGGGGGGGAATCACCGCCTTCCCATCAGTCTCCTGCGCGCGTGCGCGCGCGGGGGGGTGTTTTGTGTCAGTTTGCCGCCTGCTAGCAGATTTAAATACACTAACAAACCGATGCTATACTCCAGCTTACACTTTATAATCAGTTTCAGCAAAAAGTTTTTTTTTTCCTTTTTGGGATAAAGGTTTTGTATAAATAAGTAAAAGCTGATCATTGTAAGCACCCCTGTCAGTGGTAAATGGTTTTCAGCATTCATGGGTGCAAGGAAGGGAAAATGTCAGCAGATTAAACTTCATCTTGAAAAGCTGTTTCCACAAATGATCTCCCAGTTTCCATGTATTCTGTTATTATGGGATGACCTCTATCCCTTTATTCACAGGTGTGTGCAGCCTGTTGCATTAGGGTGTGCACCTGAAAGCTCAAAAACACGGTACCAATCTCCCATTGTGTTCATTCAGAAAGGGAAGGGGCCTGTAAATGATATTACCCCTTCCCCCACTCATCCTGAAATATCATCTATGTGTGCCCACTGCAGTAGCCAATGGCAGAGGAGGGAAGCCAGCCATGCTGTGGGAGGGGACACCGGGCAGCAAAGGGGAATCTGCACTGCAGGGAGTGATTAGGGTGTGCCTGGGCACACCTGGCACACCCTGTGCGCACGCCTATGGCCTTTATTTCAATGTTTTCCTTTCTTCTGTCCATTCTAATCCATGTATTTTCTCCCCTCTCTGTGCTACTCGGGATTTCCTCTGCTGTGACACAGGCTCAGGTAAGACCGCCCACATCACTATTATTATTCAATCGTTTTCTTTTTATTTCTTCCAATGTACTAAACCAGATACAATCCATCTAAATATGACTAAAGCAGAACTCCAGGCAAACAGCTAAACATACAACATGGGCTCTATTTTACCTGCTGTATTCTCTGTCCATCCAGTCCTGAGATTTACTCAGCCCTGCCACACAGCACAGCCCTGTCTGGCAGAGCAGGGGACCTGATTGTAAAGCCTCGTACACACGGTCGGACTTCCATCGGACTTTTCCCTGGATTTTTGTCCGACCGGAGTTGGCCGGGCACACCCATAGCATACACACCACAGGACTTTTCTGCAAACTTTCCCAAAACGTTTTGCAACATCACGTGTTTTTTCTGCTCTTTTCTGCTCTTTACCGCCACCCTTTGGTCAACTTCTGCTATTGTTGGTTGATTTTAACATTAGTTGTTTTGTCCATCGGACAAAAGTCAGATGGTTTTCTGTACACACGGTCGGACTTTGCTCCATCGGACTTTTGTTGGCCAAAAGTTTGTCCGTTTGCAGACCCAACTTTTGTCCGATGAAAACAAAAAAATAAAAAAAGTTTGTCCGATGGAGCGTACACACGGTCGGATTGTTGGTCCAACTTGCTTAAAATGAAGTTTGTTGGCCAAAAGTCCGACCGTGTGTACGGGGCTTTATTCTGTAGCAGTTCAGTATCACTTACAGGTCTCATAACACTCTCCCAGTCTGTGACTGGACAGTGAAAGGAGAAGCAGCAGACTGATGAACTCATCTCTCTGTCACTCTGCTCTCTCCTCCTATCAGCATGCTGCGTGCAATGCAACACAGCTGATGGTTTCCTATTGTTGCTTCCACACGTCCCCGTACACACGGTCGGACTTTTTGCCAACAAACTTCAAAATGAGCAAGTTTGACATAAAATCAGACCGTGTATACACTCCATCGGACAAACTTTTTTGGTTTTCATCGGACAAATGTTCGGTCTGCAAACGGACAAACTTTTCGCCAACAAAAGTCCGATGGAGCAAAGTCCGACCGTGTGTACAGAAATCCATCGGACTTTTGTCCGATGGACAAATAAGCATGCCCAGAACCAATGTTAAAATCAACCAACAATTGCAGAAGTTGACCAAAGGGTGGCGGTAAAGATCAGAAAAACCACGTGATGTTGGAAAAGTTTTTGGAAAGTTTGCAGAAAAGTCTGAGCGTGTGTATGCTATGGGTGTGCCCGGCCAACTGCCTTCGGACAAAAATCCACAGAAAAGTTTGTTTGAAGTCCGACCGTGTGTACGAGGCTAAAGCTCTGCTGTACAAGAGGCTGATTACCAAGTCATATTGAGGTCCTTTCACTGCTTGTGCAGTGATGTATTAATGATTATAGAGCGGCATTATTGTGTGCCTTTTATATTCTGCCTGGAGTCCAACTTTAACTTTTTTTAGCTGGCAGAAATAGTATTTTTTAACTTTGTATATTGAATAAGGCATGCTGCTGTGTTAAAAAAATAAAGAAATGTTTACAGATCTCACTAGCTGAAGCTGCACAGCTAAAAAAGGTCAGACTCATCCTCCATCACCCTAAGGCCCCTTTCACACTGAGGCGTTTTTCAGGAGCTTTGGCGTTAAAAAAAGCGCCTGAAAGAAGCCTCATCTGCAATCCCAATGTAAAAGCCAGAGTGCTTTCAGAGCCCTTTCACACTGCCAGCGCCCGAAAAACGCTGGTAAAGCTCCACTAAGACCCCTTTCACACTGGGGCGTTTTTCAGGCGCTTTGGCATTAAAAAAAGCGCCTCAATGGGAAGGGGCGCTGCAAAGAAGCTGCTTGCAGGACTTTTTTTGACGCCCTGCCAGCGCAGCGCCTCAGTGTGAAAGCTCTCGGGCTTTCACATTGGGATTGCAGATGAGGTTTCTTTCATGCGCTTTACAGGCGCTTTTTTTTAACGCTAAGGCCCCTTTCACACTGGGGAGTTTTTCAGACGCTTTAGTGTGAAAGCACTCGGGCTTTCACATTGGGATTGCAGATGAGGCTTCTTTCAGGCGCTTTTTTTAACGCTAAAGCGCCTGAAAAACGCCCCAGTGTGAAAGGGGTCTTAAAGTGGAAGTAAACCCTCCTTTCCTTTTCAACCAAGGAAGCTGCCATCTTGGCCTCTGTTTAATCTTCAACTGCCATGATCTTGCACATGTGATCAGTTATAACACCAGCCATTGGATGGTTTGACAGTTTGGCTGAGAACACATCCAATGTGACAGTTACATTCCCCGGAAATGTAGCTGTTTTTTGAGACTGTTAAATCTATGGGTTTCCTTGATTAGTCAGCAGGGGGTGACACTAGGCTCTTTTTTATACATGTTTACCAGGCTAATCTTAACTGCTTTGCTGAAAAGGTTTATTGCTTACAGAGCTCTATAGCTTAACCTCTTCATGCCAGCCGCACACACATATGCAGCCTCTCTACATGTGGGCCTTCACGCTGAGCGGCTGCATATATGCGGCCCTATGTAAACCATTTACTGTACCAATAGCGTGCTTCCAGCATGGTAGCTGGCGGTTACCGGAAATCTCCCAATGCATACTAGCGATTGGGAGCTTTCCAAATCATGTGACCGATGTCACAGATAATCACAGCAGTCACATGACCCGAATGCCCGCCTACTGGCTTTTTGATCCCTTAAAGGGCCAGGAGGCAGTCGGCTGGAAGGGGTTAAGCAAACTACACACACAGCGGAGTAAATTAGTAGAGTGACTTATCTCCACTCCCTCCCCTCTCTACTCTGTGTGGCTCCATATAGGTTTTCAATTAGAGAGAGATAGTCTATAAGGAAACAGCTTCTGCTGTGATCTCTTTACAAAACGACCCAAATGCTCCATGTCCCTAGTGTCATGGGTGCACACTTAGGGCCCTTTCACACGGGACGGATCAGTCATGATCCGCCCCGTGAACCTCCGCTTGCTCAGCGGGGATCGCTCCGTTGATCCCCGCTGAGCCGGCAGATGACAGGGCGGTCCCCGCACACTGTGCAGGGACCGCCCTGTCAGATCTCCGATCTCCTCTATGGGGGGGAATCGGATGAACACGGACCGTCTGTCCGCGTTCATCCGATCCGCTCTGCAGATGGATGGAAAAATAGGATTTTCCTCCGTCTGCAGAAACGGAGCATAGCGGAGCCTGATGAGATCGGGTGTCAGCGGATGTTCATCCGCTGACACTCGCTATCCCATAGGGATACACGTATGTCCGTATTTCATCCGAAAACTGATGGATGAAATACAGACATACGGTCCGCACGTGTGAAAGGGGCCTTAAAGTGATACTAAAGTCTTGTTTTTTTGTTTAAAAATAACAAGCATGTTATACTTACCTGCTCTGTGTAGTGGATTTGCACAGAGAAGCTCAGATCCTCCTCTTCTCGGGTCCCTCTTTGGTGCTCCTGGCCCCTCCCTCCTGCCTCCTGCCCCCCACAGCAAGCAACTTGCTATGGGGGCTCCCAAGCCAAGCCTCTGCTTTCTGTGTCCATTAAGACATGGAGCTGAGGTTCGGCCCAGCCCCCTCTCTCTCCTCTTTGGCTCACTGACTTTGATTGACAATAGTAGGAGCCAATGGATTGCGATGTGTGTCTCAGCCAATAAGGAGGGAGAGTCCCGGACAGCCAAGTCTCTCGTGCAACATCACTGGATCAAGATGGGGCTCAGGTAAGTATTAGGGGGGCTGAGTGGGGCTGCTGCACACAGAAGTTTTTTTATCTTAATGCACAGAATGCATTAAGATAAAAAAAAGACTTATTCCTTTAGAACCACTTTAAGAATCTATGTATAAAAATTGTCATTCAGATGTTGCAAGCATTTGCACAAGCACAACGAATGATCCCTGTATTGTTTGCAACATGATAATCTTCTATGATGATCAACTCCATCTGGTGGCCATAAGGCTGTATTTTTTTTTATTGAGGTATTTTAAAAAAATACCATATTATGGCCAGTAGGTGGAGCCGATGATTATAGGAGATAATCATATTACAAACAATATAGGGATTACTCATTGGGGTTGATTTACTAAAGGAAAATCCACTTTGCACTTGAAAGTGCACATGGAAGTGCAGTCGCTGTAGATCGCTGTAAATCTGAGGGGAAGCTCTGAAATTAGGGGAAGCTCTTCTGATTTTATCATCCAATCATGTGGAAGCTAAAATGCTGTTTTTTTATTTTCCTTGCACTTCCATGTGCACTTTCAAGTGCAAAGTGGATTTTCCTTTAGTAAATCAACCCCATTGTATCTGTATGAATGCTTAAAGTATAACTGAAGGCAAAACTTTTTTTTCGTTTTGGATAGAGTGGAGATAGATTAGAACCCCTGTCAGTTTTTATTGCTGTCTGTGTCCTCTATAGGGAGATTCACTCTGCTTATTTGTCCTGTTTACCATTATTATTGAAAGTAAAAGAAAATCCCAAATTTCAGGTTGTCCCCAGAAAAGTAATAGCATGGAAATATTCCACTGGGGACACTAGTTCTGGTTATCTGGGGGTCCCCACGGAATTTCCTTAGTTTACAGGGATTTCCTCTCACTTCCTGTTTGGCTATGGGACAGGAAGTGAAGGAAAATCTCCACAATAGGACAAAAATCTGACAGGGGTTATAACCCTCCCTTACTCTATCCAAAATGGAAAAAAAATATTTGCCTGCACTGTAGTTCTACTTTAAGATATCCACATTTTTTTTTATACACAGACCCTTTAAATGTGTATTTGTAAAATATGTGATTTGCTATAAATCGTAAAAAAAAATAAATAATCTCTCCTCATAAGGGAGGAGTCACTGCTGTGATAACTCATTGAGTAAACCAGATTTTTTTCAGCACAGCTGAGAGTGATACAGAGCTTCACATTTAAAGAGGAAGATACAGCTCCCCCTGCTGGATGGAAAGAACAATGTATAATATTAATATAAAAAAAAAAAATAATTTTACCTGAGAAAAATAAATATTTGTAAAATTATTAATACTTTTTTTAATATTGAGCACTACCATACTGTAAATAAAGTTGAGTTGGTGTTTTATTTGTGTAATTTTCCTGTAACGCCAGACCTCATTCTGTGCTGCGCTCTGCAGGTGTATGAAGTGGTGCCGTGTCACAGCGATTGCAACCAATACGTGTGGATTGCTGAACCCTGGAGTATATGTAAAGTCAACAATGTTGATCCGAAACAGAATTGCGGAGAAGGAGTCCAGACGAAAAAAGTCAGGTAGGTGTGCCGGGTCACGCCAGTATGGGGACAGGGTCATCCAGCGCCCAGGGCAACTCTCCCACTAATGATACATGCCGTAGAATGGGTTACCACCCTGCGTTCATATTTTGCCCCTTTGCTTCACTGCCCCCAGGGCAACTGTCCCTCCTGCCCACCCCTTGTCCCGGCCCAGGGTCACGCCACCCAAAATCTGCCAAAATCACTGCCTCAGTGATTAGTTGCTGGGCAGTCCTAGCGACCAATCACCAGCTTGTTATTATGAAAAGTTAACTCCAGCAGCTCCCGCTCTCACCTTCCACCCAGCACTATGCTGTCTGCTGATCTCCGCTCTGCTGGACACACACTAGCAGGTAGGATGTGCTACCTACACAGCATTATGTGTATGGGGGAAGGATGACACTGTTGGAGGGGGGACAGAGGACACTACAGTAGGGGGGGTTGTGATGAGAAATGGGTAGAGAACACTGCTTTGGGGAGGAGGTAGAGGACACTACAGTGGGGGGGGGGGGAGGACACTACATGGGGAAGGGGGCAGGGAACACTACAATGGGGGGGGTGATGTGAAGGGGGGCAGAGGACAGGTTATGGGAGGGGGCAGAGGACACTGCTTTGGGGGGCAGATGACACTATATTTTGGGGGGTGATGTGAAAGGGGCTAAGGACACTTTGGGGGAGGGGGGCAGAGGACACTGCTTTGGGGGGGTACAGAACATGCTATGGGGGGACACTGCTATGTGTGGCAGAGGACACTATATTGTGTGTGTGGGGGGGGATTGGAGATGTGAAGGGGGCAGAGGACACTATATTGTGTGTGGGGGGGAGGGGTTGGAGATGTGCAGGGGGCAGAGGACACTATATTGTGGGGGTTGGAGATCTGAATGGGGCAGAGGACACTATATTGGGGGGGGGGGTTGGAGATGTGGAGGGGGCAGAAGACACTATATTGTGGGGGGGGGGTTGGAGATGTGGAGGGGGCAGGGGACACTATATTGTGGGGGGGGGGTTGGAGATGTGGAGGGGGCAGGGGACACTATATTGTGGGGGGGGGGTTGGAGATGTGGAGGGGGCAGGGGACACTATATTGTGAAGACAAGGAGAGAGGCGCCTCTAAGTGCAATAGTGTAACAAGTTTTTAATAGTAGATACAAATACACTCACATTTAGGTGAATTAACATAGGCGTTTAAAATGTCAGGATGACGATCATCAGCAGCAGGTCACAGGGGGTTCTCAGCTCTGCGTAGAATGACAGGAGTGTCTCTGAAGATGGAGCGGCCGGCTTCCGGGGACAACGATCCTGTAGTGTGTTAAGAGCGAGGCTAGGAGCGCACATGTGGTTAAGCTGCAGAGGGTGACGTCATCAAAAATGGACGCGTTTCGTGAGCGTGCGGACTTGCGGTGTCCTGGCAAGTCGCGCTCCTTTATCAACATGACATAAGGGCAGAAGTGGATAGACGCCTTATATAGGGACAAGGATGAGGAAGTGAGCTGGATGGGGTGGGGCTGGGAGAAGGTGGTGTCCAATGACAGGAGGAATGGAGAGGTCATGTGATCGGGATGGCCTGGATCACATGACCTGATCACATGACCAAAAAAAAAAAAAAACCTGACCTGATCACATGATCACATGACCGAAAAAAAAAAAAAAAAAAAAAAAAAAAAAAAAAAACAACACAATTAGCAAATGGGGATAGATCAAGGATAATGGATGGACCGGAAAATAGATATAAATAATAATAATAAATAATAAATGGCATTAATAGTGACGGTGTTGGATGGGTATAAGTATGAATGGGCCCGATCGCGAAAAATATATATATATATATATAATAATAGATGTGAATGTTAAGGGTCACGAAAAAAACATATACATATATATACATATACACACATATACATATATATACATACATACATATATATATACACATACTAATAATAAAATAGCATTAATATAGGCAGTACTGCGGGAATAAACGGGGTATAAAGAAGAATAACGGGTCATAAAATATAATAAATATGAATAGAAAGGGTCACGGAAAATATATATTAATGATAAGTGCCATTAATGCAGGCAATGCTGCAGGAATAGGCGGGTAGACAAATGGCAAAGTATGTCTCCTTATAAATAATATGATATATGGAACATGTTACATGTATATAGAAAATTTCCGAAAGGTGATGATGATGGCAACTGTATATATCCAATTGATAATATTAGTATGATAGTTTGATAAGTAATATGAGATTAATACAAAAAAGGGAAAAAAGGGGAAGGGGAGGGCATAATGTTATTATGGGGGGGGGGGGGGAAGATAAGGGGCAAATGAAAGAAAGGAAGAGGGAAGGGGAAACAGGAATGGGGAGGGGAGGGATTAGGGAAAAAAAAAAAAAAGTGGGGGGAGGGGGGAAAAAGAAATAATAAAAGGAAGGGGAAAAAAGTTGACTATGGGGAAGAGATATGCCATGCTGATATGTATGACAGTAAAACATATACATCTATGCATATTAGTTTACACAAGTACACTATATTGTGGGGGGGGGGGGGTTGGAGATGTGGAGGGGGCAGGGGACACTACTGTGACACACTATGTGTTTGTCATGCTTGCTTTTTATTGTAAGTGTAGCGACCTCACCCCTCTCACCCCTTCTCATTCTCGGCTTGTTGGTCTTGTCTAGGGGGTTAGTACTGGGGGGGGGGATGCAATACACCACGGCCCATGTCCTCCAGAGAGACTGGAGGTGAAAGCCAGAACTATCGGGTTTTGTGTATATGTCTCAGAGTGAAATCCTTTCTCAGAAATGACTCCTATTGCTCCTAGTAACCAGAGTTCCACACACCGAAAAGGTCCAACTCGTATTTATTCTCTTCCAGCAATAAATAGTCATACAGCACAGACAGGTTGAGACCCAGAGAACACTTCAGTATTTGTGGGGAGTAGGTCAAGGCACAATTCTTTAAGTAGAGCTAACCACTGTGGTGTCACCAATGGTTATGATGTATAGTCACTGCCACCGACTATATAGAACAAGAGCATGAATTACCTTCGCTATCACAGCCCCTGTCAGAGGGAAGACATCTGTCCAAGAGAGTTACCGGTGGTCTCTCCGTCACCGGCAAATGCTGCACCAGACTTTCCGGAGAAGTTCCGCTCACTGGCCTCCTCATCTCAGACTCGGGCACCGAAGGCTTTAGGGCCCCCTCGGATTCCTCCACCCTCACGGAACTCAGTCGAAGTTACTGAGTCCCAGGCTTCCTCATTAGTACCTCACCCCAGGCTAAAGGTGCCTGGGATGGACTCCATCTCCCACTCCGGCCAGGGTCAAGGGCACCTGGGCCCAGAACTCCGGAATGCCAACACCCAGGCTGAAGGTACCTGGGCGCGGCTGCATCCTCCGACTCTGAACCCCAAGATCAGGGCATCCGCCCCTTTTATCTCCTCTCCCTTTGCATCACAGCAGGTTCCCCGCCCCGCTGTACCAGCGCCAGGAAAGGACAAAAAGGGAAGCAGTCTTGTGGTGAGTGTTCAGCTCCGGCCCAGGGCGACAGCGCCACCTGCAGGCCGCAGGGAACCTCACACCACCAGAGTCCTCCAAGAACCATAAAAGGGTCTCAGATTCCCTAACAATCAATGCATCTGGTTTACACTACCACCCAGATGCCTCCCCTAAATTCAAATACCCGCTACATAAGCTTGATAGTTTGTTGCTTTTTTTTGTTTTGTTTTTTAAGGGCACCGCCTAGTAAGTTATGCTTGGAGTTCAACACAATCTAACTAGTTTTTTGTTACCCCTCGTTTCTTGTCCCAGGTGACATTGGCCACTAGAAAAGGAAATGAGGCAAAATCTCTCAATTAGGGACACAGGCAGCAATAAAAACCAAGGCGGTAACCCTTTTAGAAAAAAAAAAATGCTAAATTACAATTTTTTTTTTAGATTAGCCAGATAAAATTTACTTCTGATACCTCCATTTTTTTTATTATTATTTAAAAAGCCATGCTATGATATTAAATAATAATTGTTTTGTATCAAATTCTAATCAGTGAATTTCGCATTGACCTCAGTGACTAATAAAGCACTCTAGACCTGCCATCTGCTGGCCACAGAAGGAAATGCAAGCATACTGATTTTTTATCATACCATGATATTTTTAAAGCATCATATAAGTACAACGTAGAAGAATGGGACTGGCTAGCTGTTTCAAAATGGAAATTACATAACAAAATAAAAAAATTAGACAGTCGGTTTGTGGTGCAGAAAAATTTAGCATGCTGTACATTTCTGCACTGCACTGCAATGGTGTAAACTATGGTCATAGGGTAGCCTAGATTTTGAACTATCTATGCGGTTGGAGTGCAGTTCAAAATGCATCCAACTGCATCGGTGTGAAAGGGCCCTTAGAATCACTTTAAAGTGGAGTTCCACCCAAAAATGGAACTTCTGCTTTTCGGAATCTTCCCCCCCCCCCCCGGTGTCACATTTGGCACCTTTCAGGGGGGAGGGGGAAGCAGATACCTGTCTAATACAGGTATTTTACTCCCACTTCCGGGAATAGATAGCCAAGCCACCCGCGGATATCTACGCCACGTCTTCTGGGAGACACACAGGTCCCAGAAGACAGCAGGGACCAGTGAGGACATGCAGCGCGAGTTGCACATGCGCAGTAGGGAACCAGGCTGTGAAGCCGCAAGGCTTCACTTCCTGATTCCCTTACCGAAGATGGCGGCGCCTCCACCCGAAAGCCGATGGACGGATCGGCTTCGGGAGCCGACATCCCGGGCACCCTGGACAGGTAAGTGTCCATATTTTAAAAGTCAGCAGCTGCGGAATATGTAGCTGCTGACTTTTAAAAAAGAATAATTTTGCAGAACTCCACTTTATGGGCCGGTTCACACCACAAAAAACACGCTCCAGATCTGTAATGGATGCTTTTCTGCGTGTGCGTTTTTAGCGTGCTTTTGATGCGTTCCGCCGTGTTTTTGTTGTGTTTTTGATGCGTTTACAGCTGCTTTTTTCTTCTCTTTTCCATTTCTGTTTTCACTGACTGGGGTCCAATGCCTTTTTTCATGTTTTTGATGCATTTTTTATACGTTTTACTGCGTTGCAGTACAGTCCAGTGCAGGAATATTGCAGCTTGTTCTACTTTTTTATGTCTGGAACTGGAACCCCCTGGAACTGACCGCACTGGTGTGAACTATGCCATTGGAAACCATATAACCTACTTTCCCCAAATCGGCCCCAATGCATGCACCTTAAGACCTCAGAACAGCCCCCAATGAATGCACTTTAAACTTTAAGGCCTGTACACACGATACGAAAATCGGAAGTAAAAATTTGTACGATGAGCTGTCTGCCGATTTTCAGATCGTTGGTATGGTGTTTGACAGCCGATTCCGGTTATTCGTCCGACAAAAGCTGGATGTGCAAACTATAAAGCCCTGTACACACGACCGGTTTTCCTGGCAGGAAAAAAAAAACGCCAAGCTTGTCTTGCATACAGACTGTCATACAAAATCCCACCGGTCCAAAGCGCAGTGACGTACAACACGTACAACGGCACTATAAAGGGGAAGTTCCATTTCAATGGCGCCACCCTTTGGGCTGCTTTTGCTGATCCTCGTGTTAGTAAAAGTTTGTTGAGAGATGATTCGCCCTTTTCAGCCTCGTGCTTTTCAGTCAGTTACAGCGTGACGAATGTGCTATCTCCATTATGAATGCTAGTTTTACCAGAACGAGCGCTCCCGTCTCATAACTTGCTTCTGAGCATGCACGTATTTTTTTTGCCCTCGGAAAAGCCTACACACGACCGGTTTTCATGATGGGAAAAAGTCAGCCGGCGGGAAAATAGAGAACCAGCTCTTTTTTTTCCCGCCGCGATTCGTGGCAGTTTTCCTGTCGGGAAAACCGGTCGTGTGTACGAGGCCTAACATTTTTGTCTCATGCGAACTCAACTTCTGATTTCGTATCATTAGTACGGTTTTCATTCGAAAAAAAAACGAAAGCATACATACAAAACTATTCAACACATTACATTACTTCTGAAGTTGTATTCTGTCGTACGAGAATTTTCGTATGGTGAGTAACCTCTTCACTTTCGACATGAGACTAGCATGTATCAAAAAACAACGGTCGTCCGAAAATCTGATCGTGTGTACGAGGCTTAAGGTCACCCCCAATGCATGCACTTCAGACCTCAGATCAGTGCCCCTGTATGCAATTCAGACCTCAAATCAGCTCCAATGTATGCACCATCAGCCCCAATTCCTGCACCTTTAGGCCGGGTTCACGCTGTTTGCGGAGCGGCTCGAAGCAGGGGGGTCCGGTGCGTCCCTGTTCTCCGTTTCAGGGAGCGAATCGGGTCCGAATTTTTTTGCCTGATTTCAGACCGGAAACTGAGCCAAAGACACACAGGACCCTTCTGCAGTGCACTCTGTGGCCGCCCTGGAGATTGAGAGCCAGTCACACTCTCTTGTTATGCGAACTGTATGCGGGGAAACCTGCATACATGTGAACCCGGCCTTAGACCTCAGATCAGCCCTAAGGCATAGCGCCCAACTGTCCCTGATTTGGAGCAATGTCCCTCTGTCCCTCTTTTCTCTCCATTTGTCCCTCATTTTGGTCTGATCTATAAAGCTGTATATAAAATGCACTATTTATCTGTCAAAAAGTGTTCCCCAGTGCTAAACCTTTCATCCAATTTCTAAATTGCTGCATTTGTACATTTCAAAAGCCAATATAAAGGAATAGTAGTGGTACAAAAAAGCACTTGTGGGTTTAACTAATCATTTTCTTTGGGTTAATTCTTCTTTAAGGGGGCGTGACAGGGGCGTGTCCTATGTCTACATACATTTGCTAGTAGGTGTACCTCATTCCCATCTCCAAAAATTGGGAGGTTGGATAATGCATGCACTTTATACATCAGACCAACCCTAACACATGTACAGGTCCTTCTCAAAAAATTAGCATATTGTGATAAAGTTCATTATTTTCTGTAATGTACTGATAAACATTAGACTTTCATATATTTTAGATTCATTACACACAACTGAAGTAGTTCAAGCCTTTTCTTGTTTTAATATTGATGATTTTGGCATACAGCTCATGACAACCCAAAATTCCTATCTCAAAAAATTAACATATCATGAAAAGGTTCTCTAAACGAGCTATTAACCTAATCATCTGAATCAACTAATTAACTCTAAACACCTGCAAAAGATTCCTGAGGCTTTTAAAAACTCCCAGCCTGGTTCATTACTCAAAACCGCAATCATGGGTAAGACTGCCGACCTGACTGCTGTCCAGAAGGCCATCATTGACACCCTCAAGCAAGAGGGTAAGACACAGAAAGAAATTTCTGAACGAATAGGCTGTTCCCAGAGTGCTGTATCAAGGCACCTCAGTGGGAAGTCTGTGGGAAGGAAAAAGTGTGTCAGAAAACGCTGCACAACGAGAAGAGGTGACCGGACCCTGAAGAAGATTGTGGAGAAGGACCGATTCCAGACCTTGGAGGACCTGCGGAAGCAGTGGACTGAGTCTGGAGTAGAAACATCCAGAGCCACCGTGAACAGGCATGTGCAGGAAATGGGCTACAGGTGCCGCATTCCCCAGGTCAAGCCACTTTTGAACCAGAAACAGCGGCAGAAGCGCCTGACCTGGGCTACAGAGAAGCAGCACTGGACTGTTGCTCAGTGGTCCAAAGTACTTTTTTCGGATGAAAGCAAATTTTGCATGTCATTCGGAAATCAAGGTGCCAGAGTCTGGAGGAAGACTGGGGAGAGGGAAATGCCAAAATGCCTGAAGTCCAGTGTCAAGTACCCACAGTCAGTGATGGTCTGGGGTGCCATGTCAGCTGCTGGTGTTGGTCCACTGTGTTTTATCAAGGGCAGGGTCAATGCAGCTAGCTATCAGGAGATTTTGGAGCACTTCATGCTTCCATCTGCTGAAAAGCTTTATGGAGATGAAGATTTCATTTTTCAGCACGACCTGGCACCTGCTCACAGTGCCAAAACCACTGGTAAATGGTTTACTGACCATGGTATTACTGTGCTCAATTGGCCTGCCAACTCTCCTGACCTGAACCCCATAGAGAATCTGTGGGATATTGGGAAGAGAAAGTTTAGAGACGCAAGACCCAACACTCTGGATGAGCTTAAGGCCGCTATCGAAGCATCCTGGGCCTCCATAACACCTCAGCAGTGCCACAGGCTGGTTGCCTCCATGCCACGCCGCATTGAAGCAGTCATTTCTGCAAAAGGATTCCCGACCAAGTATTGAGTGCATAACTGAACATAATTATTTGAAGGTTGACTTTTTTTGTATTAAAAACACTTTTCTTTTATTGGTCGGATGAAATATGCAAATTTTTTGAGATAGGAATTTTGGGTTGTCATGAGCTGTATTCCAAAATCATCAATATTAAAACAAGAAAAGGCTTGAACTACTTCAGTTGTGTGTAATGAATCTAAAATATATGAAAGTCTAATGTTTATCAGTACATTACAGAAAATAATGAACTTTATCACAATATGCTAATTTTTTGAGAAGGACCTGTACTTCAGGCCTCAAAATCAGCCCTGGTGCATGGACTTTAGACTTACGATCTGCCCTAATACATGCTCTTCAGACCTCAGATCAGCCCCAATTCCTGCACTTTAGACCTCAGATCAGCCCCAATGCATGCACTTTATACATCATATCAGCCCCAATTCCTGCACCTTTAGACCTCAGATCAGCCCCAATGCATGCACTTCAGACCTCAGATCAGCCCCAATGCATGCACTTTATACATTAGATCAGCCCCAATGCATGCACTTCATACATCAGATCAGCCCCAATGCATGCACTTCAGACCTCAGATCAGCCCCAATTCCTGCACCTTTAGACCTCAGATCAGCCCCAATGCATGCACTTTATACATCAGATCAGCCCCAATTCCTGCACCCTTAGGCCTCAGATCAGCCCCAATGCATGCACTTCAGACCTCAGATCAGCCCCAATGCATGCACTTTATACATCAGATCAGCCCCAATTCCTGCACCTTTAGACCTCAGATCAGCCCCAATGCATGCACTTCAGACCTCAGATCAGCCCCAATGCATGCACTTTATACATCAGATCAGCCCCAATGCAGGCACTTTATACATCAGATCAGCCCCAATGCATGCACTTCAGACCTCAGATCAGCCCCAATTCCTGCACCTTTAGACCTCAGATCAGCCCCAATGCATGCACTTCAGACCTCAGATCAGCCCCAAACACCTTCTGAAAAGTAGGGTATCAATATAGGTGTGCTGGCACAGCTCACCAAGGTCTTCAGCTTCTGTAAATTAAAGTCAAAGCAGCTAGATTAGAATGCAGCGCAAGATAATTTCCTCAATGATTCCACACTGGGACAGCTTAGTTGCCTTTGGCTTTCAGTAGATCAGGGTGGGGGGGGGGGTGCTATGAGCAAGGTGCACACCCACTGAGAGAAGACAAAATGTATAATTCATAAATTGACTTTCAAAATCCTCACCTTGATCTCTCTCTCGTGTTCTGCATAGAGTTTACCCTCTATATGTGTTTTCATTCCTCGGCCATCAGGTGCATGCAGAACACGGTGGATGGTCCGGCCGATGTGGTGGAAGACTACCTGTGTGAGCCGGAGGAGATGCCGCTCGGAGCCAGGAATTGCAAGCTGCCTTGTCCCGAGGACTGCGTCATGTCAGAGTGGAGTCACTGGAGCAAATGTCGTCTGGTAAGGGATGCAGGCCTGAGGGTGGAGGTCAATGGTGAATTCAACCTATCCTGACAATGCTGGCTGAAAGACACCAGCCATACCTTAGAAGGTGGGTGGTAACAAGACTGCTCACTCTGCTTGAAGAGCGATAACACAGGTGATCAGTCTGCCCTACATTACAATCTATGGCAGCTTTTAGTCCTCATGCACACTAGGCATTTGCCCCAGGTTGTATGGGGCTCCGGAGTTTGTGTGTGGAGAAGGCAGAGGTGCATTGTCCACTCCTGCTGCTGGCAGCCTGTAAAACTCTAGGAGAGGCTGAGACTTGCTACATATCACCGTTCACGCCTGAGTGAGCGCAATGATTCTAGGGCCATTATTCACAGTTCCGGGAATTTGTCCCTGGCCGCATACTGCCCTAAACATGAAAAGAGCTTGGTCCACCATCCAATCACAGCAGCTGTTAGAATCTTATGCACAGGGGCTGCACAGAGCAATTTTTCCATTTCCGTCATGGACCTTATAGAGATGAGGAGAGATGACCCGGTTGCCGCCCACACCTCACCTGGTCCAAGTGGTTAGCAAATACCCAGATAGAAAGCAATTGAGCTGAAAGTTTGAAAATGACTTGCTAGGCTATTGCTAGACTTGCCAGGGTTCACAAGTTTGTTGCACAATGGCAGCAAGTCCGCATTGCATGACTCCAGATCAACTTTCTTTGCAAACATTCTGCAAGTCTCTAAGTTCTGTTTCAGTTGTGTTGCGCAAAAGTCACCCCACCACAGGGGGCACTGTGGCTGAATTTTCATGCTGTAGACTTGCAGAGCTCTGGCTGTAGACTCACCACTGCAACTTTGCTCTTGCTAGAGACTTGTCATGCAAATTTGCTACAAATTAGAAAAGCATTGACTAGAACTTGTGCTTCAAGTGCTCTGCAAGTGTACAACTTGCTGGTGAAAATGTGCAACAAGTTAACAAGACTTCCAATTCAACACTGCCACAAATGTGAGGCAAGTTATCCTTGCTTTATTGGTAAACGCAGCCTCAGATTATTTCATCTAAGCCATGCCCCGACACATTTTTCCCCACCCCAGGGGCTTAAACAAGGACCTCCATGATTAAGCTCCAGGGGTGAGGCGGGGTGAAACGTGTTGGGGCGTGACTTGGATGAATCAAGCTGAGGCTGCTTTTACTTGCTAACCACTTGGACCGGGTCATCTCTTCTCATCTCTATAGTGTGCTCTGGGTCTGGACAAACCTCTTCCCAGCCTTTACCCCCACTGGCCAGCAGGATCCAATAGCCTGAGCTTGGACCCCTAAGCATATATCCACTATGGACCTGTTTATTTAGAGAGAACAATGTTTATTTTTTGCAAAACATGTTATTGATTTTTTCAAAACAATTTTATTTAAGAACTCGAACATATTACACATTCAGGCTGGGTTCACATTGCCGCATGGAGCATCTCACAGCAGGGGTCCGGTGCGTCCCAGTTCACCGTTTCAGGTCTGATTTCAACCCGAATTTTTGGCTGAATTTGGCCCTGAAACAGACCAAAGACGCACAGGACTCCTGTGCAAATCGCTCCGGAGCTGCTGCAGAGATGTGTAAACTGGCTCCATAGAGAGCTGGTCAAAATCTCCTGCTATTGCGAATTGGATGCAGCAAAACCCACATCCAATTCACACTAGTGTGAACCCAGCCTAAAATGAAGGAGTCTAAAATCTATACTACAATCATACATCAAATATTAATCACAGGATGTTATATTTTACACCAATATTAAAAAAACAAAAAATAATAAAAAATAATAACTTAATATAGATGATCTTAATCTATTAATGACTCCTTCTCTCTATAACCCATCACCCAGCAAACTCTAGCCTCAAAATTCCTACATATTTCATTTACCATTAATTTCTTCCTACTGTCACTACTCTCTGCTTAATCAGAGGCGGCTCTAGGCTTTGTGAGGCCTTAGGCAAGACTTAGATATGAGGCCCCACTCACGCCCATAATGGGAAAAATAATTCAAGCAAGAAAAATGGCTGCAGAAAATGCACGAATCTAGCACACAGGCGATCAGCACCACTTCCAGGGCACCCTCCTCACCTATAAGACATATTCAGCCAATGCAAGAGGGGGGGGGAGGGGGAGGTGAGAAAGAGAGAACGGTGATAGAGAGATTCGATGGCGCCGACATTAGTATTAATCACAGGCAAATTAGGCGGATGCGAAGCCCCTGTGGGTGTGAGGCCTTAGGCGACCGCCTAATTAGAGAGCCGCCTGTGCTTAATATATAATAGTTTTTCATAGCTAGACAGAAATCGGGAATCTAAGATCTAGAAATAGAACAATGTAATTACTTAACCACTTCAGCCCCGGAAGAATTTACCCCCTTCCTTACCAGAGCACTTTTTGCGATTCGGCACTGTCTCTTTAACTGACAATTGCGCGGTCGTGCAACGTGGCTCCCAAACAAAATTGACGTCCTTTTTTTCCCACAAATAGAGCTTTCTTTTGGTGGTATTTGATCACCTCTGCGGTATTTATTTTTTGCGCTATAAACAAAAATAGAGCGACAATTTTGAAAAAAAATCTATATTTTTTACTTTTTGCTATAATAAATATCCCCAAAAAATCTATAAAAAGACAATATTTTTCCACAGTTTAGACCGATATGTATTCTTCTACATATTTTTGGTAAAAAAAATCTCAATAAGCGTATATTGATTGGTTTGTGCAAAAGTTATAGCGTCTATACATATGTGTGCGCAGCCTATTGCATTAGGGTGTGCACCCAAAACCTCAAACACACATGTGTGTGTGTGTATATATGTATATATAGCAGTAGGGCAATGGACAGTGTCAGTAGGGCAGAGATTGGTGTCAGTAATTTATTTATATTATGTATTTATTTATTTTGACTTTTTTTACAATTTTTTTTATTATTTAAAAAAAATATATATTTTACAATAATCTTTTTTTTTTTTTTTAGGAGCCCCATTGGGGGGCTTTGGTGAAATATCAGGGGCCTGAACAGACCCCTGATGGCTCACTTCTGATACAGAGAAAGGGAGTAAGGACAGAGATTCCCCCATCCCTTTCTCTTCAGACAGGCAGCAGGGGAAATCTGTGCAGCACAGGGTGATTAGGGTGTGCCCAGGCACATCTGGCACACCCTGTGCGCACACTTATGCGTCTACAAAATAGGGGATAGATTTATTGCATTTTTATTTTTTTACTAGTAATGGCGGCGATCTGCGATTTGTATTGTGACCCTGACATTGCCACTGACATATCGGACACTTTTCACACATTTTTGGGACCATTCACATTTATACAGCGATTAGTGCTATAAAACTGCACTGATTACTGTGTAAATGTGACTGGCAGGGAAGGGGTTAACACTAGGGGGCGCTGAAGGGGTTAAATATGTTCCCTAGGGAGTGATTCTAACTGTAGGGGGAGGGGAGTCACAAGGGGAGGAGACCGATCTGTGTTCCTCTGTACTGGGAACACACATCGGTCTCCTCACCTCTGACAGATCCACACTCGTGCCGTGATTGCGGGCAATCGCGGGTGCCCGGCGGACATCGTGGCGGCCGGGCACGTGCACCGGGTCCCGAACGATGCCGCGGGTGCGCGTGCCCCCTAGACGGCCGGGAAGTCCAGGACGTCATATGACGTCCACCCAGGATGGGAAATCCCTCTTGTGGACGTCATATGACTATGGGCGGGATGTGAAGTGGTTAAGATAATAATACTGTATTTACATAAAATATATAAAAAAAAAAAATTGTATGCAATCCAAAAAAAAGTAACAAAACTAAACAAATACCTTTTTTATTTGTATCATTTTTCTTGTTTAAAAAGACACTAAAATTAGGATTCTGGTCAGGGTGGATTTGATTTAAATCAAGTCAATTTAAATCAATATTTAAATCATGATTTAAGTTACCAGTAAAAAGGCTTGATTTATATCAACTCCATTTAAATCATAATTTTTAAAGAGCAACTGTCATCTCTGTCCCACAGTGGCTCCTCCTCCCACCCGCTGTTGACTCACCGACAGTCACGTTCTCTTTAATGGGACGGCTGGTGATGCGGCAGTGACACAACAAGGTGAGGGACGTGGCGGCAGCAGGTGAGTGGATGCTCGCTAACAGGCGCTGCCGTGATGGATCTGAAATGACAGGTGCTCTTTAAATGTAAGGACTCATTCTTGCTGGTAGTTAGAATCTTTAGTACTTACAAACAAAATGAAGGTTTCCTATTTAGAATAATAAACTGTCAGGTTAGTAAAACAGCGATATCCGAACCGGTTCAATCAATCATACAGTTTGCAGTGTACATTGATTTGCAAAACAATGGGATAAAGGAATATTCCTGAACTTTGTTTTATCTCATGGTTACTGTGAAATTGCGTGAATGCATCAATGTAGTGCATGTTATCTCGGCTTGCAGCGCTTGGATTCATGGAATGAGTTTACCAAAAATTTAAATATTGCAGAATATACAGCCTCATTCTACATAACTAAGCTCCATTTTATGCTGAATAAATTAAATTATTATTGTATCTTAAATAGATGAAAAAAACTATCTTTAGATTTTTACTCCAAAAGCATTTTATTAAAATAAATTTGATAAAAATCCCAAAAATCAGATTTGAATCAAAAAAATAAGATTTGTTAGATTTTTTTTTTTTTTAAATCATTGATTTATATCCACCCTGATTCTGGTACAAAGCATTGCAGTTATTTACAAAATAAATAAATCCTTTGTGGGGTTTTTTTCTGAAATGAAAAAACAAATAAACATAGCAAAAAAAAAAAAGTATTATTGTTGGTTAGAAAAATAAAAATAACAAAATATCATGGGAAAAATACTTGTTAAAGAGGAGTCCCCCCCCCCCCCATTATTTTATAATTTTTTGCTTGCTGTGGGGGCTCCCAGCAGGAAGGACGGTCCAGGAGCGCTGTAGGGGGACCTGCGAAGAGGAGAATCTGGGCTGCTCTGTGCAAAACCATTACACAGAGCAGGTAAGTATAACATGTTATAAATAACAAAAAAAAAAAAAAAAACAAGACTTTAATACTGCTTACATTTATTTACTGCTTAAATTAAACTAAAGACAAAGCTATTTTTTTTTTTTTTAAGTTTTAGATAGAGTGGGGAGGGATTAGAACACCTGTCATTTTTTTTTTTTTTTTTTTCTTGAGGAATGTGGATAAGAGACATTTAACTATTAGAATATGACTATTAGGCGTTTGGGTAGTTAAAGTGGTTGCAAACCTCAGACATGAAATATGAACAAAACATATCCCTCTATAGTGTGTACTTCTCTCAATCCAGAGCACTATGTGTCATTCTGACAAGTTTTCCGGACACCAAGAGAAAAAAAAATGGTGACAGGGGAGAGATCTCCAGCACACAGCCTGTGATTGACAGCCTCAGCTCTGTTCCTGTGTGCTGGGGGTGTTTTCCTTCCCTCCAATCAGCTCTCACTGAGCTCCGCAGAGTTTAAATCAGCACCCCGCCCCCTGCTTTCTGGAAGCTCAGACCAGCTTTATAAATTCTGCACTTTCCCATCTATGATCAGGAATACCACCATGTATGGTGAATGATAGAGATCCGGAGTCATGGGGAATCCTGGTAGTGATCCCCGAGATTATTTCAGAGCTCACTACTGTGTGAGGCCCCATTAGCAATCATCTGTATTGTACATATAAGTAACAGAAAAAGAAGGAAGTGATAAAGAAAAGGGAAGAGAGGAGAAGAAAAAAAATAAAAAATAGAGAGAAAAGGGAGGAAGGAGAGGGATATCCTGGAGTTCCCCTTACGGAGTCAAAATATATTCGATATATTCGATCCACACCTTGTTAAATTTTTAGGTGTTGTTACAAAGTATATGGGTGAGTTTATCGTTAATCATGATCCAGTTGAGTTTACTTTTAACCTGGTCAAGAGGAATTACCGACTGTTTCCAATGCCTAGCAATTGTAATTCTCACCGCCAGCAATATATAAGTTATCAATTTTACCAGTGGCATCACTATGGTTGGTGTCACCCGGTGCGAAAAAAAATGGTGTCAGTCCCCCCTCAGTACAGAGCCACCTCCACTAACTACAGACCCCCCTCCCGCAGTATAGATCCCCCTCCCTCAGTACAGACCCCCCCTCCATCAATATAGACCCCCTCCCTCAGTATAAACCTCCCCCCTCAGTACAGACACCCCCACCTCAGTGCAGACCGCTCCATCAGTACAGACACCCCCACCTCAGTGCAGATCCCCTCAGTGCAGACCCCCTTAGTGCAGACCCCCCTCAGCGCAGACCCCCCTCAGCTCAGACCCCACTCAGTACAGACACCCCCAGTTACAGACACCCCCAGTTACAGCCCCCCCTAGTGCAGACACCCCCAGTTACAGCCCCCCTTGGAGCAAACCCCCCCTACTGCAGACACCCCCAGTTACAGCCCCCCCTTAGTGCAAACCCCCCCCTAGTGCAGACAGCCCCAGTTACAACCCCCCCCTTGGTGCAAACCCCCCTAGTGCAGACACCCCCAGTTACAGCCCCCCTTGGTGCAAACCCCCCTAGTGCAGACACCCCCAGTTACAGCCCCCCCCCATTGGTGCAAACCCCCCCTAGTGCAGACACCCCCAGTTACAGCCCCCCCCTTGGTGCAAACCCCCTCTAGTGCAGACACACCCAGTTACAGTCCCCCCCCCTTGGTGCAAACCCCCCTAGTGCAGGCACACCCAGTTACAGCCCCCCCGGTGCAAACCCCCCCTAGTGCAGACACACCCAGTTACAGCACCCCCTGGTGCAAACCCCCCTAGTGCAGACACACCCGGTTACAGCCCCCCCCTGGTGCAAACCCTCCCTAGTGCAGACACCCCCAGTTACAGCCCCCCCCCTTACCTTACAGAGCAGCAGAATGAGCAGATACACACAGCAGTGTGTCCCTCGAGCGCGGGCTCCGCCTCCTCTGTGGATGTAAACAGAGAGGAGGGGGGCGGTGGCTTCCTTCCGCCCCGCTAAGGGACACAAGCCGCGGCGCGAGCCGCGAGGCACAAGACACAGAGCAGCGGGCTGGCAGTGTTAGCATCGTGCTGCTACCCACGGGTGTCACCCCTCTGGTGGGTGTCACCCAGGTGTGGCCCGCCCCCCCCCCCCGCACCTGGCTAGCAACGCCACTGAATTTTACTGATTTTCTGGGTGCTTCGTCAGGTAGTTTGTGGAAAAGAGCGGCTCCTGGAGATCTACGAATGTTTACCCCCGTTACTGAGTTTATTAAGTTGAATATCCTAATCCAGAACCTAGTTACGAGGGGGCACTGCCACCAGATATGGTGCATTGTACCCAACTGTCCGCACCGTCGGAAACAATTCGGTGAGGTAGAAGGATGCATTTTAGCCACCCTAGTCAGGACCAAGTACCAACGCAGGAGCGTTTTATAGTTGGCCTCTATAAGAGTAGTATTGATGGAAATTTTGGATAGATTATAAGCGATGTCTCGCCATTCAGTTAGATCAAAGGTGAGGTTCAGGTCCCTTTCCCACTGGTCCATATAGGCAAGTTTCGAATCTGGCTCAGTAAGAGAAGCGTATATCGCAGATATCCGCCCCCTCTGAAATCCTCTGGCTTGGCATGGTAGTTTAAATGTTGTGAGCGTAATGCCGCGTATACACGAACGGATTTTCCGTCGGAATTCCGCCCAAGCTTGGCTTGCATACACACGGTCACACAAAAGTTCTCCGAACTTTCGTACATTAAGAACGCGGTGACGTACAACACTACGACAAGGCGATAAAAAGAAGCTCAATGCTTCCAGGCATGCGTCAAACTTTTTCCGAGCATGCGTGTTTTTTTTTCGGTCGGAATTGCATAGAGACAAACGGATTTTCCGAACAAACTTTTTTCCATCAGAAAAATAGAGAACCTGCTCTCTATCTAACTCCATCGGAAATTCCGACAGAAAAAGTCCAATGGGGCATACACACGGTCGGATTATCCGTCGAAAAGCTCCCATCTGACTTTTTCCATCGGAAATTCCGACCGTGTGTACGCGGCATTAGGGGTCCCACCAGTAGGTTAAGTTTAGATCTAGCGAAGGATACAATTTGGTTGTATCGGAATATTTCACTAGGAGGCATTAGAAACGTGTCTTTAAAATATTACAAAGTGTATATCTGATCTCCATTAAGAAAGTCGCCAATTCTTAGTAACCCCTTATTAAGCCACCATTGGAACAATCGCGGAGTCAAGCCAGGGGGAAACTCCAGGTTACAGAAAATGGGAGCTAGTGGTGTATGCGGGGATGATAAAGGGCTGCGGTGGCGTGTTCTGTCTCAGATTGCTAAAGAATGTGATAAAGCAGGGCATAATATAGGTGGGTGTAAACGACTAAGAAGCCCCATTAATGATCCTATGGCAAACGGATGGCAACAAAGTGCTTCAATGGAGACCCAAAGGGGGACTAGGCCTTTAGCAGTGGTGTAAGCTAACTGGGCAATCTGGGCTGCTTGGAAATATGCCTGTAGGTTGGCAAGACCAAGCCCACCAGTGGCGGTGCATTCATAGTGGACGGAAGAGCGCCGCCCCCTCTCTCCTGCACCCATCAATCAACAATACATAGATTCATGCATTGCATCAATTCATGTATTGTCACCGCTGCCGCCCACTATTCAGGTGTCCGGCCTAGGGTTACCACATCATCCCTTTAATCCAGGACACATATGAATTACACAGGTTCTGAGGCTGATTTAATGCAGATAAGGTACCAAGCGAGATTAATTAAAAACCTAATCAGCCACAGAACCTGTGTAATTAATGTGTGTCCTGGATTAAAGGAATGATTTGGCAACCCAAGTCCGGCCCCCTGTTGAGTGCCGGCCATCTGAATAACAGCGGTGGGGGTGTTTTGGAAGTGCCTTATTAGAGCGAGACGCTCTAATAGGCTTCCCGATTAGAGCCTGTGGGCCCTAATTGGCTTCCAAATGGTTAACCAGAGGGCGCACAAGCTGTGCGTTCCCTGGTTAACCAGTGCTGTGTTAGGGAATCGCTTCCCTAACACTGACCCGCCTCTCAGCCAATCAGGTGCACCGGGTCTGGTTACTGGTCACCTGATTGGCTGAAGCAACATCGAGGGCGGGAGAAGACATTGAGGGAGCATAGAGGAGGACAGCGCTGACCCAAGGAAGGTAAGGGCTGGGGGGGGGGGGAACTGGCTGCATTTGGGGGCACAAACTGGCTGCAATTGGGGGCACAAACTGGCTGCAATTGGGGGCGGCAAACTGGCTGAAATTGGGGGCGGCAAACTGGCTGAAATTGGGGGCGGCAAACTGGCTGCATTTGGGGGCGGCAAACTGGCTGCATTTGAGGGCAAACTGGCGGCGTTTAATGGGCACAGTGGCGGCAATTGATGTTTTGTTTTTTTCAGTTTGTTTGCGCACCAGCCGCCACTGAAGCCCACCCATAGGTTTATGTGTATAAAGAGTTGGTTTTTGTATTCGAGGCCTCTTGTTACCCCACACGAAGCGCAGGACTTCGGCTTGCAGCTATTAGGTTTTTAATGCTGTCTCTGCCCCCAGTTAGGAAGATTCACCCTGAAAGAGATGATACTCAGTTCTGAAAATGTTTGGATAATTATACATTACGTTTATACTGTACATGTTCACTATTCACACCTTTGTACATTAAGGAGTACTTTTGTACTCCTTAAAGGGGTTGTAAAGGTTCATTTTTTATCTTCCAAATAGGTTCCTTCAAGCGAGTGCATTGTTGGTTCACTTACCTTTTCCTTTGATTTCCCCTCTAAATATTTTTTTTCTTTGTCTGAATTTCCCACTTCCTGTTTCTCCTCGGTAAACTTCACACCATCATCCGAGTGGTGTGGAGTCAGCCAGAACAGCTTACTGAACAGCTTACTGAGGAGGAACAGGAAGTGAGAAAATCAGACAAAGAAAACAAAGAAAAAAAAGATTTAGAAGGGAAATTTAAGGAAAAGGTAAGTGAACCAACAATGCACGAGCTTAAAGGAACCTATTTAGAAAATAAAAAACGAACCTTTACAACCCCTTTAATGTGAAAAAACTTGAATAAAAAAAAAACATTGAAAATTAAAAAAGGAAAATTCACCCTCTCTATTTGTCCTGTTTGCCATTATTTTTGAAAGTGAAAGAAAATCTCACATTTTGGATTGCCCACAGAACAGGAATAGAGGGGACATTTTCCAGTGGGGGGGTGCTAGTTCTGGTGACAACCAGGGATTCACATAACTTTGGAGGGATTTCACTGCCTGTGCCATAACCAAAACAGAAATCTCCTGAATGGGGACACAGATGGCAAAAAAAAAAACTGGCAGGGGTTAAAAGCCTCCCTGATGCCGCGTACACACGATCATTATTCACGGCGGTTAAAAAACCGCCGTGAATAATGACAGGAAAAATGAGGGAACCGCTTCGGTTCCAAGGGTTCCCTACACACGGTCATTTTTCCCGTAATTTTTTCTCTTGACGAGAAAAACGACCGTCTGTGGGCTCCGCGGCAGTGTCTCCCTATGGGAAAACTGCCGCGGAAAAAAATGATGGAAAAAACGATGAGAAAATTTAGAACATGTTCTAATTTTTCTCGTCGTTTTTTCTGCCGTTTTTCTCAACGAGAAAAACGACATAAAGCCCACAGACGATCGTTTTTCTCGGCGAAAAAAAAAAAATGCAGTTTTTCTCGTCGAGAAAAGCGGTCGTGTGTACGCGGCATTACTCTATTTAAAATGAAACGGGAAAAAAAAAATGCCCGTAGTTCAACTTAACTCAAAAACTGTTTTCAGGGGTCCTAAATAGTCGCCTCATTTCATGCTTATACATTTGAAACCTTTTCATAACAACGGCACAATGCTCTGTGACAAACAGGCCGGCATCCTAATTGAATATGTATTTCTCCAGCTAGTGAGTATAAAGGAACTAATAAGATGTCAGACGATGGGAGGCTATTAGAATACTAATTGTATTGTGTGTCTTTCATACTGCAGGCAGGTACAGAACGGGCGAGCACTAATTAGTATGTAAATACTGCATTGAGATGCAACCGAGAGGACGGAGGTCTGGCAAGGAGGTCCGTGAGATTAATTAGGAAGAGAATAAAAAATAAAAATATTATGTAAACTGAAGCGAAAGAGTTAATAGAGCATTGAATTTGAAATTTGAAGGAAATTATTTACTTACAGCATATCTCTATCCTTATAATAAAACTTAGGCAGATCTTCCAACAAGGAAGAAAGTATTTATAATATGTAAGTATTAGCCGCCAACCCATGAATAAAAACTTTCCAATTCTTATTATATCATGTACAAAAGGAGAGTTTTCCTAAAGTGGACCATCGACTATTAACCCTTTCACTGCCAGAGCCATTTTTGCAGGGTTTATTGCACACGTTTAAAAAAATCATTTTAGGCCTGAATCTTACGTAAAACACCCAGACGTTTTCTAAAGCGCCATTAAAAATAAACTAGTGGTTGTTTTTTTTTTTTGTTTTTTTTTAATATGTCATATGATATTAGTGCAACAGTTTATGAAATGCAAAATGTACAGTAAAAAAAAAAAACACTAAAGTGAATTTCAGGGAACAAAAAACACAATATATTACCCATTTTTTATAAAATATATATAGTGCCTTGAAAAATGATTCATTCCCCTTGAAAATCATCCACATTTTTTCATGTTACAACCAAAAAACGTAAATGTATTTTTTATTGGGATTTTATGTGATAGACCAACACAAAGTGGCACATAATTGTGAAGTGGAAGGAAAATGATAAATGGATTTCAATTAGTTTTTTACAAATAAATACGTGAAAAGTGTGGGGTACATTTGTAGTCAGCCCCTCTTTACTCTGATACCCCTAACTAAAATCTAGTGGAACCAATTGCCTTCAGAAGTCACCTAATTAGTGTAGTGCCCTGCTCCTGTTGACCAGGCGCTATCATGTAAATTTAGTGGGTCTTCTGAATTGTAGTACATAGTTCAAAATGTAATGTTTATGGCTAAATTAGCCTCTGTTCCAGCTTTGGCTGTGTTGAGAGCGTTTCCCACTGTTGCTGGTAGGTGTCGTTGTCACCACCGGCCAGTGTTGGAAATACAGCAGGCTAAGGTGTATTGGGTGTCCTTTCCCCAGAAACAGCCCAGTGGGAGTGTTTTACCGCTGTGCGTTCTGGGAGAGGATACTTAAGGGGCAGACGCCATTTTTCTGTCTCTCTGACCTCGTGGCCCGCCTGGCCTAAGGTATGTGACAACGCCTCTTCTGCCTCGGGGCCCTGCTGGCCCGAGGCTACGTTACTGCAAGTAGGCCCGGAAGTTTGCCTGGGGCCTACTGGTTCAGGGATGGTCCGGTGCTGTCTTGCCTGCGGGAAGAAGCTGAGCAATTGGAAGATCCAGGGGAGGACTCTTCTTGGAGAGGACCGAGCAAAAGGGCTGGTATCTCAAAAAGAGCCTGGTGACTCCATTGGAGGATGCAACCTAACCAATCTACCTCACAGTACTGCCGGATGGCTTAAAGGACTTTGGTACTGTGTAGCTGTGTTCCCTTTGTCAATTACCGATTACTAAATCCTGTGGCAGAGGATTGTTCAACTGTTTACTACTATCATCAAGTCTGTGGCAGAGACTTTTGTCCGTGCATCATTCCGGCTGCTAGGCCGGTGAGAGAGGCCTATCCGGGTGAGCAAGTACCTGTCTCCAGGATCTTAAGTTCCTCAGTGTTCTGCACAAGGTATCTGAATTCCCCTAACCCTCCATCCCTCTACTGCTGCAAGTTGTGCTTAATAAATAAGCATTGGAAATAGACTAAGTGACTGGTGCATGCATCTGTGGGCACATTACCCAATTTAGAGCCAAGCAAGTTTTGATACTGTGGGGTAACGGCAGGACCAAAAATTCTCAGCAGCTCCTACGGGGGTAGTGCTACATGTGGCGGCTCGTCTGGGATTTGCCGTTGCCCCTAGCAACTCAAGTAAAGACATTCACTGAGTCTACCTTAAAGAGGGCCCTGGACTGTGTTACTTGTTACGGGACGATAAGGGGTTAAGTGTGGATCACTTTCTAAGTGCGTAGGCTACGGGCAGAGCCAAGAAAGCCCGAGAGCTATGTGACTGAAAGAACAAGTGGGAGGAGTTCCCGCCTGCTGCTGCGTGAGACGTGTGTGTGTGCCTGGCGCTGAAGAGATGAAACTGCGTAGTTATACTGAGAAGATCAGAGTGCAGCCATGTCTTTATTTTCACTGATACAATCTACAATGGGGCCTAAGATGCTTCCTACTAGCCCCGCTGCAAGTGCCAAGCTGCCCGGAACCCTGCTGACGGATACCGGAATCCGCCTGAAGCCGCATGGTTTGTGCTGTATACTATTGCGGACATTAAAGTGCTGGGTATGATATGCCCAAAGTGTGAGGGACTGGCCATACGTCCGTTTGTCCGGTGCCTGCATTGCGGGGAGTACCTGTTCGCAGTGGAGCAACCTACCGTGTCACCCCGTGCCTACCGAGTTGACTGGGCCACGGGTATTGCTACGGTGGAAGCTGCTTCCCTCGCTCCTGCGATGAATTCTGCACCCACCACATCTGCTACAGTGAGTGTTACATTAGTAAATGGTGCTACATTAGTAAATAGAGTCCACCTGTGTGTAATTTAATCTCAGTATAAATACAGCTGTTCTGTGAAGCCCTCAGAGGTTTGTTAGAGAACCTTAGTAAACAAACAGCATCACAAAGTCCAAGGAACACACCAGACAGTTCAGAGATAAAGTTGTGGAGAAGTGTAAAGCAGGGCTAGGTTCTAAAAAAATATCTCAAGCTTTGAACATCTCACGGAGCTCTGTTCAATCCATCATCCGAAAATGGAAAGAGTATGGCACAACTACAAACCTACCAAGACATGGCCGTCCACCTAAACTGACCGGCCGGGCAAGGAGATCATTCATCAGAGAAGCAGCCAAGAGGCCCATGGTAACTGGAGGAGCTGCAGAGATCCACAGCTCAGGTGAAAGAATCTGTCCACAGGACAAATCTGCCCTTTATGGAAGAGTGACAAGAAGAAAGACATTGTTAAAAGAAAAACATAAGAAGTCCCGTTTGTAGTTTGTGAGAAGCCATGTGGGGGACACAGAAAACATGTGGAAGAAGGTGCTCTGGTCAGATGAGACCAAATTGATCTTTTTGGCCTAAAAGCAAAACGCTATGAGTGGCGGGAAACTAACACTGCAAATCACCCTGAACACACCATCCTCACTGTGAAACATGGTGGTGGCAGTATCATGTTGTGGGGATGCTTTTCTTCAGCAGGGACAGGGAAGCTGGTCAGAGTTGATGGGAAGATGGATGGAGCCAAATACAGGGCAATCTTAGAAGAAAACCTGTTAGAGTCTGCAAAAAACTTGACTGGGGCGGAGGTTCATCTTCCAGCAGGACAACGACCCTAAACATACAGCCAGAGCTACAATGGAATGGTTTAGATCAAAGCATATTCATGTGTTAGAACGACCCAGTCCAGACCTAAATCCAATTGAGCATCTGTGGCAAGACTTTTTGCTGATAAGTTGCTGATAATTTTCCTTCCACTTCACAATTATGTGCCACTCTGTGTTAGTCTATAACACAAAATTTTCAAGGTACTGTACAGGTATCTCCCGTACCTATAGGTAAGCCTTATTATAGGCTTACTTATTGGTAAAAATCATCCATGGGAGTTTACTCTCACTTTAAAGCCCCTACAGGTCATCAGTTAACTGTGAATAATTGGCCTAGAATTATTGCTCTCACTCTGGAAATACTGTATGTAACGCGTAGCGCAATCATTTTCATGTGTCCCTGATGTGTGCATTTACATACGTGCATGTATTTTTTTTTGGGGGGGGAGGGGATTTTAAGTGCTTGGGTGTAACTTTAACCACTTCATCCCCGGAAGGATTTACCCCCTTCCTGACCAGGCCATTTTTTGCAATATGGCACTGCATCGCTTTAACTGACAATTGCGCAGTCATTGCTACATTGCACCCAAACAAAATTGATGTCCTTTTTCCCCCAGAAACATAGCTTTCTTTTAGTGGTATATGATCCCCTCTGCGGTTTTCCTTTTTTGCGCTATAAACAAAAAAAGGCAGACAATTTAAAAAAAAACACAATATCTTTATCTTTTTGCTATAATAAATATCCCCCCCCAAAAAAAAAGGCTCATCAGTTTGGGCCGATATGTATTCTTCTACATATGTTTGATATGGTTTGCGCAAAAGTTATAGCATCTCCAAAATAGGGGATAGATTTATGTAATTTTTATTATTTATTTTTTTACTAGTAATGGCAGCGATCTGCGACATTGCGGCGGACAGATCGGACACCTTTTGACACTATTTTGGGACCAGTGAAATTTATACAGCGATCACAGATAAAAAATAGCCACTGATTACTGTACCAATGACACTGGCAGGGAAGGGGTTAACACTGGGGGGGGCGATCAAGGGGTTAACTGTGTTCCCAAGGTGTTTTCTAACTGGGGGGGATGGGACTGACTAGGGGAGAAGACCGATCGGTGTTCCTACTTAGTAGAAACACACAATCTGTCTCCTCTCCCCTGAGAGAACTGGGATTTGTGTGTTTACACACACACACACAACCCCGTTCTCGCTCTTTCACGAGTGATCGCGGGTGCTCGGCGGACATTGAGCCCGCCGGGCACGCACATCGGCTCCAGGGACACACGGCAGCGCACGCGCGCCTGCTATGACATCTTAAAGGAGTGACGTACAGCTACGCCGATTTGCTCAGCCGTGCCAACCTGCTGCAGTATAACTGTGGCCGCTGGTCGGCTAGCGGTTAATTTTTTAAACTTTTTTTTTACATTTTTCTTTTTTACTTAACGGTTTTTTCATTACATATTGAAGTCCCCTATGTAATAATTTGTATGTTGACGGGTTCTCTTCAATGATACCTCAGGGGTATAAAAGCCCCCTGTTGTCTCACATGCCCTCCAATGAAACGAATGCAGTGCAGATCAAACAGAATTAGTTTCTTCCCCCAACTGTTACCAGGGCGTGTGGAAGCGATCCAAAGCTTCATAGGCACCGAACCCCTTCCATCTTACAGCTGACAGTATGCTTGTCAGATTTACCCTCCCCCCTTCCTCTGACACTGACACTGACGTAGTTGGTACATTGATGGCAATAAAAAGCTTTCTTCCTTCTGGCTCCTCTCCCACAATTAGAGATCATTACATTATTTTTTTATATGTGTTCTGACTTTTTAAGTGCTGCACTTTCTTCTTTTTCGCCTAGACAAGAATGATATAGTGCCCCCATTCCAGGAGGCAGTTTTGGGGTTCTGCGTGTACACATGTGCAATGCAGGTCTTTGGGACCCAGCAGGGTCCTTCGGCACACCTGTACACATGAAGGGAGCTTCCCGCACATGCGTGCAGATGGAGCAGGTGTCAAGGTTCTAGATACCAATGTGCCTGGTCTTTGGGACCCTTGGCACATTTGCGCACATGTCAGGAATTCAAACATGGTGGCATGGGACAGGAGAGGCAAGACCTGCATATCGGGGGACTAAAGTTCCTCTATAACATTCACAAATTCTCCTGATTAGATCATAAAAAGTTTACAATCTCATGATTATATACCATACATCACACATTCATTTATTTGCCGACCAATGCGTTTCTTGGTCCAGTGTCCACTTTTTAAAGGATGTATCCCCCCCCCCCCCCTGGACATCCACCATCCACTATGCTTTTGCCTATGCTCTTTGGAATCATTACTGCCATTAAATGACAGTGTTCTGCCAGTTTGGTAGCTGGGTGATGTCATTGGGCAAATTGGCAAATCACAAATATAGCTCAAAAAGAAGAAAAAAAAAAACATAGTGCTCTCCATTTGTGTAAAAATAAATAGAAAACCTTTATTAAAATGAATTTACAAAACCAAACCACACTTTACATTGATTGTTCACAAGAGCAGTGACAGCTCTCACCAATTCTGTGTAAACACTGTCCGGGACTCACTGGACCGGTGGCTGCTGCTGCTCCGCCTCCCTCCTCTGTAAGCAAAATTGACAGGTCTCAGCGCTCCTGACTACAGTATATGATGTACAGTATCCAGGGCCGGAGGATCATCTGCCCTGGGCACTGTGGTGTCATGTGAGTTGGGCGGGGGGTTGTGTTGAGAAGGGGAATTTGGAGATTGGCAGGGGGTAAGAATTCTCCTAGAAAGGGGAAATTTGGTGCTGATTTGGGGGGGGGGGGATTTGTGTTGGGAGGGGGATGGGGGGGAAATGATTTGCGCTAGGAGGAGGGATTTGTGCTATAAAAGTAATATGGTAGAGGGCAAATATTTTTTTTGGTTGGGGAGGGGGGATTTGTCTTAGTAGGGATGATTGGGGGGGGGGTGTTTTGCTAGGAGGGGAAATGGGTGTGGGGGATATGTGCTAGGATGGGGGATTGGGGGAGGGAACTTGTGTTGGAAGGATTTGTTTGGAGGGGAAATTTGAGGGGGTAGAGGATGTGTGCTAGGGGAGGAATTTTTTTGTTTGGTGGGGGGGGGGGTTTGTGATGGGGGCAAATACAGAGAGATTTGTGCTGGGAGGGGGGATTTTAGCAGATGGCAGATTTGTACTGGGAGGAAGGGGAATTTATGTTTAGGGGATGAGCATGCAGATTAACCGCTTGCCGACTAGCGCACACAGATGTACGTGGGCAGAAGGGCTCGTACAGGCAAATGGGAGTACCTGTACGTCCCTTCGAATTTGCCGCCATGCGGGCGCACGTGCGCCGCGTACTCTGTGACTCAATGTCCGCCAGTGTCCCCCGATCGTGGCACGGAGAGGCAGAACGGGGAGATGCCTATGTAAACAAGGCATTTCCCTGTTCTGCCTAGTGACATGGCAGGGATCTACTGCTCCCTGTGATCGGGAGCAGTGATCGCTGTCATGTCAGTGGTAGCCCATCCCCCCACAGTTAGAATTACTCCCTAGGACACACTTAGGATAAAACTATCCCCTATTTTGTAGACGCTATAACTTTTGTGCAAACCAATCACTATACGCTTATTACGATTTTTTTTTTACCAAAAATATGTAGGATACGTATCGGCCTAAACTGAGGGGGAAAAAAATATGTTTTTATATATTTTTTGGGGATATTTATTATAGCAAAAAGTAAAACATAGTTTTCTTTTTTAAATTGTCGCTCTTTTTTTTGTTCATATCGCAAAAAATAAAAACCGCAGAGGTGATTAAATACCACCAAAAAAAAGCTCTATTTGTGGGAAAAAAAAGGACATCAATTTTGTTTGGGTGCAACATCGCACGACCGCGCAATTGTCAGCTAAAGCGACACAGTGCCGAATCGCAAAAAATGCTCTGGTCAGGAAGGGGGTAAATTCTTCCAGGGCTGAAGTGGTTAATGCTCAATTTTTCTTTTTCTGGTGAGAGGAAATTTTCACTGACACATAATGCTCATACATCTTGGGAAGGGGGGGTACAATTTGGCATGTTCACCCTCGGCTTTATATGACTTTGTCCCGGCACTGGCGGTATCATTATCTCCACTAAATGACAGCTTCCTGCCAGCTTGTTTCAATTTGTTAACTGGCCAGTCATTGACCGAATATGGGCAGAACCATATTTGGACCAAGGAGGCTGTGTGATTGTAGTGAAATACAGATAGCCAACTAGGGGGAAAATCTACAAACCATATATATATACATATATATATATATATATATATATATATAGTATATAATACACAAACAGAAATATGACGCAGCACTTACAATTAGGTTGTCTCACAATGAAAACATTACAGTAAAAACTCAATAACATTATTATGATATGATTACTAAAAATGCATTATATTCACTTTATTTTTAAAACTTTAACATAGACTGCCAATATTTAATAGGTGTATGTGGGGTCTGCGCTGATTGGTTTTTGTGTGTTTGGACTTTATTTATAAAGATGCTTTTACTCTTGTATCTCCACCCAAAACCATTTTTATCTTTTTTTTTTTTTTATAGCAGCAATAATATTTCAGGAAGCGATGGTAGTGCTCCTTTAAACGGCACAAAGAAGTACAAAAAAAAAAAGAACAGGGGAAAAAAATTAACATTTTCCCTCATTTAAATATTATAATTAAGTTGCTAAGTTGCCTAAATACCGTCATTATGTCTGGAAGAGGCTCATTATCATGCAAATGGCGCTGCGTTTCCCCGTAATGACATGTTTAGCGTTTTAATTCTCGGCTTGAGTCTGAGGTTGTTGTTTGTTTAATTTGCCTGTCTGATGTGCGATTGTGTGTTTGCAGACTCGGCTTTATTATGGGAAAGCCTTTCCGCCTCGCCCAGCAATTTTATTTAATTTTTTTAATTTTTTGTCTTGAAATCTTTTGCTTGGTGTTATTCATCATTGATTCCGATTTTTATTTTGCAGCCTTGTGACGGAACTAGCATTCGCGATCGATCGGCGGTCCCCATCAGACAGGCTGAGGAAGGCAAGGCTTGTCATATTGCCGCTGAGACTGAGCCGTGTACGCTGAATAAGAACTGCTTCCATTACGAGTACAATGTGACAGGTATGACACCCATAGATCGATCGATTTATTATCAAGTGATTTAATTGAATCTATAATTTAAATAGTTTTTTTTTTTTGGAGTCCACATCAAATAGAATATTCCCATTGCACACATTCTTGGGAATTACTTGAAGCTGGTGCTGTTAACTACCAGCTAGTAATTGGTATCAAAAGCATATATCGCCAGCCCCCCATGGACCTTCAGAATAGCGTCCAAGCATGTCTTGGTTTTGTAGCAAAGCAGTACCACAAATCATTAACATAAGCATAGAGGGGTGGGACTTGTATCCTTAAAGTGGCTCTAAAGCTTTAACATTTCTACCTTAATGCAATCCTTGCATTAAGGTAAAAAAAAAAAAAGAATTTAGGCATCAGCATCCCTCTCACCACCCCCGCCCCCTTTACTTACCTGAGCCATCGTTCGATCCAGCGCTGTGTATGTCTGCAGCTCTTCTGTCCACTCACTTCCAGATCTCGCTGGCTTTGCTGGGGCATCAGGAGCCATTGGCTCCCAGTGCTGTCAATCAATGTCAGTGACGAGGGCAGTGAGGCTCGGAAACGAGGACGCATGAATGCCCCATGGTAAGCTGTTTGGACAGAGAGGAGGGGTCAGGAGCTCAATAGACATCCGAAAAATGAAACAAATTGAAACGCACATGCCTACAATAGGGTTGCTTATTCACTAAACCTCAGGATCATCTTGTGAATAGGCCCCTCCCCCCCAGCTAAGCCTAGTTAGGACCTCAGTGTCTTCCTCACAGATCCTTTCAGGGGGACAGCCCATCTCCTCCAGGAACTCTGCACCTGCTGCTCAGCCCTCTGTCTATTTATGAGCTCTTCCTCCACCTACTGGGCACACCTGCTCAGGGATTGGCTAGAGTTCCATAAACACTCAGGCTGCATGCCCTGACTTCCTCCCACTATGATTCTACACTCCTTTAGTATATAGGACAAAGTAACAGAGCAGCATCCTGTGAGACACTGAGAAGACCTAAACAATCAATCCCTGCTCCACTGATTACAGAGGAGCTAAACTAAATTTACCTCACAGCCTACTTTACACTAGAAGGGTGCTACATAGGTATTTAGATGACTACTTATGAAGGTAAGCAATACTATATTTGATTTTTTGTATTGGGTTTATTGACATTTTATATTATTATAGATTAAAACTCTATACACAAGTAGACTCCATAATACTAAACCTGTTGTGCGCTGCCTGCAGATTGGAGCACGTGTCAGCTCAGCGAAAAGGCCGTTTGTGGGAATGGCATCAAAACACGAATGTTGGACTGTGTGAGGAGCGACTGCAAATCAGTTGATCTGAAGTTCTGTGAGGAGGTAGGTGTTTCTTCATCAGATGTCTGACTTTTCACAAACTGGAGTACTTATTAAGGATGAGCTCAGGCGTGTTCGCAATCGCACGTGCAGAGCCCGCCAGGAAGTCGGTATTGCACAACGCTAATCACAAGCAGTGAGACATTTCCTGATCTGTGCAGCCATGGATCGGGAAAATGTCTCACTGCCTGTGATAAGGCGCTGTGCAATGCCAACTTCCTGGCGGGCTCTGCACGTGCGGTTGCGAACACGCCTGAGCTCATCCTTAGTCCTTATAGTCATTGCAGAAGATAACTTCCAATTGACTGTTAAGTCCAATTTCATTTTTAAGGTTTTCTCAAACTGGCAACTTTCTAGCAGAGATCTTTCACAGCTTCTGATCTCTCTGCTTATACAGAGTTGCTGTGGTAGCCAACTAGAAAGCTTATTAAAAATGGCAACCACTAAACGGACACAAGTTAAAGTAGAACTATAGGCAAAACTTTTTATTTTGGATAGAGCAAGCCAGTCAAATTTTTTATTTATTTTTTGCCATTTGTGACCCATTGCAGAGATTTCCCTTCACTCCCTGTCCCATAGCCTAACAGGAGGTGAGAGGAAATCCTTGCAAATTAAGGAAATTCCTTGGGGACCCCCAGGTCCCCATTCCAAGATTTCCCCTCTATTACTTTTCTGGGGACAACCCAAAATTAGGTATTTATCTTTTACTTTCACTTTCAATGATAATGGTAAACAGGGAAAATAGAGAGGGTCAATCTCCTTAAAGCGGAGGTTCACCCAATTTTTTTTTTTTTTTAAAGCCAGCAGCTACAAATACGGCAGCTGCTGACTGTTAAAAAATGGACACTTACCTGTCCAGCACGCCCGCAATGTTGGCAGACGAGGCTGAGCAATCGCTCGGTCCTCGGATGCTTCCGCCGCCATCCTCGTGAGGGAATCAAGAAGTGAAGCCTTGCGGCTTCACTGCCCGGTTCCCTACTGCGCATGCGCGAGTATTGCGGCGCGCCGTCACTGGTCCCCGCTCTCTCCTTGGAACAGTGTGTTTCCCAGAAGACAGCGGGGGGGTGACACGAGGGGGCGGGACTCCCGTGGGAGTCAGAACCCAGGAGTGGTGCAAATACCTGTATTTTACAGGTATCTGCACCCCCCTCCTTCCTGAAAGGTGCCAAATGTGACACCGGAAGGGGGGTTCCAAAAAGCAGAGGTTCACTTTTTGTGTGAACCTCCGCTTTCACGGGGCACAGACAGCAATAAAAACAACGAATAGGTGTTCTAATCCCTCTCCACTCTATACAAAATAAAAATAAAAAGTTGCCTTTAGTTATACTTTAATTTACATCCCACTATCCGTAGGACTGCATGGATCTTCAGATCAGGTCCACCTGAAAAACATACAGGCAGACATAATCAGAAAGCCCGTGTGCAATGGCCCTAACAGGGAATAGACATGTGCGGTTAGTTTTCATTCATTATTGAAATTCTGAGACAAATTTTTCCACATTACAATAGTAACGAATTTAAAACGAATCCGAAATAACGAAAAAAAAATTTGGATGAATTTTATTTCGGATAGTTTTCTAATCGAATCATTTTCTAATCAAATCATTTTTGATTTTGGATGTTTTTTTTATCTAATTCTAATAAAAATTTCTGAGGAGAATAAAATAGAACAGAAAATAAAGGAATAAAATAGAAAAGAATAGAATAGAAAATATTATAATAGAGTAAAACAGAACAGAATACAAGGAGGATAAAAGGACAGCGGTGATCGGTGCGGTGGGGCAGTTACAAGCAGGCACCGATCACCCTGTATAGATAAAGCAGCTAAGCAGCTGAGGGGCAGAGAGATCGAAGCGAGGAGGGGAGGAGGAGGTAGTGGAGGACTGCGGCACCCGGGGTGGACATCGCCCCCTTTGGGTATCGGCTGATTTTGCTATCGGCCGATACCGAAAACAGTTTTCGGATGATAATTTTTGGCGCCCAAATTTTTTTTTTTTATAGAAAATAGAATAGAAAAGAATATAGTAAAACAGAACAAAATAGAATAGAAAATAAAAGAATATAAAATATAATAGTATTAAATAAAATAGAAAGAATATAACCATCTTCTGAAATTCAAATTTCAAATAGAATAAATTAGAATTACAATAGAATAAATTGAATAGAAAAAAAATAGAATAGAAATAAAAAGAATAGAATGGAATAAAATAGAATATAACCTTCTTCCGGAATTTGAATTTCGAATAGAATAGCTAAGAATAGAATAGAAAAGAATAGGCTAGAATTAAAAAAAAGAATAGAATAGAACAGAAAGAATATAACCATTTCCCAAAATTTGAATAGAAGAGATTAGAATAGAATAGAAAAAAAAATAGAAAATAATAGAATAGAGTAGAATAGAATAAATGTAACCATCTTTCGAATTTCGAATTTTGAATAGAATAAATTCTAATTCTAATAGAAAAGAATAGAAAATAAAATTATAGAATAGAAAAGTCACTGTGAGAGTTGTGTGTGTTGGTGTGTGCGCCCATTCTAATTTCCTGCCCCCCTGTGCCCTGTCCCTGAGCTTACTATATCGAAAATAAAATAAGAAATATGTTTTTTGCCTTAATATCTACATTAATTCACATTGCTAATTGCATATTGTACTTGTTTGTTGCCTTAATACTGAGATTTGCACTTAAAACTGTAATTTTGTGACTTTTGGAAATGCCAGTAAAAAACTTGGCTGTGCCAGTAAATTTTGGGTAGGTTGACAACACTGGTGGTAGAGATTTGTTAGGTCACAAAAATAAACAAAAGAAAAAAAAAACAGCAAAAAAATTCACAATACTGCCATAAAATAAGACATGTGTCCTCTGTAATATATACACAGTTAGACAATAATGTAAGTACTGAACACGATATATTGTAGATTTTTTCAATTCTCCCAAATTGGGATAAACTCTGTAACATATTTTGTATATGGAACATCAGAACAATTCTATACATACTATATGTCCGATGCATTTCGAGACTTGCTCTTCTTCAAAGTAAAGTCCATCTTACTGCCCCTGAAGAAGTGCATGTCTTGAAAAGCGTTGGGAATATGGGCAGAAGTGTTCTGATGTTCCATATACACTATATTGTCAAAAGTATTGGGACACCTGCCTTTACACGCACATGAACTTTAATGGCATCCCAGTCTTAGCCTGGAGGGTTCAATATTGAGTATATTTGCAGCTATAACAGCTTCAACTCTTCTGGGAAGGCTGTCCACAAGGTTTAGGAGTGTGTCTATGGGAATGTTTGACTGTTCTTTCAGAAGCGCATTAGTGAGGTCAGACACTGATGTTGGAGGAGAAGGCCTGGCTCGCAGTCTCCGCTTTAATTCATCCCAAAAGTGTTCTATCCAGTTGAAGTCAGGACTCTGTACAGGACAGTCATGTTCCTCCACCCCAAACTCACTCATCTGTGTCTTTATGGTGGATGGTTATATGTGCAAATTAACAAATATATTGGGGGCGCTGAGAAACTAATGAATCACTAACAATAAAATATATTAGTAAACATATTAATGGATTGATAATGGTTTAAATATACACACCAGCAAATGTGAAAAAAATGGGTCACAATGATCATTCTATGGCTATCCAACCAATAAACACAATAACATGTGCAATCTCCTTAATAGATTAGCAATAATGACCCATCAAATAAAAATCAAATCAATGAATTAATGTGACACTGAGTGCAAAAAAACTTTAAAAATTGTGATGCCAATATTGATAATTAGATGTCCCAAATTGATTGAAACAAATATCAGCAATATAGTATATAATACACTGTGCAATATCAATAGTGACAACTGAATGTCCCAAAATTGTACAAAAGTTGAAATAAATAAGAATCCATAAGTAAAACGATAAATATGAATCCTTGTGCAGAAAGCTTATTCCATCAAAGATATTGCTTGAAGTGATAACCTTCACCAATTCAGTGTGAAACACCCGATAGTGCTCGTGGTAAATAAAGCAGCTTACCAGATGTTGTTGACTCTTTTAATTAAAAAGGAGTCATATACGCTTTTAGCAAGTTCCACTTGCTAACATGGATATAGATGTCAGATATGGGCATGGAAAATCCCTGCCTCCCGGAGGCTCGGATGGAGATGTATAAACCACAAGAAAGAGAAATGGAGCGGAAATAGTGTAATTCCGTTTAATAATAAAAATAAAGTAACAACATGGCAGCCAAATGCCCCCTTACTTGAATAGTGCCTTGAGCCCGGCACTGAGGCTGGTGAGCGTGGACTAGTAGGGCTAGTGACCCGAATAGAGATGAGCCGGCGTGCGTTCCACCTTGTTTAGAGGAAGAACCAGCAGGACCGGAAGTGTCATCAGAGCGTAGTCTAGCGTCGCCTCGACAGCTGTTTCGTATTGCACGTCGTCAGGAAGCGTGCTAGACTACGTGGGACTGACTATTAAATACGGATGTCAATCAAGGAGAGGGGAGGAGTCACCGAAATCAAATCCAGCCTCAATGCCGTCTCTCCGCATTCACAGCAATAATTTTAATACAACGGAGGTCCATACAATTGAATAACAAATTAATATAAGTAATATATATCCCGCTGACAGCACATCTATTATACTACATGAAACATAGTATGCATACATAATCTATGCTAACTCTATAGCATAGATAAAAAGTTGTGCGCGATGATAGCGCCATCTAGTGTATAAGTGGATAAAACCACTCTCAATCTGTATATTATGCAGAAAAGAGTATATACAATGGTGTCATTGAATATAAATTATAAAAAAATTCCTAAAAAATAATTGATTTATTATATAAATTCATAAAACAATAAAAGACAATAAAAAACAATAAAAAAGGAATAGAAATATATAAATATATATTTTTCTAATTGAACCCATATATCTGCAATCCAAATTAGTAATTGGATAACTATTTATTCGTTAGTGAGGAAGCAATTCAAATCTAGGTCAATATTGAGGCCCAGCGGCTGCATGGTGGACAGTCTAAACAGCCACTGGGTCTCATTCTGGGATATGGCCTTGGTGAGGTCCGTCCCCCTCCAGTTAAATGTAGCCCTATCAATACCATAAAACACCAATTGGCGAGGATCTCTATTATGATATTGAAGAAAATGACGCGATACGCTATGGTTAGGAAAGCCTTTGGCTACATTTGCCACATGTTCATTTATCCTAATTCTGAGCTCTCTTGTAGTCCTCCCCACATATTGCAGGGAACAAGGGCATTCCAAAACGTAGGTCACGTATCTGGAGTAACAAGTAATTAAGGGTATAATCTTAAATTCTTCCTGTGTTACCAAGGATTTGAATTTACTTATTTTCTTGGTACGTCGAGATGTGGTACGGCAAGCCTTGCATCTAGTACAATAGTGAAACCCAGACCCATCCAAAAAAGTCAGAGGTTTTTCAGGGGGGTCAGGAACATTAGGTGCAATGATGTTTCTCAAACCTGGCGCCTTTCTATAAATAAATCTAGGCCTTTGGGGTATAATAGATGCCAAGTCTCTATCCTTTTGTAGTATAGGCCAGAACTTTTTGAAGATTTTTTCAATACTTTTGTATTGCCTATTAAAACCTGTGATAAATGGCAGTGTTCCCATGGTTGAAAGATCTTTTTTCTTTTTGGATTCTAGAAGGGAATATCTGTTCATACTCCCCACCTGTTTTTTAGCTAAGACCAATTCATTCCTAGCATATCCCTTCTCACAAAACCGATCTGTAAGGATTGCTGCCTGAGTGTTATAATCGCTATCCTCAGCACAGTTGCGCCGGATGCACATGAACTGGCCCTTGGGTATGGCCCCAAGCCATTGGGGATGATGGCATCTGTTAGTTGGCACAAAGGCATTCCTATCGGTGGCCTTAAAGAATGTCCTCGTGCCAATCTTGCCATTTTGTTTGACCAAAGTAAGGTCCAAATAATTAATGGTTGTCAGACTAAACTCAGCTGTAAATTTTAGCCCATATTGGTTGGAATTTAAATCCTGTGTCTTTATGGACCTTGCTTTGTGCACTGGTGGGCAGTCATGTTGGAACAGGAAGGGGCCATCCCCAAACTGTTCCCACAGAGTTGGGAGAAGGAAATTGTCCAAAATGTCTTGGTATGCTGACGCCTTAAGAGTTCCCTTCACTGGAAATAAGGGGGCCAGCCCAACCCCTGAAAAACAACCCCACACCATAATCCCCCCTCCACCAAAATATTTGGACCAGTGCACAAAGCAAGGTCCATGTATTAATATTCATTTTCAGCTTGTGTATTTGTTTGGCTTGCGTTGCTCTTTGGTAAAACTTATGCCCTTCATTACAGCTAGATCTGGAGAAGACGTGGCAGATGAACATGTCCTGTGTGGTTGAATGTCCTGTAAATTGCCAGCTCTCTGATTGGTGCCCTTGGTCAGCTTGCTCACAAGGCTGTGGATTGGCAGGTTGGTATTTATCTTAAAATTAAATTTATTGGAGTAAATGAGTTTGGAAGTCTTGGGTACCGTTGCCATGGAAGACCTCATACCACCATCTGTCTGCACTGTGCATATTCATCTATGCCAACCTTTCTTAACCAAGATTCCATGGAACTGAAGCCTCATACACACGGCCGAGAATCTCGTCAGGAAAAAACTTGTCGTTTTTCCTGACGAGATTCTTAGACAAGAATCTTGTCCCGGCCGAGTGTACACACGTACCTTTCAAAAGAACCGCCGTTCTTTTGAATGGCACAAACGCGGTGACGTCATCGACTACGATGAGCGTGTGCTCGTCACATTCGATGCCGTCGCCGCCATCTTGCTACACCCTACCTATGCCTAGGAAGCTACCGCGCATGCGTCAAAGTCATTTCGAGCATGCGCGGGTTTCCACGGCGACAGGTAAGTGTACACACACTCGGGTTTCTCGTCGAGAAACAGGCCGACAAGAATCCCGACGAGAAAATAGAGAGCAGGTTCTCTATTTTTCTCATCGAGATTCTTGCCTGTTTTCTTGATGAGAAACCTGAAAGCCGCGTACACACGACCGATTTACTCGGCAAGAAAGCTCTGCCAGCAAGTTTCTTGCTGGTTCTTGCCGAGAAAATCGGTCGTGTGTACGAGGCTTAAGGGTTTCTCCTGAGCCTGCTAAGATTTCTGACTTGTGCATATTTGTCTGTGTTAACCTTTTTCATTGAAGGTTTCATGGAACCTTAGGGTTCTTCCTGGGGTTGCTAGGGGTTCATTGAGCCAAATGGTCACTTGAATGGTACACTGAACACCAATGCAAAGCTGGCCTTAAAGGGCTTGTAAACCTTTGTGTTTTTTTCACCTTAATGCATCCTATGCATTAAGGTGAAAAAACACCTTGCAGTGTCCGGCCCCCCAGCCCCCCCCCCTCCCATTTTACTTACCTGCGCCCCAAATTTACAGGAGCGCGTCCCCGCCCCCCGCCGTCCTTTTCTCCACGGAGTCCCGGCTTTGATTGGATAGATTGATACCATTGGCTCCCGCTGCTGTCAATCAAATCCAATGATCCGGGGGGCGGGGCCGAGTCATACACTCGGCGTCTATGGGCGCCGAGTGTATGACTCCGGGGCGCGCCCACAAGGTAACCCCCTTGGGAGAGCGCCTCTCAAAAGGGGGTTATCTAATGCGAGGAGGAGCCACGAGAGCCGTCGAGGGCCCCCAGAAGAGGACGATCAAGGACAAAATGAGCTGAACAGTGGTGGTAAGTATGACATGTTTGTTATTTACATTTTTTTTTTAAAACAAAGCTTTAGTATCACTTTAAATCAGGGGTCTTCAAACTATGGCCCTCCAGGTGTTCAGGAACTACAATTCCCATCATGCCTAGTCATGTCTGTGAATGTCAGAGTTTTGCAACGCCTCATGGGATTTGTAGTTCCACAACAGCTGGAGGGCCGTAGTTTGAGGATCCCTGCTTTAAATGGTTCAGATTGATGAGAGAATCAAGCAATTTTCTTTCCTGCACACATGTGAGGCATCACGACGAACTCAGATCATGAGCAGCAATTCTAGCATTAAACCTCCTCTGTAAATCTAAAGTGGTAACCCGTAAAGACTCTTAACCACTTGCTTACTGGGCACATAAACCCGCTTCCTGCCCAGGCGAAATTTCAGCTTTCGGCACTGCGTCGCTTTGAATGACAGTTGCGCGGTCGTGCGACGTGGCTCCCAAACAAAATTGACGTCCTTTTTTTCCCACAAACAGAGCTTTCTTTTGGTGGTATTTGATCACCTCTGCGGGTTTTATTTTTTGCGCTATAAACAAAAATAGAGCGACGATTTTGAAAAAAACCACAATATTTATTACTTTTTGCTATAATAAATATCCCAATTTAAAAAAAAAAAAAAAATTTTTCTCAGTTTAGTCCAATACGTATTCTTCTACATATTTTTGGTCAAAAAAAATCGCAATAAGCGTTTATTGATTGGTTTGCGCAAAAGTTTTAGCGTCTACAAAATAGGGGATAGTTTTATAGCATTTTTATTAATATTTTTTTTTTACTAGTAATGGCAGCGATCAGCGATTTTTATTGTGACTGCGACATTATGGCGGACACATCGGACACTTTTGACACCATTTTGGGACCATTGTCATTGATACAGCGATCAGTGCTAAAAAAATGCACTGGTTACTGTAAAAATGACACTGGCAGGGAAGGGGTTAACACTAGGGGGCGAGGAAGGGGTTAAATGTGTGCCCTATGAGTGATTACTACTGTGGAGGGAGGGGAGTGACTGAGGGAGGAGACCGATCTGTGTCCCTATGTACAAGGTACACACATCGGTCTCCTCTCTCCCTGACAGGACATGGATCTGTGTGTTTACACACACAGATCCATGTCCTTGTCTCTGTACCGGCCGATCGCGGGTGCCTGGCGGACATCGCGGCCGCCAGGCACGCGCATCGGCATGTCAGTGACGCGCGCGCGCCCCCCAGTGGCCGGAGGAGCCGAGGACGTCTATTGACGTCCTCCCGGATTTTAAGAGCCACCTTGAGGCCGTCATTCGACAATGGCCGGGGCTCCAACTAGTTAAGCCGTGTACACACGATCGGTTTTACCGATGAAAACAGTCCGATGGACTTTTCTCATCGGACAAACCGATCGTGTATGGGCCCCATCGGTCTTTTTTCCCCATCGGTGAGAAAAAATAGAACATGTTTTAAATTTATCCGATGGGAAAAAAAACGATAGCAAATTCCGATCGTCTGTGTGGAACTCCATCCGACAAAAACCCCACGCATGCTCAGAATCAAGTCGACGCATGCTCAGAAGCATTGAACTTCATTTTTCTCGGCTTGTCGGAGTGTTTTACGTCACCGCGTTTGGGACGATCGGATTTTTGACTGATGGTGTGTAGGCAAGACTGATGGAAGTCAGCTTCATCGGATTTCCGATGGAAAAATCCATCGGATTAGAATCCATAGGAAATCCGATCGTGTGTACATGGCTTTAAAACGTCGCCTATGGATAGTAAAATTTACGTTGATATTTGGTATCTATTTACTCGGCACAACTTCATCTTTTAGATTTTACAGTAAATTTGGTTATGTATTGTGTTTTTTTGCATTCGAATTAAAAAAAGGTGTATTTTTTCCCAAACAATTGTGTTTAAAAAAACGCTGTGCAAATACCGTGTGACATAAAAAAATTGCAAAACCCACCAATTTATTCTCTAGATCTAGAGCCTCTGCTTTGAAAAAAATATATAATGTTTGGGGGTTCTAAGTAATTTTCTAGCAAAAAATACAGATTGAACAAAAAATGCCAGAAAAGGCCCAGACTGGAAGTAGTTCATTAGAACTTGCATTAGAGTGCCTGACCTTATGAGCAAAGGTGTAACCAGCTGAATGGTGCTTTGGAATTACACAAGCTTGTTTGACATTATATCGAGTGTATAGTAGACATGTGAAATTCGAAAATCCGAAAAGAATGAAAATCCGACTAATAATAATAACTAACTATAAAATTATAGGTATTGGAGTTTCCTTTCAAATTTGGCTGTTAGTGAACATAACAAATTTATCCCGAAGTTACGAATTATCCGAAAAATAACGAATGCCGCATCTAAACGAATGGAACGTAATGAATTAATAATAAATAACAATAAAACATTTTTATTATTATTTATTACTATTTCTTCATTACTTTCCATTCATTTAGATGCAGCATTCGTTATTTCGGATAATTCGTAACTTCGGATAAATTCGTATTCGTTACGTTTGATAACAGCCAAATTTTAAAGGAAATTCCAATACCCATGATTTAATACTTAGTTATTATTAGTTGGTTATTATTTACGAATTTACGAATACTGCATCTAAACGAATGGAACAAAATTAATTAAAATTTTTCCGAAGTTACGAATTCATTTGAAATAACGAATTTCAAACATAATGAATGACTTGAAAAATGAAGAAAAAAAACGAATAAAACGAACACATTTTTTCGGCAGTGCACATGTCTAGTGTATAGGAGTCCACTCGCTCTGGTAAGTGTGGCTTTCACATGGTGGTGGATCACGGAGTGACGTCATTGTTCACGAATTGCTACTTTTGAACACACAGACTTTAGGGGCAATCACTTGATTTTAGCCTTGGACTTTTACTGTGGCTTTTATATCCACTTAAGACCCGGACCAATATGCAGCATAAGGACCAGGCCCCTTTTTGCGATTCGGCACTACGCCGCTTTAACTGACAATTGCGCGGTCGTGCGACGTGGCTCCCAAACAAAATTTACGTACTTTTTTTCCCACAAATAGAGCTTTCTTTTGGTGGTATTTGATCACCTCTGCGTTTTTTTTTTTTTTTTGCGCTATAAACAAAAATAGAGCGACAATTTAAAAAAAAATGCAATATTTTTAACTTTTTGCTATAATAAAAAAAAATATATAAAAAAACGTTTTTTTCCCTCAGTTTAGGCCGATACGTATTCTTCTACATATTTTTGGTAAAAAAAAAAAAGAAAAATCGCAATAAGCGTTTATTGATTGGTTTGCGCAAAAGTTATGGCGTTTACAAAATAGGGGGTAGTTTTAGGGCATTTTTATTAATTATTTATTTTTTTACTAGTAATGGTGGCGATCAGTGATTTTTTTCGTGACTGCGACATTGTGGCGGACACATCGGACACTTTTGACACTATTTTGGGACCATTGTAATTTTTACAGCACTGGTTACTGTAAAAATGACACTGGCAGTGAAGGGGTTAACCAGCAGGGGGCGCTGTAGGGTTTAAGTGTGCCCTGAAGGCTGATTTGTGTTTCTTACTGTGGGGGGGCGTGGCTTAGCGTGTGACGTCACTGATCGTCATTCCCTATTACAGAGAACAGACGATCAGTGACAGGCACACTAGGAAGCACGGGGAGAGGTTTGTTTACACTTACCTCTCCCCGTTCTTCCTCTCTGTGACAGGATCGCGGGACACCAGCGGCGATCGGGTCCGCTGTTCCCGTGGGGATGGTCACGGAGAAGAGGACCGGGTCGCGAGCGCGCCGCCCGCGACGCGCTCGTGGCCCACGGCTGGGCTCTTAAAGGGGACATACCTGTACGTCCATGTGCCCAGCCGTTCCATTCTGCCGACGTACATCGGCGAGCGGCGCTCCTCAAGCGGATATATTCTGAACTTTATTTCTTTATCACTATATTTTTCATGGATAATCAGTGATTATCCACTTCCATAACGGGGCTATTCTGGCACTCCTCCTACACGTAAAAATCATAGTTTTTTTGCTAGAAAATTACTCAGAACCCTCAAACATTGTATATGTTTTTTTTAGCAGAGACCCTAGGGAATAAAATGGCGGTTGTTGCAACTTTTTACGTCACACGGTATTTGCGCAGCAATTTTTAAAACAGGTTTTTTTTTTTTTGCTCCACACCTGCTTCCCATTCACACCGGTGACCTGGTAAAGCCTCGTACACACGATCAGATTTCCATCGGACAAATCCGTGGAATTTTGTGCGAAGGGCGTTGGCCCTGAACTTGTTCTGCATACAGATGGCAGAACTTTTTCAGCCAACATACACAAAACTATGTGTTTTTGTTAGCTCTTTAGCGCCACCCTTTGGGCAACTTCTGCTAATGTTGTCCTATGCTTAGCATTGGTTCGGAGCATGTGTGTTTGTACTTTGGATTTTTTTCCAACGGACTTGTGTACACACGATCGGATAATCCGTCAAGACACATTTGTTGTCGGACAGTTTTAAAGCATGCTATAAAACATTTGTTGTTGGAAATTCCGACAATTGTCCGATGATTATCTGACAAAACCCTGCAATCACACATTTGTTGTCGGAAAACCTGATCGTGTGTATGAGGCTTAACATTAATGCCGCGCACACACGACCGGAAATTCCGACAAGAAAAGTCCGATGTGAGCTTTTGGTTGGAAATTCCGACCGTGTGTATGCTCCATCGGACTTTTGCTGTCGGAATTTCCGCCAACAAAAGATTGAGAGCAGGTTTTCAATTTTTCCGACGGAAAAACTTTTCGTCGGAAATTCCGACCGTGTGTAGCCATTTGACGCACAAAAGTGCTGCGCATGCTCGGAATCAATTTGACGAATGCTCGGAATCATTGTACTTCATTTTTCTCGGCTCGTCATAGTGTTGTTTGTCACCGTGTTCTTGATGGTTGGAATTACCGACCAATATTTGTGTGACCGTGTGTATGCAAGACAAGTTTGAGCGAAAATCCGTTGGAAAAAACAACCACGGTTTTGTTGTCGGAAATTCCGACCGTGTGTATGCGGCATAACAAGTCACATGACACCGGCGAGGGAAAATGGCTAATTGGGCCCATATTGGATGTTTTCACTTAGGGGTGTACTCACTTTTGTTGCCAGCGGTTTAGACATTAATGGCTGTGTGTTGAGTTATTTTGAGGGGCAAATTTACACTGTTATACAAGCTGTACACTCACTACTTTACATTGTAGCAAAGTGTCATTTCTTCAGTGTTGTCACATGAAAAGATAGAATAAAATATTTACAAAAATGTGAGGGGTGTACTTACTTTTGTGAGATACTCTGTGTGTATATATAGAGATATATATTACATTACATACTCTTCTAGAATGATAGTAATGGAGATATTTGCATTGCAGGGAAGATGATGCGGAAGAGAACTGTGATCCAGCCTTCTCAGGGGGATGGGCGCCCTTGTCCTTCTCAGATGCAGCAGTCCAAGCCTTGTCCGGTGAAGCCGTGTTACCGATGGCAATATGGACGCTGGTCCCAGTGTGCTGTGGAGGTATGGTACTTCTGAAATATTTCTTTACAGTCATCCATAAACCCAGTGGAGTGCAACTCTGCTCAAAGCCAACCATTAGGTAGAGTACACTTATTATCCCAACCTCCAGCATTTGGATAGCCGTCTTGGATAATCTCCATAATTTCCCTAGTGCATTTATTTCCTATTATTGTCAGCTCCATCTAGTGGCCATAATTTGGTATTTTGCTGAAATATCTCAATCAGGAAAATACAGCATTATGGCCACTGGATGGAGCTGATGAATATGGGAAATATACATGTAGCGGGCATTTGAATTTAGGGGGAGGCATCTGGGTGGTAGTGTAACCCAGATGCACTGATTGTTAGGGAATTTGGAACCATTTGTTGTTCATGGAGGACTCTGGTGTGAGGTTCCCTTTGGCCTGTGGGTGGCGCTGTCGCACTGGGCTGGGGTTGAACCCTCACTGCAGTAACGTAACCTTTTTGTCCTCTTCCGGTGGCTGTACCGCAGGGCAGGGAACCTGTGGCGACGCTGAGGGAGAGGAGATAAGAGGGGCGGACGCTCTGGACACGGGGTTCAGAGTCGGAGGTCAGAGTCGCGCCCAGGCACCTTCAGCCTGAGTGCCGTGCGTTCCGGAGTTCCGGGCCCAGGTGCCCTTGACCTGACCGGAGCGGGAGATGGAGTCCATCCCAGGCACCTTTAGCCTGGGGTGAGGTACTATTGAGAAAGGCCTGGGGCCCGGTACCTTCGACTGGGTCCCACAAGGGTGGAGGAATCCGAGGGGGCCCTAAAGCCTTGGGTGCCCGAGTCTGAGGTGAGGAGGCCAGGGAGCGTAACCCCTCCGAACAGTCCGGTGCAGCATTGCTGGTGACGGCGGGGCCTTTGGAAACTCTCTTGGACGGATGTCTTCCCTCTAATAGGGGCTGTGCTTAACAAAGGTAATTCACTCTCTGTTCTACACGTCGGTGGCAGCGACTGTGCGCCATAACCGTTGGTGACATCACAATGGTTAGTTCTACCTAAGGATTGTGCCTCGACCGACTCTCCACCTATACTGAACTGTTTGGTCACAACCTGTCTGTGCTAAAGGACGATTTATTGCTGTTGAAGAATAAATAAGAGTTGGGCCTTTTCAGTGGTGTGGAACTCCAGTTACTGGGAGCAGAGGGGGTCATTCGCAGAAGAGACTTGGCTCTGGGTTTTACACATGACCCGATGGTAAAATAGGTTCTGGCCTTCACCTCTATCCAAAAGAGGACATGGGCTGTGGTGTATCTCATCCCTCCTCCCATACTCCCCCCTAGACAAGACAACAAGCCGAGAAGAAGGGGTGAGAGGGGTGAGGTCGCTACATACATATTAGGCAAATTACTGGGATTATTCATGAGAGTTGTGTGAATGCTTGAGGCTTTTTGATAAAAAAAAAAACAAGATTGGACTCCCAGGGGCTTATGCGCAGCTTCAAGAAATTGTATTCAAGTGGATGTAAACCCGAATTTTTTATTTATTTTTTGCTGTCACAATGTAGAGTATAAGATTTACAATCATCTATGCCAGGTCTTGCCACAAAGAGTTAATCCAGCTCTGAGCAATCCTCTTTTTTTTTTTCAGTAAGATAAACGGACAAACAGGAGTACTTTTGTCCGTTCCGCCCCCTTGCTGTGAGTGACAGGTTATTTACATATCTCATGCACTAAGCCTGAGACAGGCATTATTTTTTAATTCCCACCCCCACTCCTTTTCTGAAGTCATGTGGTTACTTTTCTGGATTTTGACTGGATGTTAGTGATCATAGCAGAAGTTCAGTGTAAGGAATACACATGAGAAAATGCATCTTGACAAGGGGAGTGTAGAGGTGGGCGGGGAGTCTACTGACATCACGACTCCACCCACCGAACTCCAGACAACAGATCCACCCACAGAATCTGCAGTTTTTCAGTTCTTATAACAGACAGAGGGGAGACATTTGACAGATAAGGATACATGCAGGAGGCATCTATATCCTTATAGATCAGCACTATGGCAGTAGTTTAGAAAGGATGAGAGTGGGTTTACATCCACTTTAACTCATGAATAAAGTATTGTTTTTATTTTAATAAACAAGTATCAAAATGACAAATTCATACGATGGTATAAAAAGGGGAATTGCAGGAATGGATCCAATACATATAAGGGACAACAAAAAGAGCTCTGGTGTACAAAATGTTGTATGGTATTTACATATATGTCATGTCACAATAACCATATATAGTTAACCACAGTAGGTTGCCACATACGGATCCCCGACGCGTTTCAATCTTTATTAGTGTAACGATCTTCCTCAGGGGGTATTATGTAGACATCTATGGTGTATTAAAAATATCATTAACATTTTACATTATATGTTCCGTTTGTATTTCATAGACACCTGTCTATGCAAGTTGAAAACAAGTAAACAAATGAGATTATACCTTACGTGTAGTGATGAGCCGAACACCCCCGGGTTCGGTTCGCACCAGAACCCGCGAACGGACCGAAAGTTCGTACGAACATTAGAACCCTATTAAATACAATGGATGCGAACGTTCGAATTCTAAAGTGCTAATTATAACAACTATTATGCATGTTATTGTCCTAAAAAGGGTTTGGGAACCCGGGTTCTGCACCAGGGGACATGTATCAATGCAAAAAGAAGTTTTAAAAACGGTCGTTTTTCGGGAGCAGTCATTTTAATGATGCATAAAGTGAAAAAAAAAAGTCAAATATTCCTTTAAATATCGTACCTGGGGGGTGTCTAAAGTATGCCTGTGAAGTGCCACGTGTTTCCCGTGTTTAGAACTGTCCCTGCACAAAATGACACTTCTAAAGGAAAAAAAAGCCATTTAAAACTTCTTGCGGCTTTAATGTAATGTCTGGTCCCGGTAATATGGATGAAAATCTTTAAGAAAAATGGCATAGCTACCCCATGACCCCCCCCCCCCCCTACCCCAGCCCATTACCAGCCCCTTTGGGTCTTGTATGGATATTAAGGGGAACCCCGCACATAAAATAAAAAAGGCCCTATATACTCTGAACAGCCGTATACAGGCGGTGCATACAAGACAGGGACTGTAGGTTTGTTCTTATGTAGAATGTGTTTGTAATTTTGAACAGGTACATTGTTGAAGTGTAGCTCCAGCCCAAAAATCTATTTTTAAACTTTTTGGGAAACATAGGTAAGGGTTATCACCCCTGTAACATTTGTTTTGCTGTCTGTGCCCCTGTTCAGAACATTTCACCTCACTTTCCGTCCCAATGACAACTGTTTTTGAAATGTGGTGTTTTTCTTGAAACAAGGATTGCTGATAAAGCATCAGTACAGAGGAGACCCCTTTCTCCCATATTTATTCTTACAGGAGAGAATTTTCCTTCCTAGTGGTAGATTTCCTCTCACTTCCTGTTGTCTTCTTTCGTTTGCAAGTAGGAGTCGTTTGTAAGTTGGATGTTTGAAAGTTTGGACCTGCCGTATATACTCTGCAGAAATAGGCCCCTTAGTTGTTGGTGTTGGCACAACACTGTAAGCACTCACAGTTACTCTTGGTTGGTGCTGGAACGCCCTGCTGTGAACTATTATATCAGGAATTTTAATTACATATAATTCTTGAACAGTGGTAGTAAAAATTGGGGCTTTGATGGTGGTGCTGGTGCCACAACACTGTAAGCCCTGACAGTTACTCTTGGTGGGTGCAGCAATGGGCCCTGCTGTGAATTATTAGATCAAGAATTGTAATTGCATGCCCCTGTTGAACAGGGGCTGAAAAATTGGGCTTTTCGTGGTGGTGGTGGTGGTGGTGGTGTTGCCACAACACTGTAAGCCCTCAGAGTTACTCTTGGTGGGTGCAGGAATGGGCCCTGCTGTGAATTATTAGATCAAGAATTGTAATTACATGCCCCTTTTGAACAGGGGCTGAAAAATTGGGCCTTTCGTGGTGGTGGTGGTGGTGGCGTTGCCACAACACTGTAAGCCCTCAGACTTACTCTTGGTGGGTGCAGGAATGGGCCCTGCTGTGAATTATTACATCAAGAATTGTAATTGCATGCCCCTGTTGAACAGGGGCTGAAAAATTGGGCCTTAGGCACTGGTGGCACAACACTACAACCCCTCACAGATACTGTACTTGGAGCACAGCAATGAGCCCTGTTGCAAAGTATTGCTTCAAAAATTGTAATGACACGCCCCTGTTAAACAGGGGCTGAAAAATTGGGCCTTAGGCACTGGTGGCACAACACTACAACCCCTCACAGATACTGTACTTGGAGCACAGCAATGAGCCCTATGGCAAATTATTGCTAAAAAAATTGTAAGTACACGCCCCTGTAAAACAGGGGCTGAAAAATTGGGCCTTAGCCACTGGTGGCGGCACCCATAAACAAAAATGATCTTCCAAGCTATCATCATCAATCGTATCATTGAGGACTCGGAGGAGGAGGATAGCCAGTCAACATAACAGCACAGGCACTCAGCATCAGCATCAGTCTTGAAGGGACGTGACATGTTAAAATCAATTAGTCTGTTATATCAGCATCAGGTGTGTGGTAGCTGGTGGTGATCCAAGACTGGTTCATCTTGATGAAAGTCAGTCGATCAACCGAGTCGGTGGACAGGCGCACCCTGTGATCCGTGACAAATCCTCCAGCAGCACTGAATGTGCGTTCCGAAAGAACGCTGGATGCAGGACAGGCCAGTAGCTCAATTGCATACTGTGCAAGCTCTGGCCAGTGATCCATCCTCAAGACCCAGTAAGCCAGAGGATTTTCGGTGGGGAAGGTGTCCAAGTCTGACCTTGCCCCTAGATATTCCTGCACCATGTTTATCAGACGCTGGCGATGGTTGCTGGAACCGATCATACTTTGGGGCTGCGGACTAAAGAATTGTCTGAACGCATCGGTCAGACGGCCACCTTCCCCACCGCTCCTTCTTTGACTGGCCGAAGCCTCAGCAACTCGTTGTCCTGGACCAGGAGTTTGTAACCTCCCAGTCTCTGGGAACGCGTTGCACAGACCTTTCTGCAAGGCCTCCCGGAGTTGTCTCATCCTCTGCTCCCTCTGCGACGGTAACATAAGGTCCGCAACCTTACCCTTGTACCGTGGATCAAGGAGAGTGGCCAGCCAGTAATGGTCCCTCTCCTTGATCCGAAGAATACGAGGATCCTTCCGCAGACTTTGCAGGATCAGGGAGGCCATGCAGCGTAGGTTTGCTGAGGCATTCGTTCCGGAGTCCTCTGGGTCACTAAGGACGACATGATCCGCAGTCACCTCCTCCCAGCCACGTACAAGTCCACTGGTTTCTTGGGACTGTAAATCGTCCCTAAAAGACTGCTGCTGATGATGCTGAGTGCCAGCCTCCACCTCCATGCTGACACAATCCTCCTCCTCCTCCTCTTCCTCTTCCTGTGCGATGGGTGGGACAGAAGGAACACTGTCTGGGTAAAGGGGGCCTTGAGAGGCAAGGAAGTCCTCCTCTTCCTGCCTCTGTTCTGCCTCAAGTGCCCTGTCCATTATTCCATGCAGCGTGTGCTCCAACAGGTGGACAAGAGGTACAGTGTCACTGATGCATGCACTGTCACTGCTCACCATCCTCGTGGCCTCCTCAAATGGTGCCAGGACAGTGCATGCATCCCTGATCATGCCCCACTGGCGTGGAGAAAAAAAACCAAGCTCCCCTGACCCTGTCCTGGTGCCGTAGTCGCACAGGTACTCATTGATGGCCCTCTGCTGCGTGTGCAGCCGCTGCAGCATGGCCAACGTTGAGTTCCACCTGGTGGGCATGTCACATATAAGGCGGTTCTTGGGCAGGTTCAACTCCTTTTGCAGCTCAGCCAGGCGAGCACTGGCATTATAAGATCTGCGGAAATGCACACAGACTTTCCTGGCCTGCCTCAGGACATCCTGTAAGCCCGGGTACCTGCCCAAGAACCGCTGCACCACCAGGTTAAGGACATGAGCCACACAGGGCACATGGGTCAGTTGTCCCTGTCGGAGGGCGGAGAGGAGGTTGGTGCCATTGTCGCAAACCACCATTCCTGGCTTAAGCTGGCGTGGCGTCAACCACCTCTCGGCCTGGCCCTGCAGAGCAGACAGGACCTCTGCCCCAGTGTGGCTTCTATCCCCCAAACACACCAGCGCAAGCACGGCATGGCATCTTTTTGCCTGCGTACTTGCGTAGCCCCGTGAACGGCTACGGAGCACCGCTGGTTCATAGGACAAACCACAGGAAGAGGCCATGGAGGAAGAAGAAGAGGAGGGGGTGGAGGAGAGAGGTGTGTCACAACCAGTAGTAGCATTTTGGAGGCGTGGCGGTGGGACAACCTCCAACACTGCTGCACCTTGTCCTGCATCCTTCCCAGCTGCCAAAAGAGTGACCCAATGGGCCGTGAAAGAAAGGTAACGTCCCTGTCCATGCCTGCTGGACCATGAGTCAGCGGTAATATGCACCTTACCGCTGACCGCCCTGTCCAGCGAGGCCAAGACATTGCCTTCCACATGCCGGTAGAGAGCCGGAATAGCCTTCCGTGAGAAAAAGTGGCGTTTGGGAACCTGCCACTGAGGAACCGCACATTGCACAAACTCACGGAAGGGGGCCGAGTCTACCAACTGAAAAGGCAGCAGTTGAAGCGCTAGCAATTTAGCCAAGCTAGCATTCAACCGCTGGGCATGTGGATGGCTGGGAGTGAACTTCTTTCGACGGTCCAGCAGCTGGGGCAGGGAAATTTGCCTGCTAGAATCGGACGTCGGTGTACTACTAGCAGAGTGGCCGCAAGTACTTGGCTGTGACACGCCTAATTCTACACCTTCATTCCTCTCAGTGCATGTTTCAGAGAGGACTGAAGTTATAGTGGGGTTGGAGATCCCAGCTGATGCGGTGCAAGGAGAGGTCCGCTTTGTTCTTTGGTGTGGGTCTTTGAGGTAGGCTTGCCAACGAGCTGCATGGCAGGTCAACATATGTCTGGTCAGGCATGTGGTACCCAAGCGGCTGATGTTTTGGCCACGCGATATACGCTTGAGACATATGTTGCAAACAGCAGCTGTGCGATCTGATGCACTAGCCTCAAAAAAGGCCCACACCAAAGAACTTTTTGAATGACGGGCAGAGGCAGCGCCCTGCACAGGCGGAGCTCTGCGGTGTGATTCCGTCGGTGTACTGCCCTTACGCTGGCCACCAAAGGGCATCCTGCCTCGTTGGAGATGTGCCTCCTCCTCATCCTCCTCCTCCTCCTCTCTCCTATTAGGCACCCACGTGGAGTCAGTGACCTCATCATCCCCTCCCTCCTCATCACTGGAGCCAATCTGGCAGTATGCTGCAGCTGCTGGAACATGACTGCCAGATTGGTGTCCTTCTTGAGCATCCCCTCTGTCTGCTCTCACCCTACTGCCTTCCTGTAGCTGGGTTTCATCATCAGACCCTTCGAAACGCTGGGCATCCTCCTGGAGCATGTACCCAACACTGTGCTCAAACAGTTCGGGGGACTCCTCAGGAGGAGGACATGGTGGGTCTAGGGAAGGAGTGACTGATGATGAGTCTGACATTGATACCAGGGAAGAGGACGCTTTGGCAGCTGCTTTGCCAGTACCCTGAGCCTGGGTGAGAGAGGATGAGGAGGAGGAGGAGGGCTTGGTCATCCACTCTACCAAGTCTTCGGCATGATGTGGCTCAACATGTCCAGCTGCCGAAAAGAAGGACAAGCGTGTCCCATGGCCATGTGCTGATGACAATGCACCGCGTCCACGACCAGCACTGTTGCCCCCAGACACAGAGCCTGCTTGCCCTCTTTTATTGCCTCCTGACTGTCTGCCTCTCCTCGTTTGCCTTCCAGACATTCTAATAGATGGCCTGCAGGGAGATGGGAAAAAAGCAATAAGGGCTACCTTCAGGTGTCCTTCTCTGTCCCTTGAAACAAGGACTTGCACAGTGAAAGAAACTGACACTCTCCCTACCTACAGTTTTCTGTCCCTAGAAAAAATGTTTTTTTTAAGCACAATATAGCACAAGGAGAATTCACTCACTGTCCTTCCAGGTCCCCAGAAACAAGGACTTGCACAGTGAAAGAAACTGACACTCTCCCTACCTACAGTTTTCTGTCCCTAGAAAAAATGTTTTTTTTAAGCACAATATAGCACAAGGAGAATTCACTCACTGTCCTTCCAGGTCCCTGGAAACAAGGACTTGCACAGTGAAAGAAACTGACACTCTCCCTACCTACAGTTTTCTGTCCCTAGAAAAAATGTTTTTTTTAAGCACAATATAGCACAAGGAGAATTCACTCACTGTCCTTCCAGGTCCCTAGAAACAAGGACTTGCACAGTGAAAGAAACTGACACTCTCCCTACCTACAGTTTTCTGTCCCTAGAAAAAATGTTTTTTTTAAGCACAATATAGCACAAGGAGAATTCACTCACTGTCCTTCCAGGTCCCTGGAAACAAGGACTTGCACAGTGAAAGAAACTGACACTCTCCCTACCTACATTTTTCTGTCCCTAGAAAAAATGTTTTTTTTTAAGCACAATATAGCACAAGGAGAATTCACTCACTGTCCTTCCAGGTCCCTGGAAACAAGGACTTGCACAGTGAAAGAAACTGACACTCTCCCTACCTACAGTTTTCTGTCCCTAGAAAAAATGTTTTTTTTAAGCACAATATAGCACAAGGAGAATTCACTCACTGTCCTTCCAGGTCCCTGGAAACAAGGACTTGCACAGTGAAAGAAACTGACACTCTCCCTACCTACAGTTTTCTGTCCCTAGAAAAAATGTTTTTTTTAAGCACAATATAGCACAAGGAGAATTCACTCACTGTCCTTCCAGGTCCCTGGAAACAAGGACTTGCACAGTGAAAGAAACTGACACTCTCCCTACCTACAGTTTTCTGTCCCTAGAAAAAATGTTTTTTTTAAGCACAATATAGCACAAGGAGAATTCACTCACTGTCCTTCCAGGTCCCTGGAAACAAGGACTTGCACAGTGAAAGAAACTGACACTCTCCCTACCTACAGTTTTCTGTCCCTAGAAAAAATGTTTTTTTTAAGCACAATATAGCACAAGGAGAATTCACTCACTGTCCTTCCAGGTCCCTAGAAACAAGGACTTGCACAGTGAAAGAAACTGACACTCTCCCTACCTACAGTTTTCTGTCCCTAGAAAAAATGTTTTTTTTAAGCACAATATAGCACAAGGAGAATTAACTCACTGTCCTTCCAGGTCCCTAGAAACAAGGACTCGCACAGTGAAAGAAACTGACACTCTCCCTACCTACAGTTTTCTGTCCCTAGAAAAAATGTTTTTTTTAAGCACACTATAGCACAAGCACAAAACACACTGACACTCTCCCTACCTATCCTTCTCTTTCCCTAAACTAAAGGAATCCAGGTTAAGCAAGAAAGAAATAAAAGTCACTGTCCCTGCCTATGCTGCTCTATCCCTGCTCCGGAACACACTACACTAGGCCGCCGTGCTGGCGGCCTTTTATAGTGTGGGGCGTGTACTAAACACCCTCAGCAATAATTGGCCACAGGCATCCTGCCTGTGGCCAATCATTGCTCTCCTCGCTGCCGGCGCTGTGATTGGCCAAGCATGCGGGGTCACAGTGCATGCTTGGCCAATCACAGCGCCTGGATGACACTGCGATGGCGTAGTGCATTGTGGGCCGTTCGCGTCACTCGAATTTGGCGCGAACGGCCCAAATCGTTCGATCTTCGTCGAACGATCGAACAGCCGATGTTCGAGTCGAACGTATGTTCGACTCGAACACGAAGCTCATCCCTACTTACGTGGAACACCATATATTCTAGACCAGAGTATGAATTACAAACATAGTGGTTGATTTCTCCATGAAGACCATCCGGCCAGGAAACAAAGACAGGAGACTCAAGTTTTGTCTGCAAGAGGTCACATGTAAATATTAGACACGCATAGGTGCAAAGGGGGGGGGCAGGGAGAGGGGGCAGGGAGAGGGACGCAGGGAGAGGGACGCAGGGTGGAAAACATTTTGATCCACCTATATTATAACTCAATGTCTTATTGATGTAGAATTGATAAAGGGCAGGCAGCAGGGAATGGCTAGAAAGAAGTGCTCATGATGCTAATATATTTACCTTTATTAAGCTGATTGAAAGAAATGTCAAGTGTATAACACTTCCATGCTATTTGATTACAATGTCATCTTGTCTCGGTGCATACCGTCAGTGGTGGAGTCTGATCACAGGTTTTAAAGTCCAAGTATCTATCCTTTTATTAAGGGTCGCCTACAGATTGCATATATATATATATATATATATATATATATATATATATACACAATTATTATGATGCTACCACATTGAATCAAAAGAATAGTATTAAAAGAAAGTCAAACTTGCATAAAGGCCAGCAGGGTATTACTTACTGATGGATTTATATTGAGTCACACGAGTCTTGTCTGCACTGCAGTCTGCCTGTCCAAGTGAGTATGCCAACGCTGTATCCTGGCCTAGGCCAACAAGGCCCAGGCCTAGGGCAGCACTTTGCAGGGGGGCAGCACGGAAAGAGTCCCCGTCGGCTTGCGCTACACTGTTAGTGTAACGCAAGCTGCTTCTAATTTTGACTGTCCTGTAGTCCTCGCTGTGCTATGTTTTCTCCTGCACCATTGGCATGGTTATATCTTCTTAGTCCTCTCCATAAAATTATCAGAAATTTGTGCTTAAAGTAGAACTATAGGCAACACTTTTTTTTTTTTCATTTTGGATAGAGTAAGGGAGGGTTATAGCCCCTGACAGGTTAATTTTTACCATCCCCATCCCATTGCAGAGATTTCCCTTCACTTCCTGCCCCATAGCCAAACAGGAAGTGAGAGGAAATCTATGCAAATTAAGGGAATCCAATGCCCCCCTCCCCCCAGGCCCTAAGAACTAGTGTCCCCACTCGAAAATTTCAGGGTGTGTCCTAAACAGAAAAGGGTGTGGCCTTGACAGGAAGGGGTGGGCCATATTTAAATTGGGGGGGTGCACGAGTTTAGTCAGGCCTAGGGCAACACAAAACCTAAATACACCACTGGAGTATGCCAAGTGTGTTATTATCAGAATGGTCTTATATATGGTGGATAATTGTTTGACTCCTCTCACCTGTATTGATATCAATCCCACACCTGCGTCCGCCCCCTCACACCACCCGCCCCCCCCACTCCATCACACACCTGCATGTCCATTCACTGGCCATGATAAAGTCAAATGGGCGGTCATGTGACCCCCTCAGCGTCCCGGGGGCGGACCCGGCATAGCCGCCAACTCCATGGTAACAGACCAGCTCGTCGGCGCCATGCGACGAGCACTCCGGCCACTAGGGGAGCGCGTACGCATTGACGTCAACGTCAGGAGGCGGTCACAGGATGCTGCTGACGCAGAAAAAGGGTTCCCGGTGTTCTGCCGAGAAAGGTCCCCCCCCGGCGGATTATACCCCCCCTGTACTGCGCAGGTGCGGCACTTGTGCAGTACGAACCTGAATGAGCCTCCGAAAATAGCCAAACATATGTAGAGCTGAGAGTCGGCTCTAGACGGCGCCTGCGTGGACCTCGCTGTAAGTGGCCAGTCGGCCTCACGTCCTCGCTTCGCTCGCTCGGCCTCCTGGCTCTTTTTTTAACATCGTCCATGTCCACGGGGATGGTAAGGAAAGAGCCTGGATGTCAGAAGCGTAGCACAATTTGGTGTGCACAGGCACCATCTAGAGCTGACTCTCAGCTCTACATGTTCGGCTATTTTCAGAGGCAAGCGCCGCGCCTGCGCAGTACAGGGGTGGCATAATCCGCAGGGGGACCTTTCTCGGCAAGACACCGGCGTTGCCTGGGAAACTAGGGGAGGGGAGGACACGACGACGTGTTTCTCCCCCCCCCCCCCCCCCGCCAGGAGACAAATCAGGGAAATCCTATCCGTCACTTACCGAACGGAACCTCCATGGAGAGAGGCATACACACTTTGGTGGAGAAGGGACCAGAGCTGTACAAACTAACACAAAGCATAACATCACAAACAAAACCAAAAATAAAATTAAATAAAATAAAAAAATAAAATGAATTGAAATAAGAAATGGTTAATAATAAATAAAATAAAATATAAATATAAATAATGATGACCCCTTATTAGACCCCTTATGCCCTGTACACACGATAGGAATTTCCGATGAAAAAAGTCAGACGGAGTCCGTTGGGGTTTTTTCATCAGAAATTCCGACCGTGCGTGGGCCCCATCGGAGAAATTCCGATGAATTCCATGTTCTATTTTTTTCCGATGAAATTCCGTCGAAATTCCGATGGAAGTTTGATCGGAAAAAGGTCCGATCGTGTGTACAGGGCATAAGGCTTCATTCACACCTATGCATTTTAAGTGCTTTATGCATTTTGCAGATTTGCACTACAGAACGTGTTCCATAGGAAACCATGTTAAATGGACTGTAGTGCAAAATCTGCAAAATGCAAAAAGCACAAAAAATGCATAGGTGTTGTAGCGGCCCTTTACTTTTTTGGGGTGTTATGTGCCTAAATTTAGGGGTTGGTCTGAGCTGGTAGCCAGGCTCGGACCATTTTGATTGCTGGGTATTTGCTTCTGCCTATGTGATGCTGCCTGGTTTATGGTTCCCTGTGGTCTGTGGGTGGCGTTGCCATATCGGGTCAGGGTTAAGCCAGGGGTGCATTGCTGCGCCTTAGGGTGTCCTCTCTCGGCAGTGGTGCAGTGGGCGTGGTCGGCCTGTTGTGCATGCCGGGAGAGGGTACATAAGGGGCAGACGCCATTTTTAGTGGTTGGGGTTTGAGGAGTTGGAGTCGAGAGTGGAGGAGCCAGAGGGGTGTGCCCCTCGGGGGTGCGATGACTGGCCGAGAAGTCTCGGGCACCTTTGGCCCGAGGCTGCAACGTTCCAGGTAGGCCCAGTACCTTTAACTGGGTCTACAGTTCGCCTATTGGAGTCCCAGGGTGCCCGGGTGAGGGTACCCGCTCTGACCGAGAGGAAGCCAGGGGAGGATCTGTCCCACTGAGGAGATGAGTAATGGAAGATTGCTGTCTCGGGAGAGGCCTGGTGACCTGTCAGAGGGAAGGATTCTTTATTCAGGAAAGCTAACCCGTAGAGTGCCCATTGGCATTATCCTGTTCTTAAAGCCTACAGAGGTTAGAGGATCTCCTGTACCTATCCCTGGAGGGGATAGGGTGACAGAACTGTTCGAGCTCCACACCGGCTGCTAGGACTGTGAGAGAGGACTATCCGGGTGAGCTAAACCCACTTGGGATCGAGTGGCGACGAGGTTGCTGGTTGTGCCTGGATCTAATCCCTTATACTTATTCCTTCTTTCATCTGTCCCTGTCTAAGACGCAGCAAATAGAAAATAAACTCTCTGTTGGAGTTAAAGTGTTTCTGGACATTGGTTTCTTTGGGGGAAGAAATAAAGACTTGTCCCCATAATCTGGGGACGAGAACCAGTGGGAAGGGTGACTCGCTGCAGGACCCAAAATTTGTGAACACCGCTTAACCTCTTCAAACAGGAGGGTACGGGCATATAGCACGGTGTGCCTTGACTTGCAAGTGAGCCAGGCGAGAAAAAGGTCCGTGTGCTACAGTGCGAATCAGCGATTAGGCCTGGTTCACACCTATGCAGGTTGCAGTTTGCATATTGGAGGTGCATTTTTCCTTCTTCAATACACATTTTTGATCCATTAAAGTCTATGGAAGCAAAAAAAAGAAAAAAGTCCCTGGCCCTTTCCATAGAATGCACAGATGTGAACTAAATTCATAGAAAACCATGTTAAATGGACTGTAGTGTGTTTCTGCAAAACTGAAAACGCACAAAAAAAATGCGTAGGTGTGAACCAGGCCTCAGGCTCTAGTCACATTAATGCGTTTTTTGGTGCATTTTGCAGAAATGCAGGGGATTTTTTTTACATGGTTTCCTATGGAACATGTTCACATCAATGCTTTTTTGTGCCTCTGCATTTTTGGAATGGGTCAGGGACTTTTTTCCTGCAAAATACAGCGTTTTGCATGTAATAGACTTCAATGGACCCGCATCCAAAATGCAAGTACCGCATTTTTGCTGCGATTTTGCATCGATTTGCGTTTTGCATTTATTTTTTTATTTTTTACACTGTATATAGCTGGTTGTTAAAGAGGGTGCCAGGAAGTCGGCCGCTGCATCCTTAACAACCGATGAGTCATCAGTTGTCAGAGGGCTTCCCGCTGAATGTAAAAAAACAGAATTGCCAGCTAAAAATAAAAATCGAAAAAATAAACAGAGTGGGGTCCCCCCCCCAGGTCCATACCAGGCCCTTGGGTCTATTATGGATTCGGAGGGCACCCCCATGCCAAAATGTAAAAAAAATGGCGTGGGGGTCCCCCCAAAATTCATACCAGACCCTTATCCGTTTTGAGTCAGGGCCTACACTTTAAGTTATGTCATTCATTTCAGTATTTGCTGTAGAAGTGTCATCAAACCAGCATGACCAGATCTTTTGAAACTTGTGGGGGGCACCCTCGGTTGGCGTACGTAACTTTGTAGAGAGGTAAACTGGCATTATTTCCAGAAAGGAATAGTAGGAGGAGATGTTTTCTTCCAATTCATCGTGATGGCCTTACGGGCATAGAATAACAAGAGCTTAATGAGTGTTCTCCTGGCCACTGTTGTTGTTAGCTGTTCCACCAACCCTAACAAACAGTATCTCGGGTCATTTGGTACAGTTGTCCGTGTCACATGACTAATCACTGTTAGAACCCCTTGCCAATAATGTGCTATTGCCGGACAGGTCCTAAATAGTGATGAGCCGAACACCCCCGGGTTCGGTTCGCACCAGAACCCGCGAACGGACCGAAAGTTCGTACGAACATTAGAACCCTATTAAATACAATGGATGCGAACGTTCGAATTCTAAAGTGCTAATTATAACAACTATTATGCATGTTATTGTCCTAAAAAGGGTTTGGGAACCCGGGTTCTGCACCAGGGGACATGTATCAATGCAAAAAGAAGTTTTAAAAACGGTCGTTTTTCGGGAGCAGTCATTTTAATGATGCATAAAGTGAAAAAAAAAAAGTCAAATATTCCTTTAAATATCGTACCTGGGGGGTGTCTAAAGTATGCCTGTGAAGTGCCACGTGTTTCCCGTGTTTAGAACTGTCCCTGCACAAAATGACACTTCTAAAGGGAAAAAAAGCCATTTAAAACTGCTTGCGGCTTTAATGTAATGTCTGGTCCCGGTAATATGGATGAAAATCTTTAAGAAAAATGGCATAGCTACCCCATGACCCCCCCCCCTACCCCAGCCCATTACCAGCCCCTTTGGGTCTTGTATGGATATTAAGGGGAACCCCGCACATAAAATAAAAAAGGCCCTATATACTCTGAACAGCCGTATACAGGCGGTGCATACAAGACAGGGACTGTAGGTTTGTTCTTATGTAGAATCTGTTTGTAATTTTGAACAGGTACATTGTTGAAGTGTAGCTCCAGCCCAAAAATCTATTTTTAAACTTTTTGGAAAACATAGGTAAGGGTTATCACCCCTGTAACATTTGTTTTTCTGTCTGTGCCCCTGTTCAGAACATTTCACCTCACTTTCCGTCCCAATGACAACTGTTTTTGAAATGTGGTGTTTTTCTTGAAACAAGGATTGCTGATAAAGCATCAGTACAGAGGAGACACCTTTCTCCCATATTTATTCTTACAGGAGAGAATTTTCCTTCCTAGTGGTAGATTTCCTCTCACTTCCTGTTGTCTTCTTGCGTTTGCAAGTAGGAGTCGTTTGTAAGTTGGATGTTTGAAAGTAGGGACCTGCCGTATATACTCTGCAGAAATAGGCCCCTTAGTTGTTGGTGTTGGCACAACACTGTAAGCACTCACAGTTACTCTTGGTTGGTGCTGGAACGCCCTGCTGTCAACTATTATATCAGGAATTTTAATTACATATAATTGTTGAACAGTGGTAGTAAAAATTGGGCCTTTGATGGTGGTGCTGGTGCCACAACACTGTAAGCCCTGACAGTTACTCTTGGTGGGTGCAGCAATGGGCCCTGCTGTGAATTATTAGATCAAGAATTGTAATTGCATGCCCCTGTTGAACAGGGGCTGAAAAATTGGGCCTTTCGTGGTGGTGGTGGTGGTGGTGGTGTTGCCACAACACTGTAAGCCCTCAGAGTTACTCTTGGTGGGTGCAGGAATGGGCCCTGCTGTGAATTATTAGATCAAGAATTGTAATTACATGCCCCTTTTGAACAGGGGCTGAAAAATTGGGCCTTTCGTGGTGGTGGTGGTGGTGGTGGCGTTGCCACAACACTGTAAGCCCTCAGAGTTACTCTTGGTGGGTGCAGCAATGGGCCCTGCTGTGAATTATTAGATCAAGAATTGTAATTGCATGCCCCTGTTGAACAGGGGCTGAAAAATTGGGCCTTAGGCACTGGTGGCACAACACTACAACCCCTCACAGATACGTTACTTGGAGCACAGCAATGAGCCCTGTTGCAAAGTATTGCTTCAAAAATTGTAATGACACGCCCCTGTTAAACAGGGGCTGAAAAATTGGGCCTTAGGCACTGGTGCCACAACACTCCAACCCCTCACAGATACTGTACTTGGAGCACAGCAATGAGCCCTATGGCAAATTATTGCTAAAAAAATTGTAATTACACGCCCCTGTAAAACAGGGGCTGAAAAATTGGGCCTTAGCCACTGGTGGCTGCACCCATAAACAAAAATGATCTTCCAAGCTATCATCATCAATCGTATCATTGAGGACTCGGAGGAGGAGGATAGCCAGTCAACATAACAGCACAGGCACTCAGCATCAGCATCAGTCTTGAAGGGATGTGACATGTTAAAATCAATTAGTCTGTTATATCAGCATCAGGTGTGTGGTAGCTGGTGGTGATCCAAGACTGGTTCATCTTGATGAAAGTCAGTCGATCAACCGAGTCGGTGGACAGGCGCACCCTGTGATCCGTGACAAATCCTCCAGCAGCACTGAATGTGCGTTCCGAAAGAACGCTGGATGCAGGACAGGCCAGTAGCTCAATTGCATACTGTGCAAGCTCTGGCCAGTGATCCATCCTCAAGACCCAGTAAGCCAGAGGATTTTCGGTGGGGAAGGTGTCCAAGTCTGACCTTGCCCCTAGATATTCCTGCACCATGTTTATCAGACGCTGGCGATGGTTGCTGGAACCGATCATACTTTGGGGCTGCGGACTAAAGAATTGTCTGAACCCATCGGTCAGACAGCCACCTTCCCCACCGCTCCTTCTTTGACTGGCCGAAGCCTCAGCAACTCGTTGTCCAGGACCAGGAGTTTGTAACCTCCCAGTCTCTGGGAACGCGTTGCACAGACCTTTCTGCAAGGCCTCCCGGAGTTGTCTCATCCTCTGCTCCCTCTGCGAAGGTAACATAAGGTCCGCAACCTTACCCTTGTACCGTGGATCAAGGAGAGTGGCCAGCCAGTAATGGTCCCTCTCCTTGATCCGAAGAATACGAGGATCCTTCCGCAGACTTTGCAGGATCAGGGAGGCCATGCAGCGTAGGTTTGCTGAGGCATTCGCTCCGGAGTCCTCTGGGTCACTAAGGACGACATGATCCGCAGCCACCTCCTCCCAGCCACGTACAAGTCCACTGGTTTCTTGGGACTGTAAATCATCCCTAAAAGACTGCTGCTGATGATGCTGAGTGCCAGCCTCCACCTCCATGCTGACACAATCCTCCTCCTCCTCCTCCTCCTCTTCCTCTTCCTGTGCGATGGGTGGGACAGAAGGAACACTGTCTGGGTAAAGGGGGCCTTGAGAGGCAAGGAAGTCCTCCTCTTCCTGCCTCTGTTCTGCCTCAAGTGCCCTGTCCATTATTCCACGCAGCGTGTGCTCCAACAGGTGGACAAGAGGTACAGTGTCACTGATGCATGCACTGTCACTGCTCACCATCCTCGTGGCCTCCTCAAATGGTGCCAGGACAGTGCATGCATCCCTGATCATGCCCCACTGGCGTGGAGAAAAAAAACCAAGCTCCCCTGACCCTGTCCTGGTGCCATAGTCGCACAGGTACTCATTGATGGCCCTCTGCTGCGTGTGCAGCCGCTGCAGCATGGCCAACGTTGAGTTCCACCTGGTGGGCATGTCACATATAAGGCGGTTCTTGGGCAGGTTCAACTCCTTTTGCAGCTCAGCCAGGCGAGCACTGGCATTATAAGATCTGCGGAAATGCACACAGACTTTCCTGGCCTGCCTCAGGACATCCTGTAAGCCCGGGTACCTGGCCAAGAACCGCTGCACCACCAGGTTAAGGACGTGAGCCACACAGGGCACATGGGTCAGTTGTCCCTGTCGGAGGGCGGAGAGGAGGTTGGTGCCATTGTCGCAAACCACCATTCCTGGCTTAAGCTGGCGTGGCGTCAACCACCTCTCGGCCTGGCCCTGCAGAGCAGACAGGACCTCTGCCCCAGTGTGGCTTCTGTCCCCCAAACACACCAGCGCAAGCACGGCATGGCATCTTTTTGCCTGCGTACTTGCGTAGCCCCGTGAACGGCTACGGAGCACCGCTGGTTCATAGGACAAACCACAGGAAGAGGCCATGGAGGAAGAAGAAGAGGAGGGGGTGGAGGAGAGAGGTGTGTCACAACCAGTAGTAGCATTTTGGAGGCGTGGCGGTGGAACAACCTCCAACACTACTGCACCTTGTCCTGCATCCTTCCCAGCTGCCAAAAGAGTGACCCAATGGGCCGTGAAAGAAAGGTAACGTCCCTGTCCATGCCTGCTGGACCATGAGTCAGCGGTAATATGCACCTTACCGCTGACCGCCCTGTCCAGCGAGGCCAAGACATTGCCTTCCACATGCCGGTAGAGAGCCGGAATAGCCTTCCGTGAGAAAAAGTGGCGTTTGGGAACCTGCCACTGAGGAACCGCACATTGCACAAACTCACGGAAGGGGGCCGAGTCTACCAACTGAAAAGGCAGCAGTTGAAGCGCTAGCAATTTAGCCAAGCTAGCATTCAACCGCTGGGCATGTGGATGGCTGGGAGTGAACTTCTTTCGACGGTCCAGCAGCTGGGGCAGGGAAATTTGCCTGCTAGAATCGGACGTCGGTGTACTGCTAGCAGAGTGGCCGCAAGTACTTGGCTGTGACACACCTAATTCTACACCTTCATTCCTCTCAGTGCATGTTTCAGAGAGGACTGAAGTTATAGTGGGGTTGGAGATCCCAGCTGATGCGGTGCAAGGAGAGGTCCGCTTTGTTCTTTGGTGTGGGTCTTTGAGGTAGGCTTGCCAACGAGCTGCATGGCAGGTCAACATATGTCTGGTCAGGCATGTGGTACCCAAGCGGCTGATGTTTTGGCCACGCGATATACGCTTGAGACATATGTTGCAAACAGCAGCTGTGCGATCTGATGCACTAGCCTCAAAAAAGGCCCACACCAAGGAACTTTTTGAATGACGGGCAGAGGCAGCGCCCTGCACAGGCGGAGCTCTGCGGTGTGATTCCGTCGGTGTACTGCCCTTACGCTGGCCACCAAAGGGCATCCTGCCTCGTTGGAGATGTGCCTCCTCCTCATCCTCCTCCTCCTCCTCTCTCCTATTAGGCACCCACGTGGAGTCAGTGACCTCATCATCCCCTCCCTCCTCATCACTGGAGCCAATCTGGCAGTATGCTGCAGCTGCTGGAACATGACTGCCAGATTGGTGTCCTTCTTGAGCATCCCCTCTGTCTGCTCTCACGCTACTGCCTTCCTGTAGCTGGGTTTCATCATCAGACCCTTCGAAACGCTGGGCATCCTCCTGGAGCATGTACCCAACACTGTGCTCAAACAGTTCGGGGGACTCCTCAGGAGGAGGACATGGTGGGTCTAGGGAAGGAGTGACTGATGATGAGTCTGACATTGATACCAGGGAAGAGGACGCTTTGGCAACTGCTTTGCCAGTACCCTGAGCCTGGGTGAGAGAGGATGAGGAGGAGGAGGAGGGTTTGGTCATCCACTCTGCCAAGTCTTCGGCATGATGTGGCTTAACATGTCCAGCTGCCGAAAAGAAGGACAAGCGTGTCCCATGGCCATGTGCTGATGACAATGCACCGCGTCCACGACCAGCACTGTTGCCCCCAGACACAGAGCCTGCTTGCCCTCTTTTATTGCCTCCTGAATGTCTGCCTCTCCTTGTTTGCCTTCCAGACATTCTAATAGATGGCCTGCAGGGAGATGGGAAAAAAGCAATAAGGGCTACCTTCAGGTGTCCTTCTCTGTCCCTTTACTTAAGGATTTCTAAATATGGTTGAGGATTATTGCTTTTGCACAGAATAGCACAACGACAATTTCCCTGACTGTCCAAAAAACAAGGATTTCAAAGATGGTTGATGAGGAATGCTTTGGCACACTATAGCACAAGGAGAAATCCCCTCACTTTCCTTCTTTGTCCCTAGAAACAAGGACTGGCACAGTGAAAGAAACTGACACTCTCCCTACCTACAGTTTTCTGTCCCTAGAAAAAATGTTTTTTTAAAGCACACTATAGCACAAGGAGAAATCCCCTCACTTTCCTTCTTTGTCCCTAGAAACAAGGACTGGCACAGTGAAAGAAACTGACACTCTCCCTACCTACAGTTTTCTGTCCCTAGAAAAAATGTTTTTTTAAAGCACACTATAGCACAAGGAGAATTCCCCTCACTTTCCTTCTTTGTCCCTAGAAACAAGGACTGGCACAGTGAAAGAAACTGACACTCTCCCTACCTAGAGTTTTCTGTCCCTAGAAAAAATGTTTTTTTAAAGCACACTATAGCACAAGGAGAAATCCCCTCACTTTCCTTCTTTGTCCCTAGAAACAAGGACTGGCACAGTGAAAGAAACTGACACTCTCCCTACCTACAGTTTTCTGTCCCTAGAAAAAATGTTTTTTAAAGCACACTATAGCACAAGGAGAATTCCCCTCACTTTCCTTCTTTGTCCCTAGAAACAAGGACTGGCACAGTGAAAGAAACTGACACTCTCCCTACCTACAGTTTTCTGTCCCTAGAAAAAATGTTTTTTTAAAGCACACTATAGCACAAGGAGAAATCCCCTACTTTCCTTCTTTGTCCCTAGAAACAAGGACTGGCACAGTGAAAGAAACTGACACTCTCCCTACCTACAGTTTTCTGTCCCTAGAAAAAATGTTTTTTTAAAGCACACTATAGCACAAGGAGAAATCCCCTCACTTTCCTTCGTTGTCCCTAGAAACAAGGACTGGCACAGTGAAAGAAACTGACACTCTCCCTACCTACAGTTTTCTGTCCCTAGAAAAAATGTTTTTTTAAAGCACACTATAGCACAAGGAGAATTCCCCTCACTTTCCTTCTTTGTCCCTAGAAACAAGGACTGGCACAGTGAAAGAAACTGACACTCTCCCTACCTACAGTTTTCTGTCCCTAGAAAAAATGTTTTTTTAAAGCACACTATAGCACAAGGAGAAATCCCCTCACTTTCCTTCTTTGTCCCTAGAAACAAGGACTGGCACAGTGAAAGAAACTGACACTCTCCCTACCTACAGTTTTCTGTCCCTAGAAAAAATGTTTTTTTAAAGCACACTATAGCACAAGGAGAATTCCCCTCACTTTCCTTCTTTGTCCCTAGAAACAAGGACTGGCACAGTGAAAGAAACTGACACTCTCCCTACCTACAGTTTTCTGTCCCTAGAAAAAATGTTTTTTAAAGCACACTATAGCACAAGGAGAATTCCCCTCACTTTCCTTCTTTGTCCCTAGAAACAAGGACTGGCACAGTGAAAGAAACTGACACTCTCCCTACCTACAGTTTTCTGTCCCTAGAAAAAATGTTTTTTTAAAGCACACTATAGCACAAGGAGAAATCCCCTCACTTTCCTTCTTTGTCCCTAGAAACAAGGACTGGCACAGTGAAAGAAACTGACACTCTCCCTACCTACAGTTTTCTGTCCCTAGAAAAAATGTTTTTTTAAAGCACACTATAGCACAAGGAGAAATCCCCTCACTTTCCTTCTTTGTCCCTAGAAACAAGGACTGGCACAGTGAAAGAAACTGACACTCTCCCTACCTACAGTTTTCTGTCCCTAGAAAAAATGTTTTTTTAAAGCACACTATAGCACAAGGAGAATTCCCCTCACTTTCCTTCTTTGTCCCTAGAAACAAGGACTGGCACAGTGAAAGAAACTGACACTCTCCCTACCTACAGTTTTCTGTCCCTAGAAAAAATGTTTTTTTTAAAGCACACTATAGCACAAGGAGAAATCCCCTCACTTTCCTTCTTTGTCCCTAGAAACAAGGACTGGCACAGTGAAAGAAACTGACACTCTCCCTACCTACAGTTTTCTGTCCCTAGAAAAAATGTTTTTTTAAAGCACACTATAGCACAAGGAGAATTCCCCTCACTTTCCTTCTTTGTCCCTAGAAACAAGGACTGGCACAGTGAAAGAAACTGACACTCTCCCTACCTACAGTTTTCTGTCCCTAGAAAAAATGTTTTTTTAAAGCACACTATAGCACAAGGAGAAATCCCCTCACTTTCCTTCTTTGTCCCTAGAAACAAGGACTGGCACAGTGAAAGAAACTGACACTCTCCCTACCTACAGTTTTCTGTCCCTAGAAAAAATGTTTTTTTAAAGCACACTATAGCACAAGGAGAATTCCCCTCACTTTCCTTCTTTGTCCCTAGAAACAAGGACTGGCACAGTGAAAGAAACTGACACTCTCCCTACCTACAGTTTTCTGTCCCTAGAAAAAATGTTTTTTTAAAGCACACTATAGCACAAGGAGAAATCCCCTCACTTTCCTTTTTTGTCCCTAGAAACAAGGACTGGCACAGTGAAAGAAACTGACACTCTCCCTACCTACAGTTTTCTGTCCCTAGAAAAAATGTTTTTTTAAAGCACACTATAGCACAAGGAGAAATCCCCTCACTTTCCTTCTTTGTCCCTAGAAACAAGGACTGGCACAGTGAAAGAAACTGACACTCTCCCTACCTACAGTTTTCTGTCCCTAGAAAAAATGTTTTTTTAAAGCACACTATAGCACAAGGAGAATTCCCCTCACTTTCCTTCTTTGTCCCTAGAAACAAGGACTGGCACAGTGAAAGAAACTGACACTCTCCCTACCTACAGTTTTCTGTCCCTAGAAAAAATGTTTTTTTAAAGCACACTATAGCACAAGGAGAATTCCCCTCACTTTCCTTCTTTGTCCCTAGAAACAAGGACTGGCACAGTGAAAGAAACTGACACTCTCCCTACCTAGAGTTTTCTGTCCCTAGAAAAAATGTTTTTTTAAAGCACACTATAGCACAAGGAGAAATCCCCTCACTTTCCTTCTTTGTCCCTAGAAACAAGGACTGGCACAGTGAAAGAAACTGACACTCTCCCTACCTACAGTTTTCTGTCCCTAGAAAAAATGTTTTTTAAAGCACACTATAGCACAAGGAGAATTCCCCTCACTTTCCTTCTTTGTCCCTAGAAACAAGGACTGGCACAGTGAAAGAAACTGACACTCTCCCTACCTACAGTTTTCTGTCCCTAGAAAAAATGTTTTTTTAAAGCACACTATAGCACAAGGAGAAATCCCCTCACTTTCCTTCTTTGTCCCTAGAAACAAGGACTGGCACAGTGAAAGAAACTGACACTCTCCCTACCTACAGTTTTCTGTCCCTAGAAAAAATGTTTTTTTAAAGCACACTATAGCACAAGGAGAAATCCCCTCACTTTCCTTCTTTGTCCCTAGAAACAAGGACTGGCACAGTGAAAGAAACTGACACTCTCCCTACCTACAGTTTTCTGTCCCTAGAAAAAATGTTTTTTTAAAGCACACTATAGCACAAGGAGAATTCCCCTCACTTTCCTTCTTTGTCCCTAGAAACAAGGACTGGCACAGTGAAAGAAACTGACACTCTCCCTACCTACAGTTTTCTGTCCCTAGAAAAAATGTTTTTTTAAAGCACACTATAGCACAAGGAGAAATCCCCTCACTTTCCTTCTTTGTCCCTAGAAACAAGGACTGGCACAGTGAAAGAAACTGACACTCTCCCTACCTACAGTTTTCTGTCCCTAGAAAAAATGTTTTTTTAAAGCACACTATAGCACAAGGAGAATTCCCCTCACTTTCCTTCTTTGTCCCTAGAAACAAGGACTGGCACAGTGAAAGAAACTGACACTCTCCCTACCTACAGTTTTCTGTCCCTAGAAAAAATGTTTTTTAAAGCACACTATAGCACAAGGAGAATTCCCCTCACTTTCCTTCTTTGTCCCTAGAAACAAGGACTGGCACAGTGAAAGAAACTGACACTCTCCCTACCTACAGTTTTCTGTCCCTAGAAAAAATGTTTTTTTAAAGCACACTATAGCACAAGGAGAAATCCCCTCACTTTCCTTCTTTGTCCCTAGAAACAAGGACTGGCACAGTGAAAGAAACTGACACTCTCCCTACCTACAGTTTTCTGTCCCTAGAAAAAATGTTTTTTTAAAGCACATTATAGCACAAGGAGAAATCCCCTCACTTTCCTTCTTTGTCCCTAGAAACAAGGACTGGCACAGTGAAAGAAACTGACACTCTCCCTACCTACAGTTTTCTGTCCCTAGAAAAAATGTTTTTTTAAAGCACACTATAGCACAAGGAGAATTCCCCTCACTTTCCTTCTTTGTCCCTAGAAACAAGGACTGGCACAGTGAAAGAAACTGACACTCTCCCTACCTACAGTTTTCTGTCCCTAGAAAAAATGTTTTTTTTAAAGCACACTATAGCACAAGGAGAAATCCCCTCACTTTCCTTCTTTGTCCCTAGAAACAAGGACTGGCACAGTGAAAGAAACTGACACTCTCCCTACCTACAGTTTTCTGTCCCTAGAAAAAATGTTTTTTTAAAGCACACTATAGCACAAGGAGAATTCCCCTCACTTTCCTTCTTTGTCCCTAGAAACAAGGACTGGCACAGTGAAAGAAACTGACACTCTCCCTACCTACAGTTTTCTGTCCCTAGAAAAAATGTTTTTTTAAAGCACACTATAGCACAAGGAGAAATCCCCTCACTTTCCTTCTTTGTCCCTAGAAACAAGGACTGGCACAGTGAAAGAAACTGACACTCTCCCTACCTACAGTTTTCTGTCCCTAGAAAAAATGTTTTTTTAAAGCACACTATAGCACAAGGAGAAATCCCCTCACTTTCCTTCTTTGTCCCTAGAAACAAGGACTGGCACAGTGAAAGAAACTGACACTCTCCCTACCTACAGTTTTCTGTCCCTAGAAAAAATGTTTTTTTAAAGCACACTATAGCACAAGGAGAAATCCCCTCACTTTCCTTCTTTGTCCCTAGAAACAAGGACTGGCACAGTGAAAGAAACTGACACTCTCCCTACCTACAGTTTTCTGTCCCTAGAAAAAATGTTTTTTTAAAGCACACTATAGCACAAGGAGAATTCCCCTCACTTTCCTTCTTTGTCCCTAGAAACAAGGACTGGCACAGTGAAAGAAACTGACACTCTCCCTACCTACAGTTTTCTGTCCCTAGAAAAAATGTTTTTTTAAAGCACACTATAGCACAAGGAGAAATCCCCTCACTTTCCTTCTTTGTCCCTAGAAACAAGGACTGGCACAGTGAAAGAAACTGACACTCTCCCTACCTACAGTTTTCTGTCCCTAGAAAAAATGTTTTTTTAAAGCACACTATAGCACAAGGAGAATTCCCCTCACTTTCCTTCTTTGTCCCTAGAAACAAGGACTGGCACAGTGAAAGAAACTGACACTCTCCCTACCTACAGTTTTCTGTCCCTAGAAAAAATGTTTTTTAAAGCACACTATAGCACAAGGAGAATTCCCCTCACTTTCCTTCTTTGTCCCTAGAAACAAGGACTGGCACAGTGAAAGAAACTGACACTCTCCCTACCTACAGTTTTCTGTCCCTAGAAAAAATGTTTTTTTAAAGCACACTATAGCACAAGGAGAAATCCCCTCACTTTCCTTCTTTGTCCCTAGAAACAAGGACTGGCACAGTGAAAGAAACTGACACTCTCCCTACCTACAGTTTTCTGTCCCTAGAAAAAATGTTTTTTTTAAAGCACATTATAGCACAAGGAGAAATCCCCTCACTTTCCTTCTTTGTCCCTAGAAACAAGGACTGGCACAGTGAAAGAAACTGACACTCTCCCTACCTACAGTTTTCTGTCCCTAGAAAAAATGTTTTTTTAAAGCACACTATAGCACAAGGAGAATTCCCCTCACTTTCCTTCTTTGTCCCTAGAAACAAGGACTGGCACAGTGAAAGAAACTGACACTCTCCCTACCTACAGTTTTCTGTCCCTAGAAAAAATGTTTTTTTTAAAGCACACTATAGCACAAGGAGAAATCCCCTCACTTTCCTTCTTTGTCCCTAGAAACAAGGACTGGCACAGTGAAAGAAACTGACACTCTCCCTACCTACAGTTTTCTGTCCCTAGAAAAAATGTTTTTTTAAAGCACACTATAGCACAAGGAGAATTCCCCTCACTTTCCTTCTTTGTCCCTAGAAACAAGGACTGGCACAGTGAAAGAAACTGACACTCTCCCTACCTACAGTTTTCTGTCCCTAGAAAAAATGTTTTTTTAAAGCACACTATAGCACAAGGAGAATTCCCCTCACTTTCCTTCTTTGTCCCTAGAAACAAGGACTGGCACAGTGAAAGAAACTGACACTCTCCCTACCTACAGTTTTCTGTCCCTAGAAAAAATGTTTTTTAAAGCACACTATAGCACAAGGAGAATTCCCCTCACTTTCCTTCTTTGTCCCTAGAAACAAGGACTGGCACAGTGAAAGAAACTGACACTCTCCCTACCTACAGTTTTCTGTCCCTAGAAAAAATGTTTTTTTAAAGCACACTATAGCACAAGGAGAAATCCCCTCACTTTCCTTCTTTGTCCCTAGAAACAAGGACTGGCACAGTGAAAGAAACTGACACTCTCCCTACCTACAGTTTTCTGTCCCTAGAAAAAATGTTTTTTTAAAGCACACTATAGCACAAGGAGAAATCCCCTCACTTTCCTTCTTTGTCCCTAGAAACAAGGACTGGCACAGTGAAAGAAACTGACACTCTCCCTACCTACAGTTTTCTGTCCCTAGAAAAAATGTTTTTTTAAAGCACACTATAGCACAAGGAGAATTCCCCTCACTTTCCTTCTTTGTCCCTAGAAACAAGGACTGGCACAGTGAAAGAAACTGACACTCTCCCTACCTACAGTTTTCTGTCCCTAGAAAAAATGTTTTTTTAAAGCACACTATAGCACAAGGAGAAATCCCCTCACTTTCCTTCTTTGTCCCTAGAAACAAGGACTGGCACAGTGAAAGAAACTGACACTCTCCCTACCTACAGTTTTCTGTCCCTAGAAAAAATGTTTTTTTAAAGCACACTATAGCACAAGGAGAATTCCCCTCACTTTCCTTCTTTGTCCCTAGAAACAAGGACTGGCACAGTGAAAGAAACTGACACTCTCCCTACCTACAGTTTTCTGTCCCTAGAAAAAATGTTTTTTAAAGCACACTATAGCACAAGGAGAATTCCCCTCACTTTCCTTCTTTGTCCCTAGAAACAAGGACTGGCACAGTGAAAGAAACTGACACTCTCCCTACCTACAGTTTTCTGTCCCTAGAAAAAATGTTTTTTTAAAGCACACTATAGCACAAGGAGAAATCCCCTCACTTTCCTTCTTTGTCCCTAGAAACAAGGACTGGCACAGTGAAAGAAACTGACACTCTCCCTACCTACAGTTTTCTGTCCCTAGAAAAAATGTTTTTTTAAAGCACATTATAGCACAAGGAGAAATCCCCTCACTTTCCTTCTTTGTCCCTAGAAACAAGGACTGGCACAGTGAAAGAAACTGACACTCTCCCTACCTACAGTTTTCTGTCCCTAGAAAAAATGTTTTTTTAAAGCACACTATAGCACAAGGAGAATTCCCCTCACTTTCCTTCTTTGTCCCTAGAAACAAGGACTGGCACAGTGAAAGAAACTGACACTCTCCCTACCTACAGTTTTCTGTCCCTAGAAAAAATGTTTTTTTTAAAGCACACTATAGCACAAGGAGAAATCCCCTCACTTTCCTTCTTTGTCCCTAGAAACAAGGACTGGCACAGTGAAAGAAACTGACACTCTCCCTACCTACAGTTTTCTGTCCCTAGAAAAAATGTTTTTTTAAAGCACACTATAGCACAAGGAGAATTCCCCTCACTTTCCTTCTTTGTCCCTAGAAACAAGGACTGGCACAGTGAAAGAAACTGACACTCTCCCTACCTACAGTTTTCTGTCCCTAGAAAAAATGTTTTTTTAAAGCACACTATAGCACAAGGAGAAATCCCCTCACTTTCCTTCTTTGTCCCTAGAAACAAGGACTGGCACAGTGAAAGAAACTGACACTCTCCCTACCTACAGTTTTCTGTCCCTAGAAAAAATGTTTTTTTAAAGCACACTATAGCACAAGGAGAAATCCCCTCACTTTCCTTCTTTGTCCCTAGAAACAAGGACTGGCACAGTGAAAGAAACTGACACTCTCCCTACCTACAGTTTTCTGTCCCTAGAAAAAATGTTTTTTTAAAGCACACTATAGCACAAGGAGAAATCCCCTCACTTTCCTTCTTTGTCCCTAGAAACAAGGACTGGCACAGTGAAAGAAACTGACACTCTCCCTACCTACAGTTTTCTGTCCCTAGAAAAAATGTTTTTTTAAAGCACACTATAGCACAAGGAGAATTCCCCTCACTTTCCTTCTTTGTCCCTAGAAACAAGGACTGGCACAGTGAAAGAAACTGACACTCTCCCTACCTACAGTTTTCTGTCCCTAGAAAAAATGTTTTTTTAAAGCACACTATAGCACAAGGAGAAATCCCCTCACTTTCCTTCTTTGTCCCTAGAAACAAGGACTGGCACAGTGAAAGAAACTGACACTCTCCCTACCTACAGTTTTCTGTCCCTAGAAAAAATGTTTTTTTAAAGCACACTATAGCACAAGGAGAATTCCCCTCACTTTCCTTCTTTGTCCCTAGAAACAAGGACTGGCACAGTGAAAGAAACTGACACTCTCCCTACCTACAGTTTTCTGTCCCTAGAAAAAATGTTTTTTAAAGCACACTATAGCACAAGGAGAATTCCCCTCACTTTCCTTCTTTGTCCCTAGAAACAAGGACTGGCACAGTGAAAGAAACTGACACTCTCCCTACCTACAGTTTTCTGTCCCTAGAAAAAATGTTTTTTTAAAGCACACTATAGCACAAGGAGAAATCCCCTCACTTTCCTTCTTTGTCCCTAGAAACAAGGACTGGCACAGTGAAAGAAACTGACACTCTCCCTACCTACAGTTTTCTGTCCCTAGAAAAAATGTTTTTTTTAAAGCACATTATAGCACAAGGAGAAATCCCCTCACTTTCCTTCTTTGTCCCTAGAAACAAGGACTGGCACAGTGAAAGAAACTGACACTCTCCCTACCTACAGTTTTCTGTCCCTAGAAAAAATGTTTTTTAAAAGCACACTATAGCACAAGGAGAATTCCCCTCACTTTCCTTCTTTGTCCCTAGAAACAAGGACTGGCACAGTGAAAGAAACTGACACTCTCCCTACCTACAGTTTTCTGTCCCTAGAAAAAATGTTTTTTTAAAGCACACTATAGCACAAGGAGAAATCCCCTCACTTTCCTTCTTTGTCCCTAGAAACAAGGACTGGCACAGTGAAAGAAACTGACACTCTCCCTACCTACAGTTTTCTGTCCCTAGAAAAAATGTTTTTTTAAAGCACACTATAGCACAAGGAGAATTCCCCTCACTTTCCTTCTTTGTCCCTAGAAACAAGGACTGGCACAGTGAAAGAAACTGACACTCTCCCTACCTACAGTTTTCTGTCCCTAGAAAAAATGTTTTTTTAAAGCACACTATAGCACAAGGAGAAATCCCCTCACTTTCCTTCTTTGTCCCTAGAAACAAGGACTGGCACAGTGAAAGAAACTGACACTCTCCCTACCTACAGTTTTCTGTCCCTAGAAAAAATGTTTTTTTAAAGCACACTATAGCACAAGGAGAATTCCCCTCACTTTCCTTCTTTGTCCCTAGAAACAAGGACTGGCACAGTGAAAGAAACTGACACTCTCCCTACCTACAGTTTTCTGTCCCTAGAAAAAATGTTTTTTTAAAGCACACTATAGCACAAGGAGAAATCCCCTCACTTTCCTTTTTTGTCCCTAGAAACAAGGACTGGCACAGTGAAAGAAACTGACACTCTCCCTACCTACAGTTTTCTGTCCCTAGAAAAAATGTTTTTTTAAAGCACACTATAGCACAAGGAGAAATCCCCTCACTTTCCTTCTTTGTCCCTAGAAACAAGGACTGGCACAGTGAAAGAAACTGACACTCTCCCTACCTACAGTTTTCTGTCCCTAGAAAAAATGTTTTTTTAAAGCACACTATAGCACAAGGAGAATTCCCCTCACTTTCCTTCTTTGTCCCTAGAAACAAGGACTGGCACAGTGAAAGAAACTGACACTCTCCCTACCTACAGTTTTCTGTCCCTAGAAAAAATGTTTTTTTAAAGCACACTATAGCACAAGGAGAAATCCCTCACTTTCCTTCTTTGTCCCTAGAAACAAGGACTGGCACAGTGAAAGAAACTGACACGCTCCCTACCTACAGTTTTCTGTCCCTAGAAAAAATGTTTTTTAAAAACACACTATAGCACAAGGAGAATTCCCCTCACTTTCCTTCTTTGACCCTAGAAACAAAGACTGGCACAGTGAAAGAAACTGACACTCTCCCTACCTACAGTTTTCTGTCCCTAGAAAAAATGTTTTTTTTAAAGCACACTATAGCACAAGGAGAATTCCCCTCACTTTCCTTCTTTGTCCCTAGAAACAAGGACTGGCACAGTGAAAGAAACTGACACTCTCCCTACCTACAGTTTTCTGTCCCTAGAAAAAATGTTTTTTTAAAGCACACTATAGCACAAGGAGAAATCCCCTCACTTTCCTTCTTTGTCCCTAGAAACAAGGACTGGCACAGTGAAAGAAACTGACACTCTCCCTACCTACAGTTTTCTGTCCCTAGAAAAAATGTTTTTTTAAAGCACACTATAGCACAAGGAGAATTCCCCTCACTTTCCTTCTTTGTCCCTAGAAACAAGGACTGGCACAGTGAAAGAAACTGACACTCTCCCTACCTACAGTTTTCTGTCCCTAGAAAAAATGTTTTTTTAAAGCACACTATAGCACAAGGAGAAATCCCCTCACTTTCCTTCTTTGTCCCTAGAAACAAGGACTGGCACAGTGAAAGAAACTGACACTCTCCCTACCTACAGTTTTCTGTCCCTAGAAAAAATGTTTTTTTAAAGCACACTATAGCACAAGGAGAAATCCCCTCACTTTCCTTCTTTGTCCCTAGAAACAAGGACTGGCACAGTGAAAGAAACTGACACTCTCCCTACCTACAGTTTTCTGTCCCTAGAAAAAATGTTTTTTTAAAGCACACTATAGCACAAGGAGAAATCCCCTCACTTTCCTTCTTTGTCCCTAGAAACAAGGACTGGCACAGTGAAAGAAACTGACACTCTCCCTACCTACAGTTTTCTGTCCCTAGAAAAAATGTTTTTTAAAAACACACTATAGCACAAGGAGAATTCCCCTCACTTTCCTTCTTTGACCCTAGAAACAAGGACTGGCACAGTGAAAGAAACTGACACTCTCCCTACCTACAGTTTTCTGTCCCTAGAAAAAATGTTTTTTTAAAGCACACTATAGCACAAGGAGAAATCCCCTCACTTTCCTTCTTTGTCCCTAGAAACAAGAACTGGCACAGTGAAAGAAACTGACACTCTCCCTACCTACAGTTTTCTGTCCCTAGAAAAAATGTTTTTTTAAAGCACACTATAGCACAAGGAGAAATCCCCTCACTTTCCTTCTTTGTCCCTAGAAACAAGGACTCGCACAGTAAAACACACTGACACTCTCCCTACCTATCCTTCTCTTTCCCTAAACTAAAGGAATCCAGGTTAAGCAAGAAAGAAATAAATGTCACTGTCCCTGCCTATGCTTGTCTTTCCCTGCTCCGGAACACACTACACTAGGCCGCCGTGCTGGCGGCATTTTATAGTGTGGGGCGTGTACTAAACACCCTCAGCAATAATTGGCCACAGGCATCCTGCCTGTGGCCAATCATTGCTCTCCTCGCTGCCGGCGCTGTGATTGGCCAAGCATGCGGGGTCACAGTGCATGCTTGGCCAATCACAGCGCCTGGATGACACTGCGATGGCGTAGTGCATTGTGGGCCGTTCGCGTCACTCGAATTTGGCGCGAACGGCCCAAATCGTTCGATCTTCGTCGAACGATCGAACAGCCGATGTTCGAGTCGAACGTATGTTCGACTCGAACACGAAGCTCATCCCTAGTCCTAAAGATGTGGAAGAATTCCCCAGGTTGGTGTGGGCAACGCCAGTACGATGGAGAATGTTCAGTAGACATCTTGTGGAGCCTGTGCGGTGTGTAATGTGCAACGCTGTATCCTGGCCTAGGCCAACAAGGCCCAGGCCTAGGGCAGCAGCACGGAAAGAATCCCCGCCGGCTTGTGCTGCACTGTTAGTGTAGCGCAAGCTGCTTCTAATTTTGACTGTCCTATCAGTTTGGAGCACAAACCTTCCTCACTGTGCTATATGTTTTCTGCTGCACCATTGGCATGGTTATATGTTCTTAGTCCTCTCCATAAAATTATCAGAAATTTGTGCGTAAAGTAGAACTATAGGCAACACTTTTTCTTTTTATTTTGGATAGAGTAAGGGAGGGTTACAGCCCGTCAGTTTATTTTTTACCATCCCTGTCCCATTGCAGAGATTTCCCTTCACTTCCTGCCCCATAGCCAAACAGGAAGTGAGAAGAAATCTATGCAAATTAAGGGAATCCAATGCCCCCCCCCCAGGCCTAGGAACTAGTGTCCCCACTCGAAAAGGGTGGGTCTTAAACAGAAAAGGGTGTGGCCTTGACAGGAAGGGGGTGGGTCATATTTAAATTAGAGGGTGCACAAGTTTAGTCAGGCCTAGGGCAGCACAAAACCTAAATACACTACTGGTAATGTGCTCTGTGCAAAATCTTATATTGGATCATCTTATCTCTGGCGAAGATCAGGGAAGAAAAAGGCCTCCCACAGCAAATTTACTAGTCATGTCTGACCTTAAGGTCATCACCACCAGCTGCTGCGATCTCTCTACAGCTGAACTTTTCCCTATTAAGCTGCAGTGGGTGGAGTGAAACACATTTGGGCGCGGCCAGGCGGGGGTCCAGGCTGAGACTACCACTTGTCTACACACAGCAGGTCTTGTTCTGATGTGCGGCTCCCGGGATCTTCTACTCTTATCTAGAAGGCAGAGGGTGGGGATCTGGTGTCACACTGCACATCATAGAGCAGGGAGCTTAGTGTAATTTGAGACCTGAGTCTACACACAGTCAGTTTACACAGTTTCATAGGGTAACATGCACAGCTGATGCTGCCAATCCCCTGCTGTGTTGCGGGGGAAGAGTGGGGTTGTTCCCCCGGGTCTACTTGCTGTCAGAGGTGACAAATGCAAATAGCAGAGGAAGGAGAGAGCAGACCTAAATGACACTAAGTGCTTTGGATTAAGGCAAATACACACTATAGATGAATAGGCTTTGTTCATTTTTCATTTCAGAGGTTTACAACCACTTTATGGTGTAAAAATGGAAACACTGAAAGATTGCCTGTTCAGAAGCAAAAAAGCTGAAAATGTTTTAGCTCTACGACTCAACTCACATAGTGATGTTCAACCATGATAGACTCGTTTTTAGACAAGCAAACATTTGACTTGAACTCAAACTGAAGAGGCTCTCTTGTGTCTCTGGGTTGGCCAATAATAAGAAAATATATCCAACTTTTGTCTGATGCCGCACTCCACAGTTCTAATTCAGATCATCCCCGGTATCTTCACATATATTTCATATATTCTGCAGCCCACACAGTCTGATTGCAATCACAGCACTCCATTCACCTGCAGAGCACAATAAAGAATAACGTATATTGTGTAAGATAACCCAACACTTCAGATAAAATGCAAACCCGTCTAAGTGGCGGTAAGATGTGTCAGCAGCAATCATGTGATTACCGCGTTCCCTCTAGGATCTGGAATAACAGACACGAGCCGTTGCTTAGCCGATTTGCAGGTTAAAGCATTTTTCCCCGTCTGCCGGCGTGCATTACATTGTAATACAATCTAGAAATGGCATGTGAAATCCCACGGGCCCCTCGCCAGACCAAATACAACTGCAACTGTACCGGGTTATTTCATCATATTATGCTCAATAAATGACAGACTAGTTCTAAAAAAAATAAAATCAACCAAGGCGCTGTAGACTGCAAAACGTCTGTTAGCATTTTCGTAAGAGGGAGGTTATAGTCCTAAAGAGACCCGGCCACTAACGTCAAAATTGCTTAGAGTAGTGAATCGATGGCACTGGAGCCTTAAAGGATATGTAAAGGTTTGTTTTATAAAAAAACAAACAAACATATCATACTTACCTCCTCTGTGCAGTTGGTTTTGTACAGAGTGGCCCCAATCCTCCTCATCTGGGGTCCCTCAGCGGCGCTCCTGGCTCCTCCTCTTCTCAAGTGCACCGTCAGAGAAGTGCTCTCCTTCAGGACACTTGTGCGGGCGCGCTCCCGAGTCCTGCTGCTGCGTCCATTGACACAGACAGCAGGACTCGGCCCCGCCCCCGCGCTCCTGCGTCATTGGATTTGATTGACAGCAGCGGGAGCCAATGGCTGCGCTGCTATTAATCTATCCAATCAGGACCCGAGACAGTGGCTGGAGCTGGTGTGCTCGTTCCCGTCGCTGGAAAGACCGGGTTCAGGTAAGTAAAAGGGGGGCTCTGGGGGGCTGCCGCATCACAGGAGGTTTTTCACCTTAATGCATAGAATGGATAGGTGAAAAACCTTGAGGGTTTACAACCCCTTTAAAGGCATTGTACACTTTCAGATGTGTTTGTTGATTTCACTAGGTATTAGTGTAGTTCTATTCCCTGTGTCCTTTGCCTTACTTGTAATGATGGGCTCACATGTTGCTGTTGCAGTTTGTGGTGTCCCCTATGTCCATGTATTTATTCACCTGGCTTGTCCCTGATTGCTAAAGAGTCAGGCGACTTTTTTTTCCAGGTCATGCGACATCCAACCCAGGCCTCGCCATTGTTGCATCACAAATGTGGGAAGTGTTAATGTGATGAAAAACTTCTCTTCCCATGATTGCTCTGCCTGTTTATGTCTGTGTCAGATCTAATTATTGTGTAGCTTTAACCTGCAGAACACTAGACTGAGAAACTCAGGGACTGTGCATACCTCCCAACTTTTTGAGATGGGAATGAGGGACACCTATCAGCAAAAGTATGCAGGCATAGGACACACCCCTGGTCACGCCCCTTAAAGGAGAATTGTAAAAAAAAAAGAAGATTGGTTTAACCCTTTGCTTTTTCACCACTACTATTCCTTTATATTGGCTTTTGAAATTTACAAATGCAGCGATTTAGAAATCAGATGAAAGGTTTAGTGCTGGGAAACACTTTTTGATAGATAAAAAGTGCATTTTATATACAACTATATAGATCAGACCAAAATGAGGGACAAATGAGGAGGAAAGAGGGACAGAGGGACATTGCTCCAAATCAGCGACAGTCCCTCGAAATCAGGGACAGTTGGGAGCTATGACTGTGGGATATGTAGTTTCTTCACAGTAAGTAAGATAAATGGCACCATGAAACTACATAATCAATGTACATCTTATGCGAGTGAAAAAAACAAGTGCAGGTTTGAAGGTTTATTAACCGCTTGCCGAGAGCCAGAACGGGGATCTGTCAATGTAAACAGACAGATCCACATTCTGACAGGGGAGTAGAGAGAGATCTGCTGTTCCTAGCGATCTCTCTCCTCCCCCAGTCAGTCCCATCCCCCCACAGTTGGAAAAACCTCCCTAGGGAACACTTAACCGCTTGATCGCCCCCTAGTGTTAACCCCTTCCCTGCCAGTGACATTTATACAGTAATCAGTGGCTATTTTTAGCTCTGATCGCTGTATAAATTTCAATGATCCCAAAAAAGTGTCAAAAGTGTCCGATCTGTCAGCCGCAATGTCGCAGTCTCGCTAAAAATCGCAGATCACTGCCATTACTAGTAAAAAAATAAACAATAAAAATGTCATAAATTTTGCGCAAACCAATCAATATATGCTTTTTGCGATTTTTTTTTATTTTTTTACCAAAAATATGTAGAAGAATGCATTTTGGCCTAAACTGATAAAGAAATTTGTTTTAAAAAAAATGAGGAATATTTATTATAGCAAAAAGTAAAAAATATTAAAAAAAATTCAAAATTGGCAGTCTTATTTTGTTTATAGCGCAAAAAAAGAAAGCTCTATTTGTGGGGGAAAAAAGGACATACATTTTGTTTAGGTACAGTGTCGCATGACCACCCAATTGTCAGTTAAAATGACGCAGTGCTGTATTGCAAAAAAATAAATAAATATATATATACTCACTTTATTAGGTACACCTGTTCAATTGCTTGGTAACACAAATTGATCAGCCAATCACATGGCAGTAACTCAATGCATTTAGGCATCTACACGTGGTGAAGACGACTTGCTGAAGTTCAAACCGAGCATCAGAATGGAGAAGAAAAGGGGATTTAGGTGACTTTGAACGTGACATGGTTGTTGGTGCCAGACGGGCTGGTCTGAGTATTTCAAAAATTGGTGATCTACTGGGATTTTCATGCACAACCATCTCTCGAGTTTACAGAGAATGGTCTGAAAAAGAGAAAATATCCGGTGAGTGGCAGTTGTGTGGAGGAAAATGCCTTGTTGATGTCAGAGGAGAAAGGGCAGACTGGTTTGAGATTATAGAAAGGCAACAGTAACTCAAATAACCGTTACAACCAATGTATGCAGAATACCATCTCTGAACGCACAACACATCAAACCTTGAAGCAGATGGGCTACAGCAGAAGACCACACTGAGTGCCTCTCCTGTCAGCTAAGAACAGGAAACTGAGGCTACAATTGGCACAGGATCACCAAAATTGAACAATAGAAGATTGGAAAAACGTTGCCTGGTCTGATGAGTCTCGATTTCAGCTGCAACATTCAGAGGGTCGGGTCAGAATTTGGCATAAACAACATGAAAACATGGATCCATCCTGCCTTGTATCAACGGTTCAGGCTGGTGGTGGTGGTGTAATGGTGTGGGGGATATTTTCCTACCTGAGTATTGTTGCTGACCATGTCCATCCCTTTATGACTACAGTGTCCCCATCTTCTGATGGCTCCTTCCAGCAGGATAAAGCACCATGTCACAAAGCTCCAATCATCTCATCACTGGTTTCTTGAACATGACAATGAGGTCACTACTCCAATGGTCTTCACAGTCACCAGATCTCAATCCAATAGAGCACCTTTGGATTGTGGTGGAACAGGAGATTTTCATCATGGGTGTGCAGCCGACAAATCTGCAGAAAGTACGTGATGTTATCAACACCTTGTTGAATCCATGTCACAAAGTATTAAGGCAAAAGACAAAAGGGGGTCCAACCCGTTACTAGCAAGGTGTACCTAATAAAGTGGCCGGTGAGTGTATATAGTGGTGTTGGGGGGGATTAAGCTCATGTGGTAGGTCCTTTTCCAATGAGTTGCGCCAGTTCAATCTGTATTTTAGGGCATGACGGTCCACTTTTATTGAACAAGTGGGAAGTTCACATAAACTTCAGTTGCCCACGCAAGGGTTGTTCTACAACAACATGAATAGTCAACTAAAAATGCAGAGCAGCCTGGCTCCCCGGTCAGCAGCACTGCTGACTGTATTGTCCAGCTTTCCTGGTTCTCTTGGCTCGCTCAACCCTTAGTTGCAGCACCCTGCTGCACGGCCCACTCCTGGCCTCTGGGTAGGGGGTTCTCCTGACACCCCGATAAGAGCCAACCTGACTTCTGGGAGGGGACCTCCTGGCTGCTGGCTGGGGCTCCTCTGACCCCTGGTTGATACCTCTTATCTCTTAACTCCTGGCTGGAGCACCTCTGACCCCTGGGTGAGACCTCCTGTCTTCAATATGGGAGCGGTCTCCATACTGGGAGCCCTAAACCATCCTCAGGCTTCAGTATATAACGACCCTGCACACCTGTGTACTCACACAGGCTGGAGGCATCCAGTAAAATACAGAAATAGGCATCTTTTTGGTGAGTGGGCACCATCCTTGCACCAATGAACTACCACTATCCCCTGATGAAGTCACATGATTGTGACGTCACGCGTAGGGCGTGAGTGGAGGCATACCGGAAGTGACGCCGTTTAGGAATGAGCTCGGCGCTCGTGGATTTTCGCCGCTGTTCAAACTTTTTTAATGTGAGTGTTATCTAATATTTATTTTAATAAAATTATTCGTAACAGTACTACACTACGAGAGCATTCTCCTTTCTCTACATACCCCCATTGAGAGGATGCTATAGGGAATTCCCCGGGAGAAATAGAGATTCAGCATATGAGAGAGCAGAGCTCTGGATATTCCCACAGAGGAACGCGAGAGGGGACCACACACTGCCCGTGGAATTACGTTCTAGGCTGACTTTTAACATACCTAAAGTGAGAGGCTAGAGAGCACAGAGGTGACACGGGAAGCAAGATTTACTGTCACCCACACCTTGGATTGAATTTTGAAAAAAACTCTATCTTTTACTTTTTGCTATAGTAAATATCCCAATTTAAATAAAAAACATAAAAACAATTTTCCTCAGTTTAGGCCGATATGTATTCTTGTACATATTTTTGGTAAAAAAAAATAAAAAAATCGCAATAAGCGTATATTGATAGGTTTGCGCAAAAGTTATAGCGTCTACAAACTATGGGAAAGATTTATGGCATTTATATGGCGTTTTAATTTTTTTATTTTTTTACTAGTAATGGCGGTGATCTGCGTTTTTTTTTTGCGGTATTACGATGTTGTGGCGGACAGGTCTGACACTTTTGACACTATTTTGGGACCATTGACATTTATACAGCGATCAGTGCTATAAATATGCACTGATTACTGTGTAAATGTCACTGGCAGGGAGGGGGTTAACACTAGGGGGCGCTCAAGGGGTTAAATGTGTTCCCTATTGTGTGTTCTAACTGTGGGGTGAAGGGGACTAACTAGGAGAGATAACAGATCGTGGTTTCTACTTTGTAGAAAGACACGATCTGTCTTGTCTCCTCAGACAGCACGGGGATTTGTGTGTTTACACACACAAACCTCCGTGCTCCCAGTTGTGCACGCGATCGCGCGCCGGCCAGGCGCATCGGGTTCCCTGCTGTGCAGAGGGCGCGCCCTCTGGTGGCTCTCCTGGGCGAAGCCGTATATATACGGGATTTCGCCCAGGAGATCCATTCTGCTGCAGTATATCTGCGTGAGCCCGCCGGAAACCGTTTAAATATATGAATTTGAATGTCAACAGCGCCTCACTATCTTTAATCATTTATTATATTAGTAGGTATGGATATACTATTTCAGTGAAGGCAGCAGTTTTGGTTATAAATTCATCTCACTTACACAGTGGTAGCGCAAGAGTAACACATACTACTAATGAACTACCACAATAGCTTTGCAATGTGAGAACAATATTTAAATCTGAAATTAAAGTGCCACACTGAAATTCCAAAGTAAGATTTTATTCGAAACATCAACTGGGTATAGGCCAACGCGTTTTGGGGGGGCACACAATACCCCCTTTATCGGGGCTTATAAAAATATAAGGTCTGTTCGTGCAAACTCGGGGCAGCGGTATAAAATCAGGATTTGGTATGTTGCCAATAAGAAGCCAGTAACGTTCAGCTGCTGGTTTGGGTAACCAACTTCAACATTTTCAGACAAAATTGTTTTTCATTTCATAAACAAATTTTGTTCCCTTGCAACGTGCCTTTAAACTTGCCAGAAAATGTGACTACAATTCTTCCATAGTACAGACCCCCCCCCCGTATGTCACATCACTCTACTCTTCTGGGAGTGTGTAATTATGCTATGTGCTGGTTCAGCTTCTCTAAAGCCCTGTACACACGATCGGTTTTACCGATGAAAACCATCCGATGGATTTTTTTCATCGGACAAACCGATCGTGTATGGGACCCATCGGTCTTATTTCCATCGGTTTTAAAAAATAGAACATGTTTTAAATTTTTCCGATGGATCCAAAACCGATAGCAAATTCCGATCGTCTATGGGCAAGTCCATCGGATAAAAAACCCACGCATGCTCAGAATCAAGTCGACGCATGCTCAGAAGCATTAAACTTCATTTTTCTCGGCTCATCGGAGTGTTTTACGTCACCGCATTTGGAACGGTCGGTTTTTTGACTGATGGTGTGTGGGCAAGACTGATGGAAAACAGTTTCATCGGATATCCGATGGACAAATCCATCAGACTAGAATCCATAGGAAATCCGATCGTGTGTACAGGGCTTAATGCCGCGTACACACGATCATTTTTCCCGTCGGGAAAAATTAAATTTTTTCCTTTGGACGAGAAAAACGGTCGTCTGTGGGCTTTTTGACGTTTTTCCCGACGGGAAAAACGGCATTAATCACGACGAGAAAAATTAGAACATGCTCTAATTTTTCTCGTCGTGATTCCTGTCATTTTTTTCCGCGGCAGTTTTCCCATAGGGAAACACTGCCGCAGAGCCTACACACGGTCGTTTTTCTCGTCAAGAGAAAAAATGACGGGAAAAACGGCCGTGTGTGGGGGAACAAGCCGCTCCCTCGTTTTTCCTGTCGTGATTTACGGCGGTGTTTTCACCGCCGTGAATCACAATCGTGTGTACGCGGCATTACTCTCTCCTCTACACCCTACATAACTGTAACGGCAGGGGTTACCGCCATTTAAGGCTATTCTCTTTCCGAACACACAGCAGCTACCGACACTCCAGTGAGGCAAACCAGATCCATAAGAATAATTCTCCCTCAATAACAAGACAAACGCTCTGTCTTGAGGTTTCCAGCAGGTCTGACAATCTTTATTGAGAAAGCAGGCTCTTATATACACCAAAAGAATACTGCAGTCCAAATGAACAATGACCCAACTCCACCCACAACATCACACAATGGTTACATAATGAGCCCCCAATACACATTATTCTGACATCCCTTAGCAGACAACAGGTGAGTTAATTAACTAATCCCTTTCCAGCTTAAATGACTAATATGCATGACCTTTACGTTTCCCAGACTGGCTGTCTGCTAACTTACAATACACATTATCATAAATACACCTTTGACCAGACCTAATTTACATGAGCTAATTACCTAATTCCTTTAGTAGCCGGGCTGTCTCCTGAACTTCAATACACATTATCATAGGAATCCTTTATACAATTACAGAGTTAATTATCACAATCCACAATAAAAAGATCTTTAGAAGTTAGCCTGGACTCAATTTACAATACACAGGCAGCCAGGTGGTTGGAGGTGATGACATTAACATCTTTCAATTAACCTGTTGAGTTCAGAATCAACAACCAGTAAATCGTTATTTTACTTATATCCTGGGAGATATTGTGGATAAATATTACAGACCTATTTTAAAGCAATCCAAGACATATTCTGAATGTCCATTATTATCTGGCTCATACTTTCTAAGAACTTCTGGGTTCCACGGGCCCTCCCGTTACAATAACCGTTTATGTAGCTTCTGGGGGAGGAGCGAAGGAGAATACTATAGAACAGAGGTCTCTAAACTTTTGAAGCAAAGAGCCAGTTTATTGCCCTTCAAACTTTACGAGGGGCGCACTGTGGCCAGTGGGAGTGCAAAATACCAAAGGCTTAATGATCAGTGGGAGTAAAAATAAGTATATCATTGGTGCCAGTGGGAGAATTAGTTCCCCATCAGTTGTTTCAGTTGGAAGAAAGTACCCCATTGTTGGTGTCAGTGGGAGGAATAGTGCCCTAAGGGCCAGATAAAGGCAAGCAAAGGGCTACATTTGGCCCAAGGGCCGCAGTTTGGAGTCCCCTAGTATAGAGTGTCACCTGAGTGACAGCTGTGAGTCTGCTGCGGCTGCTGACATCATATCCAAGATGGTGAGGAACAGTGCATGTAAACATAAAACTGTGCAATTCTATAATATAACACCTTCTCTTGGTCTTCAACAGGATGCTCAGTGTGGAGAAGGCACCCGATTCAGGAACATGTCCTGTGTGGTTTATGATGGCACTCCAGAAGACTCCGGGAAAATGGTGGATGAGGAGTTTTGTGGAGACATTGACCTCATTGTCAATGGTGATAAGAACATTGTACTGGAAGAGTCCTGTATCGTACCATGCCCAGGTAGGTATAGAGCTCCTCTAGGAGGACGGTGTGTGTGTTTCTTATAGAGACCAATCAGAATAAACTACCAAAGGCTATAGACTTTGAATACCACCCAAAATCAGGATCATCATCTCCTAGTACCATTCATGGTCAGCTGTATAGGTTTCTGGTCTGGGTTTTTTGCTACTAAGGAGCTTGCATTGTTCTTATGTTGGTTAACTGAGATTCTCTTGCACTGCTCATATTTTTTTTTATTTTTTTATTGTCAATTAACCAGTTCAGTAATATAAGAGAATAATAAGACATGCAAGTAGAGATGAGCTTTAGGTTCGAGTCGAACATGAGTTCGACTCGAACTATGGCTATTTGCCCGTTCGGCGAACAGCGAACAATTTGGGGTTTTCGTGGCAAATTCGAAAAGCCGCAGAACACCCTTTAAAAGTCTATGGGAGAAATCAAAAGTGCTCATTTGTAAATGAACACACGAACACCGTTAAAGTCTATGGGAAACGAACATGAAAAATTAAAAGTGCTAATTTTAAAGATTAATATGCAAGTTATTGTCATAAAAAGTGTTGGGAACCTGGGTCCTGCCCCAGGGGACATGTATCAATGCAAAAAAAAGTTTTAAAAACGGCCGTTTTTTCGGGAGCATTGATTTTAATAATGCTTAAAATGAAACAATAAAAGTGAAATATTCCTTTAAATTTCAATCAACATGGGGACATTTTCTTTTTAAAAATGGTGCGGGGTTCCCCTTAATATCCATACCAGACCAGAAGGGCCTGATATGGAATTTGGGGGGGACCCCCATGCTTTTTTTTTATTTTGGTTCAGGGTTCCCCTTAATATTCAAAGGGCCTGGTAATGGACTAAGGGGGGAACCCATGCTGATTTTTTTTCAATGGCTTTTATCTGTATTGCCGGGAGCCGACAATTCATTACAGCCGCGAGTAGTTTTAAATGACTTTTTTCCTTTTAGAAATGTCATTTTGTGCAGGGACAGTTCTAAGCACGGGAAACATGCGCTACATTACAGGCATACTTTAGACACCCCCCAGGTACAAAATTTAAAGGAATATTTCACTTTGATACATGTCCCCTGGGGCAGGTCCCCAAACACTTTTTATGACAATAACTTGCATATTAACCTTTAAAATTAGCACTTTTGATTTTTCATGTTCGTGTCCCATAGACTTTAACGGTGTTCGCGTGTTCAAACTAATTTTTTACCTGTTCGCATGTTCTGGTGCGAACTGAACCGGGGGATGTTCGGCCCATCCCTACATGCAAGCATGATTCAGCCATCTCATGATATCCACTGGAACACCCTTTTACAGGAACATTGAGATTATACAAGCATTCCGGTTTGAAACCCAAACTCCCCATTTTTTTTTTTATGTTTCAAAAGAGCTTTATTTGAAAGGTATAAATTGTACAAAATGGTACAGCAATAAACAGGTGGAGCTGATGTATATAACATAAAGAATATTACATCTCAAAGCTCTGTTGTAAGGGTAGCGTGAGAGAAAGTAAGAAAACAACATACTAGTATAGAAACCTAAACCCGTTTGAATTGTTCTTATAACATTAACATATTTATATTGTAAAAGTATAGTTTACGTATACATGGATACTTTAGTGTGTTAGCTTGTATTACGATGTGGGGACTTGTAGGCCTCAGTCCAACTTTCCCTACTCTAGCTTTATCGAGAACGGTCAGCCTGCTGTGCGGGCAATGGTCTCTCCCCTTGCAGTTGCGGCCAACGGGCCCCTAGCAACTAGTATGGGGAAGGTGGGTCCGGGGGAAATCAGGTGTAGTATGGGAAAGGTGGGTCCGGGGGAAATCAGGTGTGTTGACTTACCGGAAACTGTATTACGACAGTGAAAAATAATATAATAAAAACAATGACGGAAACTCACCACTTTTATTTGGGTGGAGAAAGGGTCTGTGTCTTTTTTTTTTTTGGTGACCACTATTTCCTTTCATATTTGGCTTGGTGTCACTGGGAATAAACATGAGGGGAATTTTTGCTAAAATTTGGCTTTATAGGCAGGAGTGGAAGGTGTTTTCTTATAGGAAGCAGACAGCCCCAGTAAAGGTTTATCTTGAGGGGAATCGAAATTCTGGACCAGCAGAATTTCGGTCCATGTATGGGCAGGCTGGTTGTAGTGAGGTTGATCCATCAATCGACTTCAGTACAACCAGCCTGTCATATTTCCACACTACTGGTGGCTATAGCTGCAAGCAATGATCATTTTATTCTGACGGCTGGGAAACCTCCCGCTGTCAGAATATAATGGCTCTGCGAGAGGGATTCAGTATTGATGGTTGAAAGAAAGAAAATTGTTTAAAGCGAAGGTCCGCCAATTTTTATTTTTTTTAAAGTCAGCAGCAAATACTGCAGCTGCTGACTTTTAAAATAAGGACACTTACCTGTCCAGGGCGCCCGCGATGTCGGCACCCGAGGCCGACCCGTCGCTCGGACCTCGGATGCTGCTGTCGCCATCTTCGGTAAGGGAATTGGGAAATGAAGCCTTGCGGCTTCACTTCCTGGTTCCCTACTGCGCATGCGCGACTCGCGCTGTGCAATGCCACTGGTCCCTGCTGTTTTCTGGGACCCGTGTGTCTCCCAGAAGACAGCGGGGGGGGGGGCGCCGGACGTGGCGTAGACTCCCACAGATAATGCGGTGGTCTATGCCCGGAAGTGGGTGCAAATACCTGTCTTAGACAGGTATTTGCTCCCCCCTCCCCCTGAAAGGTGGCAAATATGACACCGGAGGGGGGGAGGAATCCGGACAGTGGAGGTTCCATTTTTGTGTGGACCTCCGCTTTAAAGTGTGGCCTGCCTAAGGCGGACCATACATGGTGCAAATTTCTTTCCTTGCAGGAAAGAAATTCAAACAATTCCCCCCTTTCCACACAGACAGTGCTGGCAGGGGAATCCCTCCTGCCAAGCAATTGTCTGCTCTCGGCGGGGGAAGCCTTTCCCACCGGGAGAAGACAGTGATTATAGCACCCGCTAGCGATGATCACAAGAGGATCTGGCAGGCTGGTTTCACCCAAGTTGATCGATCGATCAACTCGGTACATTCAGCCTGCCCATTACCGATTTTAATCTCGACTGGTTCCTGCTGAACCGGCCGAGATTCGAACCGTGTATGGCCGGCCTAAGGCTGCCCCTGTTTTAAAAGATAATCACCCAATCTAGGCAACCAAAGCAAGATTCAGAGACTGTCACCTAATGACTACATGCACCTAAAATCGGCATCTGTATCTTGCCAAGAAAACGTACCAAATAGTCACCAGAGGACAACTTTCGAAAGGGTTTACCTTAACCGCTTCATGACTAGCCGCCGCAGTTACACTGCGGCAGGTTGGCTTCCCTGCGTGAGCCGTCGTAGCTGTTCGTCGGCTCTTTAAGACGCCTCCGACAGCACGCACAGCATGTCCATGGAGCCGATGCGCACGCCTGGCAGGCGCCATGACCGCCGAGCACCCACGATTGCTGGTGACAGAGCGAGAACCAAACACACAAGTTCTGTCAGGGGAGAGGAGACAGATTGTGTGTTCCTACCAAGTAGGAACAACGATCTCTCTCCTCCTCTAGTCAGCCACATTCCCCCCAGAGTTAGAACACATCTAGGGAACACATTTAACCCCTTGATCACCCCCCTAGTGTTAACCCCTTTCCCTGCCAGTGACATTTATACAGTAAACAGTGGCTAAAGCACTGATTGCTGTATACATGTCACTGGTCCCAAAAAAGTGTCAAAAGTCTCAGATTTGTCCGCTACAATGTCTTAGTCCCGATAAAAATCGCAAATCGGTAGAAGAATATATATCGGCCTAAACTGATGAAGAAGTTTGTTTTTAAAAAAAATAAAATTGGTATATTTATTATAGCAAAAAGTACAAAATATTGTGTTTTTTTTCAAATTTGCCGCTCATTTTTTTGTTAATAGCGCAAAAAAAAAAAAACCGCAGAGGTGATCAAATACCAAAAAAGCTCTATTTGTGGGGAAAAAAGGATGTCAATTTTGTTTGGGTACAACGTCGCGCGACGTTGTACCCAAAACATTGTCAGTTAAAGCGACGCAGTGCCGTATCCCAAAAAAATGGCCTAATCATTAAGGGGGAAAATCTTGCGGGGCTGAAGTGGTTAATTAGATCACTTGCTGTAGGAATGTAACATCTTATATTCACCTTGTAGGGGACTGCTATTTGAATGACTGGTCAGAGTGGAGTTTGTGCCAGCTGACCTGTGTCAACGGTCAGAATCTTGGATTCGGAGGTGTTAAGGTGCGCTCAAAGGCAGTAATTATTCAAGAACTGGAAAACCAACATCTCTGCCCGGAACAAATGTTAGAGTCCAAACAATGCCACGGTATGTATAATACAAGAGGGCAGAAATATATTTTAGAGATTTATAATATTTAAAAATATGTACTATAACTACAAGAAAGTATTAGAAAGTCTAAATATAAGACATCATAAATTAGTAGTTTTCATAGAGGAGTTATTACATAGTATACAGCGGCCATTCTCAACCAGGGTTCCTCCAGAGGTGGCTAGGGGTTCCTTGAGCTGTGGCCGATTTACCTCCTGTTTGATGGTGCCTACATAGTTCTGAGCCAATGCCACTTGGAGGAGCCAGTAGTAGGACACCAATGATCTTTATAGCTCTCTGTAAGGGGGCCATTCTTACCACCACTGTAAAAAAAAGGGCATTCTTCTTACTGACCACCAAAGTAAGGGGCATTGTTCCCACTGACCCCCAATTAATGGGTTTTATCAGGGGTTTCCCGAGACCTAAAAATTATTTTAAGGGTTCCCCTGAGGTAAAAAGGTTGAGAAAGGCTGGTATACAGTAACAACATTCATGAGTATATTTGAAATGTCCAAGGCCATTACTGGACACTATTCTATTTAACATTACCAACCAGACAGTTTGAGCTGTAGAAGAATGTTTAACTAATGATTTGGGTCTCTGCTTGAACCTAGTGGGTTGGGCTTGGCTCTGCATGGGTGGGCTTTGAATGTACCAGGGCAGCTTCAATATGTTTTTGCACAGGTCAGGATAATGTTGTAATTCAGTGATGGGCAAACAATTCGTTTTTTAGGACCTAAAGGGAAACTTCTGAGTCCCAAGATTTGGAAAATTTTGTAGCTATGTTCACATGGCTTTATTTGAATTACAATATTGGGGAGGCTTCTTGGAATCCAATGTAGTACCTACATAACGATAATCTCTATTAACATTACTAACCCATCCTGTTCTTTATTGTTTCCTGCACAGACGGGCAATGTTTTGAATACAATTGGCTAACGGGTCCATGGAGAGCATCTTCCCGGGCAGTTTGGTGCCAGAGATCAGACGGGCTCAATGTGACAGGTTAATATGGTTTTATCATTTCATTGCTTCTAAATCACACTTTACCTCTTTAACAATAAAACCACCTAAAGTAAATAATAAAATATATATATATATAATATAATAAAAAAAAATATATATATATATATATATATATATATATATATATATATACACAGTGTATAAATATATATATATAATTATTATGTGTGTATGTGTGTGTATATATATATATATATTATGAATTTATTGTATATCTATGTATGTATATATATATATATATATATATATATACACACACACACACACAATCAGCCATAACCTTATGGTCACCCACCTAATATTGAGCAGGTCCTCCGTTTGCCACCAAAACAGCTGTGACCCGTCAGGGCATGAACCTCACTAGACCCCTGAAGGGTATGCTGTGGTATCTGGAACCAAGCCGTCAGTAGCAGGCCCTTTAAGTCCTGTAAGTTGCGAGGTGGGGCCTCCATGGATTAGACTTGCTTTTCCAGCACATCTTACAGATGCTCGATTGGATTGAGATTTGGAGGCCAAGTCAACACCTCGAAGACCCCTTCTTCCATTGCTCCATAGTCCAGTTCCCATTGTAGGTGCTTTTGGCTGTGGACACGGGTCAGCATGGGCACCCTGACTGGTCTGCCGCTACGCAGCCCCATATACATTAAAATGCGATGCTCTGTGTGTTCTGACACCTTTCTATCAGAATCAAAATTAAATTAGAAATTTAATCAAAAACATACTAACGCTGAACCTACTCTCTGCCACATTCCAAGCCTGTCTATCTAGCCCTGTAAAGAAAAATTTGTAAGTTCAGGCACTGATGTTGGACGAGAAGGCCTGTCTCCACTCTAATTCATCCCAAAGGTGTTCTATCGGGTTGAGGTCAGGACTCTGTGCAGGCCAGTCACGTTCCTTCACCCCAAACTCCCTCATCCATGTCTTTATGGACCTTGCTTTGTGCACTGGTGTACAGTCATGTTGGAACAAGAAGGGGCCATCCCAAAACTGTTCCCACAAAGTTGGGAGCATCAAATTGTCCAAAATGTCTTGGTATGCTGACGCCTTAAGAGTTCCCTTCACTGGAACTAAGGGGCCAAACCCAACTCTTGAAAAACAACCCCACACCATAATCCCCCCTCCACCAAATGATTTGGACCAGTGCAAATATGCTTTGATATGCTTTGTTCATATTTCATGTCTGAGGTTTACAACCAGTTTAAATATCTTTTGGCATGTTTTCTGCCTTCCAGGAGGCTGTTTTGAAGTCCTAAAACCGGAAAATGAAAGGATATGTAATCCGCCGTGCACACAGCCGCACTCCTACTGCACAGAGGTAAGAGCCGCCACCGGGGAGAGATCACATGTCTTTATATAACGGTTCCGCTACATTTCCTGTATCATCCATAACGCAGAGAGAAGAATGGCTTCTTCTTAATTGTCCTATAAGTATGATGGATGGCTTGTCTCTGTCGCTGCTGAAATCTCAATTTGTACAAAGTTGTGTAATTATTTTACTGCGAGTTTTACTTGTTTTTATCGCTTTGTCTATTAGCCTCCTGCTGTCCGCTGAGCTCCCAGTGAGGTCTACATTTTTACATCATGAAAAAAAAAAACCTCATGCCTTGTACACACGATCGGAATTTCCGATGAAAAAAGTCAGACAGAATTTTTTCATCAGATATTCCGACCGTGTGTATGCCCCATCGGACTTTTTTCCATTGGAATTTAGAAAGAGAACATGTTCTCTTTTCTTCCGCTGAAAAAAATTCCGTTCATCTGTATGGAACTCCGACGGAGAAAAAAAACACGCATGCTCAGAATCAAGTCGACGCATGCTCGGAAGCATTGAACTTAATTTTTCTCAGCTCGTCGTAGTGTTGTACGTCACCGCGTTCTTGACGGTTGGAATTTGGGGTGACAGTGTGTATGCAAGACAGCTTGAACGGAATTCCGTCGGAAAAATCCATCTGAGTTTATCCCGACGGAAAATCCGATCGTGTGTACAAGGCATTAGAGTAGCTAAGCAATTTCATTAATATGAATCCATTATAAAAAAAAAAAATGTGGAGAAACATATGCAGCAATAGCTAATATAAGTTCTAAATGGCTTTAATCGTCTTCATTTTCCTAATAATATGGAACTCCAGTCAAAATCTTTTTATTTTTTTTGTTTGCCGTGAAAGCGTTGGAACATCCGCCCATTTTTTTTTTTTTTGCAGACTGTATCCCCATGAGGGAGGTTTTTCCTCACTTCCTGTTGTGTCACCAGAACAGGAAGTGAGCAGAATTGCCCCAGTGGAGGTCCAGGCTGCAATAAAATCGAGTGGAGAAAAGTTAAAAACTCCATCAGGTTTTGTTTGCCATGGCCATGTTGATCTGTTGGAAATGGTGGGCATGTTGGACTATGCCCACTCTTTCCAGACAGGCGGATGTACACCTCCTCCATTCATAAAGGGCTTTTCATTGATGTGAGGTTTAGGTACACTATAGACCTGTCATTGGCACCCATCAGGAGTGCCCACTATATCCTTTTTGTCCCTCTTCTCCATTCATAGAAGTTGTACTATAGCTTCAGTCATTGAAAAGCTCTTTGTGAGTGGAGGACTGGTGAATAAATGAAAGGTCTACCTACAACATTCATTAAAGCGGGGATCCACCCGCAATTTTTTATTTTTTTTAAAGTCAGCAGCTACAAACACTGTAGCTGCTGACTTTTAATAAGGACACTTACCTGTCCTAGTCGCCCACGATGTCGGTCCCCCGAGGCCGATCCCTCGATCCTGGCAGGTCCCGGCGCCGCCATCCTCACTAAGGGAAACAGGCAGTGGAGCCTTGCGGCTTCACTGCCTGTTTCCTACTACGCATGCGCGAGTTGCGCGGCGCTTTGTGAATGGGCGGCTGCTCTCTGGGATACACACAGTTCCCAGAAGGAAGCGTGCCCCTTTCCCCAGAAGACAACGCGAGGAGGCAGAGGAAGAAGACCTGCCGAGGACTAGGAAGAGGCAGATTAGGAGCTTCCGCATAGCAACCGCCTGTTCTGGTAAGTAAAACTTTTTTTTTTTTTTATATTTTTTTTTTATATTTTTTTGAAGGATTTTCGTGTTTTTTTTTTTGTTTTTTTTTTTAGGGTGGAACTCCACTTTAAGCACATCTCACTGATGGAAGCTATAGCTACAGTATAAAGCTGTAATTGGCACTCATCAAGAGTGCCCACTATGCCTGCCTGCCCTTTCCTTCCCCTTCTCCATAGAAGCTGTACTATATATGTTCCATTCATAGAAAGATTTTTTTTTGTGAATGGAGGAGGCAGACCTTTCATTCATTCATCCATCCTCCATTCATAGAGCGCTTTTCATTGAAGGAAGCTATAGTACAGCTTCTATAAATGGAGGAGGAGGGATGAAAGGGTGGCCTATGGACAGGTCTAGTGGCTGTATATTAACCTCTGCTGCAGGGGTGTGGGAGTTGTGTGGGGGGGGGCAAGATGGAAGATCTCTAACTAAGACCGCAGCCACCAGCCGAGGGACACTTCTTCTCATTAGATAGAAGTACCGTCCTTTCTTCTGATGTAAAAAAAAAGTAGGATTTATTAAAGCGGAGTTCCACCCTGAATTATGATTTTTTTTATAATCAGACTCCTGTAAACCTATAAAAAAACATTTGGAGGAAACATATTTTTTTTAGACTTACCAAAATCGCCCTGTTGCTATGTAGTCCTCCTAATCTGCCACTTCCTGGTCCGCGGTGCTCCTCGTCACTTCCTCCCTCGCCTGTGCTCCTGGGAAATGACGTGTCATCATTTCCCAGGAGTCTGTGAGCAGTACTGTGACTAAAAATTGTGTTATTTCCTGACAGGAAATGACGCGATTTAAGGCGGATCACAGCGCCGATATGTGTTTATCTATGCTGCCATAACAACAGGGCAGGACCTTCCTCTGTCGCCGCCCGTTGTTATGGCAACTTTAGAAACAATCGGCGCTACGGCCACCGGTGAATCGTGCATGCGTGAGATCGTGAGGTGAATGCTGGTTACCCAGCATGCACCTCTCCTATGCTTATCCCGGAAGAATTACGGATTGGGCTTCACATGCCCAAAATCATTATGAAAACAGCCACACCAGGAGGGACAAACCTGTGAGTGTTAAAACTATCTCCTAGCAATATCAATTATTGACTATGTATACCGTATATAATCGAGTATAAGCCGAGTTTTTCAGCACATTTTTTTGTACTGAAAATGCCCCCCTCGGCTTATACTCGAGTCACCTTTTTGCACCTGATCTACCGGACTTTGGGGACCCGGTACTGGCCAGCCGTAGGTCCCCTGGACCCCAAACTTGGTGCACATGTAGCCCCACTCTTCCTCTACAAGTGTTGTCCGGGGGACCTACAGCCGGGAGCACCGATTTTTCAAAGCCAGGCACCCCTTCCATAGACTCCCATGTTAAACAGTAATTTCTCTGGTGACTTTGGGGTCCCGGTACTTGGCACACATGTAGCCCCATGTCTCCTCTATAAGTGTGCAAAGTTTGTTGTCTGGAGGACCTACGGCCGGGGAGCACCGATTTTTCAAAGCCGGGCACTCCTTCCATAGACTCCCATGTTAAACGTCAGTCTAGTCATGGACACAGTGAGGCATGGGCACAGTAAGGCACAGTAAGGCATGCAGATGGACACCCTAGGCTTATACTCGAGTCAATACGTTTTCCCATTTTTTGTGGTAGAATTAGGTACCTCGGCTTATATTCAGGTCGGCTTATACTCGGGTATGTACGGTAATTGTTTTTTTTATGCAATAATGAATTATGCTAGGATCAATAAAAAAAAAAAAATGTGGCCGGAACTCCGCTTATATTCGTAATATGATCTCATAGAGGAGCCAACACGTTGTGGGGCCAAGGCACTCCTTCATCAGGGCTTGAAATAGTTATCAGGGCTCCTGGGGTAGGGTGCCCAGACATCCCTGGTTTCCAGGGACAGTCCCCGGATTGAGGACACTGTCCCCGGACCAAGTCTGTCCCCGGTTTTGTCCCCAGATTGGATTTGAACAGGGGCTGGGGAAATTTCATAGACAGTCAGTGCAAAAAAAAAAAATCTGAATTACGCCCCCCCCCCCCCGTTCCGCCGCTTCTACTAGCTTAGGGGGGTGTATTATTTCCATTATCTGTGCCCCTTTCTGATCATGTGCTGGTCGGAGTGGAGGGAATATTTCTTCAGTTTCGGGTGCATGCCCATTCAGCTCCGCTCGCATGTTCTTCTGCCTTGGCTCAAGTCCCGGCCAGCCGCCTGCCTATCCCCTTGCCTTCCCTGGCGGAGTGATCTTCCTCCACTCCCCACACAGTAGCCGGGGCCCGGAGAGTAAGACTTGACAGGCGGCGACGGGCAGAGAGTCGCTGATAGCTGCCATTACTAGTAAAAAAATAAAAATAAAATATGTCCCCGGATTTTATTTTAAAAATCTTGTCACCTTATCCTGGGGTGTCAATGAGGACGAGTGTCCCGATATTACCCGCGGCAGCACAAGGTGAGAGATTCTGTGTATAGAGCACACTGTTCTTGCTATAATTAGTAGTGATAATATTAATATTATTCCTTCTACTAACATCATGGAGTGTTTTCAGTCTTACCCATTGAACACACATTCTGAAGATTGAACTTACCTCACTCTTTTGTAGACGGGATCCTGCGGCTGTGAAGACGGTTACACGGAGGTGATGTCATCAGATGGGACCCTCGATCAGTGCACCCTCATCCCTGTAGTGATTATCCCCACCTCCGATGACAAGAAAGGGGATGTAAAGACCAGTCGAGCCATCAACCCCACCCAGCCATCGAGCAGTCTGTCCGGCTATGGTGGGAGGACGTGGTTCCTGCAGCCTTTTGGTTCAGGTAGGTAGCCAGTGGAAGAAGTGGAGACCATAGGCAGCCACTGTGGCCTGGACCCTCAATCATTGCACATTGAAGACCAGTGTTAATTTTTTCGACTAACTTAATACCATTTTAGTCGACTAAAATACGACTAAAACTATAAAACAATTGAGATGACTAAAATACGACTAAAACTATAAAACAATTGAGATGACTAAAATACGACTAAAACTATAAAACAATTGAGATGACTAAAATACGACTAAAACTAAAATGGGACTAAAAACTAAAATGGCATTTTAGTCAAAAGACTAAGGCTAAAACTAAATTGAAATTTGACGTCAAAATGAACACTGGTCTGTAGTGCATGTTCATACCTCAATACCATAAATAATAAGATATTTGATTTTTCAATCCAGCAGTATATAATGAGTTTGGAAATTGTAGAGAAATGTTTAAATAATGCATTACAATTTAACTACACCCATTAGATTTTAGATGACTAAAATTTGTTTTAGTCGACTAAAATGATTTTAGTCAACTAAAATGTCCTGGAGATTTAGTCGACTAAATACGACTAAAACTAAAACAATTGCAGAAGACTAAAATGGGGCTAAAACTATAATGCCATTTTAGTCCTAAGATCGGATCGGATTTTCCGACGGGAATTGTGTGATGGCAGGGTTTTGTCGGATAATCAGACTGTTTGTACGCTCCTTCGGACAATTGTTGTCGGATTTTCCCGACAACAAATGTTGGATAGCATGCTTTTCAAATTTTCCGACAACAAATGTGTGTTGTTGGATTATCCGATCGTGTGAACACAAGTCCGTCGGAAAAAAAATCCAAAGTACAAACACGCATGCTCGGAAGCAATGCTAACCATAACACAACATTATCAGAAGTTGCCCAAAGGGTGGCGCTTAAGAGCTGAAAAACCACGTAATATCGTGTTTGTTGGCCGACAATTCTTTGCTGTTTGTATGCAAGTTGCCCTACAGACAAAAGTCCTACGCTTTGTCCGATGAAAATCCAATCGTGTGCACCAGGCTTTAGACTAAAACTAAATCGGAATTTGCTGCCAAAACGAACACTGCTGAAGACACTGACTAGACATGTGCGGTTCGTTTCGTTCCAAATCGAAATTCGGATGAATTTTTTGTTGTTCGGATGTATCCAAATTTCCGAATTGCAATAGTGTGAATTTAAACGAATTTGAAATAACGAAATTAAATACAACCGGCCTTCCCAGAAGAGTTGAAGCTGTTATAGCTGCAAAGGTTGGACCAACTCAATATTGAACCCTATGGACTAAGACTGGGATGCCATTAAAGCTCATGTGCGTGTAAAGGCAAGTGTCCCAATACTTTTGACAATATAGTGTATTTAGCTTTGGAGGTGGATGGAAGCCTGTTCAGCCTGAGCACCCGGCCCGGAGCCTTGGAATCCAGTGTGGATTGCGGCGCTGCTTCACCTCTTACACATTTGATGTGGATGGGGGAATCCTCCCCTCTGCACTATTGTATTCCGCCAGAGTACACTAATCGTGCTGCCGGCTATAGCCTGCGGTGCTGATCGAGTGGGGAAAATCCAACAGGGTGGTTGAACAGAAGTCGATCGGTACAACCTCTCTGCCCATACATGGATGGAAATTCAGCTTCTCTTTGCTGAACCGAATCATTTCAGATCCACATACAGGATGGCTGGCTTTAGTCTGTGGCATCCAATGTAGCCATGTATTTATTATTGGGTGGTATTTAGTGGGTTATGCTTTGTGTGTCCTCTGATATTAAGATAACAAAATCCTGGTACTAACTAAAGCCTGATATCTTCTATCTCTCTAGATGGGAAGCTGAAGACCTGGGTCTATGGGGTAGCGGCGGGGGCCTTTGTGTTGCTCTTATTTGTGGTTTCAATGATCTATCTGGCCTGGTAAGTTTTTTTTGTTTTTTTTCATATTTATCCAAATTGTGTTTATCTTTTTCAGTGTTACAATGCCTGGTTTACTATTTTTATTTTTTTTTCATTTTTTGCTTGTAATGGAGTGCAAGGGCTCATTCACAATAGCTGTTGAGGGGTGGTAAAACCCTGTGGTTGAGCTGCGTTTTTACCGCCCTCCAACTGTTCTCTGCAGAGACAGTAGCCAGGGGGGGGGGGGGGGGGGGTGTACACATGCTGTGGTCGTGCTTTGTTTCGTGACCACTACAGGTAAAAAACAGAATTACACTCCTTTTTCACTTTTTGGTGGGTGTAGACTGTGCCGAGCATGACATATATAAGTGAATGGGGCTGCTTTGTTGAGGGGTTAAAGCAGGCAGTGATAAGCTGATACAGTGCCCCCTCACTGTCTGCCAAATGCTCTCTGAAGAGCAGTCCAAATGCAGATCGCTCTTCAGAGACTAGACATGTGCACTGCCAAAAAATGCTTTCGTTTTCGTGTCATTCGTTTTTTTGTTTTTTTCGGAATTCGGAAATTCGAAAACCCGAAAATAGGAAAGGAAAATTCGAAAGAACAAAAATCCCAAAATTCTAGATAATAACTATTAAATTATAGGTATTGGAATATCCTTTCACATTGGGCTGTTGGTGAACGTAACGAAAACGAATTTATCCGAAGTTACGAATTATCGAAACAACGAATGCCGCATCTAATCAAATGGAACAGAACGAAATAATAAATAATATAATACGTTTTTTTTATTATTATTATTGTTATTTATTATTAATTTGTTACGTTCCATTCGTTTAAATGCGGCATTCGTTATTTCGGATAATTCGTTATTTCGGATAATTTGTATTCGTTACGTTCACTAACAGCCAAATTTGAAAGGAAATTTCAATACCTATAATTTAATAGTTAGTAATAGTTAAGTTCTTATTAGTTAGTTATTATTTCAGATTTTTCGAATTTTCAGATTTTTGTTTTTTTAAATCTTCGGATTTTCATTCTTATTGGATTTTTGGATCTCCAAAAATTTAGAATTTCGGAATATTCTGAAAAATTTGGATATTTCCGAATTTGTCTAAATTCGTTAAACGAATTTGGAATTAAACTAATTGCACATGTCTATCAGAGACCAAAGCACATATGAATGAGCCCTAACGGTCTAACAACTTGCCACAAAATCACATACAGTAGGTGCCGCCGATTTTGTGTCAATCTCGCCTCTTCTAGCAGCGAGATTGACACCCTACGAGCCCCGTCGCGAGAGCCAGCGCCGAGCTGTCTCGTCAACCGCAAAGGAAAAATGTTTTTCCTTTCGCAATGAGCGACGCGCATTGCCGGTAGGATTCCCGCCAATACCAGGCACTGTGTTTGGTATGAATCCTGAGCGGGAACTCCACGCCAATTTTTAAATAAAAAACCAGCATGGGTTCCCCCTCCAGGAGCATACCAGGCCATTGGGTCTGGTATGGATTTGAAGGGGAATCCCCTAAGCCGAAAAATCGGCGTGGGGGTCCCCCTCAAAATCCAAACCAGACCCTTATTCAAATACGCAACCTGGCAGGCCGCAGGAAAAGAGGGGGGGCGAGAGCGCCCCCCCTCCCTCCTGAACCGTACCAAGGCCGCATGCCCTCAACATGAGGGGGTTTGGTGCTCTGGGGCAGGGGGGCGGCCTGCACCCCCCCCACCCCAAAGCACCCTGTCCCCGTGTTGATGGGGACAAGGGCCTCTTCCGGACAACCCTGGCCATTGGCGGGCGGGGGCTGATCGGAATCCGGGAGCCCCCTTTAATAAAGGGGCCCCCAGATGCCGGCCCCCCACCCTATGAGAATGAGTATGGGGTACATCGTACCCCTACCCATTCACCTGGTGGAAAAGAAATGTCAATAAAAAAACACACACAGCTTTTTAAAGTAATTTATTACACAGCTCCGGAGGTCTTCTTCCGACTCCGGGGGTCTCTTCCGACTTCGGGGGTCTCCGGTGTCGTCTCCGCACTCTCCGGTTCTTCTCTCGCTCTCCGGTTCTTTCTTCCTTCTGCCGGGCCTCCGCTATCTTCTTCCAGCTCTTTTGCTAGCGGAGAGGCCCGGTCTTCCCCGTCGTCTCGTCCGGCTCTCCTGTTCTTTCTTCCTTCTGCCGGGCCTCCACTATCTTCTTCCAGCTCTTTTGCTAGTAGAGGGGCCCGGTCTTCCCGTCATCTTGTCCGGCTCTCCGTTGTCTTCGAACAGCCAGCATTACAGCGGGAGGAAGCGACGAGTCAACATTGAGAAGAAGAAGAGGGAAGAAGACGCCGACGGCGATGGGAAGACCGGCCCCTCCACTAGCAAAAGAGCTGGAAGAAGATAGTGGAGGGGCCGGCAGAAGGACAACTGAGAGCCGGATGAGACGACGGGGAAGACCGGGCCTCTCCGCTAGCAAAAGAGCTGGAAGAAGGTAGCGGAGGCCCGGCAGAAGGAAGAAAGAACCGGAGAGCGGGAGAAGAACCGGAGAGCGCAGAGACGACACCGGAGACCCCCGAAGTCGGAAGAGACCCCCGGAGTCGGAAGAAGACCCCTGGAGCTGTGTAATAAATTACTTTAAAAAGCTGTGTGTGTTTTTTTATTGACATTTTTTTTCCACCAGGTGAATGGGTAGGGGTACGATGTACCCCATACTCATTCACATAGGGTGGGGGGCCGGCGTCTGGGGGCCCCCTTATTAAAGGGGGCTCCCGGATTCTGATCAGCCCCCGCCCGCAGACCCCGACAACCAACGGCCAGGGTTGTCGGGAAGAGGCCCTTGTCCCCATCAACATAGGGACAGGGTGCTTTTGGGGTGGGGGGGGCCGCAGGTCGCCCCCCTGCCCCAGAGCACCAAACCCCCCATGTTGAGGGCATGCGGCCTGGTACGGTTCAGGAGGGAGGGGGGCACTCTCTCGTCCCCCCCTCTTTTCCTGCGGCCTGCCAGGTTGCGTGCTCGGATAAGGGTCTGGTTTGGATTTTGAGGGGGACCCCCACGCCGATTTTTCAGCTTAGGGGATTTCCCTTCAAATCCATACCAGACCCAATGGCCTGGTATGCTCCTGGAGGGGGAACCCATGCCGGTTTTTTATTTAAAAATTGGCGTGGAGTTCCCGCTCAGGATTCATACCAAACACAGTGCCTGGTATTGGCGGGAATCCACGTCGGATCCCGTTCAATACAGTGCCGCGTCTCCTTCTCGCTATTGCAGCGAGCGCGAGATGTCGCCACCCTGTCGCCAAGATGTCGGCACCCTGTCGCCGAGAATCTCCGCGATGGGATCGCGATGGATATACAGTGTCGACGGCACCTACTGTACTTGTACGTCATTTTGCTCAAGTGGTTGTACCGGGGTACCGTTTTTTAGAGTCGACGGTCGACTTTCTTGTAAGAACAACCGATGCGGCTAAGCAGCCACTCAGCTGTTATTACCAGCAGCTGCAGGGTATGTTCCGCTCCTCCCACCGCCGCTCCGCCCGGGTCTCCTGTCCCACGAGAAAGCCGGGCCACCAGCCAGGAACTTCCGCTGGCTGGCCAGAGACCCGCGCAAAGCCAGATTTAGCTTTGATCGGGTCTCCGATGTAGTAACCCAGAAGCGACGTCACAACGTCACTTTCAGTTTACTCGGCAGTCAACGGCGTCATTTAAAAAAAAAAAAAAATGTAGTATTCAAAAATGCCAATCTTGGCGTTTTTGAATACTTTCAAGTACAAAGGAGGGGTTTTATAGACCTCCGATCCCTCCATAAAGAGTACCTGTCACTGCCTATTACTGTCACAAGGGATATTTACATCCCTTGTGACAGCAATGAAAGTGATCAGAAATGTTTTATTTTTTTAAGGGACAGTGTAAAAAAAAAGAAAAAAAAAAAAAAGAAAACATTTTTGAAGCGTCCCATCCCTCCGTGTTTGCGCGCCAAAGCAATCGCACACGTAAGTCACGCCCGCACATGTAAACGGTGTTCAAACCACACATGTGTCCTATCGCCGCGATCGTTAGAGCGAGAGCAATAATTCTAGCCCAAGACCTCCTCTGTAACTCTAAACAGGTAACCATTAATTTTTTTTTTAAATGTCGCCTATGAAGATTTTGAAGTACCGTAGATTGTCGCCATTCCACGAGTGTGCGCAATTTTAAAGCGTGACATGTTAGGTATCTATTTTCTCGGCGTAACATCATCTTTCACATTATACAAAAAAAATGGGCTAACTTTAGCATTTCGTTTTTAGATTTATTAAAGTGTATTTTTTCCCCCAAAAAAAATGCGTTTGAAAGACCGCTGCGCATATACAGCATGACATAAAATATTGCAACAACCGCTATGCATAGACATAATATAATCGCTTTGAGAGCAATAGGGCCCCATTCCCACATTGCACCGCTTTGGAAAAAAAAGTCAATTTAAGTGTATCGACATCCCGTACGAAAAATGTAACAGACAGTAAATGCAGCGCTGATTTTACCATATACAGTAAAACCTTGGTTTGAGAGTAACTTGGTTTGAGAGCGTTTTGCAAGACAAGCAAAATTTTTAAATAAATTTTGACTTGATATACAAGCGATGTCTTGATATAAGAGTAACGTCATGTCACAACTGAGTATAAAAGAGAAGAGAGGCGCCTCTAAGTGTAGAAATATGGTTACATTCAATTAAGGTACAATGTTTAGCAACTCACATGGTTGATGATTAAAAGAGGCACATCTAAGTATGCCGGCATCCGGGGTAAAGCTGTCCACATAGACCATCCTCTGCACCGCCATTGATGTCGTCCCTTCCACGCTGCGCTCCACGAGCGGTTCAAGCCTTGCTTTCAGATCGCTCTACTGCAGGGTAGTCTTCCTGGTCACGATTGCAGACTGACAGCGGTGAGAGCCGGCGGTGAGGAGGACGGTCTATGTGGATCGCTTTACCCCGGATGCCTGAATACTTAGATGGGCCTCTTTTAATCATCAACCATGTGAGTTGCTAAATGTTGTACCTTCATTAAATGTAACCATATTGCTACACTTAGAGGCGCCTCTCTTCTCTTCTATACTCTGTTTTCCTGCTGGATTTTGCTTCTAATCCCCTTTGTGGAGGCTTCCATTTGTGGATGGAAGGAGACAACAGAAAGTGAATGAGTTTGAGTTTCCAATATTTCTTATGGGAAAATTTGCTTTGATATACAAGTGCTTTGGATTACAAGCATGTTTCTGGAACGAATTATGCTCGCAATCCAAGGTTTAACTGTATCTATTCAGAATTTGCATATTCCTTACAAGTCGTCTCACTATCTATTAGCGCAGACTTTGATAGTTACTTTGAAAACATGTAATGTGTTGTAGATTAGCAGTCCTTCAATATGGTGGCTGCAAAAGGCTACATTCACATGGCTGCACACAGCCTGTCACCCAAAAAATAATTATTATGTCTCCCTTTTATATTTTAAAGCTAAATCCTGTATAATAATAATACTACTAATAATAAGTAGTTCAGGAGTTGTTCATGCTTCTCTCAGGCCGAAGACTGAGAATGTGTTGACACCAAAGGCAGCCAGGCAATTTACATTTTCAGATAGTGGTCAACGATGGAAGCTACAGAAAACCTACAGTATGAAAGCCAAATATGTGTGCGCTCACACATATTTGTTCTGTAGTCAACTTTTACAACAGTGCCATCAGCAGGCTGTAATTGGGTACTGCACTAATGATCAGTAAAAAAAAAAAAAATGTGCAAACCCTTATGTAAATTAACAAAATTGATAATTTAACACATTATGCAGATGTTACCATTCACAAAAATTAAAATTTCAGGTGACACAAAAACAAATATGCCAGTGTGTATATATAAAAGCAAAATGAGAAAAATGAAAAAAAATAATATATATATATATATATATATATATACAGTGCCTTGAAAAAGTATTCATACCCCTTGGAATTTTTCACATTTCCTCATGTTACAACCAAAAACGTAAATGTATTATATTGGAATTTTATGTGATAGACCAACACAAAGTGGCACATAATTGTGAAGTGGAAGAAAAATTATAAATGGTTTTATTTATTTTTTTACAAATAAATATGTGAAAAGTGTGGTGTGCATTTGTATAGCGCCCCCCTGAGTCAATACTTTGTAGAACCGCCTTTCTCTGCAATTACAGCTGCAAGTCTTTTTGGGGGATGTCTCTACCAGCTTTGCACATCTAGAGAGGGACATTTTATAAAGGTGTGTTCGGAGAGGAGCTTATGAGCATAATTTATGCTTGTAATGCGCCTAAATGCACGCATAGGGTTGTAAATTTATTCCAGTGGCTAGAACTAGAAAAAATGACTATTCTGCCCAGTAAAATGAGTTTGTGCTCATACGCTTCTAAACTCCATATGCCTGTAAACTCAAAAAAGTGCGTAATTATGCACCAATACAAGTATTTTTATGCTTGCTTTTTCTGTAATTTCCTGGCAGAAAGATCAAACGTAGACAGAAGTACTCATTCCCACAGGCATATTAATATTTTCTGCATGGAACACAGGTTCTTGCAGGAGGTAGCAGAAGATCCTCTGAAAAATACGTGTAAAAAGTACTTGCATTTAGACGCATTGAGACATGTACAATTCTTCTTTCATTCCAATGACTGACTATTCATCTTTCCTTTCTTTTTTCTTTCATTCATTCTTTTTTTTTTTTCTTCTTCTTTTTTTTTCCTTTTCTTTTTTTTCCCTTTTCTTTCCTTTTTCTTTTTTTTCCCCTTTTCTCTTTTTTTAAAATTTTATTCTCTTTTTTATTTTCATTCCTTCTCATCTAGTAAGCCTCATATCTTGTACCTACCTATGTAGGGTTCTTTACTCTTTGCTCACCTTTTTTTTTTTTCCTTCTTTTCTTTCCTTTTCTTTTTTTCCTTCTCTTTTCCTTTTTTTTTTTATTCCCCTTATTTTCTTGACTTTTTTCCCCTTTCTTTTCTTTACTTTTTTTTTCTTCTTTTTTTTTATTTAGACGCATTGAGACATGTACAATTCTTCTTCCATTCCATTGACTATCCTATTTCTTTATTTCTCTTTCCTTCCTTTTTTCTTTCTTTTTTCTTTCCTTCTTTTTTTTCTCTTCTCTTTCCTTTTCATTTTTTTTCTTTCTTTTTTCTTTCCTTTTCTTTTTTTCCTTCTCTTTTTCTTTTCCTTTTCTTTGCTTTTCTTTTATTCTCTTATTTATTTTCTTTCCTTCTCATCTAGTAAGCCTTGTATCTTGTACCTGCCTATGTAGGGTTTTTTACTCTTTGCTCACTTCTTTTTCTTAATTTTTTTCCCTTCTTTTCTTTTCTTTTTTTTTTCTTCCTTCCTTTCCTTTTTCTTTTTCTTTTTTTTCTTTTATTATTTTTTTATTTTCTTTCCTTCACATCTAGTAAGCCTCATATATTGTACCTACCCCTAATGTAAGGTTATTTACTCTTTGCTCACTCTTTCTGTATCATGCTGCAACTGTCTATTTTTGAGTATAGGAAATAACGCTCAAAATTTTGCAATGAATTTAACAATTCAGAGAATCGTGAGTAATAATTCAAAAATCTGACAACAAACAAAATATCAACAGATTATTACTTTTTTTTTTATTACTAGATTGTAAACTCTAATGAGCAGGGCCCTCTGATTCCTCCTGTATTGAATTGTAGTGTAGTACTGTCTGCCCTCATGTTGTAAAGTGCTGCACAAATTGTTAGCGCTATATAAATCCTGAATAATAATTATAATAATAATAGCCACCTAAAGCCTAATTTCGAGATGGACAAAAAAAAACTACAGTTAGGCTTGCAAGGATTAAATGCATTTTAGGTTTAGAACAATTTTTCAGTATTAGGGCCACATTGTATCTTTCACAAATATTTTTTGGGTGGAAAAAAATACATTTTGGAAAACATACGGTACATGTACATGTAAAATCTGCAGATCTGTTCGGCCTTGGGCGCAGCCTGTCCTACTTTTTTGTGCACAGCTAAAGGCAATGCAAATTGATTCCTATAGTGCTGCACTTAGATAGGCACAAAACTATATGTTGTACGCATTTTAACGCATTTTTTTTTTTTGCACATGTGAATGAGCCCTAATATGCCAGTATATATGAAACCTTAATAAAATAATATTTCAATGTTAAATACATTTTTCTTTCTCCTTCATTTTTTTATTGTAGTAAGAAGCCAAAGAAACCACCTAGAAGGCAAAACAACCGCCTGAAACCGCTAACCTTGGCTTACGACGGAGATGCGGACATGTAAAGAAAAAAAACTTGTGAAAAACCTGGAAAAGCAAAATATACATTCCATCTGTTACATATCAGAAATGATCAGACAAGGACAAAGAGTCAATGTTCAGAGAAGAAAAGGACATCTTTAAGAAAAAAGGAAAGGATACATTGATTATAAAGGAACAGGCAGTAATATGGCGGAATGCTAAAGCACAGTTCTCACTGCTACTACATTGGACGGTCTTGAACCCGAGGACTCGATCGTGAAGTGAAAACCATCTCACTGTAATTCTAAACACAAACAGACCTGAAATAAAACTAAATCAGGCATCCTAACCCTCTCTAACCAATACACATGAACTTGCGCCATGCGATCAGCCACCGACCGACCGAACAAATGATAATCTCCCGCTTGTCCTCGAAAATTTATGAGGTTTGCTGTAAATAATACAATATAAAGACGTTCAGTATTCAAATAGTTTACAAAATACATATTCCACCTGACTTCAATATGGGACCACAGTTCCGGTCACTCTCCTATGCCATGGTACACATCAAAAAAAGTGTTCTGTAATGCAGTATTTTATATTATCTCTGACCAAGTACCCACTTGTAAATTGGACCATGTTTTTACTTTCTCTAACTCTCCTAATGTTGCCTACATCATTTTTTTGCTGTATGTAAGGCAAGAATTGCACTATATTAGTGCAGCATGATATGCACTTAACTAGTATTGCCATAGAAAATGCCTCTTTTCATAAGGGATGGTGTCTTGTGCTAGAAGTGTCACGTAGACATTTAAAGCAGAATTAAATTATTATTTTTTTTTTTTTAATGCAAAGACCCCGAAATTGCAAGTTAAACATTTTGCATGGATTTATACTTGAAAATCTATGTTACCTTTTGCATTATCCATATTTTGTATTGTCCATGGAATTATGCCAATTTAGGTGAAGGTGTGGAAATTCTACGACCTCTAGGCTGTGCAGCTTGCAAAGTTTTAGCCAAGAGGTCATAGAAAAAAAATCAGGTTATTCATATTTCATATTGTCCATAGTTTATAATATTCATATGCCGTCTTGTAGAGGCTCTTCCTCAACATTAGCAGGATGTTCTCAGGAGGGACTATGTTTATTCTTGGCATGAAACTGGAATGCAGTAGGGCAGTTCTCCCTTCGCTCCCGTCCACTTATCAGCCACTTGTTACTTATTTTAAATGCTTTCAATCAAAAGAGAAGGCAGAACACAGGGTAGAACTGGGAGGAGCCACATTTTGGGGAGTGCTAGTCTTTGTCCCTTATGCCAATTTCGGTGAAGGTGTGAAACGTCTACAAACTCTGGGCTGTGCAGCCTGCAGAGCTTAAGCCAAGAGGTCGTAGAGAAAATCAGGTCCTGCTCTAGGTCTGAAGGCATGGGAATTCTATGACCGGTGGGCTGTGTAGCTTGCAAAGCTCAAGCCAAAAGGTTATAGAGAATTTCGGGTCCTGCTCTAGGCCTGAAGGAGTGGGAAATCTATGACCTCTGGGCTGTGAAGCCTGCAAAGCTTAAACCTAAGGGTCCTAGAGAATCTCAGGTCTGTTCTAGTCCCTAGAGTATTGACACAACCTCTGGGCTCATGCCATGTAAAGAGGTCATAGAGAAAATCAAGTCCTGCTCTAGGCCTAAAGGTGTGGAAAGTCTACAACCTCTGAGCTGTGCAGATTGTAAAGTTCAAGCCTAGAGGTCATAGAGAACCCCAGGTCCTGGTCTAGTCCTCTGGGCTGTGCAGCCTGCAAAGCTCAAGCTTAAGGTCATAAAGAATCTCAGGTCCTGTTCTAGGCCTTAGGGTGTGGAAAGTCAACAACCTCTGGGCTCATGCCATGCCAAGAGGTCATAGAGAAAATCAAGCCCTGCTTTAGGCCTAAAGGTGTGGAAAGTCTATGACTTCTGGGATGTGCAGCTTGCAAAGCTCAAGCCAATGGGTCATAGAGAATTCCAGGTCCTGCCCTAGGCCTGAAGGTTTGGAAAGTCTGTGACCTCTGGGCTGTGCAGCTTGCAAAGTTCAAGCCAAGAGGTCATAGAGAATCCAAGGTGCTGCTCTACGCCTAAAATTGTGGGAAATCTATGACCTCTGGCTGGGCAGCCTGCAAAGCTCAAGCCTAAAGGTCAAAGATAATCACAGGTCCTGCTCTAGGCCTGCAAAGCAGCTGAGAGAACTTTTGGAATAGCCCCAAAACACTTATGCCGCGTACACACAAGCGTTTTTAATGTCATTTTAAAAAACGACGTTTTTCTCGACGTGATTTTTCTTGTCTTGTCTCAAGCCTGTCTTGCATACACACGTTCATTAAAAAAAAACGCTCGAGCAAAGCGCAGTGACGTACAAAACGTACAATGGCACTATAAAGGGGAAGTTCCCTTCAGATGGCGCCACCCTTCATGTTAGTAAAGTTTGTTGAGCGACGATTCGCGCTTTTCAGCCTCGTGCTTTTCAGTCCGTTACAGCGTGACGAATGTGCTATCTCCATTACGAACGCTAGTTTTACCAGAACGAGCGCTCCCGTCTCATACTTGATTCTGAGCATGCACGTTTTTTTTCCCCCTCGTAAAAGCCTACACACTACCGTTTTTCACGACGTTAAAAAAAACGACATGAAAAATGACGTGAAAAAAGAGAGCATGTTCAAAATTTTTAATGCCCGTTTTTCACGTCGTTAAAAATGCTCTGGAGCCTACACACGATCGTTTTTAATGCCTAATTTAAAAAATGGCATTTTTAACGGCGTGAAAAACGATCGTGTGTATGCGGCATTAGATGTGCATTTTTAGAAAACGTGCAGAGCTATTTATTCTGTATAACTGCATGCTCTAAGTAAATGGGGGCCAAATGGAATGTTACAAGGCTACTTTCTCTCCAAGTCGAATGTTATTTATTTATGTATTTTACATATATATCCTAATTAAATTTTTCATTGTTATTTTCATAACAAAACAAGGTAAGAGGAGGGTACCACTTTAACTATTCGACCTGGAGAGAAAATATTATTTGATTTAGCCCCTATTCCAACAGAACAAATTTAGATGCAGTTTCACAGGATGAATAGCCTTGCGAGTGTGCATGCATGCACTAAATGTAATTTGAAATTTCAGAGTTTTTGCATTAAAAAAAAAAAAAAAAAACTTATGTTCTGCTTTAAGGGAAATAAAAAAGTGTTGAAAACCAGGATGAGAGTAGAGTTTCTGTACCGGGGTCAATAATGTGTATATACAATAGCCATTTTCTAGTTAGAACTTGTGTCTCTTGTTTTGGAACCCCCCGCCTGTCCATCCTTCCTTATTTATACTTAACGTATTTTCATGATGTATTCTTGCAAAATGTGTCTGTACAGTTCGTAAATAGATAGGCACACCGTACAGAGGAAGCCTGTATTTGGGCCCAGGACTTTTTGATAATGATATCATTAATACTTTTTTTTTTTAATATGATGCAAGAGCCAAATATTGCTATTGCTCCGTGAATTTACATATCCTGAAATAAACCACACAAAAAGTCCTAAAACTTAAAAAAAAAACTCAAATTATTATTATTTTTAAAATCTTGTAGTTAGAAATAGTTTTAAATTTTTTGTTTAATTAGGGGAACCCGTTTTAATTTTTTTTTTTTTTTGGCCTGTTGAATGGAAATAAAGGGAACGTATGTGCCAGGGAAATTCTTTATAATCTGGCCTTTGCCATATTGATACAGTCTTTTTTTTTTTTTTTTTTACAAGCCTGCTCAAAAACAAAATATTAAATTGAACCCAAAATGTGCATCTAAACACACACAAAAAGTGCACTAGGGTGTGTCTCCTCCCTAAGAGGAAGAGTCTGGGGAGCAAGACTCCTGATAGGGGCAAGGCATACTCAGGTCCTCTTGACCAAAATATAATTAAATAAATTATGGCGCAATGTAGCGTAAAAGGAGGTAGACCCCTTTAAGAGTCCACATAGAAAGTCCAGCAAGTCCAATAAAAACATAGAGATTGTCTGCAACTTATATATAATCTCATATAGATCCAGGTGAATCCTGCAATAGAGTAAAAATATAAACAAAGGACACCACCATCTAAGTGTAGCAATTTATTTGAAAAGCATAAAGGATGATATATATGCATTCACATATAGAAGTTAAAAACAAGCACAGGAGGGACAGGAGGGATGATGTGCCTGTTTTAGTTGCTACACTCAGATGGTGGTGACCGTTGTTTATATTTAAGTTCCACCTAACCAAAAACCTTGTTTCTTAGGATCAGCTGAAGCCAACCAAAGAATACTGGATTGGGGCTCTACTGAAGAGAAACCCCCCCCCCCCCCCAAGGCAGGGGAGGAAGGAACCTAATGGCCCAACATCCTCCTCCTAGACCTAGACAGCCATGTTGATATATTTCAATAACTTGAGATGATTATCCCTAAAGTAGAGCTATCTTCTCCAATAAACTCCTAATTCCTAAGTGCCCCACCACCGGCCCTTGGACATTTATTAAATGGCCTTTGAGGGTGTTTATCTGCTTCCACGAGCCAGTGAAGGAAAAATATTCTTAAGATGGTTTGGTTTCTTTCTTTCATGCTCTATTTTTTTCTGTGCTGTCCATCCTTGTTATCTTTGTATGTTTTTTTTTCCCTCCCTTAATAATGGATTTCGTTGAAAGAAATATGAAAATATTTTAAGGCCATATTTTATGAATGTGGAAGCATTGATTTGCAAAGGATCTGTAATAGCAGTGATCTCTGGCAGTCTCATGTAACAAGTCTTTGGTCTGTGACTTGCTCCCGAACTAGGTCTCCAGCATCTCCTGTAGAACGTCCACAGTCCCTGGCCATCTCCTGTTGCATGTCTGCATTCTTTGGAAGCTTTCTGTAGCATTTATTTTTACTGAATATTAGGTGTGGCCCTTTGGTGATATGAGGCCCCCCTATTCCATGTAAGTAGACCATACTATTAATGGTAAAAGAGGCTCTAAGCCAAGCCAAGAAGGGCTTGAAGCACTGACATTGAAACAGAACTGCTGATTGTCCTTAACACTGATCCTTCCACAAATGGCAAGAAGCGGGACACAAACCAGGAAAAAGCAGATGTTGAGACTTGGTGCTGGGCCCCCCTTACCCAGTTGCCCTAGGCACTGACTAGGTGTGCAAGTAGGAAACTTTTTGGTGCTTAGATCTTATTTAAACTAAAGTGCACCACTAGTACAATAATTAGGCTTTCATCTCCACATGTGAATAAGTGAGTCCAAAAAGATTTATGGATTCAAACAAAAAAGAAAGTGACTCCCAAAAATCTTCATCCAAACAGTGTCAATTTTCCACTTTAAGGAAGCCACACCTCCGTGCTCCATCACCACATGCTCTACTGAACACGATTAGAGAAGTAAGTATGCACCTGTGTGTACAAGATCCGACATGGAGCAGAATAACCCTCCTCCTGTATGGCAAATTATTCATCCAGGCTCCAACATACTGAAGAAAAATAACCCCAAAAAACACATAGTTTAAAACTGCAAACTAAAATGTTATTCAAATATTAGCATGCTCACAAAGATAAAAACAAGAGCACTTGTAGTATGATAAAGCTGGTCCCGGGACACAGACGGGGCGCTTTTAGGTATCGGGATGCGTGGTGACGTCACGAACATCAGCTCCGCCCTACGTGTTTCGTCACATATTAAGCCTTCTGGGGCGTTTACACTGAAGATAATTTTTAATGACATTGGCTGTCCCTACAATAAAAAGAGGTGCATCTACAAGATTGGAATTAAAGAAATCACTTCTGAAAATCCCTGCATCAGTTTCTTTTTCTTTGTGCATGCTATACATAACTATACATGATACGTGATCTCTTAATATTTGTGTTGGTTTATAACAAGAAAGCAAAACGTTTCTAAATTCTTATACTGTTCTTTTAGCTTTTATTACAGTGGTCTCAAAATGTTGACAAGAAATCATTTGCAGAATTATCTAAAGCTAAAAACTGAACTTTAAGTTATAATTATTCATCCTTTGTAGACACGACATGTATTTTCTATTGATTATGGCCTGTCCAGTCAGAAAAATGTTGCATATGAAAAGGGGCATAACTACGAATCATAATACCTGCCTTGTTGTGCCCTTCTATTGCCCCCCTGTTATTGATCCCTCTTTTCATGTCCGCAAGAGCTACAAAGGGATGTATTTTGAGTTGGCGGAGTGCTGCTTTAGAAGTCCGCAACATCGCACTTGCCACTCAATTCTTACAAACCATGCAGCATACAGAAACAGCAAAGAAAAACATAATTCTGATTTTTATTTTTCTACTTTAACTCTAGATAGCTTTTCATTTTTTATTTGCACGGAGATCACCTTCATATTTTAGGATACTTCTACGCGGCTGATATAGTTGGCATGGGTCGACCTGTAATTACCAATACAATAGAGTAACTTAAAAATAAATTAATTGGAAAAATCTGAAGCATTGCTTCTAATCGCTCAAAAAATGTATTTCATCAAAAAGGGGAGGACATAATCGCATATTTAACTTGTAGGGTGTGTATTATAGCCCAAATGTTTGTTTTGGATCGAGTAAGGAAGGGTAAATCCCCTATCAGCCTATTTTTTTCTGTCTGTGTGTGTACTTTGCAAGAATTTCCCCTCACTTTCTGTCCTGGAGGATTAACAGGTAATGAGAGGAAGTTGTCTGAAATGGGGGGGGGGGGGGGAATTCTCATCTTAGACAGTGGTCACCAGAACATTTGGATGCTCCGATGACAACTCTAAAATGTTTTACATTGTTCTCACTTTCTGCCTCTCTGACAGTGGCCAGCAGGATCACAGACAGCAACAAAAAAAAAAAAACAATGTCTAATAGGACAGCCACACCAAGTCCAAAAAAAAAAATCTATTAATACTTGTGTTAGTTTAAGAAAATCTAAGACAGCCAACATGTTTCCGGCCTCCTAACCACATACGCTTTTTTGAGAAGAAGAGAGAATTCTTGGAGCCTCCAAAAGGCATTGAATTTTTTTTTTTTTCTTGTTCTGAACTAACACCAGTATTACATTTTATTTATATTTCCTTGGTCTGGCACTCTCATTAGAATTTCTGTACCTAAATTCCAAACTCTGGGTTCCCTAGTTAAGGGGTACCCTGTTTGTGATGACAGGAGCCTCACCCAATTCATAAGCCCTGTACACACGATCGGATTTCCTATGGTTTTTAAACCGATGGATTTTTCCATCGGAAAACCGATGAAGCTGACTTCCATCAGTCTTGCCTACACACCACAGACAATACTAATTTGCTATCGGTTTTATAACCATCGGATAAATTTAAAACATGTTCTATTTTTAAACACCAATGGAAAAAAGACCGATGGGGCCCATACACGATCGGTTTGTCCGATGAAAAAAGTCCATCGGAGTGTTTTCATCGGTAAAACCTATCGTGTGTACACGGCTATAGGAATGCAAATGACCTTTGCATGAACTTGGCAGGGGGTCTAACTCTTCCCCACTCCATTCAAAATAGTAAAAAAGAGTTTTATGTTTACATACACATTATTCAACAGGCAAACTGATAATGCTACTTTTTTTTTTTTTTATATATATATATATATATATATATATATATATATATATATATATATATATATAAAACCCCTATAACCCCTTTCAACATACAATTTCAGTTGATGGTGAATTCCACGGGAGGTGTATTTCCTCTGCCTACTTTCATTTACTTGAATGTGTATTTCATAGTGTATGACGCCTCCTGCCTACAGAATGTTTACTTTTTAATTGTTTTTGTTCATTTGTAAATTATGTAATCTTTGATTTTATTTTTTGTACTTTTTTTTTTTTTTACCACAAACAATGTTTTAAAAAAAATTGTGTTTGTCATTCAGTTTATACAAAGGCAAGTGAAAGTGTAATTTCCTTTTTATATCCATGTTACTTGCAAATAACTCATGTACAGTAATGCTGGCAATAAAGATCAATACATATTTACCTTTTTGTGGATTTTTGTGCTTATTTTTTATTTATTTTTTGGTTAATATTATGTGTTATGAACTTACATTGGTTACATAGTAGGTGAGGTTGAAAAAAGACACAAGTCCATCAAGTCCAACCTATGTGTGTGATTATATGTCAGTATTAGGTTAGAAAAACTGCTTAGTTTAAACATAAAACTAAGGTCAAGAACACAGGAACACGACCACAAACTAACGGGAGGTAAGTTCAAATCTATAAAAACACGGGTATCGCCCTTTGGGACGTTATATGAGGTGTGCACAATTGGCTGATGACATTGACAAATATTAATACAGTAAAAACATTTATTGCAAAAAGAGTAGCATAAAACAAAGGCAAAGCCGATACAATTTTGCACATGGTTAAAGATTGCATTACATATGAATTACATGAGTATACATAACATCTAATACATCCGATGCGTTTCGCAAGATGTGACTCGCTCTTCAGGGGTGGATGCATGTAAGAGATATCTGAAAATGAATGACCAAAAAGGTATTGTAACATATGAATAAATAATGGACAAATGGTAAGAAGGGCCTTACAGAGAAAGTAAAGACCCCATACTCACCAATCGGCAAGGCCTAGGTGCCTGTGGCCATGTTCACCGAGGATGGCAGCAATATATGCTTGGGAAGGGAGCTGAGGGAGCGGACCCAACCAAAATACCCCAACGATGAAATGGTGGGAAGGCGGAAATAGCATGGGTAGAAACAGGCCCGGACTGGGACAAAAAATGGGCAAGGGTATTTTAAACTAGGCAGCCCAATCCCTGGGGGAAGTAGGGCGCAAATGTGGGGCGGTGTTCGTGGGGGTGGTTGGTGACCAGATATTCATTCTGAGAGACATCCCAATACAGCTAAAAGACATCCCAATACAGCTAAAAGACATCCCAATACAGCTAAAAGACATCCCCATATAGCAAAGAGACGGCCCCAGACCAGCAAAGAGACGGCCCCAGACCAGCAAAGAGACGGCCCCAGACCAGCAAAGAGATGGCCTCAGACCAGCAAAGAGACGGCCCCAGACCAGCAAAGAGACGGCCCCAGTCCAGCAAAGAGACGGCCCCAGTCCAGCAAAGAGACGGCCCCAGTCCAGCAAGGATGACGGCCCCAAACCAGCAAAGAGATGGCCCCAGACCAGCAAAGAGATGGCCCCAGACCAGCAAAGAGACGGCCCCAGACCAGCAAAGAGATGGCCCCAGACCAGCAAAGAGACGGCCTCAGTCCAGCAAAGAGACGACCGCAGACTAGCAAAGAGACGGCCCCAGACCAGCAAAGAGACGGCCCCAGTCCAGCAAAGAGACGGCCCCAGTCCAGCAAAGAGATGGCCCCAGTCCAGCAAAGAGACGGCCCCAGTCCAGCAAGGATGACGGCCCCAGACCAGCAAAGAGACGGCCCCAGACCAGCAAAGAGACGGCCCCAGACCAGCAAAGAGACGGCCCCAGTCCAGCAAAGAGACGGCCCCAGTCCAGCAAAGAGACGGCCCCAGTCCAGCAAAGAGACGGCCCCAGTCCAGCAAGGATGACGGCCCCAGACCAGCAAAGAGACGGCCCCAGACCAGCAAAGAGATGGCCCCAGACCAGCAAAGAGACGGCCCCAGACCAGCAAAGAGACGGCCCCAGTCCAGCAAAGAGACGACCGCAGACTAGCAAAGAAATGGCCCCAGACCAGCAAAGGGACAGCCTCAGACCAGCAAAGGGACAGCCTCAGACCAGTAAAGAGACATCCCTAGACCAGTACATAGACGGCCCCATACCAGTACACAGAAAGCCCCATACCAGTACACAGACAGCCCCATACCAGTACACAGACAGCCCCAGACCAGTAAAGTAGAAAGCCCCAATCCACTCCCTTTCCCCGCTACTACAGAGCGGAATGTAACACACGCTCTTCCAAAAAACATGCAGCCCAGGGGCCGCGGCCCTATGGCCAGTCCAGGCCTGGGTAGTAATGAGTGTGTGAGTAAAAATGTAGCGCTAGGAATTGGGAGAGATCCAATCTCACTGAATGAGACTGGCCTCAAAGTGCAACAAAGGTTAAAAATTAGTGTATAAGTCCACAAAAACGTCCATTCAGATATCCATGGAATGGAATGCTGGAACCGGGCGTGCAACAGTATAGGTCATCAACATAAACCTTCTGGTAAAGCAGTAAAGTAGAATACTCTTACCGGACCTGATGGATCCACTTATTACGCAGATTGTTAGAGCATAGGAAATCCTAGTGGCAAGTCATGTCTGCTTGTCTGAAGACTCAAGGTGGACCAAACGGATCCCAGATGACGACTCTTTGGAAGGTGTCCCAACCTCAAAGGAGACCCTGGATTCATCGGATGTCCACGTGGTCCTCAGGCGATAAGGAAGCAACTTCCAATCACAGAATCCTTTTCAGGATTTAGAGGATGGAAAAGAAACCGGAAGGGGCTCCAACAGCAACTTAATCGACCCAACATGGAAGAAAAAAGATGAAGGAGGTGCTCCAATGGTGTAGGTCAAATGTGGGTTTATTGAAAAACCAACAAGTATAAAAGTGATCACAGTACATATAAAAGATAAAGATTAAAAGGGCAATAAGTGGAGTGGTCTACCAAGTCCGACGAGTTTCGTACACAAGTACTTCAACAGGGGCATCAACCTGCTCCCACAAATTGCCAAACATTATAACAAACACTTCAAACCTAACTGAATTCTGACCAACCTGAGAGGTTTCTGGTGCTAACACAGGATTGGAGGAAAACCACCACCTGATCAGGTGAGGTGGTAACCTCCAACTATAAACCAATCAAAATCGCCATTGAGAAAACACTTCCCGGGTGAACTCAACGGCGGCCAATTAGGGACTCAGAATTACCCGCGAAAAAAGCAGGAAGAGGGTAGACATGCGGCGATTGAACACCCACCTGTCCGCCCCTCTCACCACATTGGCTGGACCTAAGCCATGTGATGGGAAGGTATATGGACTGTCTCCACTTACGGTCATACCCTTCTTATGTCTCTCGTGAGGAGAAAGCACCATCTGGGGTGGCACTGGGCCAAACCGAGGCGCAACACACCCAATACTGGCACATCCACCCCAAGATGGCGGACCCTGGCGTGTCACATCCTAACTGATGGACCACGACACACTTGAGGGGTCACAAGTATGCGACAACCAAACAGCGCCGGGCGGCGCATGACGTCACAACGCTAATCTGACGTCGCGGCAGTCATGCAGCCCCACAGCGAGGGGCGGGGCGCAAGCACGGTATAGTATATGTGCGATAAATAGGGCTCAACCTACAATGCACAATATAATGGTGAGTAACGGAATCAGTGCCATCATGTGGAAGGAAAGGAATCTACACATTCCTCCCATGAAAAGAGCCACCGATACAGTAATACAATATTACCTGACTAACACTGGCATAAAGTCAGTGTGTATAGTAAAGCTAAAAAATATAAAAAAATTGGAAAAACAAAAGAATAGCAAAAAGACACACATGAATCCAAGGCATGGCCTCTAAAGCAGAGGTCGTCAACCCCCGGTCCGCGGCCCAAAGCCGGGCCGTACCACCTCTCTAGCCGGGCCGCAACGCAAATGACACTGTCCGTGCCATACCGCCGCTATAGCCGGGCCATGGAGGAGACAGTCAGCGATGCAGCTGCCCGAGCAGAGAGATGACACCATCTCTCTGCGCTACACAGAGGCGCGCCGCTGACCCGCCCTAACATACGGCGCTGCAAGGCTACGCTACGCTACACAGAGGCACGGCCGGCCAATGAGTGAGAGAGAGAGAGAATTACCTCATCTCTCCGCCCACCCTCGCTATGTACCGGCTCAATGCATTCCCGCAATCTCTAACGGCTCCCCCTCACTTTCCTGTGCTGAGACTGTAAGTACAGTGGGCACTGCAGAGGGACTTGTATATTTTTTTTACTGGGACATTTAATGATTTTTTTTATACTGGGACATTTAATGATGATTTTTTTTTATACTGGGACATTTAATGATGATTTTTTTTATACTGGGATATTAAATGTCCCAGTATAAAAAAAATGATTAAATGTCCCAGTATAAAAAAATCATTAAATGTCCCAGTATAAAAAAATCATTAAATATTTTTTTTATACTGGGACATTTAATAATATTTTTACACTGGGACATTTAGGGCCGGTTCACACAGCAATGTCAGAGTTCGGATGTGATTCGCACCGCACTGCAGTGCACATCACATGCGATCTCTGTGCGATTTCAGCCATACAAATCGTATGGCTGAATTTGCATCAAACTCGCACAGGACCATTTTTTTTTGTCCGCAGCAGAATCGGATCGCATGGGTGTTCACACCCATGCGATCCGATTCCTGTCAGAGTTTGCAGATCGCACTGTGATATACGAACTGATTTGGGGGTGTCGTTAACTTTTAACTGACACTCCCAGCAGTTCACATAGGGCAATGTGAACTGCCACCGGAAAACCTGCGATGCGCAGTGGATTCGCAGGGTTCCCACACCGCAACAGTGTGAACCGACCCACACATCGTGATTCGTCCCCCCCTACTACTGGGCCTTGGAAAAATATTCTTCCACAAAACCGGTCCTTGGTGCCAAAAAGGTTGGAGACCACTGCTCTAAAGGACCATAAGAATCTTATTTAAAAAATGAATGATGAATGAATGAATGTGGAGGGGAACTAAGCCAAATTGATGAAGGAATTTATATCCCACTCCACATTCATGCCAAAGGGCGCATAAGTATGGAGTTCATAAATCCAATATGTTTCAAGGCGGGATACCCCTCGAATACAGGACTCCCCCTCCAATGTGAAACAAATTGGTCAATGGCTAAAAACTGTGTCCCCCTGTGGTCACTATCATGATGTTCAAGATAGTGACGGGGAACACTATGATTTGTCTTGCCATTTTTGATGTTGGTAATATGTTCATTCACCCTTATAGTGAAAGTCCTAATTGTACACCCAACATACTGTTTTTTGCATGGACAAGTCAGAAGGTAAACAATGTACTGTGTTGCACAAATGGTAAAACGTTTAATTTGATTTTTTTTTTTTTGGGGGGGGGCGGATACCCAGTTTTTAGAGGCACCCAACCCCCACTTCCTCCCCGGGCTCCGTGGCGCCAGAAGGAAGTTCACCTCTCCCCCCCCCCTCCGTCCCTGCAATCTTCTGGGACACGTCACAGGTCACAGAAGATTGCCCGTCAATTCACAGCGTGCAGCGCGGCTCGCGCATGCACAGTGCGTGCCCGGCTGTGAAGCCATAGCCGTGCGCCCACAGTTACAATGTTGGCGCCAGTGAGAGGAGCGAGGCTTAGTGAGCCCGCATCACTGGACCATGGGACAGGTGAATGTCTGATTATTAAAAGTCAGCAGCTACACTTTTTGTAGCGGGAGACAGAGGTAGGTCTCGATCCCTCGCCGTTGCAGACAGGCCATTTCCCCGAGCGGCGGCAGCAACTTTAAACCGAGAAAGAGGCGTCCGTGGGTCAGAGCACCAGCAAAGCCCCGCCCCCCTCCCTCCCTGCACACAGACTCGCCCACCTATGTGTCTACACAGCCACCTTCACCTGCTTCCCATCACTGAAGCGCCCACATAGGCAGTGGCAGTGCTGCGCATGGAGGAAAGGGGCGGGGGCAATATTTACTTGCCAAAGGTGGAAGATCTGTTGTGACATCAAGTCATTCACAGAGTGGCTTGTTGGTTGTTACATGACAACTATGAGATTTTTTTATTATTATTATATATTTATGTGTGTATTTATTTTTGGATGTATTTATTTATGTGTGACTTTTATTTGTATTTATTTATGTGTGTATTTTTTTCTTTTTGTATGTATTTATTTGTATTTATTTATGTGTGTATTTATTTTTATTTATTTACTTTGCTAAGGACAAACGCAACTGTCTGTGTAGTACACCGATGAAAGGAACTTGGGGTGTCCGCATACACACTTTAACCGCTTCCCGCCCAGCCCATAGTCAAATGACGGCCACAGGAACCTTTCGTCCCTCCGGGCGGCCGTCATATGACGTCCTGGGATTCCCGCAGTGTGGAGCGCGTGTGCGCTCGCCGCATCACTGGGGACCCGATGCGCGTGCCCGGCGGCCACGATGTCCGCCGGGCACCCACGATTGCTCGTCACAGAGCCAGGGACGTGGATCTGTGTGTGTAAACACAGAGATCCACGTCCTATCAGGGAGAGGAGACCGATGGTGTGTCCCTTGTACATAGGGACACCGATCGGTCACCTCCCCCAGTCAGTCCCCTCCTCCCACAGAAAGAATCACTCCCAGGGCACACATTTAACCCCTTGATCGCTACCTAGTGTTAACCCCTTCCCTGCCAGTCACATTTATACAGTAATCAGTGCATATTTATAGCACTGTTCGCTGTATAATTGTGAATGGTTAGAAAATAGTGTCAAAAGTGTCCGATCTGTCTGCCGCAATATCGCAGTCCTGACAAAAATCGCAGATGACCGCCATTACTAGTGAAAAAAAAATCTATCCCCTATTTTGTAGGCGCTATAACTTTTGCGCAAACCAATCACTATACGCTTGTTGCAATTTTTTTACCAAAAATATGTAGAAGAATACATATCGGCCTTAATTGAGAAAAAAAAATGGGATATTTATTATAGCAAAAAGTAAAAAATATTGTTTTTTTTTCAAAATTGTCAGTCTTTTTTTGTTTATAGCGCAAAAAAGAAAAAACGCAGGCATGATCAAATACCACCAAAAGAAAGCTCTATTTGTGGGAAAAAAAGTCAATTTTGTTTGGGAGCCACGTCGCACGACCGCGCAATTGTCATTCAAAGCGTGACAGTGCTGAAAGCTGAAAATTGGCCTGGGCAGGAAGGGGGTGAAAATTCCCGTTATTGAAGTGGATATTAAACAATCAATTTATTTACTGTACAGGATTTATAATTTCATCAACACTTTTCGCAGCACTTTACACCAATGAGGGCAGACAGGACAATTATTATACAATTCAATATAGGAGGAATCAGAGGGCCCTGCTTGTTGTAGAGCTTACAATCTAAAAGGGAGGGTCAGGTGATACAAAAGGTAATAACTGGGGAATGAACTGATAGAGAAAATAGAATTGAGCGATCGTGCGACTCTTTTCCCAAACAAAATGTATGCCCCTTTTTTTGCAAAAATAGAGCTTTCTTTTGGTGGTATTTGATCATCTCTGCGGTTTTTATTATTTGCGCTATAGGCAAAAAAAGACCAACAATTTTGAAAAAAAACATAATTTTTTACTTTCTGCTATAAAACATACCAATTAAAAAATGTCTTCATCAATTTAGGCCAATATGTATTCTGCTACATATTTTTGGTAAACAAAATTACAAAAAGCATAAATTGATTGGTTTGCACATAAGTTATAGTGTCTGCAAACTATGGGATATTTTTTTTTTGGCCAATTTTTTTTTTTGCTGCATTAGTGGGCACGGTAAGTCTGCAATGGGCATGGTAAGGCTGCAATTATGGGCACGGTAAGGCTGCAATTGTGGGCACGGTAAGGCTGCAATTGTGGGCACGGTAAGGCTGCAATGGGCATGGTAAGGCTGCAATTATGGGCACGGTGAGGCTGCAATGATGAGCACATTAAGGCTGCAATTGTGTGCAGGGTAAGGCTGCAATGATGGGCACGGTAAGGCTGCAATTATGGGCACGGTGAGGCTGCAAATATGGGCACGGCGAGGCTGCAATGATGATGCACGGTCAGGCTGCAATGATGGGCACAGTAAGGCTGCAATGATGGGCACGGTGAGGCTGCAATGATGGGTACTGTGAAGCTGCATTGATGGGTACAGTGAGGCTGCAATGATGGGCACAGTCAGGCTGCAATGATGGGAACGGTGAGGCTGCAATGATGGGCACGGTGAGGCTGCAATGATGGGTACCGTGAAGCTGCATTGATGGGTACAGAGAGGCTGCAATGATGGGCACAGTAAGGCTGCAATGGTGGGCACAGTGAGGCTGCATTGATGGGCACAGTGAGGCTGCAATGATGGGCACAGTGAGGCTGCATTGATGGGTACAGTGAGGCTGCAATGATGGGTACAATGAGGCTGCAATGATGGGTACAGTGAGGCTACATTGATGGGTACAGTGAGGCTGCAATGATGGGCACAGTGAGGCTGCATTGATGGGCAGTGAGGCTGCCACGATGGGCATCGTGAGGCTGCAATGATGGGCACAGTGAGGCTGCATTGATGGGTACAGTGAGGCTGCATTGATGGGCACAGTGAGACTGCATGGACTGGCAGACAGGCTGCATTGATGGGCACAGTGGGGCTGCATTTGATGGGCACTCTGACATCTTGACATCTTCTGTACCATGCCCAGAGCCTCTGACATCTCCTGTAACATGCCCGCAGCCTCTGACATCTTAACATCTCCTGTACCATGCCCACAGCCTCCAACATCTCCTGTACCATGCCCACAGCCTCTGACATCTCCTGTACCATGCCCGCAGCCTCTGACATCTTGACATCTCCTGTACCATGCCCGCAGCCTCTGACATCTTGACATCTCCTGTACCATGCCCACAGCCTCCAACATCTCCTGTACCATGCCCACAGCCTCTGACATCTCCTGTACCATGCCCGCAGCCTCTGACATCTTGACATCTTCTGTACCATGCCCAGAGCCTCTGACATCTCCTGTACCATGCCCGCAGCCTCTGACATCTTGACATCTCCTGTACCATGCCCACAGCCTCTGACATCTCCTGTATCATGTCTGCAACCTCTGACCATCTCCTGTACTATGCCCGCAGTCTCTAACCATCTCTTGTATCATGTCCGCAACCTCTGACCATCTTGTCTTATATCATGTCTGCAGTCTCTGAGGGTGTCTGGAGAGGAGTCAAGAATGGGAGCGCCGCCAGGATGGGGGTCATGGGAGAAATCAGACTTGTGTGAACTGTGGAGAGGAGACTATAGGAAAACCAGAGCCACCAAGCTGGAGCCCACTGATTGAGCCCTGCAAGGTGCACCTGAGAGGAGGTCAGTGACAGCACCGCCAGGCCAGTCTGAGGGGGGTCACTGATGTAAGGGGGGAGTGAATACAATAATGTAAGGGGGCACTTATATAAAGGTTTCCCCCTTATATCACTAACCCACTCCCTTACCTTAGTGTATTCTTTCTGAGGAAGGTTGTCTCTGTCATCAGAGTCCCCCCACATTCCCAGAGTCCCAGGTGTCCCCCTTGATAATCGCTCCACTTTTACCACTTTTAACTGGAATTTGCTGTTTTATATGTATAAATATATATATATATATATATATATATATATATATTTATGTATTTATTTATATATAGCACTATGTGCTTCTATATCTGTCTTATCTATATATAATACGATCTTCAAATGAGTTTTAAAATGCATGGTTTTCCCTTTTATGAACAAGAAAATAATGACGTTATGCTTTAGGGCTGGTATAATAATGCTATGGGGCTGGTATGACATTTTTTCCAGGGCTGGTTTTTATTCCCAGTCCTGCCCTGGAGGGGAGCGCTGCAGCCACCCACAGCCACAGCTTACCTCAAAGCGGCCTACCGGGAAATCTCCCAATATCCCGGTAGGCCAGTCCAGCCCTGGTCCCCTCCCGCTCCTTGTGATAACAGCTGAGCGGCTGCTGAGCCGCATCGGTTGTTATCATCAGAAAGCCGACCGCCAGCTCTAAAAAAACGGTACTGGGGTGAAGCCTCCTGATCATTGGGGAGAACACCTCTGCACTGATTTTATTGAGCTGCTGAAAGAAAACAGAGGGAGACCAGCTGTCATCCCAGGAGTTGGTGAGAGGCCACCGGCCAAACCCTACAGCACACTAATAAAGAGGAACAGTATAGTTTGCTTGGGACACAGTGCAGGCTCCTATACCCGCGTTAGGAGGAACTTTATACCCAATGCCAGATTTGAGCCCCTAACACACTGACTAGTAGGGAAGGGTTTGACAAAGACTGGTGGACCATTTTTTATAACATCGCCCCTAGACAGGAACACCACCAGTATAGGGATTAGGACTCGGAGTCATTCACTTGCCCACTTATTACCAATTGTATACGTTCATTTACAACTGTTACTGAATATTGCTGTTTTCTATTCATTGGTTGTTGTCTTATTGTGTATTGTTGTAATAAATATTTCCTCCCAGCTTTGGTGTGTCAGAGGGTGTGGCATTGCCAGTAAGGTGTTTGAGAACCTGGAACTAGGGAACCCAAACATGAGTGGCTCCTTAGGGGTGTAAGTGCTACATTCCCAACTCTAGGTTAGGGAGATATGAGATGCCAGATAAAAGTACAGGAGACCATTGATAATCTCTTGAACTGACTTTCCTCTGCTTCATGCAGTCCGGGCCAACAGGGAGGCAGCAAATGACTGAAGAAGTAGGAAAACATTAAAGAATAAGTTACCCCAACATTTCCTATTTCTGATAAGTGGCTGCTGTACCATGTACTTGTGTCAAAAAGTATCCTGTTCTCCTTGTTTAGCTCCATTTGTGTGAAATCCCCAGTGTTCCTGCCAGTCCCCCTGCTATCATATTTTAAATTGACCACACTAGGCATGAGAGCATATCCTTCCCAGAGTGGTCAGTTTTCTGGCTGTGCTGGGAAAACAGCCTGCCTGTCCTTCAATGGTAAAGACTTGTACTGCCACGGCCCCTCTGCACACCCATTCACCAGGAAGATCAGTGTGTTGCTGTTTCTCCACCCCTAGCTCTCTAAGCCCGTTAAGCAGCTTCGAAACAGAGATTATGTGATCCCTTATAAAAAAAAAAAGGGTTTTCATATTTATAACGAACAAAAAGAGTGCGCAAAACATCTGACCATAAAAGTCACAATCAAAACAAACAAAAGTGATACAAATAATATCACCAATAAAATGGAAAAATAAAGACATATTCAATATACACTATATTACCAAAAGTATTGGGACACCTGCCTTTACACGCACATGAACTTTAATAGCACCCCAGTCTTAGTCCGTAGGATTCAATATTGAGTTGGCCCACCCTTTACAGCTACAGTGGGGAGAACAAGTATTTGATACACGGCCGATTTTGCAGGTTTTCCTACTTACAAAGCATGTAAAGGTCTGTAATTTTTATCTTAGGTACTCTTCAACTGTGAGAGACGGAATCTAAAACAAATATCCAGAAAATCACATTGTATGATTTTTAAATAATTAATTTGCATTTTATTGCATGACAAAAGGGATTTGATCACCTACCAAACAGTAAGAATTCCGGCTCTCACAGACCTGTTATTTTTTCTTTAAGAAGCCCTCCTGTTCTCCACGCATTACCTGTATTAACTGCACCTGTTTGAACTCATTACCTGTATACAAGACACCTGTCCACACACTCAATCAAACAGACTCCAACCTCTCCACAATGGCCAAGACCAGAGAGCTGTGTAAGGACATCAGGGATAAAATTGTAGACCTGCACAAGGTTGGGATGGGCTTACAGGACAAAAGGCAAGCAGCTTGGTGAGAAGGCAACAACTGTTGGCACAATTATTAGAAAATAGAAGAAGTTGAAGATGACGGTCAATCTCCCTCGGTCTGGGGCTCCATGCAAGATCTCACCTCGTGGGGCATCAATGATCATGAGGAAGATGAGGGATCAGCCCAGAACTGCACGGCAGAACCTGGTCAATGACCTGAATAGAGCTGGGACCACAGTCTCAAAGAAAACCATTAGTAACACACTACGCCGCCATGGATTAAAATCCTGCAGTGCACTCAAGGTCCCCCTGCTCAAGCCAGCGCATGTCCAGGCCCGTCTGAAGTTTGCCAATGACCATCTGGATGATCCAGAGGAGGAATTGGAGAAGGTCCTGTGGTCTGATAAAACAAAAATAGAGCTTTTTGGTCTAAACTCCACTCGCCGTGTTTGGAGGAAGAGGGATGAGTGCAACCCCAAGAACACCATTCCAACCGCATTGAGGGGAGGATGAATGGGGATGAGGATGGATGGGGCCATGTATTGCGAGATCTTGGCCGAAAAAGCCTCCTCCCCCCAGTAAGCGCTTTGAAGATGGTTCGTGACTGGGTCTTCCAGCATGACAACGAACTGAAACACACAGCCAGGGAAACTAAGGAGTGGCTCAATAAGAAGCATCTCAAGGTCCTGGAGTGGCCTAGCCAGTCTCCAGACCTGAACCCAATAGAAAATCTTTGGAGGGAGCCGAAAGTCTGTATTGCCCAGCGACAGCCCTGAAACCTGAAGGATCTGGAGAAGCTCTGTATGGAGGAGTGGGCCAAAATCCCTGCTGCAGTGTGTGCAAACCCCTGAAAAACAACCCCACACCATAATCCCCCTCCACTAAACATTACACTTGGCATAATGCAGTCAGGAAAGTATCGTTCTCCTGGCAACCGCCAAATCCAGACACGTCCATCAGTTTGTCAGATAGAGACGCATAATTCGTCACTCCAGAGAACATATCTTCACAGCTCTAGAGTCCAGTGGCGGGGGGTGCTTTATACAATTGCATCCGCTTTGCATTGCACTTGGTGGTGTAAGGCTTGGATGCAGCTGCTCAGCCATGGAAACCCATTCCATGAAGCTCTCTACGTACTGTTGTTGTGCTAATCTAAAGGCCACATGAAGTTTAGAGGTCTGTAGCTATTGAGTCTGCAGACAGTTGGCGACTTCTGCGCACTGTGCGCTTCAGCATGCGCTGACCCCGCTCTGTCATTTTACGTGGCCTACCACTTTGTGGCTGAATTGCTGTTACTCCCAGTTGCTTCCACTTTGTTATAATACCGCTAACAGTTGACTGTGGGATATTTAGTAACAAGGAAATTTTACAGAAGGACTTACACAGGTGGCAACCTATCACGGTACCACGCTTGAATTCACTGAGCTCCTATGAGCGACCCATTCTTTCACAAATGTTTGTAGAAGCAGTTTGCATGCCTAGGTGCTTGATTTTATACTCCTGTGGCCATGGAGGTGATTGGAACACTCGAATCCAGTGATTTGGAGGGGTGTCCCAATACTTTTGGCAATATAGTGTAAATCAAACAATGATACAATAGAAATGAAAGTCCACTCCGGAAAGATTTTTTCAGGGCTCCATTAGGGGGGCATTGTAGAATCTTGTGTGAAAATGAAATGCCACAGTTCCACAGGTTTTGGTCCCAACCACCTTAGACATAGATACATAGCTCCCAACCGTCCCTGATTTTGCGGGACTGTCCCTGATTTGGAACAAAGTCCCTCTGTTCCTCTTTCCTCCTCATTTGTCCCTCATTTTGATCTGATGCATATGTAGCCGGTATTTTAATTTAGGGGAAGCATCTGGGTGGTAGTGTAACCCAGATGCACTGATTGCTAGGGAATCTGAGACACCTTTTATGGTTCTTGGAGGACTCGGGTAGTGTGAGGTTCCCTGCGGCCTATAGGTGGCGTTGTTGCCGGGGGCCGGAAGTGAACTCACACCGCAAGACTGTGCCTTTTTGTCCTCCCTGGAGCTGGTACAGCCAGGCGCGGGAACCCGCTGTGACGCAAAGGGAGAGGGGATAAAAGGGGCGGATGCCTTTACCACGGGGTTGGTGTGGAGGTTCAGAGTCTGGAGGACGCGGCGGCACCCAGGCACCTTCAGCTTGGGTGCTGGCGTTCCGGTGTTCCGGGCCCAGGTGCCTTTGACCTGGCCGGAGCGGAGATGGAGTCCATCTCAGGCACCTTTAGCCTGGGGTGAGGTACTATGGCGGATGCCTGGGGCTCAGTACCTTCGACTGAGTTCCGCAAGGGTGGAGGAATCCGAGGGGGCCCTAACTCCTTGGGTGCCCGTGTCTAAGTTTGTGAGGTCTGGTGAGCAGAACTTCTCTGGAGAGTCCGGCTCAGCATCGCTGGTGACAGAGAGGCCTCCAGTATCTCCCTTGGACGGATTTCCTTCCTCTGACAGGGGCCGTGTTAGCGAAGGTAATTCACGTTCTACTTCACATAGTCAGTGGCAGTGACTATTCGCCATTGGTGACACCACAGTGGTTAGCAAAAGAAGGGAAAGGATTGTGCCTCAACCTATTCCCATTACTACTAAGTTGTTGTAAAAGAATCCAACTTAACCGTGCTGCATGTTTATTCACTAAAAAGAATAAAACTGTGTTGGACCTATTCACTGTGTGGAACTCTGGTTACTAGGAGCAAAGGAGTCAGGGACGAAGTACAGGACTTGACTCTAGGACACCTACACAAAACCCAATCTTTCTGGCCTTCACCCCTTCACTATGGAGGACATGGGCCGTGGTGTATCTCATCCCTCCCCCCAGCACTGAGACCCCTAGACTAAGAAAGACCAGCCGAAAATGAGAAGGGGAGAGAGGGGTGAGGTCGCTACACATATATATGTATATAAAATGCACTATTTATTTATCAAAAAAGTGTTTTACAATGCTAATTCTTTTATCCAGTTTAAAAATTGTTGCATTTGTACATTTCAAAAGTCAATATAAAGGAATAATAGTAGTAAAAAAATAAAAATAAAATAAAGCACTTGTCGGTTTAACTAATAATTTTTGTATAATTCTCCTTTAAGGGGGTGTGGCAGGGGGTGCGCCCTTTGCCTACATACTTTTGCTAATAGGTGTCCCTCGTTCCAATCTCAGAAAGTTGAGAGGTATGTAGATATAAGAATTCCCTTACCGAATAACCAGGATCTTCAGATTCTAAGACATCACTAACGCAGGATACACCAAATACGAATCACACCGGGGCATGGTAACAACCTCCACGCCTACCAAACTCTGCTGGTTGTTTAAAAAAAAAACAATTCTCTGCAGTAAGATTCAAAGAACCATAGAGTAATATTGCTAAAAACACCAATTTATTTCAAACAAATATACTCACAAGCATCTCAGAGTAACAAAAGCTCACAGACACCACGCTGCAGTACACCAGCGGATGTAATGAATTCATAGGCTGCTAGCCCCTCCCTATGCGTTTCGTCTATGCAAGTGACATCCTTGGTCCTTTGTATTTTCTTTTGAATATAGTGATTTATTGGTTTTGCAGTTGTGAGACTCTTCGCATGCACATTTGTTTTATGTGAATGGTGGCAAACATGATTATTATTAGATTACTTTCCCTCCAAGTCAAACAATTTGCTTTATACTGAATAGACTGGTGATATACTGTGTCATGGTCACTAGATAAAGCTAATGATCATAGAAATTACTATGATCATCAGCTCCATCTAGTGACCATAATGAGATGTTTTATTCTTTATATATGAAAAACATTTGTACTGGAGAGAAAATAACCTAATAACATTTGTTTTGCCCCCGACTATAATAAAACAAGTGTACATGTAATTTTACACAATAAATAGTTCTGCATTTTTTTTTTATGAATATAGCCCTATGTAATCATTTTTCCAAAGAGTGGACTTGCACTTCAAAATCCACATTTTTTAAACTGTCCCTCTGAGGATCGATCAGCTTGGAGGATCAAGTATATGGTATGACATTGGCAAGAGTGATTGGTAAAAGTGTGCAAGCCCCCTTCTCTTTACTGAAGAGGGTAAAAACATCTGCCTTTTTTCAAAGTAGAAGTGTTAATTTGTTCTGTGCAAATGGGGGCAAAAGCGAATGGTAGTAGGATATTTTTTCTCCAAGTCGAATGTTTTCATTCATAAAGAATAAAGTGAGTAAGGAAAATATGACATTATGGCTGCTAAATGGAGCTGATGATTATAGTAAATCCTTTGATCATCAGCTCCATCTAGTGGCCATAATGCAAAATGTTCCTGATTTATCAGTCTATTCTGTATAAAGAATATCATTGGACCTGGAAAGGATAGGTTTTTTTTCTTTCACCAACTCCCTCCCCCCTTTCAATAAAACAGGGGGGGGGGGGTTGCATCTGCCTTTTTCCATGTGGAAATGTACATTCGTTCTGTGCAGATAAGGGCATAAATGAATGGTATTAGGCTGTTTTCTCTCCAGGTTGAATGCTTTTCATTCATAAAGAATAAAGTGAATCAGGAAAATAACATATTATGTCCATTAGATGTAGCCTATGTTCATTAGTTCCATCTAGTGGACATATAGCAATATTATCTGATTCCCTTGTCTATTCTGTATGAAGAATACCATTCAACCTGGAGGAAAAATAGTCTAATAACATTCATTTTTTTTTGCCTCTATTTACATGTGCAGTTTCACAGGACGAATAGATCTGCAATTCTTTTTAATCATAGGCTCCATAGATTCTGAGGACTGGGGCTTTTTACACCTCTGTGCCCTAATGAGGAATTGATTTCCGGATGAAGATATCATTTTGCATAACTAACTTTAGAGCATACAGAATAGAATTAGATTTTTTGTTTATTTTCTGCAAGATAAAATGTGACGTCTAAACTTCAGGTTGCACATCATAACAACAATTTCCATAATTTCCACTGGAGGGCAGCAAAACCCTATTCTACTGAGCTATGCATGCGATTGCTGTTTTAAGAAACCAGTTAATGTATGAGGACTTAAGTGAGATATATCTAAAGATAGTCATGAATAAGACGAATGTACATTGGTGGGGCTCTCTGCATTAAATTGAAAATAATGTCCAGATGATTTAGTGCAAAGAGAGGTATAACACCAGTGGAGTCTGTATTTCAGTTTATTAAAATTTCCTCTATAAAGTTGTCAGATGGAGCAGGCAATGTATTTACCACTGTATGTTAAATAGATGTACGGAGATAGCTCTATTTCACTGCTTCAATTTAACCAGAATGAAAATAGCTCTACATAAATCCTGCACAATAAGATATTTCAAATCCTTAGCCTGCATAGATGCAGTGAAATCATTAAGGAGAATTGTATTATGCAATTGCATTGAACTGCATATTTAACATGATAATTGTTGCTAATAGTTTAAAGCCCAACTGAACTTTCCATTTAAATCAGCTGAGTGCACCCCAGGTGTGCAAAATAGGATTTTTGTACTCACCGTAAAATCCTTTTCTCTGAGTCCATGGACCGACACAGCCTCTCTATTGACAAAGTGGGTATTATCCGTTAATTAGGAGTGACTAGGCAGAAAAACTTGTAAAAAGTGTTGCATCACACCTTCTACAGTCCCGCCCAGGGGGCGGACCCCCGGGTATATCCTCTCAGTCTGCATCTCGCAGATCAGTTCGTCAAAAAGCAGTACAAACTTAAAAGGAGGGGTGGGTGCTGTGTCGGTCCATGGACTCAGAGAAAAGGATTTTACGGTGAGTACAAAAATCCTATTTACTCTTTCGTCCATGGACCAACACAGCCTCTCTATTGACAAAGTGGGACATCCCAAAGCAGTGTCAGAGAAAAAACGAGGGGTGGTAACAGCATAAAAATAAACTTCACCCCAAACACAAAACAGCACTCCTCCAATGGAGGAGTTGCAATTCTAAACAGCCGCTTGCAAAACCTTGCGGCCGAAAGAGGCATCCGAAGATGCATCTACATCAACTTTGTAGAATTTTGTGAAAGTGTGAGCGGACGACCAAGTCGCCGCTTTACATAGTTGGGAAAGAGACACTTGATGCCGGAAAGCCCAAGAGGCACCTATTGCCCTGGTCGATTGCGCCGTGACCGGAAAGGGGGGCGCTTGACCCTTTAAGGCGTAAGCCTGGATTACTATCTGTCGGATCCACCTAGAGATGGTGGCCGACGAGACTGCTTGGCCCTTCTAGGGACCAGCCACCGAAACAAACAGTGAGTCTGACTTCCGGAACAGGGAAGTAGCAGATAGGTATGAAGAAAGGAAGGCTGCGGCCGCAGCACCACCTTATCCTTGTGGAAAATCAAATAGGGAGCCTTGCAGGACAAGGCTGCCAGCTCTTAGACTCGTCTAACTGACGTAACAGCCACCAGGAAGACCACTTTCTGAGAAAGTGTCAACAGGGGAATATCTCTAATATTGTCAAACGGTGCCTTTTGAAGCACCGAGAGGACCAGGTTCAAGTCCCACGGAGGTAGCGGGGGACGGACCGGAGGGGCCACATGTCAAACCCCCTGCACAAATGTACTCACGAGAGAGTGAGCCGCCAGGGGTCGCTGAAAAAAGACAGCCAGGGCAGATATCTGTCCCTTAATCGTACTTAGGCCAAGCCCTTTGGTCCACCCCATGCTGTAAAAACAGCAGGATTCTGGAAACCAAATAGGTACGCGGATGCCATCTCATTTCCTCACACATGGAGATGTAGGCCTTCCAAGTGCGGTGATAAACCTTCCTAGAGGACAGTTTTCGAGCACTTCTCATAGTAGAGATTACTGAATCTGACAGGCCCCGGTCTCTCAGTACCTGGTTCTCAACAGCCATGCCGTTAAAGCCAATGACTGTAAAGCAGGATGGAGTATGGGACCTTGCAATAGCAGGTCCTTCCGTAGTGGTAGGCGCCAGGGGACATCTGCTACCAGACGTACTAGATCGGCGTACCAAGGATGCTGAGGCCAATCTGGAGCGATTAGAATCATTGGAATTCCCTCTGCCTCCACTCTGCGGAGCAGAAGAGGAAGAAGCCTTAAGGGAGGGAAGGTATAGATTAGCCGATACTGACCCCACGATGCCACCAACGCGTCCGTTGCGTCTGCCCATGGGTCTCTTGACCGGGCCACAAACCTCAATACCTTCCGATTGAGTCGGGAAGCCAGAAGATCTACGTCTGGTGTGCCCCATCTTTGGCAGAGGAGTTGGAGCACCTCCCAGTGTAAGGACCATTCTCCCTGGTCCAGCATCTGGCGGCTCAGGTAGTCCGCCTGCCAGTTTTCCACACCCGGAATGTACCCGGCCGACAGTGCCGGTACGCTCCTCTCTACCCACTTCAGTATGCAAGCGACCTCCGACGCTGCAGCTGAGCTTTTTGTTCCTCCTTGATGATTGACATATGCCACTGCTGTGGCGTTGTCTGACTGGATCCTGACTGGACGCCCTTGCAGCCTCTGAGACCATTTGAAGAGGCACAGCCTGATCGCCCGGATTTCCAGGACATTGATCGGCAGGAGGGCTTCCTCTGGGGTCCAGCGACCTTGCGCCGACTGAACACCCCAGACTCCCCCCAACCTGTAAGGCTGGCGTCCGTCGTGATCACTATCCAGTAAACCGGAAGAAATGACTTCCCGGCTATTAGAGCCGGTGCTGTCAGCCACCATACCAGGGATCTCCTGACTAGGTGGCTCACTCGGATTTGATAATCCAGAGATGAAGGGCATCTGTTCCATCTGGACAGAACTTCCTTCTGTAACACTCAAGTGTGGTATTGAGCATATGGGACCGCCTCGAAGGAGGCTACCATGAGGCCCAACACTCGCATGCCAAAACGGAGTAACGACCAATTCCTGGAAGTCAGCTGCCGTACTGCAGCCCGGAGGGTCTGCAACTTCTCCACAGGGAGGAATACCTTTGCCTCTGAGGAATCCAGAATCAACCCCAGGTACACTAGGCGTTGAGTGGGCACCAATACTGACTTTTGCGTGTTTAGTATCTGACAGGTAATAGACACGCTTACCTCTAATTCTGAGCTTGAAGAGGCCTTCAGTAGAAGGTCGTCCAAGTAGCCCATGATAGCGATACCCCGCTGTCTTAGAAGTGCCAAAATCGGAGCGAGCACCTTGGTGAACGTCCTGGGTGCTGAGGCAAGGCCAAACGGGAGGGCCACAAACTGGTAGTGGTCCTTCCTGATAGCAAATCGCAGAAACCTCTGGTGTCTGGAGTATATGGGGACATGCAGGTATGCGTCCTTGATGTCCGAGGAGGCCAGAAAGTCCCCCGGATGGAGAGCCGTGACTACAGATCGAACCGACTCCATTCGAAATCTTTGTACTTTCACAAAGCAATTGAGGGCTCTGAGATCCAAGATTGGATGAACCCCCTCCTTCTTCCGCACAATGAACAGATTTGAGTAAAAACCCCGTTCCAGTTCCGGAACTGGAATAACTACCCCGCGTTCCAGTAGACCCTGGACCGCCCCCTACAGGGCCTCCAGACGGGTCGGTAGTAGCTGGAGATTGGAGGTGTTGAATCTGTCCAGTGGACAAGAGAGAAACTCTATCTTGTAGGCTGAGGAGATTACTTCGCAAACCCACCTGTCGGAGATTAGAGCTGTTCACTGAGTCGCGAATTTGCGAAGACGTCCCCCCACCCGAGGGCTGGGTGGGGGTGGACCTTCATGCGGACGCAAATTTATCCGCAGGCTTATTGGGTATGCGGGACCAAGGACGCCTTTGTCCTTGGGCAGGCGCTTTATCGGCCTGGGGTCTTTTCCCTGTCGCCCTAGGGGGACGAAAAAAACGCTTGCGTGCAGTAAAGGAGGGCCCTTGCCCTTGGCGTGGCCCCTTACCCTTGCTAATTTGGGGAAACAAAGTGCTTTTACCTCCTGTGGCATCCTTGATGATGTCATCCAGAGAAGCCCCAAAAAGTCTGTCGCCCTTAAAAGGCAGATCCAACAGGGCTTTCTTGGAAGTCTGGTCTGCAGACCAGCCTTTTAGCCAGATCAGGCGGCGTATTGCTACTGCATAAACCGAAGCTTTAGACAGCAGGGGAATAGTATCCATGTCTGACTCGCAGACAAACCTAAGGCCCTGGACCAACAGGTCGGCCAATGTTATCTCATCAGGAGGAGCATCTCGCTCCTTAACCCCTGGAGTAGCAATCTTGCCCATTCAGTAAGTGTGTGAGACACTAGGGCCCCTGCCAATGCCGGGCATACTGCTGAGCCTACCACTGAGTATAGGTAGCAAGCGAGTGCTTCAGCCTTCTGATCCACAGGGTCCTTGAAAACAGGAGCCCCTTCTACAGGAATTGTGGTGGCTCTATTAAGTCTGGACACCGAAGGGTCCACTATAGGGGGAGAGGTCCATCTCTTCAGAAAACTCTCCTCAAAGGGGTACCATACCGCAAACCTCTTTGGGGCTGTAAAGACCCTCAGTGGGTTCTCCCATTCCTTGTATAAGAGTTTATCAAAATACACACAAGGGAACACCTTAGCAGTGCGGGCAGGTCTATGAAACCCAAGTGGACCGGAGTCTCTGCTGCTTCTGCAGTATTTTCCAACTTTAGCGTATCCCGCACTGCAGTAATAAGGTCAGATACCAAGCCGTCTCGCGTACTGACCTGGACTTGGAGTCATCCTCACTGTCCGGTCACGGTCTGCAGTCTCTGATACGTCAGAGCCGTAGCTGGACCTGGTTCTGCATCAGAATTATCCCCAGAAGCTTGCAGGGGACGGGGAGTTTACTACCCCCTGTATTCCCGTGTGCTGCTTCCACCCTGGCAGCAAACGCCTCTAGGATTGCCGTCATAGCATTCATAGAAACCTCAGGGGCACCAGCTGCTAAATCTGGTGTTTCAGGGGAGAAGACATCTGGCTCAGATGCCATGCTGATCACACGCTGACACTCACAGGGCTCCAGGCAAGATATCAATAGGCCACCCTCCTGCGCTGCCGAGATGCTGGGTTACCCAGAGGACTCACCACCCTGGACCGGTACTGCTATGCTGCTGTGTGCTGCGCCTGTGATGCTGTCCCACTGCTGCTGTGTCAGTCTGCTTCTTTTATCAGCACTTCCTGTGTGAATTTTCACACCAGTGTAATGCACCCTAGAGGCCGGAGGCTCTCGCAAAATGGCTGCCAAAAATGTCTGTATGGAAGATAATGTGGGCTCTAAGAAAATGGCCGCGGAGCCGAAGATAGAGGTCAAGCAGCCGTAGCCCACAAAAAGATGGCCGCCGGATGGCAATATATACATACAGGGTGGACAAACATGGCCGCCGATCAGCTGATAGGGGTCAGTGGGTGTGGCCGAACCACAGGAAGATGGCCGCCGGGCAGTCACAAGAGGCCGAACTCGGCATGGACCACCTCAAAATGGCCGCCGACAGCATGGAGGAGGAAGCACACACACAGGTAAGCAGAAATTACATTTCTTTTAAATGTTAGTTACAGCCAGCCCCGCTCCAGTGGAACCCCTTAGGTGACCCCCAGCACCCAGCAACCTTTAGCTAGAAGCCCAGGGAGGAGGGAAAGGCAGGGAGAGAGGGAAGAAAGGGGCCACAACCACTTACTTGATCTCTCCAGGAATGTCCAGCTAAATCACTCAGCCGAGGCAGGGGAGTTTTACTTACCTATCCTGCTTGTATTATGCTGGAAGACATTCCAAACAGATCATTGTCCGCGCACGGAAGGTGACTGTTGGCCAGGCATGCTGTGATTGGACCCAAAAAGGGACGATCATATATATGCCCTGGAGCGTGACGCTCCCCGGACAGGCTGCTGCGACTCGGCCGTAAGGTCAGCCGAAGCTGAGCGGTCCGATGCAGGCCCTGGAGCGTAGGCTCACCGGCCACCCGTGGAGCGACGGGCATGTCGTGGAAAACCCAGCACGTATCTAGGGTCGGCACACGCTCGATGGCCGAAACTGGGGAGACTACAAGGATCGAGGATCCAGCCTGTCACCCAGTCGGCAGTTGATCGAAGATCGCAGGAAACAACAAATGTAGCAAAAAATATATATATATCTTTTTTCCCCCGGACCAATGGGCCCGAAGGGAGCCATGTCCTACTCCTTGCTAGACAGAAAAAAACTGATCTGCGAGATGCAGACTGAGAGGATATACCCGGGGGTCCGCCCCCTGGGCGGGACTGTAGAAGGTGTGATGCAACACTTTTTACAAGTTTTTCTGCCTAGTCACTCCTAATTAACAGATAATACCCACTTTGTCAATAGAGAGACTGTGTTGGTCCATGGACGAAAGAGTAAGTCTTTTTTTTGCAAAGCAGCCACAGCCTGAGTAGAAAAGACTGCCCCCTGCCAGCATGCTGAAGAGATTGACTCTTGCTCTCTGTAGGAAAGCAGTGGTCCCTCTGGGTCAGAGTTAAAGCTCTCCAATCAGCAGCGAGCATGCACTGCTATCTTTCTTTCTTTCTTTCCCTCCTTCCTTCCTTCCTTCTTTATTTTTCTTTCTTTTTTCCTTCAGTCCCTTTCCTTTTTCTATTCTTTTCCTTTCTTTTTTTCCTTCGCCACCTTTTTTTTCCTTTCCTTACCTTTCCTATTCCTTTTCCATGTTTCCTTTTCCCTTCCTTTCTTTTCCTTTTCGGTTCATTTTCTTTCCCTTTTTCCTTCCTTAAATTTCCTTTTCCATTTTTTCTTTTGCCTTTCTTTTTTTTTTCTTTTCCTTTCCTTTCCTTTCCTTTCCTTTCCATTCCCTTTTCCTTTTTCCCTTTCTTACCTTTCCTTTTCCATTTTCTCTTCCTTTCTTTTCCTTTTCCCTTTTTTTTCCTTTCCCTTTTCTTTTTTCCTTTCTTTCCTTTACTTTCCCTTTTCATTTTTTCTTCCTTACCTTTCCTCTCTCTCTCCCCCTCTCTTTTCCTCTCTCTCTGTTCCTCTCTTTTCCTATCTCTCTCCCAACAGCAATGTTGGCACATGTCCATGGATTTAGGTAGGTAAAATAAATAAATAAAACAGGGGGTTTGAACCATTCTCTACTCTGGCTAAAACTACTCACCTAAGCCTAAAGTCACATGCCCAGGCCCAAGTCCTATATCTTATAGGTAGGGATCTCCAAACTTTTCACTGCAAGGGCTACAATGTAAATTTTAAAAAAAATTAGCTGGATTAAAAAAATTCCCCAAAAAGTTCCAGAGTCCCTTACATCAAAGTCCCTATCAGAGTCCCTCTTACATTGGTGCCCCATCAGAGTTCCCCCTTACATCAGGGCCCCCATCAGAGTCACCCCTATATTAGTGCCCCGTCAGAGTCCCACTTTATATCAGTGTCCCCATCAGAGTCCTGCTTACATCAGGGTCTCCATCAGATTCTCCCTTACATCAGAGACCCTGTTAGAGTCCCCCTTACATCAAAGTTACCCCTTATATCAGGGACCCTTTCAGCATCTACCATACATCAGTGTCCCCATCAGAGTCCAGCTCATTTCAGGGTCTCCCTACATTGGTGCCTCTGTCAGGGTCCCACCTTACATCAGAGTCCCCCGTTATATCAGTGTCCCCATCAGAGTTCCACTTATATCAGGTATCCTATCAGAGTCCCCATCAGAGTCCCCCCTTGGATCAGAAGCAGAGACCATAGGCATTCACACATAAGGCTCCATGCACACTAGGAGCTGAAAAAAAAACCATGGAAAAACGCTGAAGATAAAAACACCGCTCAATATTAGCATTTATTGCCTGCGTTTTTCTGCTTTTGTGCCGCTTTTGTGCTGGTGTTTTGCCGGCCTTTAGCAGAGTATAACGGGTTGTTAAGGAGAGGGTTGGCCATCCGCGTCCTTAAGAACCAATGATTCGAGACTCCTCAGCTGTTCCCCACTGACAACTGAATGGAAACAAAAGAATGGAGAAAAAAAAACAGCGTGCTGCTGACATTTGATGTTTCATCCATTGTTAAGGATGCTCCTTAATGCTCCTTAACAACCAGCTATTCATTGGTTGTTAAGGACTCTGGCGGCCGCCCGCTAAGAAAAAAAAAAGCTGGGCACCGGCACTTAGCAGCTGTTAGCAAAGTTCTGGAGCATTTAGGAGCTTTCAGCATTTTTTGGCCTGGCAAACTACTGCCAAAAATGCAAAAAATAAATAAAAATGTTCTGCTCCTAAACGTTGAAGCTTAAAAAATCGCTCTAGATGTAAATAGTGTATATGGACACATAAGATAACACCATTTGCTTCTAGAAACAGAATATACTTCGCAGAAAATGTGTGCATGGAGCACAGGGGCGGATCCAGGGGGGGCAACAGGGCAATTGCCCCCCTCCCGAGACCATCTGTCACACTCGCTTGCTCTGTTTTTTTTTTTTGCGCCTGATCTCTCGAACTTTGGGGACACGGTACTGGCCGAACATAGGTCCTCTGGATCCCAAACGTGGCACACATATAGCCCCATGTCTCCTCTACAAGTGTGCAAAGTTTGGTGTCTGGGGAAACTACGGCCGGGGAGCAGTGATTTTTTAAAGCCGGGCACCCCTTCCATAGACTCCAATGTTAAATGGTCATTTCTCCGGGGAATTTACGAACCCGGTACCGGCCGGGCGTAGGTCTTCTGGACGCAAAACTTAGCACACATGTAGCCCCATGTCTCCTCTACAAGTGTGCACAGTTTGGTGTCTGGAAAACCTACGGCCGGGCAGAACCGATTTTTCAAAGCCGGGCACTCCTTCTATAGACTCCCATGTTAAACATCAGTCTAGTCATGGGCACAGTGAGGCATGGGCACAGTGAGGCATGCAGATGGACACCCTAGGCTTATACTCTAGTCAGTTCCCAGTTTTTTGGGGTAAAATTAGGTGCCTCGGCTTATATTCGGGTCGGCTTATACTCGAGTATATACAGTACTTGTTCTGCAGCTGCCGCTGCCTCTCTGAGTCTCTCTCAGTTTCTCACATCAGCCGATCAGCGGCGCCGAGAGAGAGACTCGTCTAATGTAGTTACGCGGCGCACTGACACAATACCAGGAGCAGAGGAGGAGGTGGGTGGAGCCTCTTTACTGCACTCGTTGCTAACACCTGGGCCGCTTGGCATCTAGCAACGAGTGACGTCAGTGAGTCACGTCGGGCCGCTCTGCGGGCAGGTGCGATAGCGTACGGCTCCACAGACGAGTAAGAAAGCGGGCGGCTCCGCTTGCGGCGCGGTTTGTGGGCGGGCGGCGTGGTTCGTGGGCAGACCGTGCTGCTCAGTGTGTTGGCAGTGCAGGTGAGAGTGAGAGAGCAGGCTCAGTGTGGCAGCTGGCCAATCAGCTAGCCGGGAGTGGGGGAGCAGAGAGATGAGATCATCTCTCACCGCCCGTGCCTGCCCTGCATTCCTGCAGTGACTTCCGCCCTCACTGTGCAGGCAGTAGAGAGATTACATTATCTCTCTGCTGCCTGACTCTGGGAGTCTGGGACACAGCAAGAGACAACCAGAACTTCATCTTAGCAGGCAAGTTAGTGACAATCCGCAAGGTGTGGCAGGTGATGTGGCAAGTGACAATCCACAAGATGTGGCAAGTAGTGATGAGCCGAACACCCCCCTGTTCGGTTCGCACCAGAACCCGCGAACGGACCGAAAGTTCGAACGAACATTAGAACCCTATTAAATAGAATGGATGCGAACGTTCGAATTCTAAAGTGCTAATTATAACAACTATTATGCATGTTATTGTCCTAAAAAGGGTTTGGGAACCCGGGTTCTGCACCAGGGGACATGTATCAATGCAAAAAGAAGTTTTAAAAACGGTCGTTTTTCGGGAGCAGTCATTTTAATGATGCATAAAGTGAAAAAAAAAAAGTCAAATATTCCTTTAAATATCGTACCTGGGGGGTGTCTAAAGTATGCCTGTGAAGTGCCACGTGTTTCCCGTGTTTAGAACTGTCCCTGCACAAAATGACACTTCTAAAGGAAAAAAAAGCCATTTAAAACTGCTTGCGGCTTTAATGTAATGTCTGGTCCCGGTAATATGGATGAAATTCTTTAAGAAAAATGGCATAGCTACCCCATGACCCCCCCCCCTACCCCAGTCCATTACCAGCCCCTTTGGGTCTTGTATGGATATTAAGGGGAACCCCGCACATAAAATAAAAAAGGCCCTATATACTCTGAACAGCCCTATACAGGCGGTGCATACAAGACAGGGACTGTAGGTTTGTTCTTATGTAGAATCTGTTTGTAATTTTGAACAGGTACATTGTTGAAGTGTAGCTCCAGACCAAAAATCTATTTTTAAACTTTTTGGAAAACATAGGTAAGGGTTATCACCCCTGTAACATTTGTTTTGCTGTCTGTGCCCCTGTTCAGAACATTTCACCTCACTTTCCGTCCCAATGACAACTGTTTTTGAAATGTGGTGTTTTTCTTGAAACAAGGATTGCTGATAAAGCATCAGTACAGAGGAGACACCTTTCTCCCATATTTATTCTTACAGGAGAGAATTTTCCTTCCTAGTGGTAGATTTCCTCTCACTTCCTGTTGTCTTCTTGCGTTTGCAAGTAGGAGTCGTTTGTAAGTTGGATGTTTGAAAGTAGGGACCTGCCGTATATACTCTGCAGAAATAGGCCCCTTAGTTGTTGGTGTTGGCACAACACTGTAAGCACTCACAGTTACTCTTGGTTGGTGCTGGAACGCCCTGCTGTCAACTATTATATCAGGAATTTTAATTACATATAATTGTTGAACAGTGGTAGTAAAAATTGGGCCTTTGATGGTGGTGCTGGTGCCACAACACTGTAAGCCCTGACAGTTACTCTTGGTGGGTGCAGCAATGGGCCCTGCTGTGAATTATTAGATCAAGAATTGTAATTACATGCCCCTGTTGAACAGGGGCTGAAAAATTGGGCCTTAGGCACTGGTGGCACAACACTGCAACCCCTCACAGATACTGTACTTGGAGCACAGCAATGAGCCCTGTTGCAAAGTATTGCTTCAAAAATTGTAATGACACGCCCCTGTTAAACAGGGGCTGAAAGATTGGGCCTTAGGCACTGGTGGCACAACACTGCAACTCCTCACAGATACTGTACTTGGAGTACAGCAATGAGCCCTGTTGCAAAGTATTGCTTCAAAAATTGTAATTACACGCCCCTGTTAAACAGGGGCTGAAAAATTGGGCGTTAGGCACTGGTGGCGGCACCCATAAACAAAAATGATCTTCCAAGCTATCATCATCAATCGTATCATTGAGGACTCGGAGGAGGAGGATAGCCAGTCAACATAACAGCACAGGCACTCAGCATCAGCATCAGTCTTGAAGGGATGTGACATGTTAAAATCAATTAGTCTGTTATATCAGCATCAGGTGTGTGGTAGCTGGTGGTGATCCAAGACTGGTTCATCTTGATGAAAGTCAGTCGATCAACCGAGTCGGTGGACAGGCGCACCCTGTGATCCGTGACAAATCCTCCAGCAGCACTGAATGTGCGTTCCGAAAGAACGCTGGATGCAGGACAGGCCAGTAGCTCAATTGCATACTGTGCAAGCTCTGGCCAGTGATCCATCCTCAAGACCCAGTAAGCCAGAGGATTTTCGGTGGGGAAGGTGTCCAAGTCTGACCTTGCCCCTAGATATTCCTGCACCATGTTTATCAGACGCTGGCGATGGTTGCTGGAACCGATCATACTTTGGGGCTGCGGACTAAAGAATTGTCTGAACGCATCGGTCAGACGGCCACCTTCCCCACCGCTCCTTCTTTGACTGGCCGAAGCCTCAGCAACTCGTTGTCCAGGACCAGGAGTTTGCAACCTCCCAGTCTCTGGGAACGCGTTGCACAGACCTTTCTGCAAGGCCTCCCGGAGTTGTCTCATCCTCTGCTCCCTCTGCGACGGTAACATAAGGTCCGCAACCTTACCCTTGTACCGTGGATCAAGGAGAGTGGCCAGCCAGTAATGGTCCCTTTCCTTGATCCGAAGAATACGAGGATCCTTCCGCAGACTTTGCAGGATCAGGGAGGCCATGCAGCGTAGGTTTGCTGAGGCATTCGCTCCGGAGTCCTCTGGGTCACTAAGGACGACATGATCCGCAGCCACCTCCTCCCAGCCACGTACAAGTCCACTGGTTTCTTGGGACTGTAAATCATCCCTAAAAGACTGCTGCTGATGATGCTGAGTGCCAGCCTCCACCTCCATGCTGACACAATCCTCCTCCTCCTCCTCCTCCTCCTCCTCCTCTTCCTGTGCGATGGGTGGGACAGAAGTAACACTGTCTGGGTAAAGGGGGCCTTGAGAGGCAAGGAAGTCCTCCTCTTCCTGCCTCTGTTCTGCCTCAAGTGCCCTGTCCATTATTCCACGCAGCGTGTGCTCCAACAGGTGGACAAGAGGTACAGTGTCACTGATGCATGCACTGTCACTGCTCACCATCCTCGTGGCCTCCTCAAATGGTGCCAGGACAGTGCATGCATCCCTGATCATGCCCCACTGGCGTGGAGAAAAAAAACCAAGCTCCCCTGACCCTGTCCTGGTGCCGTAGTCGCACAGGTACTCATTGATGGCCCTCTGCTGCGTGTGCAGCCGCTGCAGCATGGCCAACGTTGAGTTCCACCTGGTGGGCATGTCACATATAAGGCGGTTCTTGGGCAGGTTCAACTCCTTTTGCAGCTCAGCCAGGCGAGCACTGGCATTATAAGATCTGCGGAAATGCACACAGACTTTCCTGGCCTGCCTCAGGACATCCTGTAAGCCCGGGTACCTGCCCAAGAACCGCTGCACCACCAGGTTAAGGACGTGAGCCACACAGGGCACATGGGTCAGTTGTCCCTGTCGGAGGGCGGAGAGGAGGTTGGTGCCATTGTCGCAAACCACCATTCCTGGCTTAAGCTGGCGTGGCGTCAACCACCTCTCGGCCTGGCCCTGCAGAGCAGACAGGACCTCTGCCCCAGTGTGGCTTCTGTCCCCCAAACACACCAGCGCAAGCACGGCATGGCATCTTTTTGCCTGCGTACTTGCGTAGCCCCGTGAACGGCTACGGAGCACCGCTGGTTCATAGGACAAACCACAGGAAGAGGCCATGGAGGAAGAAGAAGAGGAGGGGGTGGAGGAGAGAGGTGTGTCACAACCAGTAGTAGCATTTTGGAGGCGTGGCGGTGGGACAACCTCCAACACTACTGCACCTTGTCCTGAATCCTTCCCAGCTGCCAAAAGAGTGACCCAATGGGCCGTGAAAGAAAGGTAACGTCCCTGTCCATGCCTGCTGGACCATGAGTCAGCGGTAATATGCACCTTACCGCTGACCGCCCTGTCCAGCGAGGCCAAGACATTGCCTTCCACATGCCGGTAGAGAGCCGGAATAGCCTTCCGTGAGAAAAAGTGGCGTTTGGGAACCTGCCACTGAGGAACCGCACATTGCACAAACTCACGGAAGGGGGCCGAGTCTACCAACTGAAAAGGCAGCAGTTGAAGCGCTAGCAATTTAGCCAAGCTAGCATTCAACCGCTGGGCATGTGGATGGCTGGGAGTGAACTTCTTTCGACGGTCCAGCAGCTGGGGCAGGGAAATTTGCCTGCTAGAATCGGACGTCGGTGTACTGCTAGCAGAGTGGGCGCAAGTACTTGGCTGTGACACACCTAATTCTACACCTTCATTCCTCTCAGTGCATGTTTCAGAGAGGACTGAAGTTATAGTGGGGTTGGAGATCCCAGCTGATGCGGTGCAAGGAGAGGTCCGCTTTGTTCTTTGGTGTGGGTCTTTGAGGTAGGCTTGCCAACGAGCTGCATGGCAGGTCAACATATGTCTGGTCAGGCATGTGGTACCCAAGCGGCTGATGTTTTGGCCACGCGATATACGCTTGAGACATATGTTGCAAACAGCAGCTGTGCGATCTGATGCACTAGCCTCAAAAAAGGCCCACACCAAAGAACTTTTTGAATGACGGGCAGAGGCAGCGCCCTGCACAGGCGGAGCTCTGCGGTGTGATTCCGTCGGTGTACTGCCCTTACGCTGGCCACCAAAGGGCATCCTGCCTCGTTGGAGATGTGCCTCCTCCTCATCCTCCTCCTCCTCCTCTCTCCTATTAGGCACCCACGTGGAGTCAGTGACCTCATCATCACCTCCCTCCTCATCACTGGAGGCAATCTGGCAGTATGCTGCAGCTGCTGGAACATGACTGCCAGATTGGTGTCCTTCTTGAGCATCCCCTCTGTCTGCTCTCACGCTACTGCCTTCCTCTAGCTGGGTTTCATCATCAGACCCTTCGAAACGCTGGGCATCCTCCTGGAGCATGTACCCAACACTGTGCTGAAACAGTTCGGGGGACTCCTCAGGAGGAGGACATGGTGGGTCTAGGGAAGGAGTGACTGATGATGAGTCTGACATTGATACCAGGGAAGAGGACGCTTTGGCAGCTGCTTTTCCAGTACCCTGAGCCTGGGTGAGAGAGGATGAGGAGGAGGAGGAGGGCTTGGTCATCCACTCTACCAAGTCTTCGGCATGATGTGGCTCAACATGTCCAGCTGCCGAAAAGAAGGACAAGCGTGTCCCATGGCCATGTGCTGATGACAATGCACCGCGTCCACGACCAGCACTGTTGCCCCCAGACACAGAGCCTGCTTGCCCTCTTTTATTGCCTCCTGACTGTCTGCCTCTCCTTGTTTGCCTTCCAGACATTCTAATAGATGGCCTGCACGGAGATGGGAAAAAAGCAATAAGGGCTACCTTCAGGTGTCCTTCTCTGTCCCTTGAAACAAGGACTTTCACAGTGAAAGAAACTGACACTCTCCCTACCTACAGTTTTCTGTCCCTAGAATAAATGTTTTTTTTAAGCACAATATAGCACAAGGACAATTCACTCACTGTCCTTACAGGTCCCTGGAAACAAGGACTTGCAGAGTGAAAGAAAAAAAACACTCTCCCTACCTACAGTTTTCTGTCCCTAGAAAAAATGTTTTTTTTAATCACAATATAGCACAAGAACAATTCACTCACTGTCCTTACAGGTCCCTGGAAACAAGGACTTGCAGAGTGAAAGAAAAAAAACACTCTCCCTACCTACAGTTTTCTGTCCCTAGAAAAAATGTTTTTTTTAATCACAATATAGCACAAGAAAAATTCACTCACTGTCCTTACAGGTCCCTGGAAACAAGGACTTGCAGAGTGAAAGAAAAAAAACACTCTCCCTACCTACAGTTTTCTGTCCCTAGAAAAAATGTTTTTTTTAATCACAATATAGCACAAGAACAATTCACTCACTGTCCTTACAGGTCCCTGGAAACAAGGACTTGCAGAGTGAAAGAAAAAAAACACTCTCCCTACCTACAGTTTTCTGTCCCTAGAAAAAATGTTTTTTTTAATCACAATATAGCACAAGAAAAATTCACTCACTGTCCTTTCAGGTCCCTGGAAACAAGGACTTGCAGAGTGAAAGAAAAAAAACACTCTCCCTACCTACAGTTTTCTGTCCCTAGAAAAAATGTTTTTTTTAATCACAATATAGCACAAGAAAAATTCACTCACTGTCCTTACAGGTCCCTGGAAACAAGGACTTGCAGAGTGAAAGAAAAAAAACACTCTCCCTACCTACAGTTTTCTGTCCCTAGAAAAAATGTTTTTTTTAATCACAATATAGCACAAGAAAAATTCACTCACTGTCCTTTCAGGTCCCTGGAAACAAGGACTTGCAGAGTGAAAGAAAAAAAACACTCTCCCTACCTACAGTTTTCTGTCCCTAGAAAAAATGTTTTTTTTAATCACAATATAGCACAAGAAAAATTCACTCACTGTCCTTACAGGTCCCTGGAAACAAGGACTTGCAGAGTGAAAGAAAAAAAACACTCTCCCTACCTACAGTTTTCTGTCCCTAGAAAAAATGTTTTTTTTAATCACAATATAGCACAAGAACAATTCACTCACTGTCCTTACAGGTCCCTGGAAACAAGGACTTGCAGAGTGAAAGAAAAAAAACACTCTCCCTACCTACAGTTTTCTGTCCCTAGAAAAAATGTTTTTTTTAATCACAATATAGCACAAGAAAAATTCACTCACTGTCCTTACAGGTCCCTGGAAACAAGGACTTGCAGAGTGAAAGAAAAAAAACACTCTCCCTACCTACAGTTTTCTGTCCCTAGAAAAAATGTTTTTTTTAATCACAATATAGCACAAGAAAAATTCACTCACTGTCCTCCACAGGTCCCTGGAAACAAGGACTTGCAGAGTGAAAGAAAAAAAACACTCTCCCTACCTACAGTTTTCTGTCCCTAGAAAAAATGTTTTTTTTAATCACAATATAGCACAAGAAAAATTCACTCACTGTCCTTACAGGTCCCTGGAAACAAGGACTTGCAGAGTGAAAGAAAAAAAACACTCTCCCTACCTACAGTTTTCTGTCCCTAGAAAAAATGTTTTTTTTAATCACAATATAGCACAAGAAAAATTCACTCACTGTCCTTACAGGTCCCTGGAAACAAGGACTTGCAGAGTGAAAGAAAAAAAACACTCTCCCTACCTACAGTTTTCTGTCCCTAGAAAAAATGTTTTTTTTAATCACAATATAGCACAAGAACAATTCACTCACTGTCCTTACAGGTCCCTGGAAACAAGGACTTGCAGAGTGAAAGAAAAAAAACACTCTCCCTACCTACAGTTTTCTGTCCCTAGAAAAAATGTTTTTTTTAATCACAATATAGCACAAGAACAATTCACTCACTGTCCTTACAGGTCCCTGGAAACAAGGACTTGCAGAGTGAAAGAAAAAAAACACTCTCCCTACCTACAGTTTTCTGTCCCTAGAAAAAATGTTTTTTTTAATCACAATATAGCACAAGAAAAATTCACTCACTGTCCTTACAGGTCCCTGGAAACAAGGACTTGCAGAGTGAAAGAAAAAAAACACTCTCCCTACCTACAGTTTTCTGTCCCTAGAAAAAATGTTTTTTTTAATCACAATATAGCACAAGAACAATTCACTCACTGTCCTTACAGGTCCCTGGAAACAAGGACTTGCAGAGTGAAAGAAAAAAAACACTCTCCCTACCTACAGTTTTCTGTCCCTAGAAAAAATGTTTTTTTTAATCACAATATAGCACAAGAACAATTCACTCACTGTCCTTACAGGTCCCTGGAAACAAGGACTTGCAGAGTGAAAGAAAAAAAACACTCTCCCTACCTACAGTTTTCTGTCCCTAGAAAAAATGTTTTTTTTAATCACAATATAGCACAAGAACAATTCACTCACTGTCCTTACAGGTCCCTGGAAACAAGGACTTGCAGAGTGAAAGAAAAAAAACACTCTCCCTACCTACAGTTTTCTGTCCCTAGAAAAAATGTTTTTTTTAATCACAATATAGCACAAGAAAAATTCACTCACTGTCCTTACAGGTCCCTGGAAACAAGGACTTGCAGAGTGAAAGAAAAAAAACACTCTCCCTACCTACAGTTTTCTGTCCCTAGAAAAAATGTTTTTTTTAATCACAATATAGCACAAGAAAAATTCACTCACTGTCCTTACAGGTCCCTGGAAACAAGGACTTGCAGAGTGAAAGAAAAAAAACACTCTCCCTACCTACAGTTTTCTGTCCCTAGAAAAAATGTTTTTTTTAATCACAATATAGCACAAGAAAAATTCACTCACTGTCCTTACAGGTCCCTGGAAACAAGGACTTGCAGAGTGAAAGAAAAAAAACACTCTCCCTACCTACAGTTTTCTGTCCCTAGAAAAAATGTTTTTTTTAATCACAATATAGCACAAGAAAAATTCACTCACTGTCCTTACAGGTCCCTGGAAACAAGGACTTGCAGAGTGAAAGAAAAAAAACACTCTCCCTACCTACAGTTTTCTGTCCCTAGAAAAAATGTTTTTTTTAATCACAATATAGCACAAGAAAAATTCACTCACTGTCCTTACAGGTCCCTGGAAACAAGGACTTGCAGAGTGAAAGAAAAAAAACACTCTCCCTACCTACAGTTTTCTGTCCCTAGAAAAAATGTTTTTTTTAATCACAATATAGCACAAGAAAAATTCACTCACTGTCCTTACAGGTCCCTGGAAACAAGGACTTGCAGAGTGAAAGAAAAAAAACACTCTCCCTACCTACAGTTTTCTGTCCCTAGAATAAATGTTTTTTTTAAGCACAATATAGCACAAGGACAATTCACTCACTGTCCTTACAGGTCCCTGGAAACAAGGACTTGCAGAGTGAAAGAAAAAAAACACTCTCCCTACCTACAGTTTTCTGTCCCTAGAAAAAATGTTTTTTTTAATCACAATATAGCACAAGGACAATTCACTCACTGTCCTTCCAGGTCCCTGGAAACAAGGACTTGCAGAGTGAAAGAAACTGACACTCTCCCTACCTACAGTTTTCTGTCCCTAGAATAAATGTTTTTTTAAGCACAATATAGCACAAGGACAATTCACTCACTGTCCTTCCAGGTCCCTGGAAACAAGGACTTGCAGAGTGAAAGAAACTGACACTGTCCCTACCTACAGTTTTCTGTCCCTAGAATAAATGTTTTTTTTAAGCACACTATAGCACAAGCACAAAACACACTGACACTCTCCCTACCTATCCTTCTCTTTCCCTAAACTAAAGGAATCCAGGTTAAGCAAGAAAGAAATAACAGTCACTGTCCCTGCCTATGCTGCTCTATCCCTGCTCCGGAACACACTACACTAGGCCGCCGTGCTGGCGGCCTTTTATAGTGTGGGGCGTGTACTAAACACCCTCAGCAATAATTGGCCACAGGCATCCTGCCTGTGGCCAATCATTGCTCTCCTCGCTGCCGGCGCTGTGATTGGCCAAGCATGCGGGGTCACAGTGCATGCTTGGCCAATCACAGCGCCTGGATGACACTGCGATGGCGTAGTGCATTGTGGGCCGTTCGCGTCACTCGAATTTGGCGCGAACGGCCCAAATCGTTCGATCTTCGTCGAACGATCGAACAGCCGATGTTCGAGTCGAACGTATGTTCGACTCGAACACGAAGCTCATCCCTGGTGGCAAGTGACAATCCACAAGGTGTGGCAGGTGATGTGGCAAGTGACAATCCACAAGATGTGGCAAGTGACAATCCACAAGGTGTGGCAGGTGATGTGGCAAGTGACAATCCACAAGGTGTGGCAAGTGACAATCCACAAGATGTGGCAGGTGACGTGGCAAGTGACAATCCGCAACGTGTGGTAAGTGACACGCTCAGGGCTCCCACTAATTGCAGGCGACGGTGGCAAGTGACACACTTGGGGCTCCCTCTGATTCTGCATTGAACTATTTAATTTTATATTACAATGTAATAATAGAAATAATGCGCTTCAATCATCCTGACACCATAACAACCATGGTGGCGGGATGATTGAAGCGCCGACACCAGCCATTTCCCCGATAAATTTCCCACAAAAAAACATATTTTTTGGCAGTGCCCCTCCCGAGAAAAGACTCTGGATCCGCCCCTGATGGAGCATGGAGCTAAATTCATGCAAATCAAGGAACACCTGTGCAGACCTCCTGACACTTCCTGACATTGTGTAACTTTCAAAGTCCTATCCTGGTCTTGGACAATAACATCTAGGCATCCCATTGTGATTGGATTAAGGTGATGGTACGGATATAAGTGCTGGGGCATCTTCCTGACACTGAGGCCTCGTACACACGACCGATTTTCTCGTCGTAAAAAACACGTCGTTTTTTTCGACGAGATTCTTGTTAAGCTTGTCGATTTTCTCGTCAAGCTTTCTATGCGTACACACTGTCATTTCCCAATTTCCTCGTGGTTCTCTGCGCTCACGTCCAGCACGTACGACGGCACTATAAAGGGGAAGATCTTTTTTCTTGGCGCCACCCCTTGGGCTGCTTTTGCTGATCTCGTGTTACCGCGTGTGAAGTAAAAGTTTGGGAAGAGACGATTCGCGCTTTTCAGTCTTCGTGCTTTCAGTTCGTTTTAGCGTGATGAATGTGCTATTTCCATTATGAAGGCTTGTTTTACCAGAAGATGCGCTCCCGTCTCATAGTTGCTTGTGAGCATGCGCACTTTTGGAAGAGTCGTAAAAGCATACACACGAACCATTTTCTCGTCACAAAACAGGCCGACGAGAAACACGACGAGGAAATCTGGACTCCTGACGAGAAAATAGAGAGCAGGTTCTCTATTTTCTCGTCGAGATTCTCGTCAAGTTTCTCGTCGTAAAACCATACACACGAACGTTTTTCTAGACAAAAAAACTCTCGCGGCACTTTTCTTGACTGTTTACGACGAGAAAATCGGTCGTGTGTACGAGGCCTCAGAAGTGGCTTGGATGAGCTACAAAATTTCTTCAACATTACAGAACAAATTCAGTGAATGTGACCAACAATTGCTAGATGACCTGGATAAATGAAGAACTTTCACAGATGTGGAAATCTAGTGTCGAACATTTAAATCCTTCTAGAAACATATAAACCAAAACAATTCATCTCTGCACCTTAACCAACTATACATTGTAAAAACTATAAAATAATGTACAACAAATCAAATAAAAAAGTGAAAGTCCACATGTACGTGTCACTTAATGATTATTCTCAGCTTCCCAATCTTTGTTTTTTCCGTGATATTAAAACACCACGTGCTGCAGACACCGCCATTAACACCTCACCCCAGTTTTTGACCTATGTTTAATAGGTCATATGTGCATGTCCATTTAAGGGATGTAACTAGATGTACTGGAATGGTCAATTCTCCTCTCGGCCCAGTCAGGTTAAATATATGCTCCCCAAAAGATCCAGACATAACGCTCAAAATTAAAGCAGAAAAAACAATCATAGTACCATACTAAGAATACTCTAATTTATAAAATTTCAAAGATGAAAATACACTCACAATAAAAAGTGCACAGCAAATGGTGCACCACAGGTTACTTGCATGAAATATCATTCAGACCACTACAGGGGGCATCATAGATGGAGGCTGCAGCTTGTAGATCACTTGGCATACACTTTAAGCATATTTCTAGAAGTATAATTAACAAAAATACCCTTGCACACACCCTAAATTATACAAACTACATATATATATATATATATATATATATATATATATATATATATGAATAAAGGTCTGGTATGGATTTTGAGGGGAACCCTACGACATAAAAATAAAAAAAATTGGTGTGAAGCTCCCCTTAAAATATATTCAAGTCCCAAAGGGCCTGGTATTGTTTTTGGGGGGACCCCACACTGTTTTTTTGGGGGTTTTTTGGCGTAGAGTTCCCCTTAACCACTTCACTACCCGCCCATAGTCATATGACGCCCACAAGAGGGATCTCCCATCCTGGGTGGGCGTCATATGACATCCTGGGCTTCCTGGCCGTCTAGGGGGCATGCGCCGGTGGCCGCGATGTCCGCCGGGCACCCGCGATTGCCCGCAATCATGGCAGGACTGTGGATCTGTGTGTGTAAACACACAGATCCATGTCCTGTCAGAGGTGAGAAGACCGATGTGTGTTCCCAGTACAGAGGAACACAGATCGGTCTTCTCCCCATGTAAGTCCCCTCCCCCTACAGTTAGAATCACTCACTAGGGAACATATTTAACCCCTTCAGCGCCCCCTAGTGTTAACCCCTTCCCTGCCCGTCACATTTACACGGTAATCAGTGCAGTTTTATAGCACTAATCGCTGTATAAATGTGAATGGTCCCAAAAATGTGTCAAAAGTGTCCGATATGTCCGCCGCAATGTCACGGTCACAATAAAAATCGCAGATCGCCGCCATTACTAGTAAAAAAATAAAAAAACTATCCCCTATTTTGTAGCTGCTATAACTTTTGCGCAAACCAATCAATATACGCTTATTGCGTTTTGTTTTCCCAAAAATATGTAGAAGAATATATATCGGCCTAAACTGTGGAATTTTTTTTTTATAGAGTTTTTGGGGATATTTATTATAGCAAAAAGTAAAAAATATTGATTTTTTTTCAAAATTGTCGCTCTATTTTTGTTTATAGCGCAAAAAATAAAAACCGCAGAGGTGATCAAATACCACCAAAATAAATCTCTATTTGTGGGAAAAAAATTACGTCAATTTTGTTTGGGAGCTACGTCGCACGATCGCGCAATTGTCAGTTAAAGCGACGCAGTGCCGAATCGCAAAAAGTGCTCTGGTAAGGAAGGGTGTAAATTCTTCCAGGGCTGAAGTGGTTAAAATCTATACCAGACCCAAAGGGCCTGGTATGGATTTGGGGGGGGACCCCATGCCTTTTTTTTCTTAATTCTGTCATAGGGTTCCCCTTAACCACTTCAATGCACTGTATTATATACTCCTCACTGCACTATATACTCTGCACTGTTGTACATACAGGTGATACTCGAAAAAATGTAATATCGTGCAAAAGTTCATTTATTTCACTAATGCAACCTAAAAGGTGAAACTAATATATGAGATAGACTCGTTACATGCAAAGCAAGATAGTTCAAGCCGTGATTTGTCATAATTGTAATGATTATGGCTTACAGCTTATGAAAACCCCCAAAAAAGGTAAGACGCTCCTAACGTTGTTTGTTGTTCAGGAGTGGCTTGACAAGAGAAATACAACATGTGAAGCCCATGTCCAGGATCTGTCTGTGTGTGGTGGCTCTTGATGCACTGACTCCAACCTCAGTCCACTCCTTGTGAAAGTCCCCAACATTTTTGAATGGCCTTTTCCTGACAATCCTCTCCAGGCTGCGGGCATCCCTGCTGCTTGTGCACCTTTTTCTTCCACACTTTTCTCTTCCACATAACTTTCTATTAATGTGCTTTGATACAGAACTTTGGGAACATCCAACTTCTTTTGCAATTACCTTTTGAGGCTTTCCCTCCTTATGGAGGGTGTCAATGATAGTTTTCTGCACAACTGTAAGGTCAGCAGTCTTTCCCATGATTGTGATTCCTACTGAACCAGACTGAGAGACCATTTAAAAGCTCAGGAACCCTTTGCAGGTGTTATGGCTAAATTAGCTGATTAGATTGGGACACTTTGAGCCTAGAATATTGCATCTTTTCACAATATTCGAATTTTCTGAGATTGTGGATTTGGCTTTTCATGAGCTGTAAGTCATAATCATCACAATTATGACAAATTACGGCTTGAACTATCTTGCTTTGCATGCAATGAGTCTATCTCATATATTAGTTTCACCTTTTAAGTTGCATTAGTGAAATAAATGAACTTTTGCACGATATTCTACTTTTTCGAGTATCACCTGTATACTACACTGACTGCACTATATATTCTCCACTGTATTATATATACTACACTGACTGCACTATTTACTCTGCAATGTATTATATATACTACACTGACTGCACTATATACTCTGAACTGTATTATATATATTACACTGACTGCACTATATACTCTGAACTGTATTATATATACTGCACTGACTGCACTATATACTCTGCACTGTATTATATATACTGCACTGACTGCACTATATACTCTGCACTGTATTATATATACTACACTGACTGCACTATATACTCTTAACTGTATTATATATACTACACTGACTGACTGCACACTACACTAACTACCTGCCTAATCTCCACCATTCATTCACTATATACGGCCACCATGTAAGCAGCAGCCTTATATAGTTTTGGGCGTTGACTTAGCCCCTGAGCAGGCCCGGACTGGGACAAAAATTAGGCCCGGGCATTTTAGACTTAGCAGCCAATGGCTAATTTACCGGGAGGCACGGAAAGCATGGGGGGGCGGAGAATGTGGGGGGGGTGGAGAACATGGGGGAGTGTGGAGAGCACTAAGGGGGCCAGAGAGCCCAGGGGGTGAAGAGCATGGGGGGTGGAGAGCACTAGGGGGGGAGCCGGAAAGCACATGAGGGCTGGGGCACAAGCAGGGGCAGAGAACACGGGAGGCGAAGAGCACAGTGGGGGTGGAGAGCACAGAGGGGCTGGAGAGCACTGATGAGTTCGGAGAGCACTGAGGGGGCTGGGACCACGGGGGGGGGGGCTGGAGAGCACAAGCAGGGGCAGAGAACATGGAAGGCAAACAGCACAGGGAGGTGAAGAGCACAGGGGGGTGGAGACCATGGGGGGCTTGAGAGCACTGGGGGGCGGAGAGCACAGGGGCGGCCTGAGAGCACTGGGAGGGGCTGGAGAGCATTAGTGGGCCTGGAGAGTACAGGGGTTGATGAGCACAGGGGGGCCTGAGAGCACTGGGAGGGGCTGGAGAGCACGGAGGGCTGGAGAGCACTGGGGGGGGCTGAGAGCAATGGGAGGGGCTGGAGACCACTGGGGGGGCCTGAGAGCACTGGGGGAGGGCTGGAGAGCACTGGGGGAGGGGGGCTGGAGAGCACGCAGGGCTGGAGAGCACTGGGGTGCCAGAGAGCACAGGGGTGCTGATGAGTACTGGGGGGCTTGAGAGCACTGGGAGGGGCTGGAGAGCATTAGGGGAGCGGAGAGTACAGGGGGGCTTGAGAGCACTGGGTGGGGCTGGAGAACACAGAGGGCTGGAGAGCACTTGAGGGGCCTGAGAGCACTGGGGGGGGCTGGAGAGCACTGGGGGGGCCTGAGAGCACAGAGGGCTGGAGAGCACTGGGGGGGCCAGAGAGTACAGGGGGGCTGATGAGCACTGGGGGGGCCAGAGAGTACAGGGGGGCTGATGAGCACTGGGGGGGCCAGAGAGTACAGGGGGGCCTGATGAGCACTAAGGGGGGCCGGAGAGTACAGGGGTTGATGAGCACAGGGGGGCATGAGAGCACTGGGAGGGGCTGGAGAGCACGGAGGGCTGGAGAACACTGGGAGGGCTAAGAGCACTGGGGGAGGGCTGGAGAGCACTGGGGAGGGCTGGAGAGCACTGGGGGGCTGGAAAGCACTGAGGGGGGGCTGGAGAGTACGGAGGTCTGGAGAGCACTGGGGGGGCCTGAGAGCACTAGGGGGGCTGGAGAGCACGGAGGGCTGGAGAGCACTGGGGGGCCAGAGAGTACAGGGGGGCTGATGAGCACTGGGGGGGCTGGAGAGAACTGAGGGGAGAGTACAGGGGGGCTGATGAGCACTGGGGGGCCTGAGGGCACAGGGAGGGGGCTGGAGAGCACTGGGGGGTCTGAGAGCACTGGGGGGTCTGATAGCACAGGGGGGTCTGAGAGCACAGGGGGACCTGAGAGCACTGGGGGGGGCTAGAGAGCACTGGGGGCTGGAGAGTACACAGGGGCTGATAAGCACTGGGAGGGGCTGGAGAGCTCTGGGGGGACCGGAGCGTACAGGGGCTGGAGAGCACTGGGGGGAGTTGGAGATCCTCGGGGGGGCTGGAGTGCAGTGGGAGAGCCTGAGAGCCAGCCCGACGGCCGAACTGTAATGGTGGCCGGCTGCATGGCCAGCCAGCCAGCCTCGGAGAGGCCGGGCGAGCGGCGGGGGCTCAAGGAGCAGCTGCCTTGGCCCCACAAGAACATGCGGCCCGCGGCGGCCCATGGCCCACCGGGCAAGTGCCCGGTGTGCCCTATGGCCAGTCCGGGCTTGCCCCTGAGCCATCATGGCTCTCACAGCACATCGCGCTGTGATTGGCCAAAGCTTTCAGGTCAGGTGCATGCTTTGGCCAATCAGCAGCTGTCAATGCACTGCGATCTCGCAGTGCATAATGGGGCTCTCCGCAGTGGGCAAACGTCCCGCGAGCCCCCCATAGGTTTGTTTGTTATACAAACAAACGAATACCCGATGTTTGAGTTGAACTTGTGTTTGACTCGAACATCGGGATCATCCCTATGCAGGAGGTGTGTAGGGGGTGGAATCAAGGAATGCTAAGGAGGTGGGTAGGGAGTGGAACCAAGAAATTGTGAAGGAGGTGGGTAGGAGGTGGAACCAAGGAATGGTGCAGGAGGTGGGTTGGAGGTGGAACCAAGGAATGGTGCAGGAGGTAGATAAGGGGTGGAATCAAGTAATGGTGCAGGAGGTGGGTAGGGGGTGGAACCAAGGAATGGTGCAGGAGGTAGATAAGGGGTGGAATCAAGTAATGGTGCAGGAGGTGGGTAGGGGGTGGAGACAAAGGGTGACTCGGAAAGGGGGAAGTCCTGCACCTATTATCTGAGAAAAAAAGCCCTGCTCCTCGTCCCCAGTGATCACACTGCAACACTGTAACTTTATAGCAAGTCACAAGGTGAAAGACTGCAGCAGCTAATGAAGGTGATGGGAGGTGGTTAGTGGTTAGTAAATGACTAGGATAGAAAGAAGAAGACAGATAGGCAATTTTCATATATAAGCAGACAAAAGAGTACTTTTATATCTTTTTATAATGTCTGTATTATACCTGGAGTTCTGTATTAAATAGAAACAGCTTGATGGAACCTCATTTAAAGCTGAAATAAAAATGTCAGCGATGACTCTGGGACCTCCACTGTCTCATCAGATCTATGCTGCTCCGTTTCTCTTTTGCAATCAAATGAAATGTCATCGCTTCCCCAGAATAGTTTTCCCGTGAAAAATTCAACAATTAGACACGTATTGTTTTATTTTTCTACTCCAGCAACCCATTTCAATTCTATTATGGCCCAATTATTATCCAAGAAATGAAGCAGCCTGCGCTCCCCATTAGCTGGAATTCTTTTAATGCTTTGTTATTGTTTTTATTTTGTTTTGTTTTCACCGTCGCATACCTGTGTAAAGGCTTTTAAATGAAGAAGAATTCTAATCTGCATTAACATCTATAGCAAAGAGATAATTGTAAGAAGATGACCTTATTGAGGGGAAACAAGAGTAGCAGCAGATGGAGGCAAGTCATCCCTCGAACAGGTACCTTCATAATTAGATAGAAAATACAGGAAATTAAATAAATCTTTAAGCAAATGCCAGATGGTGGAAGGTAAAATGGAAGATGGCGGGTTTTTTTGCTTCTTTTTTTTTTTATAGGTTATGCCAACAGCACTACAGCATGTCCTATGCTGACAGATATGCTCTACAATTATGATAGATGAACAGGGTCTATCTTTATACTGAAGATGAAGATTTTCCTTCAAAACTCCTTGTGTATGGTATATATTATTATTGTTCTTAATAACAATATCATTACTCAAAATAATAATAATAATAACAATATTTGTCAAAATCATAACAGTAATAATAATAACAATATAATAATTAGAAATAATAATAAAAATTGTAATAATAATAATAATAATAATACTAGTGTAGCGGGTATGTACTTTCCCGGGTGTAATTTTGAATTTGGCAGAGACATCAGTGATGTGTAGATCCCTGCAGCCCATTGGGTGGCACTGTCGCCCTGGGTTGGGTTGAATCATTGCTGTGTGCTGTGCCTCCTTTTTGTCCTCCCACGGCAGCGGTATGGTGGGGCGGGGAACCCGCCGTGCTTGCTGGGAGAGGGTATAAAGGGGGCCGGCCATCTTTGTCAAGAAAAAAACGTCCCAGGCACCTTCAGCTTGCGGACGGTGGGTCGTGTCGCTCCTATGGGTGGCTTAGGCCTAGAGGACAGCGGAGGTCGAGTTCCATCCCAGGCACCTTTAGCCTGGGGTGAGGTACTCGGATGGAGGTCCGGAGCTCAGTGCCCAACACTGAGTTCCACGAGGGAAGGAGATCCTAGGGTGCCCAGGGATCGGGTACCCGAATCCGGAAGGCGTAATGGACCGGGGGGAGCTCCTCACTTGAAGACCCAGTGCAGCATATTGCCGGTGACAAGTGAGCCTCTCGTCGGAGACCGCCTGGAAGGAAATTTACCCTCGTGCGGAGACCAGGACACACTTCTAGGAAGGGAAGTGTCAACTCACATTGTGTCTGGGCCTACTCGCATCCACACCTCATTTTCTGTTCTGTTCTATCAAGGGAGTTCAACTGTTTGTGTTCAGACAAGGAGAATAAAGGAGTGTTGAACTTTAATGGTGTGGAGCTCATTTCTAACGGACATGGTTCGCGGTGACTCTTGGAGGGAGGATCCAGGTGCACAGCACTGACCCAAAGGTAATACAGAACTGTTGCTTATACCGCACTAACATCTGTGGTGGAAGCCAGGCGTAGTGTCCCCGCTCTTTCCCCTCTAAGATACCCCTAGATAAGAGAAAGACGAGAGAGAAAGAGGGGAGTGTGAGGAGCAGCCGCTACACTAATAATAATAAGAAGAAGAAGAATCACCATCATCATCATAATCATAATAACAATATCATTATTAGACATTATAATGATAATCATAAAAATAATAGCAATAATATTGATAATATTGATATTTATTATTTTTATTATTATTATTACTATTAGTATTATTTTCATTAAAATGTCTAATAATGATATTGATATTATTATTATTATTAGTACTATTAATATTATTGCTATTGTTTTTACTATTATTATTATTTCCAATAATATAATATAATAATAATACACAAGGATTCTTCAAAAGGTTCCTGGACTTTTTTTCTATTTACTAGAGTAAAAAAAAGTGCATAAACTCTTTGAAGAACCCTCATAATAAAAATAATAGCAATGAGAATAATAACTGTAGCGCCCATCCCAAAAGGTTGGGACGCTATTTAAATTTAGAGGGATGTCTGAGCCAGTAGTTGGGCTCAGATGGTTGATAATTACACTAAAATTCGCCTCTGTCTCAGTTATGGTTTGCCTGGTAGTGATTTCCCTTTTTGCCCGTAGGTGGCATTACCACCTCAGGCACTTGTTCGAACACGGGCAGGTCATGGTACATTGAGTGGCCCCTCTCGGCAGTGGTATAGTTGGAGTGGTCAACCCGCTGTGCCTGCTGGGAGGGGATACTTAAGGGGCAGACGCCATTGATTGGGGTTCGTTCTCGCCCCACAGCCCTCCGGGCGCGAGGTGTGCGTGTGTGGTCCTGGTCTCTGGGCCACGTTGGCCCGAGGCTGCATCGTTGCTAAGTAGGCTAGTCTGGCTGGGGCCTACATTCGGAGAAGGGATCCCAAGCTGTCCATTCAAATGGAGAGGAATCATCTTAATGAAGGAGACCAGGGGAGGATCTGCCCCGGAGGAGACTGGGAAAGTGCTGCTGTCTCGGGTGAGGCCTGGCAACTTTATTAAGGAGGGATCCATTACACTACAAGCCCTACAGTTCGCCGGATTGGCTTAAAGGCTCTTTAACTGTAAGGCTGGAAGTTTGGGACTTTGAAATCCTGTGGCAGAGGGTTCCTGGACTATCCATTACTCAACTTCAAACAGGTCTGTGGCAGAGACTTTGTACATTTAAACAGGTCTGTGGCAGAGTCCTACTTCACCTTGGGCAGTCTGTGGCAGAGACTGTCCTCTTGCTGATTCGTGTGTCATCCCGGCTGCTGGGCCATGTGAGAGGGGACTATCCGGGTGACCAATACCCACTCTAACATTGAGAGTGGTGAGTGACTTTGAACTTGTACCTTTGTAAACTTTTGTGGCGAGTGCCTGAACCTTCCCCTTCTCTTCTGTACCTTCTACTTCTCAAAGTTTACCACATAAGAAAAATAAAGCCTGACTGGTTTTACATCGGTGTGGACATTGCATTACTACAGACTTTCCTATCCGGACAACGCAGCTGAAGAGGTAACGTGCAAAACCCAAAACTAACCAGCGGCCCTGAAGAGGGTATTGCTACATAACAATAACATTATTAGACATTTTAATGATACAGTAATAATAATAATAATAAAAAAAATAATAGCAATGACAAATATTAATACTAATAATAATAATAATAATTTGTATTAATATTATTGTTATTTTCTTTGTATTGTTGTAGGTAATTTAAATTAATCTTTCAGAAATCTACCGGGCTTGAATGAATACAATCCTAAAATATCACAATATACAGCAGCAGTACATTTTTTTTTTTTAAATATTCAATTTTTATAATTAAAAAGTTGTCCAGTCTGGTGACTTTGCCTAAGTTGAGATGATGTCATCTGCTGCAGGCAGGAGGAAGCATTTACTCAGTCTCCTCTTAGTCTGCAACCTGGGGTGCCTTGAGCACGGGACCCAGTTTGCCTTGGATCAGCATCATGATTTGTGGTGGGGAAAGTGGGGGCCTGTGTGATTGGGGGATCTGTGATTGGGGGGGGCTCTGTGATGGTGGGACTCGTGTATAGGATACCTCTGATGTATAGGGATGACTCTGATGTGATGGGGGGGGTTCTCATGTAAAGGTGGGCCTCTCAAGTATAGGGGGCCTCTGATATGAAGGGGTGAAGTTAATTTCATAAAGGTGCTGATGTGCATCATCCCAGGCTCAGGTTTCCCATTGAAAATTACCATTTATGTTTTTTACATTTTAGACTGGGGTGCCCGGAGATTTTGCGGACAGAACGCCTGTTTTTAACGCATACTGTTAGACTGGTTAATTGGTTGTCTGCGAGCTGGTCGGTAAGTAGGCTTATTTTTTTTCCTGGGCATTTCCCAGGCTTTTGTTGTTGCCCGGAGATTTTGCCTAATTTTAAAAGGTGCTGAAAAAAGGTTGAGAAGCATTGCTTCAATTTAAATGATTTTGGGGGGAAAAGGTATTAAATAAAGATTTGTCTGCTGATTTATTTGCAACATTTATTTGGACCACTAGGTGGCAAGGCAACTCAAGAGAAATATGTTGCTCCTGAATTAAACATACAGCTGTTACATTGTGTCTGGTGTAACATTTCATATTTACCATTACCATTGAAATTCATACAAAGATCTAGCTATCCTCACAATCGGTATTAACTGATGAATTTGCTTCTTATCTTATTTTAACCGTCAACGATTCCAACAACCTTTATGTACTGCACTCCAAAAATCATCGATCCTGACTTCCAGGAAGCAAATGACATCAGTAGATTACTAGTCCAGCAATCATTGCTGCCACGCTGCAAGCACACCTGTATTTTGCCTATACTGGAAAAGTAACAGGTTCTCTTTATAGGAGGTGTAGCGCGGTCCCCAAATTTAACCCCGCTATACCCAAATTTAGGGGAAGGTTTGAGCTGTAGTTGGGCTCAGACCACCTTAATTGTTAGGACATTCTATTTTACACCGCAGGTAGTATACTGGTGTGTAGTTCCCTGTAGCCTGTGGGTGGCGCTGCCATGATGGGCCAGGGTTGAACCACTGGTATAGTGCTGTGCCTTGGATGTCCTCTCTTGGCGGTTGTGCGGTGGGCGTGGTCGGCCTGCTGTGCATGCCGGGAGAGGATATAAAAGGGGCAGACGCTGCTTGTGAGTGGTCGGTTCTGGTTCGAGCCCAGGGGGCCATCGCTGGAGCGTGGTACCTGGCCCTCCTCCCACGTACGCATCAGTCCCAGGCACCTTTAGCCCTGGGACTGCAGCAACAGCCTTGGGCCCAGCACCTTTAGCTGGGGCCAATGTCCTGGAAGGAGAAATCCCAGGGTGCCCCTGGCATGGGGACCCGTTCTGAGATGAGGAGGTCGGGGGAGGACCCTTCTGAAGGACCGGTGAAAAGTTCACGGAGAAAGAAGGGCCTGGTAACTCTCTGGAGGGATTAGATCCATCCAACACCTGAGGATTGGGATTAACGGTTCTGTGGCAGAGAATCTCCTAGTCGCATCTAAAAGGGGAAAACTAAAGAAACGTCCGAGCATCACTTCGGCTGCTAGGATCCACTTTCATAGGGAACTACCTGGGTGAGGAACGAGTAGTGAATTCATAATTTGTCTTGTGCCTGGACTCATATCCAAACTCTTACTGTCCTGTCTTTTATCCACCCTTTTCTATCCATTGACTTTGCATATAAAGAAATAAATTCTACGTTGGAGTTTACTACTGGTGTGGAACTTGGAGTTACTTGGGGATATAAAGACTTGTCCTTACATTCTAAGAGACGGGAACCAACTAAGGGGAGAACCTTGCTGCAGGACCCTAGTTTATGACACCGCTCAACCTCTTCACACAAGAGGGTACGGGCACATAGCATGGTGTGCCTTTCCTGCAAGTGAGCCAAAGGCAGGTAAAGGATCGCGTGTGCTACAGAGGCATTGTTAATGTCTTTTGCTGACCTTCCTTGCGCTCTCCACTGCTGGATCCACTGCCAAAGCAGCCTGGAGGAATGTGTAGTATATCATTTGCGTTTAGTTTATGTGTGTTACATTCAAGTCACCCATTTATTTAAGTGGGCTGCCTAATGCACCAAAAAGGTTGATTGTTCCACTTATGGCCACAGCGTACGTTAGCGTGTTGCGCCATGCTGCACTGCAATGCACGTCTGTCAGCAAGGTCTGTTGGGGTGCCCCTTAGATTACATGGCACCTCATCACACCAACCCATTTAATGCACGTTTCTTCACATTACTGCAACGCATTAGTGTGATTGGGCCCTCATGCCATGTACACACGATCGGTTTACCGATGAAAACAGTCCGTTACAGGCAGGAACCCAAGGCCCCTTAGTTGTGTAGCAGAATTTCAGTGTCCAGCTCGTATTACTCCTGTGGTTACTGATCCCAGCACCACCTCTAGCCCTCCAGGCTAACTTCTCCCCATGGTCCTCCAGACTGACACTCACCAGCCCACCCAGCTGACTCTCATGAGATCTCTCAGTTGTGCTGACCTGCTCCTGCTGTCCTCTCTCCTTGCTCCTATGCCTCCAGGAAGGGCTTTCGCCATGTGTTTTGGCGGGATCCTTCCAGCACCCCAGCCATGGCCCAAGGTCACCGCTACACCCCAGACAAGGGGGCACCCTCAAGAGCCACAGACAGCCTCCTCAGCACTCCATTTTCCACCCGACTGCGCTTGCTGGCATGACTCATGCCTATTTATGAGGCAAGCTCTGCCCCCTGCCAGTCCTTTACTGTGGATTGGCTGAGGTCCTCATACATATTCCAAGCGGCTCCTCCTAACCTCCACTCACTATGTCCAGAACATTCTCCAATGTCCCAGAAAACAGGGGGAGAGTGCTAGGATGAGTCATCCAGCCCTGAGTCACTGGACCCTGACCCAGATTCACAGCTCAGGCTTAGCCCTGATATAAAATGAATTTCCCTACACTAACAAGCCTAGCACACTAGAGGGTGCTACATAAAAATAAGCTAAAAACCCAACAGGATGGGTTAATGCTCACAGCTGGCACCTCTTGGAAGTCATTCAAAGACATCTAGTCACCAGAGATCTACCAAAAACAGAACTGATCATACAATGTATTACCAAACTTCACCTAAAGCCCTGTACACACGATCGGATTTGCTATGGATTTTAAACCGATGGATTTTTCCATCGGAAATCCGATGAAGCTGACTTCCATCATTCTTTCCTACACACCATCAGTCAAAAAACCGATCGTCCCAAACGCCGTGACGTAAAACACTCAGACGAGCCAAGAAAAATTAAGTTCTATGCTTCTGAGCATGCGTCGACTTGATTCTGAGCATGCGTGGGTTTTTTATCCGATGGAGTTCCCCACAGACGATAGTAATTTGCTATCGTTTTTTTTCATCGGATAAATTTAAAACATGTTCTATATTTTAACACCGATGGAAAAAAGACCGATGGGGCCCATACACGATCGGTTTGTCCGATGAAAAAAGTCCATCGGACTGTTTTCATCGGTAAAACCGATCGTGTGTACAGGGCTTAAGACATCCATATATAGACTGATTCAGGTAAAAAATTCACCTAAATAAGACAGAAAATATATATATATATTAATTAGTCCAAAAGTTATACTTTAGTTATCAGTGGCGTTTGAAGGACTTAGTTACCTACCACTTTCTTCTATCCTTAGGGACTCCAAAGGTTAGATTCCCTGCTGTAGATATTGTCTTGTATTCCTACCAACCTTGGCATTTTGGATATTCCTACCCACATTGAGGTGTCCCACCTTCTCCCATTGCATTGCCCATAATATAAAAACAAACATAAAAACCCAACAGGAAGAGTCAACTCTCCTATTAATGATCACAGCAGGGTTGGCACCCCTTGGACGTTAAGTGAAGATGTCTAGAGCTACCAAAAACAGAACCGATCATACAACATATTACCAAACTTCACCTAAGAAATCCAAATATAGACTGATTCAGGTCAGAAATTTTCATCCCCCCCCCCAAACTAGGCTGAAAAGCAAGCTTGCCTGTTAGGATGATGAATAACTATGGAAACTGCTCTTACCCAGAATGTAAATCTGTTGAATCTTACGTGTGCTTTGGTTACCTGGAAATTATACATATACCAAACAGTTGTCAATCCTTCTGTTACCCTCCTAAAGAAAGAAAAAAAGAAAGAATATATTTATATATATATATATATATATATATATATATATATAGCGCACCCACCCCAGACTTTACCTGCTTTTCTTAATTTGGCTCCTCCGCAGGAAAGACTGAGGCACACCGCACTACAAGCCCGTACCCTCCTGGATGGGGAGGTTGAGCGGTGTTAGTTTTCTCGGGCCTGCCTGCGGCTGGTGTTTGAATCCTCCCGAGATGACCTCGCTTCTGCCTTGGCCAGAAACAAGTCCTTAATTCTCCCCAGTAAAGTAACTGTCCACACCAACTGAAAGTCCAACTTCTGTATTTATTTCACATGGATAATAAAGAGACCCTTTAAGAGCAGACAGGTTGAGACGAGACACAGGTCAGATAAGGTGGGAGGGAGGTCCAGGCACAAACTCAATCTTGGTTCTCTTACTGTTCTGATATGCACGAACAGGTTTGGCATACGATCTTTGTCACAGACCTAATGAATATGAAAGTCGCTTCCACTGACTTGGTGAGGATGGTCACTGCCACTGACCGGGTGAATAGGGCCTTTCCCTATTTGGTCACTGCCACTGACCTGGTGTGCGTAGAGTCACTGCCACTATGACCTACAGAACATGCACTGCCTTTTTGGAGGACTTGGCCCATGTCAAAGAGAAAAATGTCCCTCCGGAGAGTTACCAGAGGCCCTTACTGTCACCACGACTCTGCGCTGGGTCTTCAGAAAGGGTCACCTCCCTGGCCTCCTCGATCCAAGATACGGGTCCCCTCACAAGGCGGTACCCTGGGAGCTCCTCGATCCTTAGTGGACCCCAGCCGAAGGTTGCTGGGCTCCGGGCCTCCTATTTAGTACCTCACCCCAGACTGAAGGTGTCTGGGATGGAACAGCAACTCCACCTTCAGGCTTAAGGTGCCTGGGCGTCGACCTGCAGGCCTCCGGGCCTAGGGCACCCGGAGGCGACCACACACACACCCAGGCTTAAGGTGCCTGGGTGTCGACCAACCCCTCCTGGAAGATGGCTGCCCCTTTTTATACCCTCTCCTGACAGGCACAGCAGGTTCCCCGCCCCGCTGCACTGCTGTCAAGAGGGGATAAGAAAAGGCACAACCTTGTACTGTGGTTCAACCCGGGCCCATGGCAACAGCGCCACCTATAGGCCCCAGGGAACTGTACATCAATACTACCTCCCAGGGACAGAAATGGTACATGAACCCTAACAATCTGTGTATCTGAGCTTTATTACCACTCAGATACTTCCCTTAAATATAGCACCCCGCTACATATATATATATATATATTTGAAGCACCCTCTAGTGTGCTAGATTGGACAGTGTGTATAGTTTGTTTAGTGTAGGTAGAGTGTAGGGTGAGTGACTCAGGGAGGCTGGTATGACTCACAGGCAGCATCTCTGATTCCTCCCCCTACTTCTAGAAACTTGGAGAAGATTCTGGAAGAATGGGCGTGGAGGTGAGAAGGAGCTGCCTGGGGTATTCATGAGGGCCCTAACCAATCCCCAACAGATGGGTTGGCAGGGGGCAGGCTGTTTGATGTGATATATGTAAGGAGACAGCACTAACCATTACTGTACAGAAGCCATGTTTACTGAAAAGAACCAGCAGGAACAGGAAACACAACACAGGAAGAAGTACAACAGAGATGCACCATAGAGTTGCATTTAAAGAAACATATCATCCATAACATCTCCCCCTTTTAGTGTTAATAAATGAACATTGTGAAATTCAAAAGAGACACAGCATAAAATACATTCTACAGGTTAAGTCTCATAAGTGGTTTTTAACATCTACCACTACGGGTGAAGACTGGCCCTTGTGCAAGGATTCCTTTATCCCTTTCTGAAGTTACTGGGCTCCTCTCATCACGTACTGGCATGCTCTAAGCTTGACAGCTGTCGGGTATACTTGCTTGCCCAGAACTGTCATTGCCGTTGGTATGAGGCATTGCCTCTGTACATGCCTCACTGTCAATGGGTGAATATGTCCTTGTGGTACTGGGTGAGTCTGATCTATCAACGGGATACTGAGATTCAGGCTGCTCTGCCACTCTCAAATCCACTCGATTGCGGCGATAGAGAGTTCCTTCAACGTCCACAAGATAGGAGCGTGGTGCAACCTTTTGCAGACAAGTACCTATTCTTCAACGGCCTGTTCGATCTCCAGGTAATGGTTTCATACGGATTCATTCCCCAATATTCAATTCTGGCAAATCTCTGCCCGATGTGTCATATCGTGCCTTTAACACTTGTCTCTTAATCCTTAACTTTTCTGCAACACCTTGTATGACAGAGGGTTCAAGCAGCCTATTTGCTATTGGTAAGGAGATTTTCAATCTCTTTGACATCAGTCTTTGTGCCAGACTACTATCCATGCCTTCAGTCGGAGTATTTCTCCAATGTAAAATAGCCTTCCATGGGTCATTACCATCACTTTGTGCTTTATTGCATACGTTTTTAACAATCTTTACAGCTGATTCAGCTTTGCCATTAGCCTGTGGATGACGTGGTGAGGAAGTAATATGCTCAAACTCCCATTCAGTGGCAAATTTTCTGAATTGTAGGCTTGCAAACTGAGGGCCATTGTCGGAGATCACTGTATCTGGTTGGCCATGACGTGCAAACTGAGCCTGGCACCTCTTAATTGTAGCTTCAGTGGATAACTCGGGAAGAAGGTCTATTTCCCAGAAGTCTGAATAATGATCGACTAATAGCAGCTATTCCTTGCCTGCGTAGTTGAATAAGTCCATACTGATAATCTGCCACAGACGTGTAGGTATCTCATGTGACATCATGGTTTCTTTTTGTTGTAATTGGGCATATTCATTGCAGGTGGGACAATTACTGACAAAGTCTTTGATTTCACCACGCATGTTGGGCCAGTAAAGAGTATCACGAGCTTGCCTGTAGCATGCTTCACCCCCAATATGGCTGGAGTGTATGCGTAATAACATCTCTGCTCTCAGTGACTTTGGCACGATGACCCTTGAACCTTTGTACAAGATACCATTTTGTATGCTGATCTCATCTCTAAAGGACCAGTATTCCCTTACAATTCCAGGTACAGCCTCTTTTATATCTGGCCACCCACTCAAAACAATAGACTTCAAAGCTTGTAAAGTTGCATCACTGTCAGTGTGCTGTATGAGTTGATGTAGTCGCTGATCTGTGACATTAAGATAGTCCGCTTGATTGATATCAGCAAAGAAATGTTGTTCCTGTTGCGGCAGACAAATTGTACGATGCTCATGCTCACCTCCAGGTGCCACATTATCTGACGTAGCTCTGCTCAGGGTATCACTGATATACATTTCACATCCTGGCTTGTAGACAACATTGAGGTTGTAATGCAGCAATGTAAGCATCATGCTCTGCAAACACTTGGGAGCACACAAAAGAGGCTTTTTGAATATGGCTATCAGAGGTTTGTGATCAGTTTCAGCTGTAATGGAATCTCGTCCATAAAGATGATGATGGAAACGCTGGCAAGCAAATACAATGCTTAAACATTCCTTCTCAATTTGAGCATAATTTTGCTCAGCTGATGAAAGAGCTCTGGACACATATGCAACTGGCTGACCTCTCTGCAAAAGGCAACAACCTAGACCATTTTTACTGGAGTCAATTTGTATCGTAACAGGCTTTGCGACATCATAGTATTTCAACACAGAGGCAGAGGTGACCAAGCATTTTATATCCTCTACTGCCCGGTCATGCTTGGGAAGCCAGTGCCAAACTGCATCTTTGTCCAGAAGTCGCCTTAGTGGCTCACACACCTCAGATAAGTGTGTCAGGAATTTCGCTAGGTATGTAACAAAGCCAATAAATCTCTGTACCGCTTTGGCATCAGCAGGCTGTGGCATGTCCACAATGACTTTAATCTTATCCGGGTCAGCTTTTAAGCCTTGTGAAAACAGGATATGTCCATGGAAACGGACTTCTTCCACCTTGAACTGCAATTTCTTTACACTAAGCCTCAGCATCACCTGCCTACAACGATCCAGTAGCGCTATTAACTTTTCATCATGGTCATGCTCAGCCTCCTCATCTGTATTACCACAGCCAACTATAATGCTGCGTACACACGACCGTTTTTAATGACAAGAAAAATGCCATTTTTTAAAATGGTCATTAAAAATGATCGTGTGTGGGCTTCAGAGCATTTTTCACGACGTGAAAAATGGCCATGAAAAAATTGGAACATGCTCTAATTTTTCTCGTTGTTTTTCACATCGTCGTTTTTCTCGTCATGAAAAACGTCCATGTGTAGGCTTTAACGACGTGAAAAAAAATGCGCATGCTCAGAATCAAGTATGAGACGGGAGCGCTCGTTCTGGTAAAACTAGCGTTCGTAATGGAGATAGCACATTCGTCACGCTGTAACGGACTGAAAAGCACGAGGCTGAAAAGCGCGAATCGTCTCTCAACAAACTTTACTAACATGAAGGGTGGCGCCATCCGAATGGAAGTTCCCCTTTATAGTGCCGTTGTACATGTTGTACGTCACCGCGCTTTACTCAAGCATTTTTTTCCACGATAGTGTGTAGGCAAGGCAGGCTTGAGAAGAATCACGTCGAGAAAAATGCAGTTTTATTCAATGACATTAAAAATGGTCGTGTGTACGCGGCATAAGAATGTCATCAGCTATTGGCTCAATTCCTTGAAGACCACATAATTGTTCATGCTGCTTTCGCTGGTATACCTCAGGTGCTACAGAGACTCCAAATGGTAGTTTGAGCCATCTCTTTCTGCCCCAAGGAGTCTAGAACGTGGTCCTGTAGCTAATCTTTTCATCCAGTTTGCACTGTAAAAAGGCATCTCTAGCATCAACAAGTGTGAAGACACGTGCTTTAGGTAGTTTGTGCAAAATATCATCGATTGTTGGCATTAAGTAGTGTGACCGTTTCAGGGCCATATTCAGAAACTTGGGATCAATGTATATTCTGATCTTCTCAGGCTTTCTGATAACAACCATGTTACTGATCCAATCTGTAGGCTCTGATACTGAAGTTAGATGTCCTTCAGCTTCATATTTATCTAGTTGAGCTTTAACCTGTAGCTTGATGGCGATAGGCACATTGCGTTGGGAACATTGTACAGGTTGAATGGTAGGATCAAGTTCAAAACGAACCTCTCCTGGAACAAACACATCACTGTAGGCGTGAAGAATTTGCTGTTTTGTCAGCGGCCTAGTCAGAGATTTTGCAGGCTGATTATCAACATTATGTAGCTCAGCAGGAATGGTGAACAGCATCAGTCCAAGGCACTCACATGTTGAACCCGATAATAGCGGTTTCTGATCAGCGTCAACAATCTCAAAGTTCAGTTTGTGTATACAATCACGTATGCTGCATTCTGTTTGGAATAGCCCCAATGATTCCATTAGTTCCCGTAAATACAACTTTAGTTTGGTGCTACTAGGCTGAAGGGGTGCTCTGGGTGCCAGTTTCATTTTGTCCTTTATACTCATGACATCACACGTTGCACCCGAGTCCAGCTGGCAGGGTTGGATTATATTGTTTAATCTGAGGTTTACAAACCATTTTTTGCCCTTTGTGTTTACAGCACCAATGCATTCTGAGGAGTAAACCATATCAGTGCTAAGCAGGTGTGCATTCTCCGGATCTGACATTTGCTCAATTGTGTGCAGCTTCCTTGCTTCCATTTTACTGGAGAGACACACTCAAAGTGATTTGGTTTACCACATGCAGTACAAATTTTCCCATATGCAGGACACTTTTCTTTTTTTCGTACATGCACAATACTTGCATAATGCAGGCTTCCTCCCAGGTGAGTTGTGTAGGTGACCCTTGTGCTGAAACTTATGCTGGTGGTTTTTGAAGCTTTGCTGTTGTTTAGAGGCTGCATTGATATTGTCAATCAGTTTATCCTGCTCCATAGCTTTCATATGTTTGTCAGTAAGTTCAGCAGTGCGACATATCTCAATTGCTGTTTGTAGATCTAAATCATGTTTCCTCAATAGGTGGCGGTGTGTGCTTTCACTGGTGATACCCAAAACTATTTTATCTTATCACGAAAAAGTTCATCTTTCAAAAAACCATACTCACAGCTTGCAGATTTTTCTCTTAGCCGTGTGACAAACCTGTCTATTGATTCACAGTCTTCTTGCTTACAGCAGCCAAATATATATCTTTCATATATGACATTTTTAGAGGGTCTGAAGAAAGCTTCTAATGCATCCAGAATGGTTTTGGTGTCACTTTTTTGCTCCTCTGTGAGGTTCAGATTATGCTTGTAAACATAGAGACATTAACTGCCCATCACCCTTCTCAGTGTGGCTGCTTGCACTGCTGCAGGCTTCTCATTTAACCATGTGGCTAGGGAGTATTCCTTAAACTCAGCCCTGAAATTGTCCCAGTTACTGCTGACATCTCCACTCACCCTCATTGCCTCAGGCAGTGGAATGCTGTTAGCTGGCATGATGCTGTTTTCCTTGCTACAAATACTCAGAATCCAGGACAGGACTGCAATTGTCAGGAGGCACAATCAGTTCCAAGAACACTCACATCAAGGCTAGCAGGCTCTCAGCATCAAATGTGTAGAAAGAGCATGGATCCAGAAAATTTCTGACATCATGTTTGATGTGATATATGTAAGGAGACAGCACAAGCCATTACTGTACAGAAGCCATGTTTACCGAAAAGACCCAGCAGGAACAGGATACACAACACAGGAAGAAGTACAACAGAAGTACAACAGAGATGCACCATAGAGTTGCATTTAAAGAAACATATCATCCATAACACAGGCCACCACAAAAGTACCCAGGGTCAGCCCAGCAGGGGCAGTGGAGTTGGGTGGAAGCTAGAGATGGAGTGCTAGGAGGCTGTCAGAGACCCTTGAGGGTAACCCCATAGTCTGGGGGGGAGGGGATGACTTTGGGTGTGGGAGCTTGGGTGCAGAAGGGACCCTCTTCAAGACACACAGTGGCACAGGAGCAGGTGTGAGGACAGCAGGAGCCAGTCAGCAAATCCAGGAGATCTCCAAGGGGAAAACAGCCGTGCGACAGGTGAGTGAGACAGTTGGGAAGGACTGAGAGGCAGCCTGAGAGGACTGGGTGGGAGCAGTCTGAGATTAATGCAGAGTCAGTATAGGAGGATTGTTGAAGAGTGGCCAGGAGGGCTAGTAAAAGGGGCAGCGCAGCCAGGTGGGCTGGCAGTGCCTAAAGAGGTAGTGCTGGGATCAGTAGTCACAGGAAGGTAGCTCGGACACTGGGACTTTTTCTGCACATCAAAGAGGCCCGCGGTCCCTGCCTGTAAAGGGCTTTTGCTGGATCTGGCTGAGTGCCTTGTCAGATCCCCCAAACAGTGTTCCAGCTGGGCCTGAGTGTTCTGCAAGCAAGATTTGTGCAGGAGGCAGAAGAGGAGTGTTTATATGGACTCTATATAATTGTGTCCCTGAAGAGTTCTTTTGCTGAAAGGTCAAGTGGGCATCGCATAATACCCCTATCCCCATCCAAGTTTATTCCCCTCAATAAAACATAAAAACAAAGCACTGGACTGTTTCTAACTCAAGTGTGCTGTGAAGATGCGGTGCGCTTTACTATGCAGGGTGGGTGTTCTATTTCTACTTGCGGGTCGTCAGGGGGTGCTCTACATATTAATTCAGTCAAAAGTAAATACTTCAGTTATCAGTGCAGTTTGGAGGGATAGGGTACCCACCGGTTTCTTATATTCCTTGGGGACTCCAGAGATGAAATTTCCCAGCTGTAGTTCCTGTCTTGTGTTCCCACCCACCATGGAGTTATGGTTGCTCCTGCCCGCCTTAAGGGTTCCCACCTGCCCTATTGCATTCTTCCATAATATAAATGTAGCCAGGGACTGACACAAAGAATCCTCTCTGGAGAGAATAAGACAAAGACAAACTTTTCAAAGTTATCATTGTGGGACAACAACTCCCAGCATGTTCGGAAGCTATGCCCTCATTGACTTTCCATGCCCATCTTGGATTGGTCGACCTTTGACTGGAAGGAATAGATGTTGTTAGGCCAAGGACTGTGCAAGATGTAGTTTTAGTACAAGCAGCACTGCATCCCAGCGGTAAGGAAATTACAATTCCCAGGGAGCTACATGGCCTGGGAGGAGGAGTGGAGGAAAATTCAACAGGCTGCTTGGGGATGATCAAGTCACTTGGCACCATACTGGGGAAGGAAGCGAACGCCCAGGCGAGAGTGTTGACTCCTCAGGCACTTACCCACTAGTGAGGTCTAAGCATCAGCATTTAGAACCATACAGAGTTAACTCGCTGGTCTCTGTCTGCATCTACAGTCACACAAAGCCCATTCACCACTCTTGATCTGCATCTACCGCCATACAGAGCTTGTTCATCAGTCTTCATCTGCATCTACAGCCATACAGAGCTGGTCCACTGGTCTCTGTCTGCATCTACAGTCAGTGTCACATACAACACCATCTCCTCCGCTCCTCTTCCTCATTCTATTAAGGTACCCCAATGCTTTGTCCTTGGGCCCCTTCTATTCTCTCTCTACAACTCTTCCCTGGGCCAGTTGATAACCTCCCATGGATTCCAATACCACCTCTATGCCAACGACACCCAGATCTATCTCTCCACTTCTCAACTCACCCCCTCGATATTTTCACGGATCACAATCTTATTGAATGATATATCGGTATGGATGTCACACCACTTTCTCAAACTCAATGTTTCTAAAACTGACCTTGCAATATTTCCTCCTCCCCAATCCCCTCCCCATGACTTTACCATTAAGATCAACGGCACAACCATTGGTCCCTCCACACATGCCAGGGTGCTGGGTATAATCCTAGACTCTGAACTCTCCTTCAGCCCCCAGATCCAATCACTGGCTAAATCTTGTCGCCTTAATCTCTGCAACAACTCCAGAATTTCCCCTTTCCTGACTAATGACACCACAAAGCAACTTATTCCCTCCTTGTTTATTTCCCGCCCTACCCATAAACAGGCTATCCCCTCTTCAGTCTACTATGAATGCTGCTGCTAGACTCATACACCTTACTAAATGATCTGTGACTGCTGCTCCTCTGTGCCAATCACTTCACTGGCTTCTCCTACCCCACCGTATAAAATTCAAAATACTAACCACAACATACAATGCCATCCATAGCATCGCCCCCAGCTACATCACCAACCTCATCTGCAGATATCGTCCAAATCGTCCTCTTCGCTCCTCTCAAGACCTCCTGCTCTCTAGCTCCCTTGTTACCTCTTCCCATGCTCGCCTCCAGGACTTCTCTAGAGCCTCTCCCATCCTCTGGAACTCCCTGCCCCGGTATGTCCAGTCAGCCCCTACCCTGTCCACCTTTAGGAGATCCCTGAAAACTAATTTATTCAGGGAAGCCTATCTCCCACCCGCCTAAAAACTTTACCCGAGCCACCCCATCAGACCGTCCCCCGCAGCTATTACCTTTTGTACCACCTCCCCCCTCCCTTTAGAATGTAAGCTCCACGAGCAGGGCTCTCATGTCCCTTCTGTATTGAACTGTATTGTAATTGTGCTGTCTCCCCTCTACATTGTAAAGCTCTGCTCAAACTGTTGGCGCCATATACTGTATATCTTGTATAATAATAATAATCTACAACCATACAGAGTGGGTTCGCCAGTCTTCATCAGCATCTTCAGCCATACAGTGTGGGTTCGCCGGAGCTCAAGCCACCAATCCATTAGGGGCCCCTCCGTCGTCAGTTTTCACAGCTGAAGAACAAGGTTGGTGAGAGGGTTGCCAACCCACCAAACATTATGCACTACCAAACCAAGCAAGACTCTACCTAACACAGTTTGCTTTCCGGTTCCTTAGACACTACCGCATTTATGCTGCATACCACTGAGAAGTGCCATACCTCCTGTTCTGGATTACTCTATTAGCTCAGATCCACTTAACTCCCCAATGCACTTGTTGCTGGCCTGTTCATTACTGTTAAGCCCTGTTCAAGTTCCTCCTGCCAGAGCTTTACATCGAGCCCTCACCTCCCTGAACTGGGGGTATCTGCAAGCCACTAAGCATCTTCATCTGTGCAGAGATGGGTAAAGTAGTTATTCCTGCGCTACAGTGGAAACTATGTGTGCAGAGGGTAAAGGTGCGGCATTTATCGTATGGGCCAACCACTACCCACAGTAATGCCGCGTACACACAACCGTTTTTCATGACGAGAAAAATGCAATTTTTTAAATTGGTCAATAAAAACGATTGAGTGTGGGCTCCAGAGCATTTTTCTCGACGAGAAAAATGGGCATTAAAAATTTAGAACCTGCTCTATTTTTTCTCGTCGCTTTTCAGGTCGTCGTTTTTCTCGTTGTAAATAACGGCTGTGTGTACACTTTAACGACGTGAAAAAAACGCCTGAGTCGCCTTATCTGCACTGTTTGCACATTTATTCAGTTCACCTTTGGATGCACCTTTTCTTAGCATTTATAGCTATCTTTCAGTCAGTCTATTTGCATATTTGCACATTCATTTATCAATTATACTATTTTGGTTATTTATACATTTTATCATTTACACCATTCTATGCTATTGGAGCGCAACACCATCTCTTGATTTTTTCCACATCATCATCAGTGCACCACCGAAAGGTCCCCAACCATGCCGGCAGAAATAGCTGTGTTATGTTATGTAACTATTATATAATTTCTTGGTCACAGTTTGTATTACTTTGCTTCATTAAACCAATTTACTTTCAATACAGACCATGTTTACCTAAACTGGAGAGCTTGGGAGGAGATCCTGACAATCCGATGTTAGTACAGCGAACTCTCCGCTGAGCTATTGTGTTCTGACAGGGGGTGGCCCCCTGCCAGAACGCACTGGTCAGCTCTCGCAGCCATTGGCTGAGAATGCTGATCGGATGTCCATCGTCAGGGCTTTTTCAGTCATGCCCCTTTGACAGAAGCTAAACATTCGCCTGGCTTCTGTCAGACCAGCTGCTGTACACACGGGCGGAACGTTGGCTGGTTTCTATTGAACAGGCCGATACCGCTCAATATTCGGCCCGTTTTTTTACAGGGATTAAAGTCTCATTTTTTGGGGGGGGTTAAAAATAACAAACATGTTATACTTACATGCTCTGTGAAGTTGGTTTTGCACAGAGCAGCCAGATCCTCCTCTTCTCGGGTCCCTCGCTGGCACTCCTGGCCCCTCCCTCCTGCCGAGTACCCCCACAGCAAGCAGTTTGCTTTGGGGCCACCCGAGCCGAGCCGCTGCTCTGTGTGTCCGCACCCTCTTTTTCTTTTATTGGCTGGAATTTGTGAGTGCTTCCATTTTTATTTCATCTATTAAAAAGTTTTATTGTTACACTTTTTGTTCCTTTATATTTTCCTCATTGGCTAACTGACTTTGACAGCAGTGGGAGCTAGTGGTGCAACGGATCGGTGGTGATCCGTGATCCGAACGGGTCACCCTGTTCGGATCGGATCACCACGCGATCCGTGGAGCGCGTTCCGGAGCCTCGGCCATAGGAAAGGCCCCGGCTTCGGCCTAGCTCCAAAGCGGCGGCCATCTTGGTACACCCGGCGGAGGCCGCTGTAGTGCTGTTTCGCCGCCATCTTGCTCCACCCCACACTCCTGCACAGTAACGATAGAGAAGGGGCCAGGCGGACATCTTGTTACACCCAACAGAGTTTTAGATTTCAGTTCATTTCAACACAAAACTGAGCTTATCAGCTTAAATACATTTGGAAATCCCTCGGACTGTTTACATGTTAAAGTGGAAGTAAACCCTCCTATCATTTTCAGGCAAGGAAGCTGCCATCTTGGCCTCTGTTTAATCTTCAACTGCCATGATGCTGCACATGTAATCAGTTATGACACCAGCCATTGGATGGTTTGACAGTTTGGTTGAGAGCACAACCAATGTGACAGTTGGCATTCCCAGCTTGCCGGGAATGTAACTGCTTTTTGAAACTGTTAAATCAATGGGTTTACTTCCGCTTTAAATTTAAAAGCAGCAGCAAACCTTACATGCTTGCTAATATGACGGAACACCTCTGATTTTCACATTTAACATTTAGTTAAAAGTGAAAATCAGAGGTGTTCTGTCACATTAGCAAGCATGTAAGGTCAGCAGGTTTGCTGCTGCTTTTAAAATTTAACATGTAAAAAGTCCGTCGGATTTACAAATACTGTATTTAAGCTTATAAGCTCCGTCTTGTGTTGAAAATAACTGAAATCTAAAACTCCGGTGGGTGTAACCAGATTTTGTCTTTTTTTTTTTTGTTGCTGATCCGAAAAATGATCCGATCTGTGACTCTGATCCGAGGATTGATCCGATCCGTGAGTTTTTTGATCCGTTGCACCCCTAGTGGGAGCCAATAGTGCTGCGTTGCTGTCTCAGCCAGTGAAGAGGGAGAGCCCCGGGCAGACGAGACTCTCCTGCAATATCGCTGGATCGAGATGAGCTCGTAAGGTAAGTATTAGGGGGTAGGGTTGCCACCTTTTCTTCAAGCCAAACCCGAACACTTTAGCGGCGCACAGACATTTATTTTTTTAAGGGGGAACGCCGTGGACTCTGATGTAAGGGTGTTTCTGCTCACCAACATTTCTCACTTACATTAGAGTTTCCAGCATCCCCCCTTAAATTAGGAAACCAGCATGGAACACAAACAGGAAGTGGACAGGAAGTGTGTCATAGAGTCGGGACGCGTTTCGGAACAGCTAATTGGTTCCTTCTTCAGCCAGTGACAATGGTTCCATAAGGGCTAGACTTCTTATAGTCTATGTGTTGTAATGGGGGCGGGACTTGTGGACATCAATCAAATAAAAAGCAACACAGTGTTTTAGCAGCAGAACGCTGCCAAATGACTATACAGCCCTTATGGAACCATTGTCACTGGCTGAAGAAGGAACCAATGAGCTGTTCCGAAATGTGTCCCGCCTCTATGACACACTTCCTGTCCACTTCCTGTTTGTATTCCATGCTGGTTTCTGTCTCGCTTCCTCTGACGTCATCCCCAGGCTCCAGCGTTACTGTGTCCTCTGAACATTCACAGCACAAATTAGCTGTTATCTCGTGGACTTCCCTGGAAGCTTTACCATCACAGACTGGGACTGCCCTGCTACTGGAACATCTCCTGGACGCACTTACCTGCTACATGCCTGTTTCATCCACTATCTTGTAAGTGTTTTTAACCCTTTTAGGGGATATTAAAAGTTTTATACTTCTGCACTTAGAGGCGCCTTGTTTGTTTTTCTGTTTCCATTAGACATTGCTTGTCTCCCTGAGTGCTGCCTAAAGTGTGTGAAGATTTGCTACCCTCTCCAACACAGACTTTATTTGTCAGGATTCAAATGCTGGGAGCGCTCTGGATATACACATTATACTGAAAGACTGCAATTTCTTTGCGATACCCCATCGCAAGAGATCTCCATATGCACTTTAAGGTGTCTCTTCTGTTTCACCTTTGATATTAATATATTATTATTTTTATGTAATATCTATGTAGCGGGTGTTTGATTTTAGGGGAGGCATCTGGGTGGTAGTGTAAACCAGATGCATTGATTGTCAGGGAATCTGAGACCCTTTTGTGGTTCTTGGAGGACTCTGGTGGTGTGAGGTTCCCTGTGGCCTGTAGGTGGTGTTGTCGCCATGGGCTGGAGTTGAACACTCACCGCAAGGCTGCTTCCTTTTCGTCCTTTCCTGGTGCTGGTACAGCAGGGCGGGGAACCGGCTGTTACGCAAAGGGCGAGGGGATAAAAGGGGCAGACGCCCTGACCTTGGGGTTCAGAGTCGGAGGACGCAGCTGCACCCAGGCACCTTCAGCTTGGGTGCTGGCGTTCCGGAGTTCTGGGCCCAGGTGCCCTTGACCTGGCCAGAGCGAGAGATGGAGTCCATCTCAGGCACCTTAAGCCTGGGGTGAGGTACTATGGCGGAAGCCTGGAGCTCAGTACCTTCGACTGAGTTCCGCGAGGGTGGAGGAATCTGAGGGGACCCTAACTCCTCGGGTGCCCGTGTCTGAGGTCGAGAAGACGGGTGAGCGGAACTTCTCTGAAGAGTCCGGCGCAGCATTGCTGGTGACAGAAAGGCCTCCGGTGACTCTCTTGGACGGATTACCTTCCCCTGACAGGGGCTGTGCTAGCGAAGGTAATTCATGTTCTGTTCAATATAGTCAGTGGCAGTGACTATTCGCCATTGGTGATACTACAGTGGTTAGCTTTATCTAGACGAATTGTGCCTTGGCCTACTCCCCACAAATACTGAAGTGTTACATGGGTCTCAACCTGTCTGTACTGTATGACTATTTATTGAGAAGAATAAATACGAGTTGGACCTTTTCAGTGTGTGGAACTCTGGTTACTAGGAGCAAAGGGGAGTCAATCTGAGGAGAGGATTTGACTCTGGGACACATACACAAGCCCGATAGTTCTGGCCTTCACCTCTACACCTTGGAGGACATGGGCCGTGGTGTATCTCATCCCTCCCCCCAGTTTTAACCCCTAGATGAGACAGACAGGCCGTGAATGAGAAGGGGAGAGAGGGGTGAGTCCGCTACATCTATATTACCTTCCTTGTATTATTCACTATTAGCACCTTTTCTCTGCGATATAGAAAGACATCCATATATACACTTTAGTGTGTTTCACAAGTTATTTTTTCCTACACAGGAGATATTTATTCATTTATTCACCCTTTGTATGATCTTATTGATCTATTTTGTGTTGGGTCGAGTTATCCACCCAATAATTATTCACAGCGCCACACTTTTCTATTTCCACAGTATGAATATTGTGTCCGGGTTACAGGCAGTCTGAAACCCGGACAGACGATTCAAAACCCGGACTGTCCACGTGAATCCCGGACAGATGGCAACCCTATTAGGGGGGCTTCTGCACACGGAAGGTCTGCCTTTTTACAACCACTTTAAGGTTTAGAGGGCTCATCAAACCAGTGGTTCCTTAGGGGGTGCACTACATAAAAATAAACTGAAGCCTCGTACACACGGCCGAGAATCTCGTCGTAAAAAACACGTCGTTTTTTTCGACGAGATCCTTGGACAAGAAACTTGTCCCGGCCGAGTGTACACACGCTCATTTCAAAGAACCCGTGGTTCTTTTAATGGAGCGAACGCGGTGACGTAATCGAATACGACGAGCATGCGCTCGTCACATTCGATGCCGTCGCCGCCATCTTTGTACACCCTATCCTATGCCTAGGAAGCTACCGCGCATGCGTCGAAGTCATTTCAAGCATGCGCGGGCTTCCCGGAGGACAGGTAAGTGTACACACACACCATTTTCTCGTCGAGAAACAGGCTGACGAGAATCTCGACGAGAAAATAGAGAGCAGGTTCTCTATTTTCTCGTCGAGATTCTTGTCGCTTTTCTTGACGAGAAACCGTACACACGAAAGAATTTCTCGGCAAGAAATCTCTGCCAGCAAGTTTCTTGCTGGTTCTTGCCGAGAAACTCGGTCGTGTGTACGAGGCATAAAACCCAACAGAAAGAGTCAACCTTCCTATTAATGGCCCCAGCAGAGTTGGCGCCCCTTTAAACGTCTCATCCCCAGAGAGCTACAAAAAATGGAACTGATACTACCAGATTACTACATATTAACAAACTTCACCTAAACACATCCATATATGATTCAGGTCAAAAATTGCCTCCCCCTTCCTGCCCCCCAGCCACATTGAAAAGAAACTTTGCAAGCTAAATTGAGAAAAAATTACTTTGAATTACAAGAGCGACATAAAAGAGCTGAAAGCACACACACACACACAAAAAAGTCTCTGGTGGAGAAATTCGAAGCTCTTGCAGGGAAGGTGGAGGAATCACAATCTAAAAAGCTCATTGCTTCATCAAAATGGTTTTAGTAGTGCAGTGGGTGGTTTAGTAGTGTACTGTACCTAAACCAAAGGGTGATTATAGCATAAAGCTGGAAGAAAAGCAAAATCAACAGGATTCACCCAGAGGAAATCAAGGAAAATTATATAGGATGAAAAAACTAATGAAAGCTTTTGGCTCTAGGTGTAGGAAGAATGTCATACATTGTTTTTCTTTGATATATTTTCTCCGTTCCGTGGGGTGCACAGTTCCGGGGCTCCTTTTCTTGTCGAAAGGTCAAGGCCAGCTAAACACTTACCTGCAACTACTAATCAAATCTGGGAAAATTGCTTTCATTTAAATAATTGTAGGCTAATAATAAAGACAATATTTTATACATTGGAAAATATATATATATTTTTTTTTTTTTTGCTTTCTTCGTTCAGCTGGGCACATTTAATAAGTAACCTTTTGCGCTGTCGCGGCAGGAGGCGTTATTGTGAAGGAAAAGCGTTCTAAGGAACAACATGTACTCATGTGTTGTGTCTAAATTATCACATGGAAAAAAAAAAGCATTATCCTTGGTTAATCTGCTGTACTTGCTTTTATTCCTCTGTTACTTGAACATATTATTAGGTGCGTCAATTTTTTTTTTTTTTTTTTTTTTTTTTTATTCTTTCTTTCTTTCTTTACAAGTTTGAGCTTTAACAAATCACAAGGTGCAAGGATTAAAATACAATGTCATTATGGAAATGCATCTCCAATTTGCTCCCATTCAGGGTTTTTGAACATGGTGTTAGCAAGATAAAAATACGTTTATAAAAAAAAATAAAAAAAAAAATTGACTGGTACAAAAGGATTGTGATTAATTTACAAAAATCCTATTTATGACTGCACGTGGACTGATGCTACTAAAAAAATGGCCACTAGGGGGCACTGGGGTACATGGAGAGAGACAATAATAAAGCCAACTAGTTGTATGTATTAATATGAAGTGTTAACCACTTAAGGACCGAGCCTCTTTCTGAGATTTGTTGTTTACAAATTCAAAACCGGTTTGTTTACTAGAAAATTACTTAGAACCCCCAAACATTATACATTTTTTTTGAACACCCTAGAGAATAAAATGGCGGTCGTTGCAATTCTTTATGTCACACTGTATTTGCGCAGCGGTCTTACAAGCCCCCTTTTTTGGAAAAAATACACTTTTTGAGTTAAAAAATAAGACAACTGTAAAGTTAGCCCAATTTTTTTTTTTTATATTGTGAAAGATAATGTTACGCCGAGTAAATTGATACTCAACACGTCACGCTTCAAAATTGCGCCCGCTCGTGGAATGGCGACAAACTTTTACCCTTAAAAAGCTCCATAGGCGACGTTTAAAAAATTCTACTGGTTGCATGTTTTGAGTTACCGAGGATGTCTAGGGCTATAATTATTGCTCTCTCTCTACCGATCGTGGTGATACCTCACATGTGTGGTTTGAACACCGTTTTCATATGTGGGCGCTACTCACATATGCGTTTGATTCTGCGCGCGAGCTCAGCGGGACAGCGCGCGTTTAATTTTTATTTATTTTTTATTATTATTTATTTTACCTTTTATTTTTATTTTTTACACTGTTCTTTCAAAAAAAAAAAAATTGTGTCACTTTTATTCCTATGTATCCCTCATCCCTTGTAATAGAAAAAAAGCATGACAGGACCTCTTAAATATGAGATCTGGGGTCAAAAAGACCTCAGATCTCATATTTAGACTAAAATGCAATAAAAATGTAAAAAATAAAAAATGTTGTCATTTGAAAAAATACGAAAAAAAAAATTACCCTTTAAGAGCTATGGGCGGAAGCTGCGTTTTAACGCAGCTTCCGCCCTGCTATGGTATGGAGACGGGTGGGGGCCATCATCCCCTCACTCGTCTCCATTCCCAGCCAGCTGAAGGACCCGATCGCCTCCGCCGCTGCCGATGGCTCCGATAAACGGCGGAGGGCACGGGAAAGCGGTGGGAGGGGGGCCTTCTCCCGCCACCGATAAAAGTGATCTTGCGGCGAATCCGCCACAGAGACCACTATTATCGGAAACCGGACCGCCGGCTGAAGAGAAGGATACCTGGATTATGGCAGCTAGCTGCTGCCATAACAGAGGTATCCCTCTTCAAACAGCCGACGTATATCGGCGTGCGGTGGTCTAGAAGTGGTTAATTTGATGTCATGAAGGGGGTGTATTAAAGCGGTAGTAAAGTCTCATTAAGAGACTAAAAAAATGCTACCCTGCAGGGTTAAGTCATAATGTACTCATATGCACCGCATACTAGTATATTATAAGAGACTTGCCTACAAATGGAGCCGTCAAGCGCTGGGCTGTCACGGCTCTCTCTGGTCCATGGTCCATGTTAACCTGGTTTTCCTTCTGGATTCCAAATCTTCAGCCACTTGAATGACCGGGCTGTGGTGAGGTCACTCCTGCACATGCACATGGGAGTCACTTCGCTGCAGCACGCAGAGCGGCCTGTAAATGCGGTCTGAGCTGCGCATGCGTAGCTCAGATCGTATTACCTGCTGACAGGCAGGGGGGTCATTTATAACAGAAGAGACCCCTACCTGTAAGTGTGTTTTTACAAAAGACAATTTACTATCATTTTAACCGCTTGCTGACCAGCCGCCGTCATTATACTGCAGCAGGTTGGCACTTCTACGCGAATCGCCGTAGGTGTACGTTGGACGCTTTAAGAGCTCTAGGGGGTGCGTGCACGCTCATGGTACGAGGCCAATGCGCATGGCCGGCGACCAGCGATCGCTCCTCAGAGAGCCAGAATGGGGATCTGTCAATGTAAACAGACAGATCCCCGTTCTGTCAGGGAAGTAGAGAGAGATCTGCTGTTCCTAGTGATCAGGAACAGCGATCTCTCTCTACTTCCAGTCAGTCCCCTCCCCCCACAGTTAGAAACACCTCGATAGGGAACACACTTAACCCCCTGATCGCCCCCTAGTGTTAACCCCTTCCCTGCCAGTGACCTTTATACAGTAATCAGTGGCTATATTTAGCTGTGATTGCTGTATAAATGTCACTGGTCCCAAAAAAGTGTCAAAAGTGTCCGTTCTGTCCACCGCAATGTTGCAGTCCTGCTAAACATTGCAAATCACCGCCATTACTAGTAAAAAAAAAAAATGCCATAAATCTATCCCCTTTTTTGTAGGCGCTATAACTTTTGCGCAAACCAATCAATATACGCTTATTGCGTTTTTTTTTTTTTTTTTTACCAAATATATGTAGAAGAATACATATAAGCCTAAACTGATGAAGATTTTTTTTTCTTTTTGGGATATTTATTATAGCAAAAAGTAAAAAAATGTATTTATTTTTTTCAAAATTGTTGCTATTTTTTTGTTTATAGCGCAAAAAATAAAAACCACAGAGGTGATCAAATGCCACCAAAAGAAAGCTCTATTTTTGGGGGAAAAAGGACATACATTTTGTTTGTGTACAACGTCTAATGACCGCGCAATTGTCAGTTAAAGCGACGCAGTGCCGTATTGCAAAAAATGGCCTGGTCATTAAGGGGGCAAATCCTTCCGGTCCTTAAGTGATTAAAGGGTAAGATCACTTTTGTTTTCTAAATTCCAGCTCCCCTATGTACCAATATATCCTGAATGTACTTCTTTTGCAAAAATAGAACAGCTTTCCATTTATTCTACCCAATGTTTTTCATAACTGTTTAAAAACACTGCTCCATTACTTCTGCCTTACTTCCTGGACAGACTTTAGGTCATGACACAGGAAGGAGTTGACCAGCTGATCTCATTAGCACACACTCTGCATCTTCTACCCTCAGCTGGTCATCTCCTTTCTGTGTCTTTCCAGTAAGTAAGGCAGACGTAATCAAGCAGTGTGTTTAAAGCGGAGTTCCGCCAATTTTTTTTTTTTTAAAGTCAGCAGCTACAAATACTGCAGCTGCTGACTTTTAAAATAAGGACACTTACCTGTCCAGGGCGCCCGCGATGTCGGCACCCGAAGCCAATCTGTCCCTCGGCTCTCAGGTGCTGCCGCCGCCATCTTTGGTAAGGGAATCAGGAAGTGAAGCCTTGCGGCTTAATTTCCTGGGTACCTACTGCGCATGCGCGATCCCACTGGTCCCTGCTGTCTTCTGGGACCTGTGTGTCTCCCAGAAGACAGCATTGGGGGGACGGAGAAGGCACCGGAAGTGGCGTAGATATTTCCGCGGGTGGCTCGGGTATCTATGCCCAGAAGTGGGAGAAAAATACCTGTATTAGACAGGTATCTGCTCCCCCTTCCCCCTTGAAAGGTGCCAAATGTGACACCGGAGGGGGGGAGGGTTCCCAAAAGCGGAAGTTCGATTTGTGGGTGGAACTCCGCTTTAAACAGCTTTAAAGACAGTGAGGTAAATGTTTAAATGGAATAAATGGAAAGCTGTTTTACTTTTGCAAAATAAGTACATTAATGCTATATTGGTACATAGGGGTGCTGGAATTTAGAAGAAAAAAAAAGTTGAACTTACCCTTTCATGCCTCGTGCACACAGGGCGTTTTTCCTGCCTCTTTTAGCAGCGTCAGATGTTTTTTTTTTTAGAGCTTCAATACACCTCCCCACGTTATTTTATGTGTCTATGCACATGTAGCGGGCATACACTTTTCCAGTGTATTTAAAACTGGCAGAGACACCAGTAATGTGCAGTTCCCTGCAGCCCAGCGGGTGGCGCTGTCGCCTTGGGCTGGGGTTGAACCATTGCTGTGTGCCATACCCCTTTTTGTCCTCTCCCAGTGGTTGTATGGTGGGGCGGGAAACCCGCCGTGCTTGCTGGGAGAGGGTATAAAGGGGCCAGCCATCTTTGTCACGGGGTCGAGTCCCAGGCACCTTCAGCCTGAGGGCGGTGGTTCGTGTTGGGAGTCTAGGCGGCCTAGGCCTAGAGGACGTTTGGAGGTCGTGTTCCATCCCAGGCACCTTTAGCCTGGGGTGAGGTACTCGGATGGAGGTCTGGGGCCCAGTGTCCTTCACTGGGTTCCGCGAGGAATGGATTTCCTAGGGGGACCCCGGGAGTGGGCTCCCCGAATCCAGTGGCGTAAGGGACCGGAGGGGGTACTCGCCTGAAGACCTGGTGCAGCATATTGCCAGTGACGGGTGAGCCTCCAGAGACCGCCCGGAGGGATATCTCCCTCGCCAAGGGACCGCAATACACTTCTAGAAGGAGAGAAGAAGAGTTCATTGTGTCTGGGCCTACTCGTATCCACACCCCCCTGTCTGTTCTACTCGTTGAGGGAGTCCAACTGACTGTGTTTTACTCTGATATTGGAAGAATAAAGGAGTGTTGGACTTTAGAGGTGTGGGGCTCATTTTCTGGCAGACACTGTGCAAAAGGAGGAGGAGGCTCTGGTGCAGAACACCGACCCGAAGGTAAAGAGGATCTTCTCACACCACACACACATCTGTGGTGGGAACTTGGTGGCGTGGTGACCCCGCACTCTCTCAACCAAGGTACCCCTAGACAAAAGCCAGAGACAGATGATGTGATATCAGGGAGAGAGAGTGGAGGCCGCTACACACACATAGGCTTTTAGGAGCTGTAAGTGGCATAGGCATTTTCAAGTTGTAAAAAAAAAGCCCAGGGCCAGGGAGTTCTGGAGCAGCAGCGTTAAACTGTAAAAAACGCCTGATGCGGCTAAAGCGTTTTTAAGCTGTAGTAATTGTATTTGGGAGTGGAAAATAGCAGAGGGCAGAGAAACGCTGATAAACGGTAATGCAGCTAAACGCGGCATAAACGCGCATAAACGCCAATGCAAAACACTTCTGTAGCGGTGTGTTCAATTTAAGGATAGTGTCTGAGTGGTAATTAGGCTCAGACACATTGATTGTTAGGGTTAATGGACCATTTCTGTTAATGGGAGATAGTGTTGGTGCACAGTGGCCTACGGGTGGCGCTGTCGCCATGGGCTAGGGTTGAACCACCAATCCAGGGCTGCACCTTTTGTGTCCCCTCTCAGCAGTAGTACGGCGGGGCGGGGAACCTGCTGTGCCTGTCGGGAGAAGGTATAAAGGGGGCGGACATCTTCCGTTCAAGGTCTTCGTCCACGCCCAGGCACCTTCAGCCTGGGTGTGTGTGGTTTGTCCGCGCCCAGGCACCTTCGGCCTGGGCGTGAGGAGGGTCATCTCCGGGTACCTTAGACCCGGAGGTGGAGTTCCTGTTCCATCCCAGACACCTTCAGTCTGGGGTGAGGTACTATTTGAAGGCCCGGTGCCCAGCAACCTTCGGCTGGGGTCCGCTAGGGATCGAGGACTCCCAGGGTGCCGCCTTGTGAGGGGACAGGTATCTGAGATGAGGAGGCCAGGGAGGTAACCCTTTCCGAAGACCCAGCGCAGAGTCGTGGTGACGGCGAGGGCCTCTGGTAACCCTCCGGAGGGATGTTTTCTTCTTAACATGGGCCAAATACTTTAAGAAGGATGTTCATCAGGTCAGTGGCAGTGACCCTACTCTCCAGGTCAGTGGCAGTGACCCTACTCGCTTCAAGTCAGTGGCAGTGACTTCATAGGGCAAGGCCCTATTTACCAGGTCAGTGGCAGTGACCCTACGTTCCAAGTCAGTGGCAGTGACTTCATAGGGCAAGGCCCTATTCACCAGGTCAGTGGCAGTGACCCTACGTTCCAAGTCAGTGGCAGTGCACAAATTGCACAAATTTCTAGGGGATCCGAGACCTTTTTCTGGTTCTTGGAGGACTCTGGTGGTGTGAGGTTCCTTGCGGTCCACGGGTCGCTCTGTTGCCCTGGGCCGGAGCTGAACTCACACCGCAAGACCTTGTTGCTTTTTGTCCTCCCCTGGAGCTGGTACAGCGGGGCGGGGAACCCGCTGTGACGCAAAGGGATAGGGGATAAAAAGGGCGGACGCCCTTACCACGGGGTTCAGAGTTGAGAGTTCAGAGTTTAGAGTCTGGAGGACGTGGCTGCACCCAGGCACCTTCAGCTTGGGTGCTGGCGTTCCAGTGCTCCAGGCCTAGGCGCATTGGCCTGGCCGGAGCGGAGATGGAGTCCATCAGCCCCGTACACACGGTCGGACTTTTGGCCAACAAACTTCATTTTGAGCAAGTTGGACCAACAATCCGACCGTGTGTACGCTCCATCGGACAAACTTTTTTTGCATTTTTCTTGTTTTCATCGGACAAAAGTTGGGTCTGCAAACGGACAAACTTTTGCCTAACAAAAGTCCGATGGAGCAAAGTCTGACCGTGTGTACAGGAAACCATCGGACTTTTGTCCGATGGACTAAACAACTAATGTTAAAATCAACCAACAATAGCAGAAGTTGACCAAAGGGTGGCGGTAAAGAGCAGAAAAACCACGTGATGTTGCCAAAAGTTTTGGGAAAGTTTGCAGAAAAGTCTGAGCGTGTGTATGCTATGGGTGTTCCCGACCAACTCCGTTCGGACAAAAAAACATGCATGGTCAGAATCAAGTATGAGACGGGAGCGCACCTTCTTGTAAAACTAGCATTCGTAATGGAGATGGCACATTCGTCACGCTGTAACTAACTGAAAGCACGAAGACTGAAAAGCGCGAATGGTCTCTCACTAAACTTTTACTAACACGCAGTAACATGAGATTAGCAAAAGCAGCCCAAGGGGTGGCGCCATGAGAATGGAACTTCCCCTTTATACTGCCGTTGTACGTGTTGTATGTCACCGTGCTTTAGACCGACGAGATTTTGGATTGACAGTGTGTATGTAAGGAAAGCTTGACAAGAATCTCGTCAAGCTTGACAAGAAACCCGTCGAGAAAAACAACGTTTTTTTTTGCGACAAGATTCTCGGCCGTGTGTACAAGGCTTGAGAGAGGGGTTTTACTGGGGACCTGGTCTGGAAGATTCACTGAGAAAACTGTCTGCCTGAAGCCTAGTACACACGGCCGAGAATCTCGTTGCAAAAAAAAACGTTGTTTTTCTCTACGGGTTTCTTGTCAAGCTTGACAAGATTCTTGTGAAGCTTTCCTTGCATACACACTGTCAATCCAAAATCTCATTGGTCTAAAGCGCGGTGACGTATAACACGTACAACGGCAGTATAAAGGGGAAGTTCCATTCTCATGGCGCCACCCCTTGGGCTGCTTTTGCTGATCTCGTGTTAGTGCGTGTTAGTAAAAGTTTAGTGAGAGACGATTCGCGCTTTTCAGTCTTCGTGCTTTCAGCTCGTTACAGCGTGACGAATGTGCTATCTCCATTACGAACGCTAGTTTTACAAGAAGGTGCGCTCCCGTCTCATACTTGATTCTGACCATGCATGGTTTTTGAAGACTCGGAAAAGCATACACATGAACAGTTTTCTCGTCCAAAAAGAGTTTGACGAGAATCACGATGAGAAAACTGAGACTCCCTACGAGAGAAAAGAAAGCAGGTTTTCTTTTTTTCTCATCGGGATTCACAACAGTTTTCTCGACGAGAAACCATACACACGAACGGTTTTCTCTGCAAGAAAGCTCTCCCGACAGTTTTCTTGTCGTTTCTTGCCGAGAAAACCGGTCGTGTGTACGAGGCTTGAGTCTGGAGGGAGGAATCCAACTACCCAGGGACACTGAGTACAGAACTGAGTAAAGGATCCTAGTGACGGGTGGTGCTTTTACCCCCTTGTGCATCAATATTAAAGTGTTACTAAACCCAGGACCCTGCATTCACTATATCTGGTCTTCCACAGTACACGTGTAGCGGGCATTTAAATTTGGGGGGGAGCATCTGGGTTATTCAACCCAGATGTACTGATTGTTAGGGAGTCTGAGAATCCCTTTTGTGGTTCTTGGAGGACTCTGGTGGTGCAAGGTTCCCTGCGGCCTGCAGGTGGCATTGTCGCCCTGGTCCGGAGTTGAACCCGCACCGCAAGACTGTTCCTTTTTGTCCTTTCCTGGCGCTGGTACAGCGGGGCGGGGAACCCGCTGTGAGGCAAAGGGAGAGGAGATAAAAGGGGCGGATGCCCTGACCTTGGGGTTCAGAGTTGGAGGACGCAGCCGCGCCCAGGCACCTTCAGCCTGGGTGCTGGCGTTCCGGAGTTCCGGGCCCAGGTGCCCTTGACCTGGCCGGAGCGAGGGATGGAGTCCATCCCAGGCACCTTAAGCCTGGGGTGAGGTACTATGACCAAGGCCTGGGGCCCAGTAACTTCGACTGGGTTCCGCGAGGGTGGAGGAGTCCGAGGGGTCCTAAGGTGTTGGGACCCATATCTGTGGTGAGGAGGCCGGGGAGTGTAACCCTTCCGAATAGCCCGGAACAGCATTAATCCGGTGACGGCGGGGCCTCTGGTAACTCTCTTGGAGGGATGTCTTCCCCCTGACAGGGGCTGCAACGTAGCGAAGGTAACTCCAGTTCCTGTTCACTAGAGTCGCTGGAAGAGACTCTGAAGCCAAAAAGTACGTCTTACAGCCACTGTGCTTAGCAACCGCTGGTGAAACCTCAACGGTTTGGTTTTCTTTGAGGATTGTGCCTTGACCTACTCCCCACCAATACTGAACTGTTCTATGGGTCTCAAACTGTCTGCTCGCAAAGGACTATTTGTTTGCCGTTATGGAATAAATAAGTGTTGGACCTTTTCAGTGTGTGGTACTCCAATTACTGGGAGCAAAGGGGGTTATCAGTAGACATGTGCACACTGAAATATTTCGTTTCGGAATTTCGTTTTCGTCCAAAAAATAAATTTATTTAGTTACTCCCGAAATTCGTTTTTATTTATTTCGTTTTTCGTTAAAAATTGCATTCGTCCGAAAATCTGAATTAATTAAGGTCGAATCTGTCATTGAAGGCTTATGGTGTCTGTCGAATGTTCAAAGAAGATTCGACGGAGCAGCGAAACTGTACGACTCTGCAATCATACATTTCCGGTCGAATGTTCCGCCCACAAGCAGTGATCTTTTCTCTCTATGTCGAATCTTTTCTCTCTATAATAACGAATCTTTTCTCTCTATAATGTCGAATCTTTTCTCTCCTTTGTCGAATGTTTTCTCTCTATAATGTCGAATCTTTTCTCTCCTATGTCGAATCTTTTCTCTCCTATGTCGAATCTTTTCTCTCTATAATGTCAAATCTTTTCTCTCTATAATGTCAAATCTTTTCTCTCTATAATGTCAAATCTTTTCTCTCCTATGTCGAATCTTTTCTCTCTATAATGTCAAATCTTTTCTCTCTATAATGTCAAATCTTTTCTCTCCTATGTCAAATCTTTTCTCTCTATAATGTCAAATCTTTTCTCTCCTATGTCAAATCTTTTCTCTCTATAATGTCAAATCTTTTCTCTCCTATGTCGAATCTTTTCTCTCCTATGTCGAATCTTTCCTCTCCTATGTCGAATCTTTCCTCTCCTATGTCGAATCTTTTCTCTCCTATGTCGAATCTTTCCTCTCCTATGTCGAATCTTTCCTCTCCTATGTCGAATCTTTTCTCTCCTATGTCGAATCTTTTCTCTCCTATGTCGAATCTTTTCTCTCCTATGTCGAATCTTTCCTCTCCTATGTCGAATCTTTCCTCTCCTATGTCGAATCTTTCCTCTCCTATGTCGAATCTTTTCTCTCTATAATGTCGAATCTTTTCTCTCCTATGTAGAATAATCTTGGACTAATAGAGTTAAGGTTAGGCACATTCGACCACAGGTTCGATAGACACAGATTGTTATTGTCAGCGTCACGTCGAATCTCCTATCTATATCGAACTGTTGTAGCAACGAAAATAAAGCATTTGTTTATGTCGGATCTTTCGGTTTTTGGATTCTGTGCTTTCGTTTTCGTTTGTTAAAACGATAACGAAAATAGCTGAAATTCGGACGAAAACGAATGCACATGTCTAGTTATCAGCAGAACAGACTTGGCTCTGAGCGTATACACAGCCCGAAGGTAATCTGATGCTGGCCTTCACCTCTACATGCTGTAATCTAGAGGACATGGGCCGTGGCGCACCTCGCTCTCCCCTTCAAGGTACCCCTAGACCAGAGCCAGAGTAACCGCTAAAGAAGAGAGAGAGGGTGAGGCCACTACACACAGAACATGGAAATGCAATTATTTTGGTAAACATAAACTTCTAAATACCTTTTCTCATCAGAAGTATAAAGCAAGCTTGTGACTTCTATCAGTGTCCCACTGAGCACTGGTTAATGCTTGTAGGAGGAGTTTTCATTCTCCACTGGCTGTCCTATGAGACTGCATGACCCCTGACCTTCTGTCTGGACAGTGCTGATTGGCCCTGTGCTGATCACATGCCCCCTGCCCCCAAAAAAACTCTCTAGCAATACACACCAAAATGAGCATGTGCAGAGTGCCTCCTAGAGCTCTGTACCATCAGCAGATGGATTGGGGACTCTGGAAAAAGGGGAGGACCAGAGAAGACAGAGTCAAACAGCCTTTTTTACACAATACGGAGGATTAACCCCTTAGGTTCCACATTGAGTATAACAAGCATGCTTTACTGCATATACAGACTGATTTTACTGTTGTGGGTTTAGTAACACTTTAAAGGCTTGCCTGGCCGGGAACATTACTTATGGTGACCCAGTGCAGTCCATTTCCTTTCCTATTGCTGAAGAGAGGGGCTGATTTGTGTCAGACAATTGTAAACCCAGTCAACCACTGCACAGACACCAGGATTTATATGATTGTGTTATCTCTGAGCCTGAATAATGCCTGAGGTGGTTCCATCCTTCTGGAGAGAAAAGTAGATGAAAGTATTGTCAAGAGGGAATCTGCGATCAGGGTTTTTTTTATGAGAACTAGAGAAGTGTATCCAATAACATAGCCACTAAGCGTAGCTTTGAAAAAACAAAAATGAGAAAAACAATCGACCAGGAGATCTCGATAACATACAATAGCGAGAAAGCGGAGAAAAACTTGTTCATCAATCACTGTTTTACACTAATTAAATGTATCTATACAAATCAACCATAGCAGCTTTGCTTATTAACCTTAAAAAAGAGTTCAAATCAATTAAATATTTGAGCTGAGGTTCAAAAGGTGGAATTATTCCACATATCAATTCTAATTTGAGGCAATTAAGGGCACATAAATATATCTGTGCTGAAATCAATACAGATTTGTAATAATTCTTGCTGAAAAAAATCGAAGCACCAAGCAAAAGCTGAAAAAAAAAAGTGGTGCGATTATTCATTATTGATTAATGGACTGCTTGGAAATGCTAATTAAATTATGTCTGGAATGCAGCAGGGAGCACGTGTGATGACGTGATAAGCACTTGGGTTGAAAGACTTTTAACCACTTCAGCCCTGGAACAATTGGCTGCCCAATGATCTGGCCATTTTTTACGATTCGGTACTGCGTCGCTTTAACTGACAATTGCGCGGTCGTGCGATGTTGCACCCTAACAAAATTTACGTCCTTTTTTTCTCCACAAATAGAGCTTTCTTTTGGGGGTATTTGATCACCTCTGCGGTTTTTATTTTGTGCGCTATTAATAAGAAAATAGCGACAATTTTGAAAAAAAAAGCAATATTTTTTATTTTTTGCTATAATAAATATCCCCCAAAAATCTATAAAAAAAACACATTTCTTTCTCAGTTTAGGCCGATACGTATTCTTCTACATATTTTTGGCAAAAAAACGCAATAAGCGTATATTGATTGGTTTACCCAAAAGTTATAGCATCTACAAAAAAGGGGATAGATTTATGGCATTTTTTAAATATATTTTTTATTAGTAATGGCGGCGATCTGCGATTTTTATCGTGACTGCAACATTATGGTGGACACATCGGACACTTTTGACGCTATTTTGGGACCATTGTCATTTATACAGCGATCAGTGCTATAAAAATGCACTGATTACTGTGTAAATGACACTGGTAGGGAAGACGTTTAACACTAGGGGGCGATGAAGGGGTTAAGTGTGTCCTAGGGAGTGATTCTAACTGTGGGGGGGGGTGGTTGGGCTACAAGTGACATGACAGTGATCACCGCTCCCGATGACAGGGAGCAGTGGATCACTGTCCTGTCACTAGGCAGAACAGGGAAATGCCATGTTTACATAGGCATCTCCCCGTTCTGCCGCTCCGTGAGACGATCGCGGGCACCTGGCGGACATCGAGTCTGCGGGACCCGCGGGCACACTCACCGAGCACAGGGTGGGAGCGTGCGCACGGTGGCAAATTCAAAGGGACGTACAGGTACGTCCCTTGCGCAGCCGTGCCATTCTGCCGACGTAAATGTACATGCGCCGGTCTGCAAGTGGTTAAAGACAAAATAGAAGCCATTCTCTATGAATACTCATTCTAAGATGATGTACAGTTGGGCTCATAGGTTTACAAATTTCCCAGATGGAATTTGAAAGATATGGACCAATTGTTAAGAAAGCACGGGTGATTGGAGCAAACATATTACTTACACCATATTGCCAAAATTATTGGGACACCCCTCCAAATCATTAGATTCAGGTGTTCCAATCACCTCCTTGGCCACAGGAGTATAAAATCAGCACCTAGGCATGCAGACTGCTTCTACAAACATTTGTGAAAGAATGGGTCGCTCTCAGGAGCTCAGTGACCTCAAGCGTAGTACCGTGATAGGTTGCCACCTGTGCAATAAGTCCATCCATGAAATTTCTTGCTACTAAATATTCCATGGTCAACTGTTAGGACTAGTTTACACTTGCTTTAAAACATGGCCTCAGAAACGCTTTGTTAAAGCTCTCTGAACGCCACTCAAAGCTCCTGTCACTAAATAAAATGGTTAGCTTACAGTCCTGTTTACACCTTGCTTTTGCTTGGTGCTTCGATGAGGCTTCGGTGGGGCTTGGTGGAGCTTTGATGAGGCTTCGGTAAGACTTCGGTGGAGCTCCACGCGAGCTTTGCCATAGACTTCTATGGAGGCTTTGAAGACGCTTTGAAGCACCACTGAAGCTACATGGTGTATAATTTTTGAAGCAAAACCGAAGCAAAGCAAGGTGTAAACAGGACTGTAAGCTAACCCTTTTATTTAGTGACAGGAGCTTTGGCTTGCGTTCAGAGAGCTTTAACAAAGCGTGTCTGAAGCCTTGTTGAAGCTGAAGCAAGTGTAAATGAGCCCTAAGTGGTATTATAACAAAGTGGAAGCAACTGGGAACAAACAGCAACTCAGCCACGAAGTGGTAGACTACGTAAAATGACACAGTGTGCAGAAGTCGCCAACTGTCTCCAGAGTCAATCGCTACAGACCTCCAAACTTCATGTGGCCTTCAGATTAGCACAACAGTGCGTAGAGAGCTTCATGGAATGGGTTTCCATGGCCGAGCAGCTGCATCCAAGCTTTACATCACCAAGTGCAATGCAAAGCGTCAGATGCAGTGGTGTAAAGCACACCACCACGAAAGCATTGGAGACATGTTCTCTGGAGTGACGTCCGAATCACGCTTCTCTGTCTGGCAATCCGATGGGCCTGGGTTTGGCGGTTGCCAGGAGAGCAGTACTTGCCTGACTGCATTGTGCCAAGTGTAAAGTTTGGTGGAGGGGGGATTATGGTGTGGGGTTGTTTTTCAGGGGTTGGGCTTGGCCCCTTAGTTCCAGTAAAGGGAACTCTTAAGGCGTCAGCATACCAAGACATTTTGGACAATTTCATGTCCCCTTCCTGTTCCAACATGACTGCGCACCAGTGCACAAAGTAAGGTCCATAAAGACATGTGTAGCAAGGGGTTATTATCTAAAGTATCCTAAAGACTACGTTGTGTTCCTATAATGAGGTTGGCTCCCTCTAGGGTTTGTTTATGTTGTGACATTGAAGTTCGTTCAGTCCAGTTGCACTATGGCACAAAGCATGGTGGGCATTGTAGTGCGAGAGGATGTGACTCTATTGCCGTGGGTTGGATTGAGACTACAATACCCACAGTGCCACTGTGCTATCAGAGAACAGTGCGCCACCACACAGCCTGCTGGGGAATCTTATATAACAGACAAGTAAGGCCTCAGCACGCTCTCTCTGGATGCCATCTTCAACAGGCAAGAGGCCTGCTGTGAGCGTGCCTAGGCTGGGAAAAAGCCTGGGCCTAAAGTTGGAGAGCGGATCGCTGACGGAGGGATCCTTGTGGACCGCATCGCTGACCGAGCCAGAGAAGGGACCATCCTATACTCCACAGTATCTGCAACCTTTCGTCCATCTGCACTTTGTGAGCAGCCTGGTGGCGGACCGGCGACATCTTATCTGACGGGGATACCAGTGATCAGAGGCTTCCAGCCGGGTGAGAGGGCACTTGCCTACCAACATAGTTGACTGAGTTACAGGAGAGTGGTCTATATAATCCCACTTGTAGTTGCTGACACTTGCAGTGCCACAGATAGGGATCCTTTGTGGCCGCGTGCAGTATAGCGACCTGGTAGGACTAGCGGTTCTTCTGCTCCTATTCTACTTTCATTGAGTGAGCACTTTCCTTTTTTGTTATATACTGATTGGAATACAATTAAAGTGCACCAACTGAGCTAGCAGAAGACAAGCTGAACTTAAAGGAACAATCATCACTTTATTTCTTTTCAACGTCCACTATAAAGGGATGCGTACCAGTTTGAACTGCCTGCTAGAGGGAGCCATATAGCCATATGAACTATAAGATCTAATGTAACTGTTTGCATTGTATTTGTCGTTTATTGTTTTAGTGATTTGTGTGAGCCTTGGTGGAGAGGTGACCCAGTGCTGGTGCTATGGTAATGGGAGATCCCTCCACCACACACTCACTTACATCTGACTCAGTATATGGTAATTGGGTCTTGTGTTATAGAATTCTTGAAACAGTTAGGCTCCATGTACACTGAAGCTGATAAACTGCAGTTAATTGGCGTTTTGGCGTTTTTTTAAAAAGCCCATTAACTGCACTCTATGTTAGCCTATGTGTTCATGTACACATAGCGTTTTTTAGCGTTAATGAGCAGTGGAGTTAATGGGCTTTTTTCTGAACGCAAGAATTTTGCGTTCAAAGTGCCGTTTTTCGGCGGGAAAAAACGCAAAAAAATGCAAAACGCTCAAAAACGCTCAAAAACGCTGGTCGCAAGCGTTTTTTGATCCATTGAAAAAAAAAAAAAGCTAAAAAACGCTACACTGAAAAACGCTAATAAACGCTAGTAAAAAACGCTGATAAAAGCTATATTTAAAGCAGCTTTTTCTGCTGCTTTAAAAACGACCGTTTTTGAGCTTCTGTGTACATGGAGCCTTAGGTTTCATTGACTTTGCAGGGATCTGTGAACAGTAAAATGTTTATTTGTATAACCACTCTGTTACTCTTTTCCAAGTAAACATTTTACAACTGTTAAGTACTACCTGTGTGGGACTCTGTCTATTTCAGCTGTGAACCAAGTGTCCAGTGCCAAGGAAACAATAACTATATACATTACAGTGTGGTATTGTTGTGGTCCCCTCTGCTATTGGGTTCCGCATTTATATTGTTGTCCAGTTGTGCCAAGGGGGGTTCGAGCCAAATTTCTGGGGTTTACAGGCAGAGTGCAGACCCAAAATATAACCAGCAGCTCCTACGGGGGTAGTGCTACACATGATTGAGCGAGTTTAGGGTGAAGTAATTTGACTGGCCTGCACAGAGTCCTAACCTCAACCCTTTGAGGTGAATAACAGCAGAGACTGAGAGACATGTGAAAGCATCATGCAGCCATTAAAGTAAGCCATCTTCCCTTAACAGTCTGTCTACGACCGGGGTCATTAGTACTCACTGGGATAGGATCTTTGCAGTCACCTTCTCCATAGGTACACCCCTCCTGGGATCCCTCAGGGGAATAGCCTTACTCAGGGAACTCTTAGCCAAGCTTAAAAGGCCTTTTGCAACCCGCCCTATGCCCCACCTCCATAAGGGTCAGGAAGTCCACAGCCAGCTCTTTTAGGGGTAGGTCTCTCTTTTTCCAGCCTTCAGCCCTGTCCAGGGCCTCCACTTGCTGGCTACATTTGCATAGATTTGGGATATTTGGCTCCCATGTCCCAACTGCACTAGGGCTCCTCCCAACATAGCTTACAACTGGGCCCTGACTCACCCATGACATCACTACAGAAGGGCTCAAACTAAAAAAGGCCTAGCACCTGATGACACTGCTTACCAGAAACTATTCTGCAACTGAGCCACCTAGTGGCAGACTAGCGAACTGCACTTGCCTATGGGTGTTTACACTATATTGTCAAAAGTATTGGGACACCTGCCTTTACACGCACATGAACTTTAATGGCATCCCAGTCTTAGTCTGTAGGGTTCAATATTGAGTTGCCCCACCCTTTGCAGCTATAACAGCTTCAACTCTTCTGGTAAGGCTGTCCACAAGGTTTAGGAGAGTGTCTATGGCAGGGGTCTTCAAACTATGGCCCTCCAGTTGTTCAGGAAATACAAAACCCATCATACCTAGTCATGTCTGTGAATGTCAGAGTTTTACAATGCCTCATGGGACGTGTAGTTTTGCAACAGCTGGAGGGCCATAGTTTGAAGATCCCTGGTCTATGGGAATGTTTGACCATTCTTCCAGAAGCACATTTGTGAGGTCAGGCACTGATGTTGGACGAGAATGCCTGGCTTGCAATCTCCACTCTAATTTATCCCAAAGTTGTTCTATCAGGTTGAGGTCAGTCAAGTTCCTCCACCCCAAACTCGCTCATCCATGTCTTTATGGACCTTTTTTTGCAAAGGGTGGGCCAACTCAATATTGAACCCTACAGACTAAGACTGGGATGCCATTAAAGTTCATGTGCATGTAAAGGCAGGTGTCCCAATACTTTTGACAATATAGCGTATTTCTCAGCGATGGTGGCTGCCACTGTCCAATCATGGGCTGGGGGTGGAGACGAGATCTAGTTGTTTCACTAAACTACATCAGAGAAAAATCAGGTCATCTGCCCTGCCAGACAGGGCTTGACATTGGGGAAGAGATGTATAAATCTCAAAAATGGATGGACAGAAGCAAAAATCTTTTGGTAGGTAAATCAGTTCCTATAGATATATCTCTTCTGTGTATTTAGCTGTTTGCCTGGAGTTCAGCTTTAAATGGAAAATTTAAAATAGAAAACGCCTAATGAGAAGCGTTAATTCATACATTGGGGGCGCCTAATGAAATAGGTTTCCGGATTCATTAACTGTCTAAGGGATTGGATATAAAATGCCATTCCCCATATTTTAATATGTTTTTCTGTATTCCAGCGAAATGAATAATAACTGGTAAACAACATGAGAGCGATTATGTGTTCCTCCGTCACAGCAGTAAACTAGTTATAAAAAGAATGGATTCAGGGAGCAGAACTTTATGCCTTATCTGTCCTGGTAGGACGAATAACTTCCCGCCGTGCGGTATTTTGCCCTGAGCCTATCCGGAGAAAACGAATGCAAAAATAGTGTTGGGAGCGCTGTTTGTTAAATGGAGTTATTAAGAGGAATATGACACGTCTTATGTATTAATCAGACATCGGCGAGAGGAAAACCACGAGAAGGTGTACAGTTCCATCACAACTTAATTGGGTATTATGATTAAAATATAGCTGAAGGGGGTTTTTCTTTTTCCAATATATAGGGGAAAGGTGGGGGGCAGGTCTTTTTTTTAAGAAGACTTTCATAAAGTTATTTCAAGTAGAAATTAAGAGATGTATGTACAGTTGTATGTATGAAGTTCCACCGAAGCAGAAAAGGTAAAAAAAAACAACTCAATATCTCTTTGTCATTACTGTGTACCCCCTCTCCACAACTGCACTTCTGGACCCCTTTACATTACACAGCACCCTCTATCACTGGACCCCTTTACATTACACAGCACCATGTGTCACTGGACCCCTTTACATTACACAGCACCCTGCACCCCTTTACATTACACAGCACCGCACCTCTGGACCCCTTTACATTACACAGCCCTGGACGCCTGTATGTTACACAGACACCCCCTAACAGTTCTGGACCCCCTGCATGTTACACAGACCCCCCTACAGTGCAGACCCCCTCCCTACAGTACAGACCCCAACTACAATACAGACCCCCCCTACAATACAGACCCCCCTACAACAGAGACCCCCCTACAACACAGACCCTCCCACAGTGCAGACCTACGTACAATACAGACCCCACTACAGTGCAGAACCCCCCCACAGTACAGACCCCCGTACAATACAGACCTCCCTACAGTGCAGAACCCCCCCTTACAGTACACTACAAAACCCCTACAGTACAGACCCCCCCTACATTACACTACAGTCCCCCCCCCCCTCCAGACCCATAATGTACCTCGGGGCTCGGCTGAGAAGATCAGCACGGGACATGATGCACTGTCAGTGACAGCACGTGTAGACTACACGGAGCAAGGGGAGGCGGCACCGGCGGCTTCACTCTGCTCGGCTGTGTGAGACAGCCGAGACAGATCAGAGCCGCGGTGCGGCCACAAGAGAAGGGGATCCTTCATTGCAGGTCCCGGGGCGAACCCCCCCCCTAATTTGCAAAGCCACTAAATGCTTTCTGTTTGTACTGTGTTCTTACCTGGCCTACCGCTGCCTGTCACCGCGATGCGATGCTTAAATCCACCCGCTGTCTCCCCTTCAGTCGTGGAGGGGGGGCGCAAGCCTGACACCCCCCAGTGTGTGTGTGGCACCCAGGGCGACCCGCCCCCTACTTAGTACGCCACTGACCTGAGGGCAGGACTCACATGGGCTAGCACAGGGAAGCCGGTAGAGGAAATAAGTTGTGGAGAAAACTTCCTCTACCGGCTATTGTGTTACCCGTCAAGTCGGAGCAGAGAGGGCTGCCATAGGTTCCGGAACAGTGTTCCGCTGCGTTCCGTTAGAAAAAAATCCCTGCTCTTCAACACCTTCTCGATTCCAGGGGGAGTCAATCGCCCCCCCCCCTTGCCCTATGGAGCGGACGCCCATGGCTGCATAGGAGAAATTTGGTTGAAGATAAGATTTTTGCCAAGGGCTTGGGGGGTTGGCACTGGATACACAGGGCCGGCCCTACTGTGGGTCCCAGTGGGTCCATTGGACCCAGGCAGCACTTTGAGAGGGGAAGCAAACTGAACCACGGCCGCCCCTCCTTCTCTTCTATTTACCCAGCAAATTAAGGACCAAGACTTTTTTTCCAGCAGTTTTGTGTGTCATGATGACAACTAGCCCGCTCCGCCTGCCCCTATACTACCTTACCCGCCCCTATACTACCCTAGCCTGTCTATATACTACCCAAGCCTGCCCCTATACTGCCCTAGACTGTTCATATACTACCTTAGCCTGTCCATATACTACCCTAGCCTGTCTATATACTACCCTAGCCTGTCTATATACTACCCTAACCTGCCCCTATACTGCTCTAGCCTGTCCATATACTACCCTAGCCTGTCTATATACTACCTTAGCCTGTCCATATACTACCCTAGCCTTTCCATATACTACCCTAGCGTGCCCATTTACTACCCTAGCCTGTCCATATACTACCCTAGCCTGTACATATACTACCCTAGCGTGCCCATTTACTACATTAGCCTGTCCATATACTACCCTCGCCTTTCCATATACCACACTAACGTGCCAATTTACTGCCCTAGCCTGTCCATATACTAACCTAGCCTGTCTATATACTACTATAGCCTATCCCTATACTACCCTAGCTTGTTTATATACTGCCCTAGCCCGCCCCTATACTGCCCTACCCGCCCCTATACTACCCTAGCCTGTCCATTTACTACCCTAGCATAATATGCATAATAAATGACATAAATGATGAGAGGCAAGGAAGGATTTTGCAATGCTATACAAAAATTGTTATTCAACCACTTCCCATCCCATGTATAGACATATGATGGCTGCAAGGTGGCTCTGCCATCCCGGGCGGCCGTCATATGACGTCCTCGGCACCCACATCACTCGGCAGCCGATGCGCATGCCTGGCGGCCGCGATGTCCGCTGGGCACCCGCGATTGCCGGTCACAGAACAGGAATGTGAATCTGTGTGCCACGTCCTGTCAGGGTAGAGGAGACTGATCATGTGTTCTTTGTATATAGGAACACCAATCTGTCACCTCCCCCAGTCAGTTCCCTCCCCCCCACAGTTAGAATCACTCCCTAGGTAACACATTTAACCCCTTGATCGCCCTCTAGTGTTAACCCCTTCCCTGCCAGTGACATTTACACAGTAATCAGTGCATTTTATATAGTTCTGTCGCTGTATAATTGTCAATGGACCCAAATAGTGTCAAAAGTGTCCGATCTGTCCGCCGCAATGTCACAGTCCTGTCAAAAAATGCAGATCGTTGCCTTTACTAGTAAAGAAAATAATAATAATAAAAATGCCATAAATCAATAACCTATTTTTATAGGCGCTATAACTTTTGCGCAAACCAATCAATATACTCTTTTTGCATTTTTTTTTCAAAAATATGTAGAAGAATACATATTGGCCTAAACTGAGGAATATTGGGATATTTATTATAGCAAAAAGTCAAAAATATTGTGTTTTTTTTTCAAAATTTTCACTCTTTTTTTGTTTATAGCGCAAAAAATAAAAACCACAGGACGTGATCAAATATCACAAAAAAAAGCTCTATTTATGGGGGAAAAAATTATAAAAAATTCATATGGGTACAGTGTTGCATAACCGTGCAATTGTTATTCAAAATGTTACAGCGCTGAAAGCTGAAAACTGGCCTGGGCAGGAAGGGGGTGAAAATCCCCTGTATTGAAGTGGTTAAAAAAACTGTCCCATGGGGTTCTCTGCAATCATATTTTATTGCAAGAAGGAATTTAGGATTTGGGATAGTTTGAATTTAGGAATGTGTTCTACCAATAGGTCCCCCCAGAGCCCTTGCCAAAAATTTGCTTTTGGAGGCCCATAGTGGATACAGTTCCGCTTTGCGTAGAATAGACGTATTGAAGCCAGTGAAGCTGCAGCTCTTATCTTGCATTCTTGTAATGGCACAGTGAATCTCTGATCAGGCAAGGAATATAAGGGTGAAGATAAAAGCCCCTCAAAAGTCGTCAGTGGCCGCATCTACAGTATTAAACTGTCCTACCAGGTTCTCTGTACGCCTGTTTAAAAAAAAATAATATTACAGTTTAAATTTGGGAATGTGTTCTACCAATAGGGCCCCGAGAGCTCATAGTGGATACAGTTCCACTTTTAGGGACTTTTATAGAATAGACATATTAAAGCAAGTGAATGTAGCTCACAACCTTCATTCTTGTAAAGGGACAGTGATTCTCTTATCAGGCAAGGAGTCCAAGGATGAAGATAAAAGCCGCTCAAAAGCTAGTTTGCATTCTCCTAATCTATAAAACTGTCCTACCAGGTTTTCTGTAATCCTGATTAATTAAAATAAAATAAAAAATAAAAATACAGTTTCCATTTGAGAATGGGTTCCACAAATGGGGCCCTCTGAACCTTTGCCAAAGATTGTTTAGCAAGGGCTCTGGGGGTACGCAGTAGATACAGTTCTGCTTCAAGGGGCCTGTATAAATAGACATATTGAAGCCAGTGAAGCTGTAGCTCCCAGTTTGCATTCCTGTAATAGGACAGTGACTCTCTGATCATCCAAGGATGAAGATGAAAACCCCTCAAAAGTTGGCAGTGGCCGCATCTATAAAACTGTCCTACCAGGTTCTCTGCAACCATGTTTTATTTACAGTTTGAATTTTGAAATTTTGAAATTAGTTCTACCAATAGGGCTGTGTAAAGATATAGTAGATTTAAACCCAATCCTTAAAATCCCATATAAGCTTTTAACACGTCCATGCAGTTTGTAAAGTAATTTTCAAGTGCTTTTGATAACGTTGCATCTTTATGACGAAACAAGTCAAGCTGATACTCTCAAACGTCACTTCCGACCAGGAGAGTGGAATGCACGCTATATGCTGCACAGATACCATGTCTCCATACCAGTAGGGCCGATGGTTTTTAGTGACGCCGGTTCTGTCATATAGACAGTTATAATACTTTTAAATAGATTGTAAGTTGCTTTTTTACAATAAGCCTGAGGATATTACTCTATGAGGAGCTTTCTTTCCTATACATCACATGCTGCACACCATTTATCCTGGGAGATTTCCACCACAGAGGAGTTAGTGGAGGACATCAGAGGACACTGCATTGCGTTTGGTCCCAAGCAAATTACCTAAAGGCACAGCAGACTCTTTTTGTTATAAGGCAAAAGAGTCCAACACATCTGGTGAGTTTTTCCCCAAGCAGGTGGATGTATTGACATCGTTGGACACACGGAGCACTGCAGCACCTTTTTTGCACTAACAATGACTTCATTGCACTTATATAACTATATGCACTTTAATTACTGTCACTTTATATACATTGATGTAATATATAGTATTTATTCATGCACTTTAACTATTGTCACTTTATATACAACGATGTATCATTAATTGTATTTTGGTTTACACAAGTATGCATGTATTTAAGTAATGTAAATTCACTGTGATATTTATCCATCCAAGGTTATAGACACATATAGGAGTTAAACCCTGGTATAGCCTAAAGAGGAATTAGTATAAAGGAGGAGCAGGCGCTGTCTATTTACCATTTATTTTACCTTGCCCCATCAGTTGGGATAATATTGGACAGCAGCAGCCCAACCATATTGTTATACAATAACAAGGCGTAAGAGTCTTAATATATCATATTCAATTTGTTTTATTCTAAATCTGCAGATTTCGTTTAAAAAAAGTATGGTGATCCTGCCATGAAGGTTCTTGTTCAGGCTCTGCCTGTTATAGGGTGACAGCACTTTGTCCCTGTCTCCCAATTGTGCTCTTGCATTGTCATTTTTAGGGATGAGCCGAACACCCTCGGTTCGGTTCGCGGCAGAACATGCGAACGGACCAAAATTTTGTGCGAACATTCGAACGCCGTTAAAGTCTATGGGACCCAAACGTGAAAAATCAAAAGTGATAATTTTAAAGGCTAATATGCAAGTTATTGTCATAAAAAGTGTTTGGGGACCCGGGTCCTGCCCTAGGGGACATGTATCAATGCAAAAAAAAGGTTTTAAAAAGGGACGTTTTTTCGGGAGCAGCGATTTGTAGTAATACTTAAAGGGAAACAATAAAAGTGAAATATTCCTTTAAATATCGTACCCGGGGGGGGGGGGTGTTTATAGTATGCCCCTGTAAATTGGCACATTTTTTCCTGTGTTTAGAACAGTCCCTGCACAAAATTACATTTCTAAAGGAATAAAAGTCATTTAAAACTGCTTGCGGCTGTAAGGTAATGTGGGGTCCCGGCAATGAAAATTATTGAGAAAAACGGCATGGGTACCCCCCCCCCCAGCCCATTACCAGGCCCTTTGGGTCTTGTATGGATATTAAGGGGAACCCTGCACCCAAATAAAAAAAAAAGGTATGGGAACCCTGAGGCCCTATATACTCTGAACAGCAGTATACAGGCGGTCCTCTGGTTACAAACAAGATAGGGACTGTAGGTTTGTTCTTAAGTTGAATCTGTTTGTAATTTGGAACAGGTAAATTTTTTAAGTGTAGCTCCAGCCAAAAAATCTATTTTTAAGCTTTTTGGAAAACATAGGGAGGGGCTATCACCCCTGTAACATTTGTTTTGCTGTCTGTGCACCTCTTCAGAAGATTTCACCTCACTTTCTGTCCCAATGACAATTGGTTTTTGAAAATTTGTTTTTTTTAGTGAAACAAGGAATGGTGATAAAGTGGAGAGGAGAGAACGTTTTTCCCATATTAACTCTTACAGGAGAGAATTTCCCTTCCCAGGGGTAGATTTCCTCTCACTTCCTGTTGTCTCCCTCCGTTTGCAAGTAGGAGTCGTTTGAAAGTTGGATGTTTGAAAGTAGGGGCCTGCCCTATATACTCTGCAGAAATTTGGGCCTTAGGTGTTGGTGTTGGTGCCACAACACTGTAAGGCCTTACAGTTACTCTTGGTGGGCACAGGAACGGGCCGTGCTGTGAAATATTAGATCAAGAATTGTAATTACATGCCCCTGTTGAACAGGGGCAGAAAAATTGGGCCTTAGGCACAGGTGCTGGTGTCACAAACCTGCAACCCCTCACAGAAACTCTAGTTGGAGTGCATGAATGAGCCCTGCTGCAAATTATTGCATCAAAAATTGTAATTTCACACCCCATTTAAACAGGGGCAGAAAAATTTGGCCTTAGGCACTGGTGCGACAACACTGCAACCCCTCACAGATACTAAAGTTGGTGCGCAGAAATGAGCCCTGCTGCAAAGTATTGCATCAAAAATAGTAATTACATGCCCCTGTTAAACAGGGGTTGAAAAATTGGGCCTTAGCCACTGGTGGCGGTGCCCAGAACCAAAAATTTTGTAATTTAGAACTGGTACATTTTTAAAGTGTAGCTCCAGCCAAAAAATCTATTTTTAAGCTTTTTGGAAAACATAGGGAAGGGTTATCACCCCTGTAACATTTGTTTTGCTGTCTGTGCCCCTGTTCAGAAGATTTCACCTCACTTTCTGTCCCAATGACAATTGGATTTTGAAAATTTGGGGTTATTAGGGAAACAAGGATTGGTGATAAAGCATCAGTGGAGACACCTTTTTCCCATATTAACTCTTACAGGAGAAAATTTCCCTTCCTAGGGAAAGATTTCCTCTCACTTCCTGTTGTCTCCCTCCGTATGTAAGTAGGAGTCGTTTGTAAATCGGATGTTTGAAAATAGGGGACCGCCTGTATATACTATACGGCCTGCCCTATACAGTCTGCGGAAAATTTGGCCTTAGGTGTTGGTGGTGCCAGAAAACTGTAAGCCCTCACAGTTACTCTTGGTGGGCGCAGGAACGGGCCCTGCTGTGAAATATTAGATCAAAAATTGTAATTATACGCCCCTGTTAAACAGGGGCAGAAAAATTGGATCTTAGGCAATGGTGGTGGTGCCACAACACTGTAAAGCCTCACAGATTCTCTTGTTGAGCGCAGGAACAAGCCCTTCTGTGAAATATTAGAGCAAAAATTGTAATTACATGCCCCTGTTGAACAAGGGCAGAAAAATTGGGCTTTAGGCGGTGGTGGTGGTGGCACAATACCGTAAAGCCTCACAGATACTCTTGTTGAGCGCAGGAATGAGCCCTGCTGTGAAATATTAGAGCAAAAATTGTACTTACATGCCCCTGTTAAACAGGGGCAGAAAAATTGGGCCTTAGGCGGTGGTGGTGGTGTTGGCACAACACTGTAAAACCTCACAGATACTCTTGTTGAGCACAGGAACAGGCCCTGCTGTGAAATATTAGATCAAAAATTGTAATTACAGGGGCAGAAAAATTGGGCCTTAGGCAGTGGTGGTGGTGCGCTGAACCAAAAATATTCTTAGAAGCTATCAACATGAAGATTGAGGAGGAATAGGATAGTCACTCAGCATAATAGGATAGTCTCTCAGCATAGGCAGTCTTCAAGGAATTCCACATCCATAGAAAAATCTATCGGTTACATCAGCATCAGGTGCTTGGTAGCTGGTGATCCAAAACTGATTCATTTTTATGAATGTGAGCCGATCAACAGAGTCTGTGGACAGGCGCACTCTGTGATCGGTTACAAAGCCTCCAGCAGCACTGAATGTGCATTCAGAAAGAACGCTGGATGCAGGACAGGCCAGTAGCTCAATTGCATATTGTGCAAGCTCTGGCCAGTCGTCCATCCTCAAGACCCAGTAAACCAGTGGATGTTCTGTTGGAAAGGTCTCCAAGTCTGATCTTGCCCCTAGATATTCCTGCACCATGTAATTCAGACGCTGGCGATGGTTTCTGGAACCGATCAGACCTTGGCGCTGCGGACTGAAGAATTGTCTGAAGGCATCAGCCAGCCGGCCACCTTCTCCACCGCTCTTTCTGTGACTGAACGAAACCTCAGCAACACGTTGTCCAGCACCAGGAAATTCTAACCTCCCAGGCTCTGGAAACGCATTGCACAAACCTTTCTGCAAGGCCTCCCGAAGATGTTTCATCCTCTGCTCCCTCTGCGAAGGCAGGATGAGTTCTGCAACCTTATCGTTGTAACGTGGATCAAGAAGGGTTGCCAGCCAGTAATGATCACTCTCCTTGATACCATGAATCCTAGGGTCCTTGCGCAGGCTTTGTGGGATCAGGGAGGCCATGCAGCGTAAGTTTGCAGAGGCATTCGATCCGGAGTCCTCTGGGTCATTAAAGATCACATGATCCGCAACCACCTCCTCCCAGCCACATACAACTCCATGGGTTTCTGGGGACTGAAAACGATCCCCTGCTGCTGATGTTGAGTGTTATCCTCCACCTCTATGCTGACACAATCCTCCTCCTCTTCCTGTGTGATCGGCGGGCCCCCAGGAATACTATCTGGATAAAGGGGGCCTTGAGAGGTAAGGAAGTCCTCCTCTTCCTCCCGCTGTTCTGCCTCAAGTGCCCTGTCCATTATTCCACTAAGCATGGGCTCCAACAGGAAGACAAGAGGGACAGTATCACTGATGCATGCACTGTCACTGCTCACCATCCTCGTGGCCTTCTCAAATGGTGACAGGACATTGCATGCATCCTTGATCAGTAGCCACTGGCGTGGCAAAAAAAAACAAGCTCCCCTGATCCTGTCCTGGTGTCATACGCACACAGGTACTCATTGATGGCCCTCTGCTGTGTGTGCAGCCGCTGCAGCATTGCCAACGTTGAGTTCCACCTGGTGGGCATGTCACAAATGAGGCGGTTCTTGGGCAGGTTGCATTCCTTTTGAATGTCAGCCAGCCGAGCACTGGCATTATATGACCGGCGGAAATTACCACAGACTTTCCTGGCCTGCCTCAGGAGATCCTGAAAGTCCGGGTACCTGCTTAAGAGCCGCTGCACCACCAAATTCAGGACATGAGCCAAACAGGGAACATGGGTCAAGTGTCCCTGTCGGAGGGCGGAGAGAAGGTTGGTGCCATTGTCGCATACAACCATTCCTGGCTGAAGCTGGCGTGGCGTCAACCACCTCTGAGCCTGCCCCTGCAGAGCTGACAGAATCTCTTCCCCAGGGTGGCTCCTGTCCCCTAAGCAGACCAACTCAAGCACCGCATGGCATCTTTTTGCCTGAGTGCTTGCGTAGCCCCTTGAACACCTACGGAGCACCGCTGGTTCAGAGGACAAATCTGCAGAAGAAGAGGCCATAGAGCAGGGGTGCCCAACCAGTGGCCCGGGGGCCACATGTGGCCCGCGGAGCCCTCTGATGTGGCCCGCGACCTCCTGCTCTGGGATGGAATAGAATAGAATACTGTTATTAAAAGGTCAGTTTATTACTAAAATCACAGTGTATATATGGGCATATCTGTTCTGCAGTGGTTACTGGGCTGCTTTCAAAATGACCCGCAAATGCAGAGCAGTGCACCTGCGGGTTACCTGCACTGAGCCATAGACTTCTGTTAATACCTGCGAGATTGGTGAGCTTTCTGAAAGTGCACCAAACATGCAGAATATAATAGAAGTCAATTGCAAAGTGCAGGAAATCCAAAGGTACACTGCGTTGCACCCGCGGTGCGGGTAAACCGCAGCACATCAGTGTGAAAGCAGCCTTGGGCCCCTTTCACAAGGTCAGTTCAACCCAATTGGACCCTCCATTCACCTCTAAGGAGTGGCAGATGTAAACCGACCTGTGTCCTACCTCCAATCCGATCCGCAAAAAAAAAAAAAAAAAGGAGTATAGTGGGCTGTGTCCGTATCCACTCTACATATGCAGAGCGGACCTGCTATCCGCCCGCTCCGCTCATTGATTGTGGCCCGCGACCGGTTACCAAGTCGCTTAAGTGGCCCTCGCGTTTCAAAAGGTTGGGCACCCCTGCCATAGAGGAAGAAGAAGAGGAGAGGGTGGAGGAGAGAGATGTGGCAGAATCACCACTACTAGCATTTTGGAGGCATGGTGGCGGAACAAGCTCCAACAATACTGTACCCTGTCCTGCATCCTTCCCAGCTGCCAGCAGAGTTACCCTGTGCGCAGTGAAAGAAAGGTAATGTAACGGCACCCCAAGTATGAAAGGGGTTAACACCGTTTAGGATATTCCCTCTCTGAATACACATCCGCTACCGATCCTCCACAGTCAGGCGACCGCTTCCCATAGGATTAATCCTTCCAAACATACGAGACAAACACTCTGTATGAAGTTTCCAACTGGACTGACAATCTTTAATGACAAACTCCCAGTTTTATACACACAGAGAGGAGGTTCTTACATTCTCCTCAGACAATACACCTTTGACCAGACCTAATTTACATGAGCTAATTAACTACAGTGATGACTCAGACACATGACCTTTAGGCTAGCCTCACTGTCTCCCAATACACATCTGACATCTTAGCAGACACAGGTGGGGGCTGGATGTGGTGACATTAGCATCTAACAGTATGTGTCCCAACATCATGAAGGAGTCACTTTTCAGCTAACCTGTTGAGTTTATAATCAAACAGTAAATAGTTCTTTACAGATATCCTGGGGAATATTGTGGAAAAATATCACTGTCCCATTTTAAAGCAATCCAAGACATATTCTTAATGTCCATTATTTTCTTGCTCACCCTGTGCCCAAAGTGACCCCTGTCACAGGTAACCTCCCTGTCCATGCCTGCTGGACCATGAGTCAGCGGTAATATGCACCTTACTGCTGACCACCCTGTCCAACAAGGCCAAGACATTGCCTTCCACATGCTGGTAGAGAGCCGGAATGGCCTTCCGTGAAAATAAATGGAGTTTGGGAACCTGCCACTGAGGTACTGCACATTCCACAAATTCACGAAAGGGGGCAGAGTCTACCAGCTGAAAAGGCAGCAGTTGCAGTCCTAGCAATTTGGTCAAGCTAGCATTCAGACGTTGGGCATGTGGATGGCTGGGACCGAATTTCTTTCGACGGGTTAGCAACTGGGGTAGGGAAATTTGCCTGCTAAAATCAGATGTTGGTGTACCGCTAGCAGATTGCCCGCAAGTACTGGGGACACCTATTTCTACACCTTCATTCCTCTCAGTGCAGGTTTCTGAGAGGACTGGAGGTATAGTGGGGTTGGAGATCCCAGATGAGGAGCAAGGAGAGGTCTGCCTTGTTCTTTGATGTGGGTCTTTTAAGTGCTGTTGCCAATGGACTGCATTGGAGGTCGTCATACGTCTGGTCAAGCATGTGGTGCCCAGGCGGCTGCTCTTTTGGCCACACTTAATACGCTTCAGACATATGTTGCAAACAGCAACTGTGCGATCTGCTGCACACGTGTCAAAAAAGGCCCACACCAAAGAACTTTTCAAAATATGCGGGGAGTCAGCAGGGCCCTGAACCTGCTTAGCTCTGCGGTGTGATGCAATAGGGAGGCTGCCCTTAAGCTGCCCCCTGGAGGGCATTCTGCCTCGTTGGAGATGTGCCTCCTCCTCCTCCACTTTTCTATCAAGCACCCAAGTAGAGTCAGTGACCTCATTATCCCCTCCCTCCTTGTCACTGGAGCAAACTTGGCAGTATGCTGAAGCTGGGGGAACATGACTGCCAGTTTCTTGTCCTTCTTGGGCACCCCCTCTCTCTAGGCTCACGTTACTCCCTTCCTCAACCTGGGTACCATCATCGGAGCCTTTAAAACGCTGTGCATCCTCCTGCAGCATGTACCCGACACTGTGTTTCAATAGTTCGGGGGACTCCTCCGTGCATGATGGTGGGGTTAGGGAAGGAGTGACTGTTTACATGGAGCCAATGGAATAGGCCACTTTGGCAGCTGCATTGGCAGGCAAACTACTCTGAGCCTGGGTGACAGAGGATGAGGAGGATGAGGACGGCTTTGTTATCCATTCCACCAACTCTTCTGCATGTTGTGGCTCAATAACACGGCCAGCTGCAGAAAAAAAGGACAAGCGTGCCCCATGGCCACGTGCTGAGGATGCACTGTGTCCACGACCAGCACTGGTGATTGTAGACACAGAGCCTGCTTGCCCTTTTTTAGTGGCCTGTGAGCATCTGCGTCTCCTTGGTGGTCTTCCAGACATGCTCTAAATTTTGTTTACCAAAACCACACTACACTGTATTGTGTACTGTGTACACCACCAGAAAAGTAGTAGCAACTGCAGTAGGGGTGCACTGTACTGTGTACTGTGTACATCGCCTGAAGTATCTTAGAAAAAATACAACAGGAATGACCTACAGTCTGATATAGATTTGGCTAGACTGGATGCAGTGGATATATATATGTACGAGACTGTATATATATATATATATATTAAATGCACTGCAGCTCACTGAATAACCTGCCTGCCTGAAGTATATTTGAAAAAGTACACCAGGAATGGCCTGCAGTCAGATATAGGCTTGGCTACACTGGATGCAGTGGATATATATATATATATATATATATATATATATATATATATATATATATATATATGTACAAAACTATATATATATTAAATGCACTGCAGCTCACTGAATAACCTGCCTGCCTGAAAGTATATAAGAAAAAGTACACCAGGAATGGCCTGCAGTCAGATATAGGCTTGGCAAGACTGGATGCAGTGGATATATATATGTACAAGACTATATATATACATTAAATGCACTGCAGCTCACTGAATAACCTGCCTGCCTGAAAGTATATTAGAAAAGTACACCAGGAATGGCCTGCAGTCAGATATAGGCTTGGCAAGACTGGATGCAGTGGATATATATATGTACGAGACTGCATATATATTTTAAATGCACTGCAGCTCACTAAATAACCTGTCAGCCTGAAGTATATTTGAAAAAGTACACCAGGAATGGCCTGCAGTCAGATATAGGCTTGGCTACACTGGATGCAGTGGATATATATATATATATATATATATATATATATATATATACAAGACTGTATATATATATTAAATGCACTGCAGCTCACTGAATAACCTGCCTGCCTGAAGTATATTTGAAAAAGTACACCAGGAATGGCCTGCAGTCAGATATAGGCTTGGCTACACTGGATGCAGTGGATATATATATATGTACGAGACTGTATATATATTAAATGTACTGCAGCTCACTGAATAACCTGCTTGCCTGAAAGTATATTAGAAAAAGTACACCAGGAATGGCCTGCAGTCAGATATAGGCTTGGCAAGACTGGATGCAGTGGATATATATACATGTACGAGACTGTATATATATATATTAAATGCACTGCAGCTCACTGAATAACCTGCCTGCCTGAAGTATATTTGAAAAAGTACACCAGGAATGGCCTGCAGTCAGATATAGGCTTGGCTACAATGGATACAGTGGATATATATATATGTACGAGACTGTGTGTGTATATATATATATATATATATATATATATATATATATATATATATATTAAATGCACTGCAGCTCACTGAATAACCTGCCTGCCTAAAAGTATATTAGAAAAAGTACACCAGGAATGGCCTGCAGTCAGATGTAGGCTTGGCAAGACTGGATGCAGTGGATATATATATGTACGATACTGTGTGTGTGTATATATATATATATATATATATATATATATATATATATTAAATGCACTGCAGCTCACTGAATAACCTGCCTGCCTGAAGTATATTAGAAAAAGTACACCAGGAATGGCCTGCAGTCAGATATATGCTTGGCTACACTGGATGCAGTGGATATATATATATATATATATATATATATATATATATATATATATATATATATATACGAGACTGTATATATATATATTAAATGCACTGCAGCTAACTGAATAACCTGCCTGCCTGAAGTATATTAGAAAAAGTACACCAAGAATGGCCTGCAATCAGATATAGGCTTGGCTACACTGGATGCAGTGGATATATATATATGTATATATATATATATATATATATATACACGAGACTGTATATATATATATTAAATGCACTGCAGCTAACTGAATAACTTGCCTGCCTGAAGTATATTAGAAAAAGTACACTAGGAATGGCCTGCAGTCAAATATAGCTACACTGGATGCAGTGGATATATATATATATATATATGTATATATATATATATATATATGTATATATATATATATATATATACCAAACTGACTGTATATACATGTATATATTAAATGCAATGCAGCTACCTGAATAACCTGTCTGCCTGCCTGCTCAATCTAAATGACACTCTCTCTCCGTCCACGCCAACAACACACTACACAGGGGCGACATGCAGGCAGCCTTATATAGTGTGGGGCGTGGACTTAGTCCCCCTGAGCCATAATTGGCCAAAGGCACCTGGGATCTCGCAGTGCATTATGGGGCGTTACGCGGCGGTCGAATTTGCCGCGAACGCCCCATAATGTTAGTTTTTTGACGAACGCTCGAACAGCCAATGTTCAAGTCGAACTCATGTTCGACCCGAACATAAAGCTCATCCCTAGCCATGCAGCATTTCTGAAGTGCTTGTAAACATGAAGAGGCTGCCAAGTGGCTGCAGAAGTTCAGCATTACAGAGATATAACATAGAAAAGCAAGAGGCTGAAAATTAGGATTTTAGTTAGAAATAATGGGAAATATTTATGATACACATTATCTAAAATGTATGTAAGCCAGTTAAGTTTTAGAAGATACAATGTACACTACATGGTCAAACGTACCTGACCATAACACTTTTTATGAGCTTGCTGGACATTCCATTCTAAAATCATGGACAGCAAGATGGAGTTGGCTCTCCAATGTGGATAGAAGAGCCTCCACTCTTCTGGAAAGGCTTTCCACAAGATTTTTGGAGTGTGTCTGTGGAAATTTGTGCCCATTCAGCCAAAAGAGCATTTGTGAGGTCAGGTACTGATATTGGAAGAGTAGACCTGGCTCGCAATCGGGGTTCCAATTTATCCCAGTAGGGTCGAGGTCAAGACACTTGAGTTCCTCGACAACAAGCTCATCAAAGCATATCTTTATGGAGCTGGCTTTGTACACAGGAGCTTAGTCGTGCTGGAACTGAAAAGGGCCTTCACCAAACTGATTCCACGAGGTTAGAAGCTCATAAGTGTCTAAAATATCTTTGTATGCATTAACAGTGCCCTTCACTGGAAACATTTGAACTCAATAATGTACAGGGGTGTCCGCCTTCTTTTGGTCTGTATACCGTGTTCCTTTGGGGAAATTAAAAGACAAATGTGAAAATTCAAGCATAAGACACAACCTGCAGCAGTTGAACTGCTAACTTACAATGTCATCAACCCTTAATAACCATGTTTCAGCTTTATTCCACCAACCTTTACTAGCCATTACACCTCATGCGTACAGGGAGGGAACATCATGGGTCTCAAAGATGCTGTATATGTCTTCCTATGAGCCAGTTTATCGCTCTGCCTTCCTTGCGTAAACTAAGGGCCATTGGGACTGAATGCTGCAGGCTGGATAGTTCTAAAAAATTGATTGTACTGTTTGCCTTTGTACATTGCCTTTATACTTATGGCCTACTTAATAAGTTATTTGTCTCCCCCCAAATGTACTTTCTGAGTACCGGTAAACTTTAAAAATTAAGAGTTTTTATTTTACAAAGGATTTATTAGGTTTTCCAAGAAAGTACAAGTAATCAATAGACATGTACAGCACCGAAAAAATGAAGAGTTTTTAAAAGAATCTGTATATTATTTATTTATTAATGAATTTGATTGAACTGTATGAGGACGCAACTTGACTAAGTGGTTAGCACTTCTGCTAGCAACACTGGGGTCATTGGTTTGAATCCCAACCACATCACTACCTTCACGAAGTTTGCATGTTCTCCCTGTGCCTGCGTAGGTTTCCTCCAGTTTCCTCCCACACTCCAAAGACATGCTGGGAGGTTAATTGTCTCCTTTCTAAATTGGCCTGTGTATGTGTATGTATGAATGTAAGTTAGGGACCTTAGATTGTAAGTAGGGATGAGCTCGGTGTTCGAGTCGAACATCGGCTGTTCGATCGTTCGACGAAGATCGAAGGTTTTGGGTCGTTCGCGCCAAATTCGAGTGACGCGAACGACCCAAAATCCCGGCGCTGTGATTGGCCAAGCATGCACTGTGACCCCGCATGCTTGGCCAATCACAGCGCCGGCAGCGAGGAGAGCCATAATTGGCCACAGGCAGGATGCCTGTGGCCAATTATAGCTCAGGGGGGTTTAGTACACGCCCCACACTATAAAAGGCCGCCAGGGAAAGACGTACATAGGCAGGGACAGTGTTAGAGAAATTGTGTGTAGGGAGAGAGAAGGATAGGTAGGGACAGTGTCAGTGATATTGTGTGTAGGGAGAGAGAAGGATAGGTAGGGACAGTGTCAGTGATATTGTGTGTAGGGAGAGAGAAGGATAGGTAGGGACAGTGTCAGTGATATTGTGTGCAGGGAGATAGAAGGATAGGTAGGGACAGTGTCAGTGATATTTTGCTAAACCTTGTGTGCAGGGAGAGAGAACGATAGGTAGGGACAGTGTCAGTGATATTTTTGCTAAGCCTCCTGCACAGTATACAACCGAAGCTAGCCCTTATTGCTGTGATTTCCTGTTGTGTAACACAGGCAGGCATCTGCAGCACTTAAAGCAGGCGTAGTGTGATTCCTGCAAAATAAAAACCTGAAGCTAGCCCTTATTGCTCGTAGTTTTTTTTCTTTTGTGTTACACTAAGGGCTCTTTCACACAGGACGGATCAGTAATGATCCGCCCCGTGAAGCTCCGCTTGCTCAGCGGGGATCGCTCCATTGATCCCTGCTGAGCCGGCGGATGACTGGGCGGTTCCCGCACACTGTGCAGGGATCGCCCTGTCAGAGCGCCGCTCTCCCCTATGGGGGGATCGGATGATGACGGACCGTAGAGTCCGTTGTCATCCGATCCGATCCGCAGACGGAAGGAAAAATAGGGTTTTCCTCCGTCACACTTTTGCGGATCGGAGCGGGTCGGATGTCAGCGGACATGTCACCGCTGACATCAGTGGCTCCATAGGAGGACATGTAGCATCCGTTCAGGTCCGCCTAAAAAACTGACAGGCGGACCTGAACGGACCCTCCGTGTGAAAGAGCCCTAACAGGCATCTGCAGCACTTAAAGCAGGCGTAGTGTGCTTCCTGCACATTATACACAGGAAGCTAGCCCTTATTGCTCATAGTTTTTTTTCTTTTGTGTTACACTATAGCCCCGTACACACGATCGGTTTGACTGATGAAAACCGTCCGATGGATGGTTTTCATCAGACCAACCGATCGTGTATGGTACCCATCGGTCTTTTTTCCATCGGTTGTAAAAAATAGCACTTGTTTTAAAATTTTCCGATGGATAAAAAACCGATGGGAATTTACGATCGTCTATGGGCAAGTCCATCGGATCAAAAACCCACGCATGCTCAGAATCAAGTCGACGCATGCTCAGAAGCATTAAACTTAATTTTTCTCGGCTCATCGGAGTGTTTTACGTCACCGCGTTTGGAACGGTCGGTTTTTTGACTGATGGTGTGTGGGCAAGACTGATGGAAAACAGTTTCATCGGATATCCGATGGACAAATCCATCGGACAAAAATCCATAGGTTATTCGATCGTGTGTACGGGGCTTAACAAGCATTTGCAGGGGCATATAAAAAATATATAACGTGGCGCTGTGAGAGAAGTAGTAAAAAACCCTACTTCATGTATAGCACAATGGTGCACATAAAAATATGGTGTCAAACAAAACGTTTGTACACAATAGGTGTACACAAATGAATGTGATAAAAATGTAAGTGAATACTAACAGTGAAATAATTGGTATGGGGTATAGGTGCACAACAAAAACCAGCAATTAAACTGGAATTATGATCATACCCATAATTAACAAAAATAAAAATGAAAATATAATGTAGGTGGAGACAAACTCATATAAGGCGTCACAGATGAGTATGTAGAATAATGTCCAATCTTATCACATATGAAAAGAAGTTCATAGGTCAAAATCCAACAAGGAGCTGCATCGTTTGAAAATAGGTTTGAAGGGTGCATCTATCACATTTTCTTTATAGGCATATAGGATATATGACATCACCCGGGAGTGCCTTCACCTTGGGCCAATGAGGGAGAAGTAAATGCTCTTACTGGACAGAGTGGACCCAGCTCACCGTACGGTGGTGGATCAACAAAGCTTTGTCCACTCTGTGGACCGAAGGAACAGTCAGGATCTGCAAGACACCTCCTTCCTTATGCCGACAGCACCACTGGTCCATATTTCCAACTCGAAAAGGAAGAAATCCAAACCAATATGGCGACAACAAGCCATGTAAAAAGGGGAAAATGTGATAGATGCACCCTTCAAACCTATTTTCAAACGATGCAGCTCCTTGTTGGATTTTGACCTATGAACTTCTTTTCATATGTGATAAGATTGGACCTTATTCTACATACTCATCTGTGACGCCTTATATGAGTTTGTCTCCAACTACATTATATTTTCATTTTTATTTTTGTTTATTATGGGTATGATCAATATTCCAGTTTAATTGCTGGTTTTTGTTGTGCACCTATACCCCATACCAATTATTTCACTGTTAGTATTCACTTACATCTTTATCACATTCATTTGTGTACACCTATTTTGTACAAACGTTTTGTTTGACACCATATTTTTATGTGCACCATTGTGCTATACATGAAGTAGGGTTTTTTACTACTTCTCTCACAGCGCCACATTATATATTTTTTATACGTTCTATATATCCTGTCTGATTTTATGTTTGGCTGCTTCATTTAGTATTTAGAGTTGGCACAGTATTATTATTATTTAATCTGCAGGGGCATGTAATTACAATTTATTGATCTAATAATTCACAGCAGGGCCCATTCCTGCGCTCACCAAGAGTAACTGTGAGGGCTTAAAGTGTTGTGGCAACACCACCACCACCAAAGGCCCAATTTTTCAGCCCCTGTTCAACAGGGGCATGCAATTACAATTCTTGATCTAATAATTCACAGCAGGGACCATTCATGCACCCACCAAGAGTAACTGTGAGGGCTTACAGTGTTGTGGCACCAGCACCACCACCAAAGGCCCAATTTTTCCTACCACTGTTCAACAATGGCATGTAAATATAATTCCTGATATAATAGTTCACAGCAGGGCGTTCCAGCGCCCACCAAGAGTAACTGTGAGGGCTTACAGTGTTGTGGCAACACCAACACCTAAGGCCCAAATTTCTGCAGAGTATATATGGCAGGCCCCTACTTTCAAACATCCAACTTACAAACGACTCCTACTTGCAAACGAAAGGAGACAACAGGAAGTGAGAGGAAATCTACCCCTAGGAAGGGAAATTCTCTCCTGTAAGAGTTAATATGGGAAAAAGGTGTCTCCTCTCCACTGATGCTTTATCACCAATCCTTGTTTCAATAAAAAACCCACTTTTCAAAAACAGTTGTCATTGGGACGGAAAGTGAGGTGAAATGTTCTGAACAGGGGCACAGACAGCAAAACAAATGTTACAGGGGTGATAACCCTTCCCTATGTTCTCCAAAAAGCTTAAAAATAGATTTTTTGGCTGGAGCTACACTTAAACAATGTACCTGTTCAAAATTAAAAAACAGATTCTACTTAAGAACAAACCTACAGTCCCTGTCTTGTTTGCACCGCCTGTATACTGCTGTTCAGAGTATATAGGGCCTTTTTTTTTGGGTGCGGGCTTCCCCTTAATATACATACAAGACCCAAAGGGGCTGGTAATGGGCTGGGGTGGGGGGGGGGGGTGATGGGATAGCTATGCCATTTTTCTCAAAGATTTTCATCCATATTACCGGGACCAGACATTACATTAAAGCCGCAAGCAGTTTTAAATGGCTTTTTTTCCTTTAGAAATGTCATTTTGTGCAGGGACAGTTCTAAACACGGGAAACACATGCCACTTCACAGGCATACTTTAGACACCCCCCAGGTACGATATTTAAAGGAATATTTGACTTTTTTTTTCACTTTATGCATCATTAAAATGACTGCTCCAGAAAAAACGTCAGTTTTTAAAACTTCTTTTTGCATTGATACATGTCCCCTGGTGCAGAACCCGGGTTCCCAAACCCTTTTTAGGACAATAACATGCATATTAGTCGTTATAATTAGCACTTTAGATTTTGAACGTTCGCATCCATTGTATTTAATAGGGTTCTAACGTTCGTGCGAACTTTCGGTCCGTTCACGGGTTCTGGTGTGAACCGAACCCGGGGGTGTTCGGCTCATCACTAATTGTAAGCTCCTTGAGGGCAGGGACTGATGTGAATGTACAATATACTGTATATTTGTAAAGTGCTGTGTAAATTTACAGGGCTATATAAGAACCTGTAATATTAGCTAAAATCTTTGTTTAGTTATGGACAGAGTAAAGAATGGTTAAACCCATTTTGTGTCCTTTCTTTTTTGAACAATGTGCCCCATTGGGTATGTTTGCCTTTGATTCCTGTCCTGGAGACACAAAAAGAAGTCCTAGGATATTCCAGTCGTTTTCTGGCCAGGCAATGATTCCTTACCTGATGAACAATGTTGACCGGGCAGTGCAGTGGGTAAGTGTTCAGCCCTTGTGCCTAGCGACACTAGAATCCTTGGTTCGATGCTCTACACATCTTCCCCAATTTATGTTGCATATGGGAGGGACACTGCTGAACCTTTGCCCTCTTCACCAGTCCAGCATATGGAGTTTGCATGTTCTCCCTGTGCCTGTGTGAGCTTCCTCCCACACTCCAAAGACGTTCTGGTATGTTAATTGGCTCCTGTCTAAATTGGCCCTAGTGGGATTGTGGGTTAGGGACCTTAGACTGCAAGCTCTTTGATGGCAGAAACTGAATGTATAATATATGTGTAAAGCACTGCACAAATTGATCCTCTTATAAAAGTACTTAAAATAAATTAACTTCAAAAATGATATTTCCGTTGTGTTTAATACTTCTTTCTGTCAAGTGGAGGCAGAACCTCAAGCTGGGTCTGTTTTTTCTGGTTGGCTAATTTGATCCTCAAACCCTTCCTGTCTCCGGTTGCCTTGGCCATGTCATCACCACCTTTTTTTGGGAGATGAACCCAGAGGTTAAATTTTGGAGACCAGAGCTGAGGTTGCTCCTTCCGCACCCACCAGTGCATCTCAGATAAACAATTAGAATTTTGTTGGAGGCATGTCTGTGCCAGATTAGAGGAGGCTCTGCTTCTCTCGGACCAGTTTTGGCATCAGATAATTCCAGATCCAGGATGGTCAAAAGACATCTTGATCAGCAGGGAAGCAAGTTTTGAAAGTGACAACTTCAATATCTGATGCATTGTTAAATGACACCCAGTGATGTTTTGCTGTCCATTACAGCAGCAGAAGTTTCTGGAACGAGTAATATTTAGAAACTTTGTGGCGAGATTTCTCTAGCAATATTTCACTATGTGACGTCTTGCAGGGACGTGTCACACTGGCTCTATTACAGCTGCTTCAATTAAGATAAATGCAGTTCTTAATAAAAAAAAATTCTAATTAGAAATGTTGAAATACTCTGACTGTTCCATCCACTTTTCATGTTTAATGACTTAAGGTTTTTTACTTTTCTTTTTTTTTATACAGCAGATGAAATATGGATTGTGTAGTAATTATAATTTCTATAGTTCTCTATTTATTGAAACATTTTAAGAAATGTAGTGTAGCGATACCTCCAACTAAGGAGGCCGCAGAATTAGATTTTGGGCCCTGAGTGCAGCTCCGCCAACCCCCGGCAATAGGCTCTACCCCCTTCTGGCACAGCTAGTACTAACAATCAATGGTATATCCTATGCAATATAATAACTAAGCCAGGACACAGTAATGAATTGTAATAGATAAAGTGTTTTACTCATTTCTTCAGATATGGATAAAGGGGTAACAGTAATCACAGCTCGAGATAATCACTCCTAAGGGCAGCGTCCTGCCACTCTAACACACTATGTAATAACACACGCTACAGGTGCGCCATACGGGCGACCGTTAACTAAGTGCCCTATGGCGCAGTAATCAAACACGCTAGAATCCCCACCAGGCCTGGTTCTAATATTTAACTTAGTCCTTCTTTCTTCACCGGCAGGTCTGTAATGGTGGTGCACTTTAAACAGAGTATAACTTTGTAATCCAAGGGGTATAGAACTTGGTTAAATAAAGCCGCAGGCTCAGTTCTGACAAGGCTCTTCAATAGGGGTATCAAAATAACTTGTAGGCCACGGCAGTCTATAGGCCTATATACAGTAACAGTATCTTAGCTGGGCTTATGCCCTCTCACCCGCCGGACTACGGATCCAGTCCGGGAAACCTTCACCGGCCGTGTCACACACACTCAATCTCTCCAACGATCGGGCCCCCGATCCGACAAGGCTGTAGCGTACAAAGTCAGATGCCACCCAGGCTCGCAGAGAGAGGTGGAAGGCTCTTTGGTGCAGAGCAAGGCCTCAGGCTTCAGGCCTTGCACTCCGACACATCCGCACAGGAGGATCCGTCTGTGAAGTCTCGTGTCCCAAGAAGAGACCGAGCCCGGCCTCGCCTCCTCCTTTTATAACCCCTCCCATGAGTCTCTGCGGTGGAACATCTGAAGAATGGGGTTATGGGTAATGTAGTTTCTTCCCAATCTAGGGGAATACCCCGCTACACACTCCCCCCACTTAAACTCTTTGGTCCCCAAAGATAAATTTTAACAACAACTATATATAACACTAGACAATTCTGAAAACGATGTTGAGATAGGGGATTCCCACCATAACTGAGGGGTAGAATTCCCTTGCCCACAGGTCACATTATCATGGGTGGCCTGCCTAACTGTGCCAGAGAGTGAGCTGGGGTTGCCCTCCACCAAATGGACAGTGGAGGGATCCGGAATCTCAGCATTTCTCCTAGCAGTGACTACAGAGTCTTCCGAACTGTTCCCCATCTGAGGGTAGGTCAGCTTCTTAGGAGGTCGAATGACTCTTCGAGCCCTTTGCTCTCCTGGAATCTCTGGCTCTGGCGCCGCAGGCTCCTCTTCCTCGGAGCAACTATCATAGGCATCTTCCCAGTAATCTGCTGAAGGACTAAAGGGGATGAACTCTGTAGCCTCTGGGTTCAGTGTTTCATCTGTGGTATCTTGGGTGACTGGAAGATCTATGATAGAAGTTCCTGGAGTTGGGGAAGACCACAGCCAACCAAGTTCTCCCTCTTCATCTCCACTAAGTTGGGAGGCTTCTCCATTTTCAGCTCGGGAGGTCTGTGACCGAGTGTTCGGCCTAGGAGTATCCAAGATAGAGGCAGGTTCAGGGGAGTCTCCCACGGGAGGTATTCTAACTGCCTCCGCAAGTGGGAGCAGGTGGTTTCGATGCCATGTCTTCAGTGGGCCTACCTTTCCCTCTGGCTTCACCTTGTAGACAGGTAGGCCCGGCAACTTCCTGCAGATGACATAGGGTTCAGATCTCCATCTGTCTGCAAGTTTGTGCTTTCCGGGGACTCCCAGATTGCGCAACAGTACTCGATCCCCAGGCTGTAGGTCTTGTACCCGGACCTTCAAGTCGAAATTTCTTTTATTCCGAGCTCCCCTTTGATCTGAGGCCGCTTGAGCTTGTTCATAGGCTACTTTCAGGCTGTGTCTGAGCCTGTCCACATATCCTTTGTGGGATGTGGCTGAGGAATGGTCCAGTGAGGTGCCAAAAGCCAGGTCCACCGGTAGTCTCGCTTCTCTCCCAAACATGAGTCGATATGGGGAGTAGCCTGTAGCATCACTGATGGTGCAGTTGTAAGCATGTACTATGGCTGCTATGTGTTGGCTCCAATGTTGCTTTTTCTCGCTTTCCAGAGTCCCCAACATGTTGAGCAAGGTTCGGTTGAACCTTTCCGGCTGAGCATCTCCCTGAGGATGGTAAGGTGTAGTTTGAGTCTTCTTAATTCCCAAAGAATCCAAAAGCTTCCGGATCAGCTTACTCTCGAAGTCCCTCCCTTGGTCTGAATGGAGTCTCTGTGGCAGCCCATAATGGACAAAATACTTCTCCATAAGTACCTTGGCAACGGTAGAGGCCTTCTGGTCTTTGGTGGGGAAAGCCTGGGCATACCGGGTGAAATGGTCGGTTATCACCAGAACATTTCCTAGTCCACTCAGGTCGGGTTCGAGGCAGAGAAAGTCAATGCACACCAGGTCCATGGGCCCTTGGCTCTGTAGATGGCCCATTGGGGCAGCTTGATGGGGCAAAGTCTTCCTCTGGATGCATCGCGCACATGAGTGGCAGTACTCCTCTACCTCTGCCCTCATGCAGGGCCAATAGAACCGACTTCTGACAAGTTGAAAGGTCCTTTCAGCCCCTAAGTGGCCATGATTGTCATGCAGGGCAGTCTCCCGATGTTTCTCTGGGAGGAACAGCTGCCACTTATCTTCTGAGTCATCAGAGGGGCCCCTTCGGTAGACCACTCCCTGATGTAACTGCAACCTGTCCCACTCTTTCCTCAGCAGGCGAGCTTCTTTTGAAGGTTGACGCATGAGTCTGTTTGGATCCTGATTCTCCAAGTCTTCCAGGACCAATCTCCCCATGGGGTCTTCCAATTGGTCACACCTCAGTTCCTTCTTGGACAGTCTTGGTAGGTTGTCCTCTTCCAATTGAGCTACTCCACAGTAGTGTTTGGGGACTCCCACCGTGGTAACTCCTATTTCCTCTGCTCTGGAGCCTCCTCGGGCTTAGAATTCAGCTCCTTGACAAAGGGCCCGCACCCCGTCCGGTGCCACTTGGGTCCAATCTTCTAGTTCAATGGTGGGGGAATGAGATCTTCTGGACAGAGCGTCTGCGTCTCGATTCCCCACTCCTGGTCTATACTTAAGGCTGAAGTTGAATCCAGACAGTGCGGCCAGCCACCTGTGTCCAGTGGCGTCCAGCTTGGCCGTGGTCAACAGGTAGGTAAGAGGGTTGTTGTCAGTCTTCACAGTGAACTCCGCTCCATACAGGTAGTCTTTGAGCTTGTCTACTACCGCCCACTTGAGGGCCAGGAACTCCAGCTTGTGAGTGGGGTAGTTCTTCTCAGAGGGGGTCAGGCTCCTACTCACATAGGCAACAGGCCGCAATTGCCCCTCGTGTTCTTGGTAAAGTATTCCTCCCAGACCGTCATGACTAGCATCCACGTGCAGTTCATAGGGTTTGGTTGGGTCTGCGTAGGCCAAGACTGGTGCAGTGGTCAGGCTCCTCTTCAATTCCTGGAAAGCCTCTTCACACTTCTGATTCCACTGATCTCTGATGGACTCTCCTGGCCTCCTGGGCCCCGAGCCATCCTCTTCTCCTTCAGTCTTGAGCAACTCATTCAATGGTCTAGCAATTCGGGCAAATCCCTCCACAAACCTCCTGTAGTAGGAGCAGAAGCCCAAGAAAGATCTGAGTTCTGTCACTGTGGTGGGCCGTGGCCAGGAGGTAACTGCCTCCAATTTCTCAGGGTCTGTGGCCACCCCTTCTTCAGACACTATGTGCCCCAGATAGTTCACAGAAGACTGGTAGAACCGACACTTCTCAGGCGAAAGCTTAAGTCCTTCCTCACTGAGTCTTCTCAACACTTTTTCCAGCCTCTCTTCATGTTCCTCCAATGTTCTCCCAAAGACAATGACATCGTCCAGGTATACAAGGACTTCGATCAAGTTCATCTCTCCTACTGTCTTCTCCATGAGGCGTTGGAAAGTAGCTGGGGCTCCAGACAGACCTTGGGGCATCCGGTCGAATTCAAAGAACCCCACTGGGGTTATGAAAGCTGTCTTCTCCTTGTCTGCTGGGTGCATCGGAATCTGATAGTACCCACTCTTGAGATCCATAACGCTGAACCATTTGGCTCCAGACAAGCTCTGTAGGGCATCCTCTATCCTCGGAGTGGTGTATTGGTCAGGTATGGTTCTCCTGTTGAGAGTCCTGTAGTCGATACAGAGCCTCAATGATCCATTCTTCTTTCGGACCACCACTATGGGAGAGGCATAGGGGCTTCTGGACTCCCGTATCACACCAGTCCTCTTGAGTTCTGCAAGTTGTTCCCTCAGATCCTCCAGATCTGCTAGCGGGACCCGCCTGACTCTTTCTCGGAAGGGCTTATCTTCCTGGAGGCGGATCCGATGGGTGGCACTCCTTGCACACCCCACATCAAACTCATCCTTAGAGAAGATCTTCTCCCATCTATTCAACTGGGCCTTGGCTCTCTCTTTCCAAGCCCTGGACAGATTCGGGTTTTCCATGGACAGCTTCTCCCAAACATCCCCTCCTCCACCTGTCCTCTTCACTTCTGACAGGGTAACAGGGGCCGCCGGGCTCACCTGGCCTAGCAACATTCTGGCTGGGATTTCCATGGGGTCTTTGGTAGTATTCCTAACACTCACTGGAACTCTATAATGGGCCTTCTTCAGGACCTTCAGCGGAATCACTTCCGGTATCACCTCCAGGCCTGAGGACTCACCCCTTGGGTCTGACTCCAGCATGACAAAGGGACCAGGCTGCTCCCAAGTAAGCTTCACAGTGGCCCTGAGACAGGTTACTTCACCGGGCTGCAACACTACCCCTTCTCTTCCAAGTCTCCACACCTTCCCTATCTCCTCTCCAGGGGTCTCCCGCTCTTGGACCAGCCGTTGGTAGGCTGTCTTCAGCATGGGATGGATCTTGGTAGCTGCTTGTCTTTCTTCTGTCACGAGAGGGGTCAGGAGTCTTCGGACCAGGTCCGTGTTCGTCCCTATTATAAGGGAATTCTTGTTGGCTCCAGGCGGCCTAGGGCACACAACTGCCAGGGTGTCAAACACTTCGGCCTTCCCAGCCACGGATGGGTCAAAGGTCATTTTGATGGGAAGGTAGCCGTCGTAAGGGAAACTCTGGGTTCCAATTCCCCATATTTCCAGCTCTTCTATCTTCTGGATAGGCAGATGACTCAGGTGCCTGTCGTAGAAGTCCCGGTATAGTAGGGTCACTTGTGCCCCGGTATCCAGGAGGCCCCTGGTGTAGACTCCCTCCACTTGAATGGGCACTATAGGGGATGGGCCTACCAGCTTCTCTGGATATGGTCCGGCAGGAGCCGCCTTCTTCAGACCTTTTCCCTTTGGACTCTCTCTTGTCCTATTCCCTTTGGACTTGAACCTTTCTTGAGCCTGGTATGCACTGACTTCCCTCCTTTTAATGGGTGTAGGAACCCGCTGAGGAGTACTATTATTTTTCTTGGGTGGGCACCCCCTTTGAGGAGTGCTGTGCCTCTCCTGAGGGGTCTCCCCCCTTCCTCCTGGAGTATAGCTTTGTTGAGGGGTATTGCGTTTCCCCTTTGGTGTTCTATCTCTCTTTTTGTTTTTCTTCGCGTTCAGCTTGGAGTTTACTGAAGATGATGGGCACCCGGTTGACTCCTTCACCGGGGCCCTCTGGAGTTTCCCGCCGGCTTGCGGTTGTCTGGTCTCTTCTTCTTCGGACTAGAACATGTGGCTGCAATGTGGCCAACTCCCCCACAGTTGAAGCAGACTATATCTCCCCATTCTTTTAAAGGTTCGGGTGCTGAGGCAATCGGGAACAATTCCTTCCTTGGACTTTCCTTCTTCTTGGGACACTCTGTGTCTTTTGCTATCAGAGAGGTCAATATCTCTAACACCTTGGACATCTGAGTTTTTAGGGTGTCTATCTCCGCCTCTCTTTCAGGGGTCATTACTGGATTGACCAGCACCTGTGCGGGTACAACACTTGTCTTATCATTCTGCTGGTCCTGTTGCAGCGCCTCCTCATCTCTGATGATTTTTATTAAATCAGCATAAGTCAGCAACATTCCTCCTCCCAAGGTTTTCAGGTGCAGCCAGACTGGATCGGAGCGTAGCGCTCCCTTTAAGACTTGCTTCATTCTTGCCGCATCGGCATCTTGGGGCTTCATCCCTTTCTTTAACACAATCTTGCACAGCAGCCTGTTTAGCCTTCTGACATACTCGGAAAGTTTCTCCTCCGGTTTTTGGAAAGTGTGTTCAAACTGGTAGACCATCTCTGTCACCTTGTCTAATTGACCAAACTCTTCCTGCAGCATAGCTAGACAGTCCTGCGCCGTGCACCCTGCATTCCCAAACCGGAAACTTTTCACTGCTTCTGCTGCTGCACCTTTAAGGCTTTCTAACACTCGCTGCCTCTTCTGTGCTTCAGGCACCTCCCATGCCTCCACCGCCTGTAATGCCTGCTCCACCCAGGTATCAAAATCTTCTTCCCCTGCCGGGACAGGGAGCTTCCCTGAGAATATTTTTAGTCTCCGGTAGCTAGTTTCCACATGCACCGTACTTGTCTTCTGACATTTGGCTAACAAATCCCCTATTGCATTTATCAGTTCTGGTGATATAGCAGTGGCCAGTGCAGGTGCCACCGGGGGTGTCGCCCTATCTTCTCTTTCAGGTGGAGTTCGGGCCGCAGCCTGTGGCGATCCCGTAGGGGATGGTTCCCTTTCTACAGTTATTGCGTGCGCCAGCCTAAATGTTCTGTTGTCTGGCGTCCGCAGACACTTGTGCTTACAGGCCTCTGGCATCCCGTCCCAATATTCCACTAATGCATATTGATATGAGATGTCTGGGTCTGTCTTCATGTCTATCACCCACGGTGTGTGATCTGGGGACACTGAACTCATTAGTTCCTCTACCGTCTCACTCGACCATTTCTCCCCAGGGAGGCTAATGGCTATTGACTGTTTTGGCTCTGTATTAGCGGCTTTGCACCACTCTTCTACCGCTCTTGGATCCATGGGGTCCATGCCGGCACTTCTGGCGTTCGCTTGCTGCATCAGGATCCCGGACGAGCCCCCACGTGTAGCGATACCTCCAACTAAGGAGGCCGCAGAATTCGATTTTGGGCCCTGAGTGCAGCTCCGCCAACCCCCGGCAATAGGCTCTACCCCCTTCTGGCACAGCTAGTACTAACAATCAATGGTATATCCTATGCAATATAATAACTAAGCCAGGACACAGTAATGAATTGTAATGGATAAAGTGTTTTACTCATTTCTTCAGATATGGATAAAGGGGTAACAGTAATCACAGCTCGAGATAATCACTCCTAAGGGCAGCGTCCTGCCACTCTAACACACTATGTAATAACACACGCTACAGGTGCGCCATACGGGCGACCGTTAACTAAGTGCCCTATGGCGCAGTAATCAAACACGCTAGAATCCCCACCAGGCCTGGTTCTAATATTTAACTTAGTCCTTCTTTCTTCACCGGCAGGTCTGTAATGGTGGTGCACTTTAAACAGAGTATAACTTTGTAATCCAAGGGGTATAGAACTTGGTTAAATAAAGCCGCAGGCTCAGTTCTGACAAGGCTCTTCAATAGGGGTATCAAAATAACTTGTAGGCCACGGCAGTCTATAGGCCTATATACAGTAACAGTATCTTAGCTGAGCTTATGCCCTCTCACCCGCCGGACTACGGATCCAGTCCGGGAAACCTTCACCGGCCGTGTCACACACACTCGATCTCTCCAACGATCGGGCCCCCGATCCGACAAGGCTGTAGCGTACAAAGTCAGATGCCACCCAGGCTCGCAGAGAGAGGTGGAAGGCTCTTTGGTGCAGAGCAAGGCCTCAGGCTTCAGGCCTTGCACTCCGACACATCCGCACAGGAGGATCCATCTGTGAAGTCTCGTGTCCCAAGAAGAGACCGAGCCCGGCCTCGCCTCCTCCTTTTATAACCCCTCCCATGAGTCTCTGCGGTGGAACATCTGAAGAATGGGGTTATGGGTAATGTAGTTTCTTCCCAATCTAGGGGAATACCCCGCTACAGTAGTATTAAAGCACTGTGGTCCTGAAAAGCAGAAAATACCTCAAATGCCTCTGTAACGCTACATGGACAGGCGTTTCTGGCAGTTGGGTTGAAAGATCTGACGTTTGCCCTTCCTTTCTACAATGGCCAACGTAACAGTTTCAAGCCACCAGTGAAATGATCCCGATGTCTATGTTATTGAATAAATGGGACAGTGATTTCCAAGCCAAGTTAAACATTTCATGATGGGCACTGTTTAATGGGATTGTGGATTCCAAGACTTTTATTGGTCGCATATTTACCAGATTAATAGTATATAGCTGGCTTAAAGGTTTAGTTCACCTTTTCAGAAAAAATCCATTTACCTCTGTAGCGACCTCACCCCATCTCTTTCTTCTAGGGGTATCACACACGACAGGGTGAGATGCGCTACGGCCCATGTCCTCCCCATAGCTGTGGGTGAGGTGAAGGCCAGTACCAGATATTTCCTCGGGCCTGTGTGCTTCTGTCAAGGATTAAGTCCTGCTGTGCCAACACTTCCCTTTGCTCCCATTAACCAGAGTTCCACACACGATCACAGTCCAACTCTTGTTTTATTGCATAACTCACAATAAACAGTGCTTCAGTAGCCAACTGGTTGGGACTCAATAACAGTTTGATACAGGGGAATGAGCAGGTCGAGGCACTACCCTGATTGTCAACTAAACCACTGTGGTTTCACCAGCGGTTACTATAGCCTTGGCTAGAAAGGACTTAGAACTTGAGAGTCTCTACCAGCGACTCAAGAGAACGTAGATAGGAGTACCTTCGCTGCGTTGTGGCCCCTGTCAGGGGAAGATGTCCCTCCAAGGGAGTTACCGCAGGCCCATCCGTCACTGGGTTGATGCTGCTCCAGACTCTCCGAATGGGTAACCTCCCCGGCCTCCTCGCCTCAGACATGGGCCCCATCCACTTCAGGGACCCTCGGACTTCTCCACCCTCGCGGGACCCAGTCGAAGTCACTGGGCCCCAGGCCTCCTGGTTTAGCACCTCACCGCAGGCTGAAGGTGCCTGGGATGGACTCCAACTCCATTCCGGTCAGGCCTAGGGCACCCGAGCCGGAATTCAGAACCGCCCGCACCCAGGCCTAAGGTGTCTGGGCGCGTGATGAAGGACCTCCAAAAGAGCAAGACCTCGTGACCAGGGTGTCTCCCCCTTTTATCCCCTCCATTGACGTCACGGCAGGTTCCCCGCCCTCGCCGTACCATCTCCGAGAAGGGACAAAAAGGACAGCACTATGGCGGCAAATCTACCTCGAACCGGCGGGCATCTGCCACCCACAGGCCAAGGAGATTATTACACCGCCCAATTCTCCGCGAATACAAATGGTCCAATTACTCCCATAATTTACACACCTGGATCATACTACCACCCAGGTGTACCCCACCTACATTTAGGGACCCCGCTACATACTCCCCCCTGTGATTTGACGCTGGTCCCCAGCGTCTGGTGCAAACCCATGTCTCCCAAAGAGTGGTGACATAAGCCTGACCCCAGAGGCTATCCCTAAAAATTTGAACCCTAACCATGCCAAGACCTGCTCAAAGGGGAGGGGAACATAAAACAATAAACTTTTCATAAAACCCTCTAAGCATGTACACATATACAATGCCTCCCTTTACTGTCTAAGAACCACCCCATACTCAGTAGTCTTGACAGACGAATCTCCTGCAGAAGGGAAGAAAAAAAAAAACAACACACAAGAAAAGCCACATCCTGACATTCTGTGTTAATTTGGAATGAATGGGTCTATCAGCTGAGAGACCCATTCGCTCCAATGAGTATAGTGATGCAAATGTACAAATAACAGCCGTTGCGCAACACCGCCACCTGGTGACGATGCCACGGTGATGACACTTGGTGAAATCTTCAGTCCTCCTGCGTCCCTACTCTGATTCTACCCCCAAAGTCTCTGTCTTTAAATTGTGAAAGAAGAGAGAACAAACAAACAGCTCTCATTCCTTCAAAAGAGTAGGAAAAAAAAAAAAACACAAATAAAAAACTAGGGTACAGTTCGTTGCTCCGGCAAGAACACTTCCAGAAAGTTGCTACAAAAAAAAACACAAGTGAGTCTCTTCTCACAAGTAAAACTTCGGGTCAGGCAAGAACAAGGGCTTCAGATGCTTATCGAAAACCTCAATCGAATAGTCAGCGTCCTCTCCATCTTTCCTGCAGATGCGCACCTTGTCCTGGTTGAACAATGGCCTCCGGATGTCGAGGTACTTTCACTACCTCTGATGGCTTTTCTCTCGGTGCCCGTAGTAATGCTTGCCGTTTCCCCGCCAAAAAAACGGGTGATGCTGTGGACTGTGGAAGAGCAATTGGTGGACTAGGCTTCCTCGTAGACTCCGGGGCTTCCGCCCGGGGCGTGCTATCTCCTATGGACATAGGCGAATCTTGGGGTGCACGTAGCATAGGTAATGGGTGTTTGTCCCAGCCCTTCCGGTGAAACAGTTCATCGATCTCACCGTCATCTCCACAATCCGACAGTGACTCTAGGTCGGAGGTGTCATACATCTCCACGGGAAAGTAGTCTCTAGTAGACATGGATCTACCCTCCCTAGCGGGCTCCACCGACTGTGGACCCCCCGACACCTCCAACCACCACCACAGTCCCAGCCCCTGGCTCACCTTGACCTTTTGTAGAACTGGGATGTCCAGGACTCTTCCAACCGGATCCATCCAGGCCAGGCAAGCGACGGGGTGAAGCTCGACCACGACCATAGGAGGCCTGCACCAGGCCGACTTTCCTCTTCGGAGGTGGGAGCAGAGAATCTGTGGTGACCGAAGCAGCATCCTCGGATTTCTCTTTCTCAGTCTCTGATTGGGCAGTCACATCGCCCTGGTCAGTGCGTACGGGAACCTCCGCAAAGGCCTGGATCTCCCCTTCTGGAGTAGCGGTACCTGTGAGGCTGTTGAGGCGAAGGGCCCGGGGCCGTACTGTGGATGGCTCCACCTCGAACAAGAACTCTTTGCATGCCTCGCAACGCCCGAATGGCTTCAGGTGGACCACCAGTCCCAAACATCCGGGACAGATCACGCCGAGGGCCTCCGTGTCTCTGCAGGTATACAGAGCCAACTGTCCTCGGGGCCTGAGTCTTATCCCTGTATCTGTAAGGGGAGCAGCAAAGGTAGTCATCTTCGTGGGGTAGGGAACCGGAATCCACGGGGAGCTTGAGGCCATCCCGACTGTCTGCTGCTCCATCACGCACTGACCACGTGCCGAAGTCTCCACGTGAGTTCCTCCACATGGCCAGACTCCTCCCACGACTTGCACGTTTTCGCGGGCTTCCATCAAACTCCGCCCACGAACTGTGTAGTCACGGGGTGCCTCATGGCACAGTGCAGTAAAAGCCCCCACATGTAGTACGTCACACGGCTGGACTTCTCCCTCTTCTCGCTCCTCCGCATGGGCCTTTCCCGTCTTAGGGTCATTTCCACGACTTTGAGCAGGGATGCACTTTGGCCGATCACATGGCCGACCTGCTCGGAACTCCTCCGGGCAGCAAAGTCCAGACACAGCCATTCTTACTTCCAAAGTCAAAACACACATCATCCCGGACTCACAAGCCCCCACGTGTAGCGACCTCACCCCATCTCTTTCTTCTAGGGGTATCACACACGACAGGGTGAGATGCGCTACGGCCCATGTTCTCCCCATAGCTGTGGGTGAGGTGAAGGCCAGTACCAGATATTTCCTCGGGCCTGTGTGCTTCTGTCAAGGATTAAGTCCTGCTGTGCCAACACTTCCCTTTGCTCCCATTAACCAGAGTTCCACACACCGATCACAGTCCAACTCTTGTTTTATTGCATAACTCACAATAAACAGTGCTTCAGTAGCCAACTGGTTGGGACTCAATAACAGTTTGATAGAGGGGAATGAGCAGGTCGAGGCACTATCCTGATTGTCAACTAAACCACTGTGGTTTCACCAGCGGTTACTATAGCCTTGGCTAGAAAGGACTTAGAACTTGAGAGTCTCTACCAGCGACTCAAGAGAACGTAGATAGGAGTACCTTCGCTGCGTTGTGGCCCCTGTCAGGGTAAGATGTCCCTCCAAGGGAGTTACCGGAGGCCCATCCGTCACTGGGTTGATGCTGCTCCAGACTCTCTGAATGGGTAACCTCCCCGGCCTCCTCGCCTCAGACATGGGCCCCATCCACTTCAGGGACCCTCGGACTTCTCCACCCTCGCGGGACCCAGTCGAAGTCACTGGGCCCCAGGCCTCCTGGTTTAGTACCTCACCCCAGGCTGAAGGTGCCTGGGATGGACTCCAACTCCATTCCGGTCAGGCCTAGGGCACCCGAGCCGGAATTCAGAACCGCCCGCACCCAGGCCTAAGGTGCCTGGGCGTGTGATGAAGGACCTCCAAAAGAGCAAGACCTCGTGACCAGGGCGTCTCCCCCTTTTATCCCCTCCATTGACGTCACGGCAGTTTCCCCGCCCTCGCCGTACCATCTCCGAGAAGGGACAAAAAGGACAGCACTATGGCGGCAAATCTACCTCGAAGCGGCGGGCATCTGCCACCCACAGGCCAAGGAGATTATTACACCGCCCAATCCTCCACGAATACAAATGGTCCAATTACTCCCATAATTTACACACCTGGATCATACTACCACCCAGGTGTACCCCACCTAAATTTAGGGACCCCGCTACACCTCCATGGGTGATAGAGTTTCACCATCCACCCAACCTGGTGCAATGGTCCTGAGATTTAAAAACCGTGCTGTTCTTCCTCTTCTTTCCCTAAGAACATTGGGATGGGTCAGAGTATACCAACATAAATAAATAATAAAACCTGGTTTGTGGCTTTACCCTCTCACTTGCAATTAACTTGTATCTTTAGATTGCATACCACATACAGTATCTTACAAAAGTGAGTACACCCCTCACATTTTTGTAAATATTTTATTATATCTTTTAATGTGACAACACTGAAGAAATGACACTTTGCTACAATGTAAAGTAGTGAGTGTACAGCTTGTATAACAGTGTCAATTTTCTGTCCCCTCAATAATAACTCAACACACGCTGGCAACAAAAGTGAGTACACCCTTAAGTGAAAATTTCCAAATTGGGCCCAATTAGCCATTTTTCCTCCCCGGTGTCATGTGACTCGTTAGTGTTACAAGGTCTCAGGTGTGAATGGGGAGCAGGTGTGTTAAATTTGGTGTTATCGCTTTCACTCTCTCATACTGGTTACCGGAAGTTCAACATGGCACCTCATGGCAAAGAACTCTCTGAGGATCTGAAAAAAAAAGAATTGTTGCTCTACATAAAGATGGCATAGGCTATAAGAAGATTGCCAAGACCCTGAAACTAAGCTGCAGCACGGTGGCCAAGAACATACAGCGGTTTAACAGGACAGGTTCCACTCAGAACAGGCCTCCCCATGGACGACCAAAGAAGTTGAGTACACGTGCTCAGCGTCATATCCAGAGGTTGTCTTTGGGAAATAGACATATGAGTGCAGAGACTGGGCTGCAGGTCAGTATTCCAACATGATAACGACCCCAAACACACCTTCAAGATGACCACTGCCTTGGTAAAGAAGCTGAGGGTAAAAGTGATGGATTGGCCAAGCATGTCTCCAGACCTAAATCCTATTGAGCATCTGTGAGGCATCCTCAAATGGAAGGTGGAGGAGCGCAAGGTCTCTAACATCCACCAGCTCTGTGATGTCGTCATGGAGGAGTGGAAGAGGACGACAGTGTCAACCTGTGAAGCTCTGGTGAACTCCATGCCCAAGAGGGTTGAGGCAGTGCTGGAAAATAATGGTGGCCACACAAAATATTGACACTTTGGGCCGAATTTGGACATTTTCACTTAGAGGTGTACTCACTTTTGTTGCCAGCTGTTTAGACATTAATGGCTGTGTGTTGAGTTATTTTGAGGGGACAGCAAATTTACACGGTTATACAAGCTGTACACTCACTACTTTACAGTGTAGCAAAGTGTCATTTCTTCAGTGTTGTCACATGAAAAGGAATGATAAAATACTTACAAAAATGTGAGGGGTGTACTCACTTTTGTGAGATACTGTATAGAGAACTCTGATATCTGGAGCTCCACCCTACAGATATAGTTCACATACAATGTTTATTACACAAATAATTGTAAGTAATAAAAAATTACATGCCAAAATGCCCCTGTTAAAATTAAGCACAATAATATCTAGCATAATAAAATCCATATTATGAACATATGTAATTAAACTTTAGTAATAGACTTATGTTGATCTTTTGGCAAACTTTTTAAACAGGGGACCAGTTCACTGTCCCTCAGACTGTTGGGGGGCCGGACTATAGTTTGAAAAAAATATGAACTAATTCCTATGCACACTGCACATATCCTATTATGCAGAATGCAGGGTTCAGGAGTGCATTGCACTCAGAATGCAGGAATCAGGAGTGCGTTGCGCTCAGAAAGCAGGGTTCAGGAGTGCATTACAGTCAGAATGCAGAGATCAGGAGTGCGTTATGTTCAGAATGCAGGGTTCAGGAGTATGTTGTGTTCAGACTGCAGGGATCAGGCGTGAGTTAGGCTCAGAATGCAGGGATCGGGGGGTGGTGATGTGAGGGGTGGCAGAGGACACTGCTATGTGGATGGCCCTGCCCATGTTAGTGTCCTCTGCCCCCTTCACATCACCTACTCCCCCCCCCCCCACACACACACATAGTTGTGTCCTCTGCCCCCTTTTCCTCTATAACAGTGACCTCATATCAACCAATCACCTGCGGTTTAACATTAGAGGTTGCTTTGGGCGGTTCCTCCTCCTGCCCCCTGTCCTGAGCTGGGCTGCCACCTGCTCGCCACTGTGCACTGATGACAGTGGTGGAGGCGGTTTTCGGGAACAGGACACATTTTAGGGCCGGCCCTGACAAGCAGGCCGGGTAAATGGCCGCCACGCCCCCCCCTGATCCATGTGCCCGGCCCCTAACCTATATACAGGGTGCTGGACACATGGATTTCAATGGGGTTTTTTATTTTATTTTTTAGAAGCACGTGATTAGAGCCTGAGGCTCTAATTGGCTTCAAAAAAGTGTGGGCTCAGGGCGCCCTAAGCCTACCCAGTTGTGTGATGTGTGCGGCAATGGTTGGAGCGGAGAGGAGGAGTAGAGGAGTGGAGGAGGAGGAGGAGGTGGGGGGAGCTGGCAGCTTCCAGAGATAAGTGCAGTGGGTACCAGGGGGGGGGGTAGGGTGTTAATTCACCTTTTCACCACTGATTGCATGAGGTAGCGAGGCAGCACAGTGACATCACGTTCCCCACCTTGTCCAATCCTGTGTTCGATAAGCAGTAGGATAACCTTTTGGCATGGGACCCAGAAGCTAGTGGAGATGATTGGAGTAGTGGCATCTACTATAGTGTTTTCCATGGGCATCCCACAGGTATAGTGATTCCACAGGGATCCCACAGGTATAGTGATTCTACGGGGATCCCACAAGTATAGTGATTCCACAGGGATCCCACGGGTATAGTGATTCCACAGGCAGGGCTGGGACAGCGGGTGGGCAGGAGGGGTGGCTGCCCTGCACACAGTGGTATCATGTGAGGTGGGAGGGCACTGTGAGCAGGTTTTAGGTGGGTGGTGATTTGTGTTGGAAGGGGGAATCTGGGGGGCAGCAGGGAGTAATGCCCCGTACACACGACCGGATTTCCCGTTGGAAAAAAGTTGGATGGTTTTTCCGACGGAATTCCGCTCAAGCTTGGCTTGCATACACACGGTCACACAAAAGTTCTCTGAACTTTCAAGCGTTAAGAACACGGTGACGTACAACACTACGATGAGGCGAGAAAAATAAGTTCAATGCTTCCGAGCATGCGTCAAATTGTTTCGAGCATGCGTGTTTTTTTGCGCGTCGGAAAAGCATACAGACGAACGGATTTCCCGATAGGAATTTTTTCCATCGGGAAAATAGAGAACCTGCTCTCTCTTTTTCCGGCAGTTTTTCCGTTGGAAAAAGTCCGATGGAGCATATACACGTTCGGGATTTCCGACCAAAAGCTCTCATCGGACTTTTTCTGACGGGAAAACCGGTCGTGTGTACGTGGCATTAGAATTGTTCTAGGAGGGAAAATTTATGGAGCGGGTGCTAGGAGTGATGAATTAGGGGCATCTGTGTTGGGAGGGGGGGTGAGGAAAGAGGATTTTTGCATTGAGTGGGTATTGGGGGGTTTTGTGCTAGAAAAGGTGATATGGTAGGGGGGTGGAGTTGTGCTAGATGGGGAATTTTTTTTGGGGGGGAAAGGGGTTTGTGCTAGTAGGGATAATTTGGGGGACAATTTGCGCTGGGAGAAATTTGAAATGGGGGGGGGGAGAGGGTGTGTTTTGGAGGGGAAATTTTAGGGGTATATGGTGTATACATAGTTATAATACTCCAAGCTGGACCATGTAAAAATAGCAATCGTTACATATACATATTATATACAAATATATATACAGTATCACACAAAAGCGAGTAAGTGAAAAGCCACCATTATTTTCCAGCACTGCCTTAACCCATTGGGCATGGAGTTCACCAGAGCTTCACAGGTTGCCACTGGTGTCCTCTTCCCCTCCTCCATGACGACATCACAAAGCTGGTGGATGTTGGAGACCTTGTGCTCCTCCACCCTCCGTTCGAGGATTCCCCAAGGATGCTCAATAGGGTTTAGGTCTGGAGACACGCTTGGCCAGTCCATCACCTTTACTCTCAGCTTCTTTAGCAAGGCAGTGGTAATCTTGTAGGTGTGTTTGGGGGTCGTTGCAATGGTGGAATACTGCCCTTCGGCCCAGTCTCTGAAGGGAGGGGATCATGCTCTGCTTCAGTTTGTCACAGTACATGTTGGCATCCATGGTTCCCTCAATGAACTGTAGCTCTCTAGTGCCGGTGTCCTGTTGAGAAATGCCCCCTGTCGAATAATGCCCGCCCGGTACAGCGCTTGCCCCGACTTGTTCATTCCCCGACTTAGTTGGGGTAGGCGGTACACTTTGGTGGGGGTCAGCCACGCCCACTGACCTTTGACCTCTGGGGACCCGCCCTCTGACCTTTGACCTCTGGGGGAGGTCCCTGTTCAAGAGCCTGGGTCCTAGCCTTGTTCTTAAAGGGAGAACCCTAACCCTAACCCTAACCCTAACCCTAATCCTAATCCCTAACCCTAACCCTCTAACCCTAACCCTAACCCTAAACCCTAAACCCTAACCCTAACCCTACCCCTAACCCCCCCCCCCCTATGTGAATTGGTAAGGGGTACATTGTACCCCTACCATTTCACGAAGAAAGCGTAAAAAAATGTTTAAAAAAACACACAAACACCTTGAAAAAGTCCTTTATTTAAAAAAAAAAAAAAAACATTCCAGCGGTGAAATCCAGTGTCCCGCGGCGATCCCGATGTCCAGCGCTGTCCTTCATTGGTTGTGCCTGAGCGGACCTGATGGGGAACTCCCTCTCAGTATTTTAAATGTATAGACCCGCCCTTCTAAAGTTCCCTATCAGGTCAGCTCAGCGGACCAGATGCGGAACATGAGAAGGGGCGGGTCTATACATGTATTACCAAAGTGAGAGCAGTTCCCCATCAGGTCCGCCCCCTCGGTATGTCGGACCCGCCTACGTCATTGGCTTGAGCGGGGAACTTCCTTCACTGTGTAATTTAAATTTACATAGTGAAGGAAGTTCCCCGCTCAAGCCAATGACGTAGGCGGGTCCGACATACCGAGGGGGCGGACCTGATGGGGAACTGCTCTCACTTTGGTAATACATGTATAGACCCGCCCCTTCTCATGTTCCGCATCTGGTCCGCTGAGCGGACCTGATAGGGAACTTTAGAAGGGCGGGTCTATACATTTAAAATACTGAGAGGGAGTTCCCCATCAGGTCCGCTCAGGCACAACCAATGAAGGACAGCGCTGGACATCGGGATCGCCGCGGGACACTGGATTTCACCGCTGGAATGTTTTTTTTTTGTTTGTTTTTTTAAATAAAGGACTTTTTCAAGGTGTTTGTGTGTTTTTTTAAACATTTTTTTACGCTTTCTTCGTGAAATGGTAGGGGTACAATGTACCCCTTACCAATTCACATAGGGGGGGGCCGGGATCTGGGGGTCCCCTTTGTTAAAGGGGTCTTCCAGATTCCGATAAGCCCCCCGCCCGCAGACCCCCACAACCACCGGGCAAGGGTTGTGGGGATGAGGCCCTTGTCCCCATCAACATGGGGACATCCTCCCCATGTTGAGGGCATGTGGCTTGGTACGGTTCAGGAGGGAGGGGGGGCCGCTCTCTCGTCCCCCCCTTTTCCCCTGCGGCCGGCCAGGTTGCGTGCTCGGATAAGGGGTCTGGTATGGATTTTTAGGGGGACTCCACGCCATTTTTTTTTAAAATTTGGGGTGGAGTTCCCCTTAAAATCCATGCCAGATCTGAAGGGCCTGGAATGGATATTTGGGGGAACCCCACGTCAATTTTTTTTAAAATTTGCAGCGGGGTTCCCCTTAATATCCATTCCAGACCTGAAGGGCCTGGTAATTGAATTCTGGGGAACCCCCACGCTTTTTTTTTTTATCAATGACTTTTGTATGTATTGCCGGGAGCCGACAATTCATTAATAGCCGCGAGTCAGTTTTAAATGCATTTTTTTCTTTCAAAAATGACATTTTTTGCAGGGACAGTTCTAAGCACGGGAAACATGCGCCACTTTACATGCATATCATACACACCCCCCAGGTATGAAATTTAAAGGAATATTTCACTTTTATTTTTTCATTTTAAGCATTATTAAAATCACTGCTCCCGAAAAAACGGCCGTTTTTAAAACTTCTTTTTGCATTGATACATGTCCCCTGGGGCAGGACCCCGGTCCCCAAACACTTTTTAGGACAATAACTTGCATATAAGCCTTTATAATTAGCACTTTAGATTTCTCCCATAGATTTTTCGAATTTTCCGCGAACACCCCAATTTGTTCGCTGTTCGGCGAACGGGCGAACAGGCAATGTTCGAGTCGAACATGAGTTCGACTCGGACTCGAAGCTCATCCCTAATACAGGGTTCCATTTTAAGTAACCCAAGCCACATTCTTAATGTCCATTATTTTCTTGCTCACCCTGTGCCCCTAATAGACACAGGGTAACTTAGACATAAGAGGTGCATGGGGAGCTGAAACAAGGGTATCCCATACTTTCCAAGGGATTCTGGGCTCCACGGGCCCTCCCGTCACATCTCTCCCCTTTCGGCAGGAGACTAACACAGTGGGAGACACCGGACGGGTTGACTCCGAAGTTGGTCTATAGTTCCAGTCCCCCAATGGTGGTATCCACACAGTACCCCAAACAAATTGCTCCAAACAGAGCATTACTCACCCAGCCAACCTCTGCCTCTCTCAGAGAACATACCCGCCGCTGGGGAGAGGCCTGGACTGGCCCTTCTCCCTGGTGTCCTTTCAGCTGCTGGAGAGAAGACATGGTGACTGGGCTCACTCCGTCATGCTGTTGGGCATCTGGGCCGACTGCCCAGCATCCCTGGGGGTATACAGGTGGGGACTGAAGTCCCATCTACTTGTGGTAGATGAAAATACCCCAGTGCTTGCAAAGCAAGGCTAACATCCTCCTGTCTCAGTGTTGCACCATTTTCTGGGGTTGTGTCAGTGAAGACCGAAGTCCAATCCACGACCACAGAACTTCCCTCTTCTGTTAGTTGGGGGCAGAGGCCAGCGGCACTCTGCTCTGTTGCCAGCTCTTTTGCTGGGTTGCTGTGAGTGGAGACCAAAGTCACATCCCCTGATATCATCTCAAGCTGCAGTTGTGTGCAGAGGCCAGTAGCATTCTGCCCTGCTGCCAGTGATTCAGCTGGGAGTAAAAGCTTTACTACCTCAGCTTGTCACTGGAGAGAGGGGCCAACTGCCCCGGCTCCTGGAACTTCACAGTTGTTGCTGGTGCTGGGCAGAGGATGGTAGCACTCTGCCCTGTTGCCAGCACTTCTGCTGGGGACTCCACATCATCCGCTTCGGCTAACCATTGGGGCAGGAGGCTGGCTTCCTCCCCACCCAATCTGTGCAGCTGCCATTGGGGAAGTGAGCTGGCTGCTTCCTTTTCCATTCCCTCATCTGGCTGCTGGGAAGTGATTGCCACCTTCTCATCATGAGCCTCCGGAACTGCCACAGGTGTGGGGCAGAGGTCTTGGACCCTCTGTCCGGTGACCAGCGCTAGACATGTGCATTCGTTTTCGTCCGAATGCATTTTCGTCCGAATTTCAGCTATTTTCGTTATCGTTTTAACAAACGAAAACGAAAGCACAGAATCCGAAAACCGAAAGATCCGACATAAACAAATGCTTTATTTTCGTTTTCGTTGCTACAACAGTTCGATATAGATAGGAGATTCGACGTGACGCTGACAATAACAATCTGTGTCTATCGAACCTGTGGTCGAATGTGCCTAACCTTAACTCTATTAGTCCAAGATTATTTTACATAGGAGAGAAAAGATTCGACATTATAGAGAGAAAAGATTCGACATAGGAGAGGAAAGATTCGACATAGGAGAGGAAAGATTCGACATAGGAGAGGAAAGATTCGACATAGGAGAGGAAAGATTCGACATAGGAGAGGAAAGATTCGACATAGGAGAGAAAAGATTCGACATAGGAGAGAAAAGATTTGACATTATAGAGAGGAAAGATTCGACATAGGAGAGGAAAGATTCAACATAGGAGAGGAAAGATTCGACATAGGAGAGGAAAGATTCGACATAGGAGAGGAAAGATTCGACATAGGAGAGGAAAGATTCGACATAGGAGAGAAGATTTGACATTATAGAGAGAAAAGATTCGACATAGGAGAGGAAAGATTCGACATAGGAGAGGAAAGATTCGACATAGGAGAGAAAAGATTCGACATAGGAGAGAAAAGATTTGACATTATAGAGAGGAAAGATTCGACATAGGAGAGGAAAGATTCGACATAGGAGAGAAAAGATTCGACATAGGAGAGAAAAGATTTGACATTATAGAGAGAAAAGATTCGACATAGGAGAGAAAAGATTCGACATTATAGAGAGAAAAGATTCGACATTATAGAGAGAAAAGATTCGACATTATAGAGAAAAGATCACTGCTTGTGGGCGGAACATTCGACCGGAAATGTATGATTGCAGAGTCGTACAGTTTCGCTGCTCCGTCGAATCTTCTTTTAACATTCGACAGACACCATAAGCCTTCAATGACAGATTCGACCTTAATTAATTCAGATTTTCGGACGAATGCAATTTCTAACGAAAAACGAAATAAATAAAAACTAATTTCGGGAGTAACTAAATAAATTTATTTTTTGGACGAAAACGAAATTCCGAAACGAAATATTTCAGTGTGCACATGTCTAACCAGCGCCTCAGCTGGGGAAGTTCCTTGCAACTCCACAGATACTGCTGTTGGTACTGGGCAGTGCACACTGAAGTTTGGCCCTGATACCAGCTCTTCTGCTGGAGGCTCATCAGGTTGTTCTCCCTCAGCAGAAAAGTCTATCAAATCCCCTGTCTCTGCAACTGATGTCTGGGGATAGAGGTTCACCATCTCCTGTCCGTGGAACCCAGAAAACGCTATCAGTGCTGGGCAGAGGTTAGCAGAACTCTGCCCTGTTGTAAGCACTTCAGCTTTGGAGATGACAATCTCCAGATTTTCCACTGCCGATACTTCAGCCAGGATTTCAGAGTTGTCAACTGGTATTTCCTAATAGTCCCAGGCAAAGGGAGCCCCACCCTGCTGTGTGCTGAGCAGAATCTAGCAGCTGTCTGTAGGCAATCTCCAGCTCCCATTCCTAAACGGCCAGAAACTCCAAATCTTCCTGTACCCAGTGTACTTTCGAGACATTCAGTCTTCGCTCTCTGTGCTCCATTATTTCCTCCAAACGCCACTCCCGATCACTCTCAAAGGGAGTCTTTGGACATCCTCCAATACAACAATCCCAGGCCATCATAGTCAAAGCCTTCCGTGGGTCTGTCATCCGCTGACCACGGGCACTTTTGCGCTACATACCACCGGAGGGCTCTGCCCGGATCAGCCTGTTTAACTCAGCTGTGCACTTCAGTTTTTCCCCCAATAACAGCATTCGTACTTCATACAGCGACCAGTACCTTACATGGATGGAGGGGAGAACTTTTCCCTGGTGTTGCTGCTCAAGAGCTAGCGCTTTCTTCCAGAGTTCGCAGCGGATAGAATCAGACCATCCCAGCAGGACCTGCTCTGATACTGGTCCTCTTTGCTGTATCTGCATCTCTTGCAACCTCCTTCTGAATTCCTCTTCCATGGCGGCTGGTATCTGTACCTCTCCTCTCCTTTCTGTTGGTGCTGCTGTGACTTCTGCTGCTGCAGCACCTCTTTGCTGTAGCCAATTTGCCTCCACAACCGCTATAACTAGGTCTATGATCTCCGCTGTAGGGTTAGGACTAGGGATGAGCTTTGAGTTCGAACATCGGCTGTTCGACCGTTCGTAGAATTTCGAACATTATGGGCCGTTCGCGCCAAATTCGAGTGGCGCGTCACCGCCCATAATTCACTGCGGCATCGCAGTGCATTGCTGGCTGATGATTGGCCAAGCATGCACTATGACCCGCATGCTTTGGCCAATCACAGCGCGGTAAGAACAGAGAGCTATAATTGGCCAAAACCAGGGTGGCTTTGGCCAATTATGTCTCAGGGGGTTTAGTACACGCCCCACACTATATAAGGCCGCCTGCGTGGCGGCCTTGTGTAGTGTGTTGTGGCGGCGGTGAAAGATAGACAGAGAGAGAGAGAGACAATGTCATTTCATTTGAGTTAGATAGAGCAGGAAGGCGAGTCAGTTAGCTGCAGTTACAGTGTGTCGAGAATATATATGCATCCCAAGAGTTGTATATATTGTCATGGCAAAATAGGTTGTATGCAGAGCACACAGCCATTTTGCCTTATGCTAAATAAGCACACTTCGTCTTAATGTTATAATGCATCTTAGGCTAAAATTCACTCACCTTCCATTCGATTCCCATTCATTCAAATCAAGAAGCATCACCACACTGCTATGTTCTCATTATCTTGGCATCCCAGCAAACACTGGTCGCTGTCACGTACCTGACGATGACGAGCCCGGTTAGCAGAGGGAGGCCTCCCTTACGGCTCCCACCGGCGGCCCCTGGTGGTATAACAGGAAGCACGGAGGTGGAAGGGGTACGAGTGCCTGGCAGGATCAAGAACTACCGCAGGTGATCAGGAACCAGCAGGTGAGGAGGCAGGAACCAGGAACTACAGCAGGTGAGTGGACAGGAACCAGGAACTACAGCAGGTGAGTAGACAGGAACCAGGAACTCAGAAGATGACCCGGACCGGGAGGCACAGCAGGTAGACTGGAACCACTGGGCAGCAGCAGATGAACAGGAACCAGCAGATGAGCAGACAGGAACCAGCAGATGAGCAGACAGGAACCAGGAACTGCAGCAGGTGAGTAGACAGGAACCAGGAACTCAGCAGATGACCCGGACCGGGAGGCACAGCAGGTAGACTGGAACCACTGGGCAGCAGCAGGTGAACAGGAACCAGCAGATGAGCAGACAGGAACCAGCAGATGAGCAGACAGGAACCAGCAGATGAGCAGACAGGAACCAGGAACTCAGCAGATGACCCGGACCGGGAGGCACAGCAGGTAAACTGGAACCACTAGGCAGCAGCAGGTGAACAGGAACCAGCAGATGAGCAGACAGGAACCAGCAGATGAGCAGACAGGAACCAGCAGATGAGCAGACAGGAACCAGGAACTCAGCAGATGACCCGGACCGGGAGGCACAGCAGGTAAACTGGAACCACTAGGCAGCAGCAGGTGAACAAGAGCCAAGGTCAGGCAGGATCGTCAGACAAGCCGGGGTCGGGTAAACTGGCAGGCAGCGAGGCACAAAAGGATCAGGCAATACCGAAGTCAGAAAACAGGCCGATGGTCAGGTACAGGCAGATAGCAGGAGGGTCACAGGAAGCCGGGTCAGATACAGGTAAACAAGGCAGATCAGGTCACTTGGGATGAATGCTGTAGAGCAGACAGCAGGGACTGTCTGCAAGTGAGGAGTTTAAATAGCCCTTCGGGCGTCACCTGCGGGGGCGGGGACCAGGAAGTCCAGGGCGTCTGTTCCTGACAGGGTTTCCATGACATTGCCCCCCCCCCCCAAGGGGCAGCCTCCGGATGCCCCTAGGAGCAAACTTCTCGGGGTGAGACCTCCTGAAGGCTTGTATCAGGTCTTTGGCGTGAATGTTCTCTTCGGGTTCCCAGGAGTTCTCCTCTGGTCCGTAACCCTTCCATTTTATTAAAAATTGACTCTGGCTATTTCTTCTTCGTGTATCTAAAATAGCTTCTACCTCGAATTCCTGTTCCCCGTCTATGATGACGGGATCAGGGCGAGTCGGGGTCCGACCTGGGAATGGGTTGGAGACTGACGGTTTCAATAGAGAAACATGAAAAACAGGGTGGACCCTCAGGGAGTCGGGGAGCTCCAGCTCGTAGGCCACCTCGTTGATTTTCCTTTTGATAGGAAAAGGCCCTAGAAACTTGGGGCCCAATTTCTTGGATGGGCAAGCCAATCTTAGATTGATGGTGGAAAGCCATACTTGGTCGCCCGGTGCCAGCGCTAATTCACCCCGTCTCCTCCTGTTGTAGACCGTCTTGTTATACTCCTGAGTTCTTGCCATGGCTTTGCGTAGAAGCTGGTTGTTAGAGGAGAAGAAATTAATTTTTTCCAGAACTGCGGGCACTGAGCACTCAGGGAGAGAGTTGGGCAGAAATGTGGGGTGAAACCCGAAGTTCGCAAAAAATGGGGTCTGGTTAGTTGCGGAGTGGATGGAGTTATTGTAGGAGAACTCCGCTAGCGGAAGCAGGGAGAGCCAGTCATTCTGATCAAAGGAGGAGAAACAACGCAAATATTGCTCGAGGGTCTGATTTGTTCTCTCAGTCTGTCCGTTGGTTTGAGGGTGGTAAGCCGAAGAGAATGATAGCTCTATTCCCAGAGTCTTGCAGAGGGACCTCCAGAACCGAGAGGTAAATTGTACCCCCCGATCGGAGACTATATTAGCAGGTACCCCGTGGAGCCTGACGACTTCTTTAATGAACATTTGTGCAGTTTCCGGGGCCGAGGGGGTCCCTCTCATAGGAACAAAATGTGCCATCTTGGACAGACGGTCCACAATCACAAAGATGGTGGTGTGATTCTCAGCCGGGGGGAGTTCAACTATGAAGTCGATAGAAAGCATTTTCCACGGTCTCTCTGGAACGGGTAAGGGCTTCAGTAGTCCCCAGGCTTTGGATCTGGACCCTTTATTCCGGGTACATGTAGTACAGGACTCCACGAACCTCCTGCAATCCTCGCGTAGTCGAGGCCACCAAAAGGTACGTTGTACCAACTCAGTGGTCTTAGCCACGCCAAAGTGCCCAGCAAGGGCATGATCGTGGCAGAGCTCTAGCACGGTTATCTTTAGTTCTTCTGGTATGAATATCCTGTCTTGGTGCCAGAGTAATCCATCCTTGGTTTGCAGATCCAGTTCAGGAGAGGGTTCCTGTCTAGTGGTGGCTTGTCTGATCCGGGAGAGTAGGTCCTCCTGAAGTAGGAGAAAATTCCCAGGAGCGAGGATTGTATCGGGTGAGGAGAGTTCTTTGGATCCATGAAACATTCGGGACAAGGCGTCAGGTTTAGTGTTCTTGGCACCGGGGCGGTATGTCACATGGAAGGAGAACCGGGAAAAAAACAGGGCCCATCTGGCTTGTCGTGGTTTTAGTCTTTTTGCAGTTTTCAGGTACTCTAAGTTCTTATGGTCGGTGAATACTAAGATCGGGTGAGCAGCACCTTCAAGTAAGTACCTCCATTCTTCCAGGGCGGACTTAATCGCCAAGAGTTCCCGGTCTCCCACGTCATAGTTCTTTTCTGCCGCAGATAATTTGCGAGAAAAGAAAGCCACCGGATGAAGCAAAGCCTTGGTTCCTTGCCTCTGTGACAATATTGCCCCTACTGCAACCTCAGAAGCATCTACCTCAAGTACAAATGGTAGGGAGGAATCTGGGTGTTTTAAGATGGATGAAGAGGTGAAGAGCCCTTTGAGATCCTCAAAGGCCTTTTGGGCCTCAGGGGATCAGTGGAAGCGGGTACCTTGCTTGGATAGCTGAGTAATGGGTGCAATGATGGCGGAGAACCCCCGGATGAATTTACAATAAAAGTTGGCGAATCCAACGAACCGTTGGATTCCCTTCTTATCCACTGGCGCTGGCCAGTCCAAGATTGCGGTGATCTTCTGTGGGTCCATCCTGATGCCTTCGCCAGAGATGATCAATCCCAGAAATGCTATGCTCTCCCGCTCAAACTCGCATTTCTCAGCCTTCGCATATAGTTTATGCTGCCGAAGCCGGTCTAACACACTTCTGACATGCCTGCGATGAGAGTCAAGGGAGGAAGAGAAGATTATTATGTCATCTAAATAAGCAATCACAAAGAGATCTAAAAAGTCCCGAAGAACATCATTAATTAAATACTGGAAGGTGGCAGGGGCATTGCACAGCCCGAAGGGCATCACTAAATATTCGAAATGTCCGAACCGGGAGCGGAAGGCGGTTTTCCACTCATCGCCCTCCTTGATTCGGACCAAGTTATAGGCTCCCCGGAGGTCAAGCTTAGTGAAAATAACGGCAGCTCCCAATCTTTGGAACAACTCTGGTACCAGAGGAAGAGGATAACGATTTTTAATGGTGACCTTATTTAGTTCACGGTAGTCCACAC